>JAZHRO010000034.1:0-1200000 GCA_037157565.1 Thalassia testudinum | reverse complement strand
TCTAGCCATCTAGCCTTTAGATCCATTCCATGTGCACCTCCATCTCCACAAGTTCCATCACCTCCACCACTCCACCTCCATGTCCAAAGCTAGAGTGGAATTACCTGAGAACCCCATGACAGGCCTTAACGATGAACACATTGAGAATTTAAGATTTTGGGAGATTCCGTATATCCATGGGGTTAAATTTGAATTGTCAAAAAATCCAATTAAGGTTGAGGAGGAATCTGACTTTACTCTTGATGAAAACCCCATTTCTGATTATAAGGAAAAATTGAAAGATCTTAAGGCATTTTTAGAGTTGGGGTTGGATGAATGAACGGGTGATTTCGCTTTTCAGAAAAATATGTTGTCGAAGTAATGTAAATTGTGGTGGAAAAATACTGTGTCAAAAATATATATTAGTGAAAACTAACCATGGTGGATTAGGTCGAATTCATAGGGAGGAACAGATGCAATAAAATCATGAATACTTTCCCATTATATTAGCCCAATCATGTGTGGGATCCATGCCCAAATCCAATGAGAAACGAGGTGAAAAGAAGACACACAATAACACAAGAATGCAAGGGTTATGTGTGCAATTTTACCTCCATAAAATAATCCGCAATGGCAAGTAATGTAATTAGACTTCAAGACATTAGCCTTTCTCTTCTAGGCCATGTAAGTTCTTGATGATATGTCATGCATTTATGTAAAAAACCTAAGTCAATGTATAAGGATGTGAGTGCATGAGAGTAATAGAGGAATTTGTGAGGGCATGCATGCAAAGTAACTTAAATAATTTATTCACAAAATATGAGAATAGTATTCCACAAGGGCATTTTTCGTAAATAATAATAGAACCCAAAATAGGGGATTCTTTCCCCTTGGGCGTGCGCGAAGAGAAGGCTGCGGTTGGGTGTGCGGAGCTCGGTGGAGGTTGGCCATGATGAGGGCTTTTCGATGATGGTGGTGGCGCATTGAATGGAGGTCGATGGTTGCTGGTCGAAGGAGAGGTCGGCCAGTGACGGTGGTCTTTCGGTCATGTGCGTCAGGGCGTCGTTGGCGACTCTGGTGGTGTGGTTGAGGTCATGGCGTCAAGGTAAGCATGAGGGAGTTGACGGTGTGAAGCTTCGTGGTCGGAGTTGCCGACTACATGTGGAGGAGTCGATGGAATTTGGGTTCCCCTTCTCTATCGGCGAAGAAGAAGAAAAAGAAGACGAGGAGGGTGCCGAAGGGCGGCTGATGGCGTGCGTGGCAAGGAAGCACAGAGGTGGCTAGCTGCGCTGTGGCTACGTGCAAGGGCGTATGCGGCGAAGGCAAGTGGCGTTGCTGCTTGTGTGGGAGTGAGGTCATGCGAGGGCACACTGGTAGTGCTGTGTGTGGGGGCACACGTGAGAGGCCAGTAGGCGCTGTGGTGGATGGCATTGGTGGTTGCGCGTAGATGGCCAGTCGCGCTGGAGGTTGCATGCAGCTGGAGGAAGGGTGGCCGGTGTTCATGGGTTAGCTAGAAGGAGAATCAGAGAAGGAAGAGGAGGAGGCCAGGTCATCTAGACATCCGGGAAGGTTCCCAGACGACTTACATGAAGGGGAGAGGATGGCGCACGGTGGCGGTCGTCGAGGTCGTTGTGGCATGTGGTGGTGGATCACAAGGTCGTAAGAGTTGTCGCAGTAGAGATGAGATGCGGTGGTGATGTTAAAGATGCGGCAGCAGATGTGGTGGTGGTGTCGGAGTTGTCGCCTCCGACAATGGTGATGGTCGGTCGTAGTGGATATGAGATGCAGTGGTGGTTGGAGTCGCAGATGTGGGCGAGACATTATTGTGGTCGATGGCACGGTCCTATGCATGGAAAGAGGGCTCTCCCTCCATGGAGGAAGAAGATGATCCTCTCCCACCGTCTTTGCCTATTATAAATAGAACAAAAAGAGACAAAAAGGGAGTGAATCAAAGAATATCAGGGAGAGAGAGAGGAAAAATAAGGAAGGTCCTCTTTTTTTTCTTTTCTTTCTTTCGTTTCCTCTTGTGCGTGGCTTCCAAAATCTCCATGGGGAAGATTCTAATTGGGGATTAAAGGGCTCTTTCCTTTTTTACATGTGACAAACTAAATATCTGAAAATGGCATTTCAAATTGAGGTATGATTCCATCTAGATTTTCCCTTCCATAATGACTTGAATTTAATTGATTAAGATGCAAAATTGATGTAATGCATGGAATGATAATTCTGCAGCTTTATTAATTTTATCCATGCAATGCATGATTTAGATTACATTTTCATTCCAATAATGAGGTACTTAGGATCTAATTTAGCCCACTAACATGAACTTATCAATGAACCTATTTCTTTCACATCTTCACTTTTGGATTCTAACACGAAGGATTTCGCAGAAGCCACAGAGCTGAGAGTGAAAGAATTTGAGGCTTTATTGAATTTAGATTTTGATCTTCCACACCCTAGTAAAATGATTGTTAGGGATAATGAATTGTTGCTCAGTACATTTGAGGATTCACACCATCACTTGAAATAGAATTTGGGTTATCCGTACAAGATCTTTGATAAACATAGGGATGGGATTGAGTATTCTAATTTGGATATCTAGCACGATTTTGGAGAACCTAGAGCTATTGGGATGCACCACTAGATCTTATTTGTCACACCTACTCCGCATCCACCCACACCCAGATCAACTCACAAAATGGTTCCTTATACCATTTCAGATTACAACACTTGAGTCCCTTCTTTCATTTCTCACCACTTTCATGACCCATTTGATTTGTTTCCCACTCTGAACTCTTTATCCACCTTATCTGCTTTACTCATACACCATTCTTTAGAGTTGTCACTTTCTACCTTCCATCCTGGCACCCGTATTTATTTCTCTTTCTGTTGTAGCACCTTGCTACAACCAATTCCAAGCCTTGATATTCTATTTTTCTAACCTTATGAGCTTGGTATTCATGGATAGTTGATCTACATTTATGGCCCACTATTGGCAACGGAAATCAAAGTCCTTTTCATTTTGATTGCCCTCTCTTCTACAATCACTGATCCATCTGATTGAGTTTTTGCCTAGCTGGAGGCGTTAAACTCAGCATTTATACATAGATCTACCTTTTGTTTTATACATAGCACATTTCATTTTTGCATATTGTTCTGCATATTGTGATTGTGATGTTAGTGTTGGCATATGCTGAATGGACAATCAGGAACCACTCCAAGTGATTTCTATCCACTTATCCTCTGTCTTAATTTTTCATTTTCCTTATATTCATGCATGAGGAATGCAATAACTTAGGCATGGAGGGGGGGGGTTGTACACATAAACTGAAAATTTTTCTACCAACACATTAGAACACCTCTGAGTAGCATGTTAATTGTACTTTAGGGTCCATAATTTAAGAACAATCGACTCCACCTCCAATGTTCGCATTGGAGCTAGAAATCATCTGCAACAGCCACTTTCGACTCATCCGTTCACCTTTTGTTCTAAATTAGGACCAAGCTGAATGTAATCCGATAAGGGAAAATTTTTGAAGTGCAGTCATATGAGGTTAATTGTATGGAGCATTTGTATATATTGCATCCATGAATAAAGATTTTTTTTTATTGAGGTTTTATTAGGGATTTTATTCTTTAGTTGATTCTGGAATTTAGAATCCAGTACAACTTTTACACTTGCACATAGATTTCACAATGGATCCATTGTGAAGATCGTTAGATGTCTTTAGTTTTTCTAGAAGTATTGCTTCTTTTTTTGAACCCTTGGATAGTGGTTAGGGAGTCAGGAAAACCATCTTCTATTAGATCCACCAAACAATTGCAAGGTGATAGTAGAGTGTCTATTGGTGCTCTAAGTCTAGTGTAAGGAATCTTAGTTTTTGGATAATTGGATCATGATACTCGGAGTTAGGCATAGTTTTCGCTCTCGGTTCCTACGAGTGAACTTTGTGCGAATTTTTGAGAGCCACCAAATAAGACAAATACGTAGAGATCAAGTTCTAATAAAACTAGGACTAAGGTGGATGGTTACGACCATCCTTTACAGAATCCTCAACTGAAGGAGGGTGTTAGTGTCAAAGGTCGGAAAATACAATGTCCCATCCATTCCTTTCTGGGTGCAGAGAGTAGGCACTTCCACCAAATAAGCCACCCGATATCCTCCTGAACACCACCAATCCCCAATAATGCCTCCTGAATAAATTTGCATCTATCATGTTCTATTATGTTGTGTTGATATGAAAAAAAAAGAAAGAAAAAAAATATAAAAAGTAGAAAAAAATAAAAAAAGAAAAAGAAAAAATATATATAGAAAAAAAGAGTTTGAAGAAAAAAAAATGTTGAGTTCATAATTGTGTTTATTTCATCTATATTGAGGCAAAAATACCCATCACATTTGCGATCCACTAAATATGGCCTTAACCTACTTTTCTATATTTCTGACCGTCCGAATACTGGCTGAGGAATTCTAACTTAGTTTTAGAGTTATCAGAACTTTATTAAAGTGCTAATGCCATGTGAGACCATCAAATGTGAGTATATTTACAAATCTGGTGAGATTGTGAGCTCCAAAAAGGAAAAAGGAAAGAAAAGAAAAAGAGAGTGAGTACAAGGAACCAAAGAGAGCACATATTTTTTGCTTCTTTCTAAGTCAATTTATTTAATAGTGTAGAAATCTAGATTCTGTAGTACTAGTCTATATGTAGCACCAAATGAGTGTGAGCCACCAAATACAAACCCACTTAACTCAGACATCTTCTACCTAATGTAAAAGCCGAGGTGAAACATAGATTATTTTGTTTTATCCTCGAGGGAAGAAGTTTGCCTATCCCGATAGATTTTTACTAGGGGGTCAAATAGGAGCTTTAGATGTGAATTGACTTTTCACTTGGATCCGTTGCATAAGCTACATCACTACACTTTCACAATTGTCTGGATTTCTAGATTTTTGGATAAAAACAAAAAGATCTTTAGTTTAACACTTGATAAAAATAATAAGCAGTCCTTTAGGGACCAATTTGTAAATAACTTAGTTATACATTTTGCATGTACTTTTGCAATTGCTAGGGACTAGTAAGATTTAGCCATGGGGGTATGATTGTGCAGTGATCATAGGACTTAATTCACCTGAATTGAGTTAGAACTTACCATAACTTAGTAGCATACTTTGCATCTTTCCTACTTTACATAGATATTCATGAAATAATTCCACAATAATGTATTGATTAGTGCATTACTTGGTTTACAGGTAACAAGAAGCCCAGAAGATGGCCTGAAGTTGGATAGAAGCTGGAGCTGGAGTAGAAACCATGAAATAAAGTTGCACTCAAGCTGAAGACTTAGTGTACGGGAGAGGTATGCTACATTACTTGTAGGATTTTAATGTTAGAATTAAAATATGACGGACATAGGACATCCTTACCCTTATCCCTAGCCTTAGGATAGCCTTGGACACCTTCCCATAACTTAGTCACCCTTCTATTAGGTCAAGCTAGCATAGAACACCCAAAAAGCCACTTTCCAGCATAGTTCTGGATGGCTAGACATTAAGTCCAGACACCTAATCTCTGCAGAATCACCCACCAGAACCCAACTCAAGTACCGACTTAGAATTGGATGTCTAATTCTCTATCTGGATGTCCAATTTTGAAGTATAAGTCATCTGATCTTAAGATTAGACATCTGGAACCCCTCTCTTATTGTGGTTTTTAGAATCAAGGCTAAACCTTGATTCCTAAGGCCTATAAACCTAATCCTACACCCTAGGTAACCTAATTTAAGAATCGTAAGCCAGGTACACCACCCTAAGACTCTCTAAAGAACCTAGATGGGTCCTCACGAAGCCAAATTGACTTGGATCTAGTCAATTACATTCTACCTAGTCAATTGGACTCTGAGTCCAATTGAGCTCAATTCTCAACCAGTACAAATCTAATTAGATTCAGTTAGAGTCCAATTGACTCATACATAACTTAATTGGGAATTTTCTCTCCCAATTACACACACATCCACCCAATTAAACTTGTGATGAGTTTAATTGCACTTATAACCTTAGAAATAGGTTTTATGAACCAATTTTTAGAAACCTACCTAAACCTAATTGCATAGACTTATAGACTCAACCTAGACCACCTTGCCACCACCCAAGGTCATGCACACACACACCCACACATAGTTGGCATCCACACATAGGTGTCTCCAACTTATGTACTAATTGTCCTTTCACTTAGTCCATTCTTAGTTCCATAAATTGTGGATCTAAGAAGACCCACTCTCTTCCATTTTTAGCCACCACCTAAGCCTATTGTAGAGTTTTCTATAACTCTCTAGAGAAAACCACTTGAAGGTCCTCCAAGTCTATAAAAAGACTACCATAGTTGTCTCCTAAGCGCTTTTCATCTTGGACTCTCCCATCTTCCACTCCACCTCCATGCACGAGTTTGACCATCACGAAATGCGTTTGTGTAAATCGCTCGTTGTAGCACATTTTACGATGTCAATTTTAATATAAGAATTGGACGCGAGTCTGAGTGTCGAACACAGGGAGGCAAAGTATTGAATTCGCTAATCGCTTTCGTGTCACAAAAATATGTCGATTTGCTTATTTCCAAAATGAATAGAGAAAGAGAGAGAGAGATAGGGAGAGAGAGAGAGGGAGATAGGGTTAGAAATCTGTGCTCAAGAGATGATAAGAACAAGATATCAAAGATATATTCTAGTAATTATCGAAATGTTGTCATCAACAAAAATGTATATGAATGCTTGAATGAAAGAAATAAAGTATAACAATCAAAGAAATTAAAACTAAAAACAAGGAAGAAGATGGCGTCGAGGCAGCCATGGCTGTGGAGGAGCTTTCGTCGACGTCTCGGCGGCTTCAAGACCTTGCTTAGAGCTATATGGTGGTGGTGGATATTCTTGGGTAGATGATGGGCAAAAGTGGAGGGGGGTAGGCCCTTTTATAATGGAGGGAGAAGGCCAAAAATCATCCTCAGGTCAACAATGACAGTCAAAGCATCGCTGAAGACCCACTGCAAGTGTCACCTAACCCTCGCCCTTGCGTTTGCTACCTTCAACGTGCGTGCTAGCTCGCGCGGCGTGTCGCAAGCGCATGCACTGCGCGCTGTGCACCACGCCCTGCTGTTATTGCTGCCATGCTGTGTCGCTGCACGCTACTGCTACGCAATTTTAAAATTGAGGGGGGTTGTGGAATTCGAACCTACGCCCTCTCTTTAAGAGTGGCCTCGTCGACCGCCGTGCCATCGCGAGTTTGTCGCAAAGAGTAGCGTTGGATCAAGATGGATGGCCAGGAATGGATGATGCGTTGGGTAGATGTTGGCCGATGTTGGGTAGCCCAGATGGCGTCATGTGGTGCCATTTGGGTTGTCCATCTTCTTTCTATTGTAGAGGATGCCACGATGCTCAGATCAAGATGATTCACACATTGCCAGACTACGATCGTCACGCTGGATCCATCCGTACAGGCAGATTTTTCATCCAAAGCCTGTAAGGATGTCGCATTGCCCCCTGGTCATTGATCTTCATTGGACTTGTGGGAGCTATAGAGGTCAGATTGAGATGATTTTAAGTCTGTTGGACTTCGTTCTTCAATCTAGATCCATCCATACAGTCCAATTGCTCATCTGAGACATGTTTCAATATGCACTTGCATAGAAGGTCACTAAACATTGATTCTAAGCAATTTTAAATGTAGAGATAATGCAATATGCATGCAATGCTCCCAAGCCTACTATAATATGACATTATCACACAAGTACCCTCGAAATTGACTCTAAATGATGATATTAACACTAATAATTGTAGGCCATCATACCCCCATGCCTACCCCTTTCTAGTCCCTAGCAAGGTTTATCCTAAATGCTATTCACAACTAAAATTAGGAATTGATTACTCAGTAAAAGTTGCTTGTCAATAGAAGAAAAATTCTACTAAGAACCTAACCTGCAAAGACTCAACAATGCCCGGGTGCCTACCAAAATGCATACCGTCCGAGTCCTCACTTTATTCTATATAGAAGCAAATACATATTTTTTTCTTTTTCATCTTTTCTATTTTTTTTTTTATTTTTGGTGTTGAGGATTTCAGGGTAACTTTTTACGGCTACCCAACTCACCCAAGACTCGAAAAAAACTCTTAGTACTAAGGATCTTGTTGTGAAAGTGATAGACTCACTCAATGACAATTAAAACGGACTCAGGTTTCTACACCCTTAGGTGACCTAAAAATTCTGCCTTAAGATTTATCTTTCCGATCAGTAACTTTTTCCCTACTTTTTATTTTTTATGGGGTCAACACAAGGGTGAACCCGGTGTATATCTCCCTGGTTTATTTTACTTCCCCGCTTCTTCCCTAAGTATTTTGAAAATTATTTGTGCATTTTATGAGTTGGGCTCTGGATAATCAGCTGATGAGCTGTTACCACCGGCAACTTGTCAGCCATACTCGTGTGATGAAGTGTGGATTATTTTTTTATTTTCTCCTTTTTATTTTTTTTTCTATTTTTTTTCTTTTTTTCTTTTTGAGTTTCATTATTTTTCCGGTAGGTGGCTTCCCTGATCTAAGATTTCCCTGAAGGCAATAAAAGAGAATGGTCTAGTGGCCCAGTTTTGGACAACCAGCTAATGAGCTATTACCACTGACCACTTGCTAGCCATACCACCCTAGAAGGTTCATTAGCTACCAATTTCTATTGGAATCGTCAATGAGTGAGTCAGTACAAACGTGTGTAGATGCTTAGACTAAAAATCCCCCCAAATCTGAGGGCTAGTTGATAAGTCGTATACTTACCACCCTACTTTATTGACCAGATTAACATAGATTATGGTGGCGAGGACTCGAGACCAATTCCACATTTTAGTGGACACCCAGACTAGTTAAGTCTGAAGATGTGAAGAGTCTACATGTTGAGGTCCCTAATGTATCATTTCCTAATGTTGACAAACTTCTAATACCTAAGTTTTCTTTTCCTAATTTTTTTTAAATAAAAAAAAGATAATTTAAGCTAACAATATGTACTCAGAACATACGAATTACCACCCCCCATACCTAAGTTGGACAATGTCCTCATTGGAAAATAAATGCATGAAAGGGAGTAAGGAAAGAAATTACCTGGGTTTCAACAGTTAATCCGGTCAGCTTGACTCCTCTGGGTTGCCTATCAGGAAGCTTTTAGTTTAGTGCCTTCAACTGGGCATAGTGCACAAACAACAAGGGATAAATCACTTGAATGGTCTGGGTCAATAAAGGGAAGACATAATCAGCCAGACCCATAATCAGAAGTCTATGGATGCGAACTAGATTATGGTGTAGTCCCATCCCTAAGGGACGGGAACTCTGCAAATGGTGTAACATGCATGCCTGTGTCTGTTCCTCTATTAATCTACAGGCATGCAGAGAAGTTGATTTAGATGAGTGCAACCCAAATCTAAAATGTCAAACACTAAAGATGTAGGTTTTGTAATCAACTTGTGTCCCTTAAAAGTTATAATCCCTCAAAGTTATATCGATTCCAGTGAGGTAGGATTTCAATTCTGACAGCGCATGTAACAAAATCAAGAGTTTGACAATGAGCCCTAAGATCAAGCATGAGGTCTCTCTTCAAAGAAAAATCCATCCCTTCTTCAACTAGGGTTTCATTGCTTATTCCCTCCAATTCCTTGACCCCTAGAATATTATCTTCAACCTCTTTCATATTAGACTCAATTTTCGAGGTTGCAATAGAGGTAGGGCTAATTTCATCCTCTAGCTCAGATTCTTTCCCTTGCCCCTCCTATAAACTTGTAATGGAGGCTTCAAATGATTCGAAATCGATTATTTTGGAATTGTAATCCCACTCCCCATCTTCAAATTTGGATGTCTCTTCCACCAAATCACTTTCCTCAGGAAGATTAGATTTGGATTCAAAGACATTGACCACCAAATTCTCAGTTTCCTCCAGATGTTTGTGATCAACTTTCCCCAAATCATGTTCTAAGGAGTCCTTAATGACATTTTCTAATGAGTTGTCCAACATCAGGGGAGTATCAATGGTGGACTGAACCAATTTTGGGCAAATAGTTGTAGTCCAATTGATCACCACAGGGCCTTGCTTCATGAATTCTGTAGATGGAGTTGCTTGCAATAGTTTTCTTTGGCCCTCTTCATCCATTTGTTGGAACATATCAATCATGGCTTGTTTCCCTTCAATCAATTCTTAATTCTATCTATGTAACTCCAACTGAAGTGATCAAGAACTGACTGAGTGTCATTAGGTTTCTCGTGGATTTCGTCCTTAGCGTTCAAATCAGAGTTGGGAGGGTATGGTTGAGGATGTGTATTAGAGTTCGTACCGGGGTTTAGGTTCTTGGGTGGGTAATCTATTCTATCATTTTCAAGGTCTAATTCCTCAAGAGGCACCATTTTCTGCTTAGTCCTACTCCAGAATAATTGAGGTTCTAAGTCCTCCTCCCAGTCGGATTCTTCATCAGGGGTCCAAAGAAAGGTTTGATCGTTCTTGATTTGCTTAGGTTTATGATCATCATTTGATTTCCATTTTTCCAAAATCCCTTCCAATCCATAGGTCAAGTAGGAGAGATCCTTGAATTCCGATGACCTATCATGATTAAGGTCCTGGGAAGGGTAGGGGTCTCGGTGTTCTCCTAGAGTGTAGGTCCTATTAGATTGGTTAGTGGTGGGTGGGACCTAAGAGAAGAGTCATCATAAGGAGAATCAAGATAAGGATCCCCAAGGTTTGGATCATAACCCTGGGTGGTTGGGTTGGATGTATCCTAATAGGAAGTTGGTGCAAGTTGAGTAAAATTGGGATAAGAGGGGTCTTCTAGATACTCAGGTTCTAGGTTATATCCCCAACTTGGTGGCTGGTTATCCCAAGTAAACTGTGGATACAGTCTACTTGGGTCAGAGTACAAATCATCTCGGGGATAGTTTGGGAAGGAAGGATAGGCATTAAAATCCATGGTTTGGAAGAAGTAGAGGGATGAGTGAAGAATGAATGAGAGAATTAAGTGTGTACAATCAAGCAAACAAAACTAAGCCCTTTGGTGTTGACCTAGGTGACCAATGCTTTAGGAATAAACTCTGACCACACTATGAATTTGGTGTTGTCCTTACTCCTGAAGGTGGTAAAGTTGGGAAGGTAAGGCAGGAGGAGTGTGTCCCAAGGGCCACTAATTATGCCAAACTCCTGCTTACTTAAGTCGTTTGACAATTGGGCCTCCCAACATAGCACCTTTTGAAGCAAGTAGATGTCACTAATTCACAATGCGTTCAGGAAAATACCCTGAAACGAACTCAATGAATCCTAAGGCCAATGTCGACTCAATTTTATTGAGGGATAGGTTAGTGCTTATGCTCAAGATATATGATGAGGCGTTGTTGGGGGTTGTGACTCTTAATTACTCCAATTGACCGTGTCTGTGCACTTCAACAAAACATGGTTTTCAAGCAAGGTTTTCTTAGATGTGGTGTCTTTTAATGATTTATCCTTGATTTAGTGCTTTTTAGGGTTGAAATTTCTTAATGTTTTCAAACAATGTTTAAGTGGGCACACAATATTTTACACACAACGAATGATAGTCCATTTCTTTTAAGAGAGAATGATGTGGCCTTAGAAAAACAACCTTAATGTATTTACCCTAAAGTTCATGCGATTCTACAGGTGAATTGATTTTAGATTGAGTGGTGTGGCCCAATCCAAGACACGGGTGGTTTCGCAAACACCACTCAAAAAGAAAAAAAAACACTCAAAAGGATTTTCAAAGGATATTGGAGTGTTTAAGAGAATTTTTTTTTCGGGTGGTGGGTTTGAGATGTGGGTCAAGTAATCATTCACCATGTCATTTTTTGAATTTTTTTTTTTAAATTTTTTAATGCAAGCAAGAAAACATTCTATCCTAATGTTCATGCATGAGCCTAGATGTGATTTTTTTTCTTAAATGTGGGATGATGAAACTACGGTAGATAGGGTGGTACTCATCAAAATCTTCATCGCACTTTACTCCCAATCTATCATCTTGGAATGTGCTCCTCTTGTTGCTTTTGTGCTAGATTCCTACAATCAATCAATAGAAAGAGAGAAAAGCGAGTCAAAAATGTGAGTACCAATGAAAAGATAGAAGCCGCCAAAAACTAACCGTCGCGAAACGCGTTTGTGTACGTCGCTCGTTGTAGCACGTTTTATGATGTCAATTTTAATAGAAGAATCCGATGTGAGTTCGAGTGTCGAACACAGGGAGGCAAAGTATTGAATCTGCTAATTGCTTTCGTGTCACAAAAATATGTCAATTTGTTCACTTGCAAAATGAATAGAGAAAGAGAGAGAGATAGGGACAGAGAGAGAGAAAGAGAGAGAGAGAGGGAGAAGGGTTAGAAATCTATGCTCGAGAGATGATAAGAACAAGATATCAAAGATATATTCTAGTAATTATCCAAATGTTGTCATCAACAAAAATGTATATGAATGCTTGAATGAAAGAAATAAACTATAACTATCAAAGAAATTAAAACTAAGAATAAGGAAGAGGACAGCGTCGAGGCAGCTACGGATGTGGAGGAGCTTCCGTCGATGGCTTGGTGGCTTCAAGACCTTGCTTGGAGTTATATGGAGGTGGTGCATATTCTTGGGTAAATGATGGGCAAAAGTGGAGGGGGGTAAGCCCTTTTATAATGGAGGGAGAAGGCCAAAAATTGTCCTTGGGTCAACAACGACATTCAAAGCATTGCTGAAGACTCGCCGTAAGCATTGTCGTAACCCCCACCCTTGTGCCTGCTGCCTTCAACGCGTGTGCTAGCCTGCGCGATGTGTCGTGCTCGCTGCTGCCGTGCTGCATCGTTTCATGTTGCCGCTGCGCAATTGTAAAATTGAGGGGGGTCGTGGGTTTCGAACCTGCACCCTCTCTTTAAGAGTGGCCTCGTCGACCGCCATGCCAAGTCCACGAGTTTGTCGCAAAGAGGAGTTATTGGTGCGAGGTGGACATGGTTTCTCAGTCATTGGATCACGATCCAATGGTTAGGAATGGATGATGCGTTGATGAAGGGCACGTTGGTTAGATGCTGGCTGGTGTTGGGCGGCCTAGATGGTGCCACGTGGTGCCATCTAGGTCGTCCATCTTCTTTCTGTTGTAGAGGATGCCACGGTGCTCAAATCAAGAGGATTCCTGCATTGCCAAACTACGATCATCGCTCCGGATCCATCCATATGGTCGAATTTTTCATTTGAAGCCCATAAGGATGTCGCATTGCCCCTTGGCCATTGATCTTCCTTGGACTTGTTGTGGGAGCTATGGAGGTCGGATCGAGATGATTTTGAGTCTGTTGGATTCCGTTCATCAATCTTGATTCGTCTGTACGGTCTAATTGCTCATCTAAGACCTGTTTCAATATGCACTTGCATACAAGGTCACTAAACATTGATTCTAAGCAATTTTAAATGTAGAGATAATGTAATATGCATGCAATTCTCTCAAGCCTACTATAATATTACATTATTGCACAAGTACCCTCGAAATTGGCTCTAATTGATGATATTAGCACTAATAATTGTAGAGTCATCAAAGCTCCCTCCTCCATAGCACCACCTTCCATGTCCAAGAGCAAGAACCTCCACCACATCTCAAGAGGCCGGCCAATACACCTTGGCCGTCCCTACTTTCTCTTCCATCCTACCACCTCATGCCACACGGCCACCAAAGACCACCTTTGGTGCCCCAATTTCTCGTAGCTTAGTTGTTCTTCTTACTTTAGTTTATGCATTAATTTCTTGCTTAGTAGTGTAGTATCATCTCCCTCTAGAGTGCATACATATGCTCTTCTTGGGTTCCATGCGTGCATCTCTTTTCTGTTAGCATAGATTTAGTTGTTTTTAAATTCCCTGTACAAGCATTGCTCGAGATATGATTGTAAATATTTGGTTCAATGGAATAAAATTCTGTTATCTTTAGTCGATCATAGTATTTCTCTTTATGCGAATAAAAATGTTAGTTGAGCGAGTAGAGAAAGAGAACAAGAAATCAAAGATCAGAGTCGCAAAACATGCCTCCCTGAGGTCGACTGGGACTCAACATCTCGTTAGAAATATTTTTGTTATTTGGATTGGATTTCACACTATACTACAATGCTTTCTGTTGGGATTTGGAAATTGACCACATTGGCATCTGTGATTACACAGCAATCATGGGTCCTAATCAACCTAAATAATGTTTGAACCTAGCTTAATTTGTGGATATTGCACTCATATCTTGCATATCATGCATTGCATCAGTCTTTTAGAATAAGATGAGATATCCTGCTATTTAATTATTTTTATTACTATTTGCAGGTAATAAAGTGATCCAGGATGGAGATAGTGGAATAAAGCAATAAAGGAAGAAGACTGATCCAGATAAGAGGAGTGAGGAGGATAGCCTTATCCCTACCCTTAGAAACCCTAGGACAGCCTTCCTAAACCCAAAACCACCTCCATTAGGACACCTTAGCCTCAAAACCCAAACATAGATAGCACTATCCATGTTCTTATCCACCCTATCCCTCTCCCAAACACTTAGGAACCAAAACTTACCTTAGAAAACCTAAAACCCACTCTCCAGCACCTTTTAGGACGTTCAGACATCTGGCTGGACATCTGATTTTTGCAGAATAACAATCCAGGAAGCCAAAACTCATACTGACGCAGAATTGGACATCCAATTTATTGTCCAGATGTCCAATTTTTTAGTATAAGATGTCTGACCACTATCCTGGACGTCTGATACTACTGTCTGGTTCTTGATTTTGGTGTTGGAAGCCCTAGCTTGCTTATTTTGACTTAGAAACCCCACCGGACACCCTAGGAAACCTAATTAAAGGCCACCTAAGCCTAGTCCACTATCCATAGCCCTACTTATCCTATACCTAACCCAATTGAACCATCCCATACCTAATTGGGTGCATCTATAGTTTATTGGGTGCACCTGAGCCCAATTAGATCCACCCAGGATCTAATTAACTCATACCTATTAGGGTTACCCTAGCCTAATCACATGCACACATCCAATTAGACTTCACATAGGCCTAATTAGGATCACTCCTATCCTATTAGACTTTCCTAAGACTAATTAGGTCCACACCCACTTCATGTAGGTCAACCTAACCTAGAATTACCAAAACCCACACAACATCACTCTACGAAATTCAAATCATACACACACACACCTTCATAAATCCTACCTTCCTATTCTACCCCTACCAACCCACGCACACCCACTCTTGGAAACCCTAAAACACCATGCGTCAACTCTAGATCCTATATTGATGGCAATTCTATTTTTGGAGCCACCCAAAGTGGCAACCAAATGGAGCCTTCCCATAAGGACAAAGAGAGCCACGAAATTGAGGACCAATCTCCATTCACTCTCTTCCTCTCCTCCCACTTGCGCCACCCTTCCACCCTCCAAAACCCTAGGGCCGTCCTCCTCCTCCAAGGTACCCTCCATGGACGGCTAAAGAAGAAGCTCCTCCAAGGCATCTTCATAAGGGTGGCGAGAAGAGGAAGAGCATAAGGATGCAACACCTTCTCCTTTCTTCTTGTGGGCGTGCCCTCTTCTTCCACCATAGAGGATCCACGCCCTCATCTTCTTTTCCTCTTAGCCGGCCATAGAGAAGACTCCCCCTCAAGGTCTTCTCAAGGATGACCATTGGTAGAGAAAGGGTGCAACACCCTCCTCTCTCCACTTGGGTGCAACACCCACCCTCCTCTCTTTAGTGGACGGCCAAGAAGGCTTCTCAGCCTCTCTTGGTTGATCCCTTTCTTTAGTTTAGCTTTATTTCCATGTATCCGGATTTTATAGTGACTTAATTTTTGATGCATGATACTCTTGTCTAATGGTTTTATATGCATGCTATTATCTTCACGGCTTACAACTTTGATGCGTGCTTTCATTTCGTGTTTCAAAATAAAGATCAAAAACACAAAAAGACAAAAATATTAGGTTAGATTAGATTTAGGTTAGATTCAGCCGATCCAAATCTCGACTTGTTTTCATGCCTCCCAGAGACGAACGACCAGGACTCAAGTTCTAAAAAGAAAAGAAATATATGTGAGTTTCGTTATTATAAATATTTTTGTCAAGGGGATTTCACGACTATACTACAATTTTCGATGATTTCAAAATATGCGATTTCCATACTTGTCAAATGGTGCCGTTGCCGGGGAGGCAACATCATTTTTGATTTCGATCTTGTGAGCTATCACTGACAAATCTTCCTCTGCTTATCTTTTGATGTGCAGGAAAAAAGGAAAAACGGGAATCTGCGCACGCAATGAGAGCAGTTTAAAAAAATTAGGTGCACATGTCATCTTAGATTAGGATTTCCCTTTCTGAACTTTAGGTTAGATTTATTTGAAAAAAAAAATCCTATTTATTTTCGTGAAAAAGAAAAAAATCTAGGTAGTTAGATTAGGTTTCTTTTTAAATCCTAGGCTAGCCTTGAAAAAAAAAATGAAAATCCTTTGAAAAAAATTCCTTCTTAAAAAAATTTTTTTTTTTCAAAATTTTTTGAAAAAAAATATATTTTGGTGGAAAGTTTGAATTTTAAATTCAAACACCTTTTAAAAGCTTCTCCACCACCCTCTGATTTTATACCAGACTTCAAATTTCGATTTAAAAATTTAATTGCCGAAAAATTAGTGAATGAAAAAATTTGAAATTCAAGCTACACTTTCATTTTTAAATCACTTTTCAAACGGAACCATTCATTTGAAAAAATTCCTAGTACAAAATATTTAAAAATTCGCAAAGTGCAAGGGGGTCAGACTGACCCAGATTTAAGATTTTTTAAAATTTAAAAAAGCAATTCCGAGCAATCCACGAATTTGTTTTGAAAAAAAATGATGGGGTTTGAAAGTTGATCTCATTGGCTTTAATTTCGATATTTTTCCCAAATTTTTGAAGATCATTTGATACTGTTTCAAAGCAGAAAATCGACCAGGGGTAAAAATTTCAAATCTACCCCTTGACATTTAAAATTCTCTAAAAACTCAGTTGAAATAGTAAAAATTATCAAAAAATATTCTCTAAAAAGATAATTGAAAAAGGAATCTACTTGTTAAATTTTGACTTATTCTGGTTCCAATTTTTATCAGAGAATTGGTCTTAATTTCGTGGTCTGCAGAAGAAGGAACAAAAAAAAATCCTAGAATTGCATGAACCCTAAGTTACATCTTTAGGGTTACACTCTAGAGACCATACATTTGGGCTAACCTAGACTTAGTCAGGTCTAGTGTTTGCTAGTGAGCTTGGTCACCTTGTGGGCCGCTCACCACAAACCCCAACTGAAGAAAAATAGGCTAAAATCAATTTTAAAACACGTAAATAAACCCGAATTCATTGTCGTACTACTAAGTGGCTTCAACACCTCTTGCCGAACTTGGTGACTAAGTCTGCAGGGTAGTATCAAACAACCGTGGCTAAGGGGTAGCGGAATTGGTGGCGTAAGCCAAAGGAAGAAGCTTCCCCTTAGTCCCCTCGTAACCAAACTGGCTGGGTTAGCTTGAGAGGCAGGAATCACTTCAGTTGGTTGTACAACGAATTTTTTTCTTCAGAATTTAGTCCTTAAAATAGAAAATCTGGTCATCTGATCATAAGGGCCATCTGATTGACAGGGTCTTAGCCTTGTTTGGCTTGGCTACACCAACCCAGGGGTTGGGTGGTGTATGCAAGGAAGGAGGTCACTTTGACCTCGACTGGTTGGACTGTGGGAGCCGCTCCCAAGGAGGCGAGTCACCTCGCCAGGACCATCTTCTCCCCCACCCTCTTCTTCTATTTGCTTAGCCATAATGGCTAACCCTAGGTCTAGACCTAATTAGGATCCAGAAGAGATGGACCCAAGAGCTTATCTGAGAGCCTGGGTCACCGAATCAGTTCAACCTTGGGATCAGAACCCAAGGTGGCGAAGATGACTTTTTGCTTCGCCTGATCCTTCTCCTTGGGTTATCGAAATGGTTAACCCATATTCTGACCCTGGATATTAGGACCCGTACTATTCGGCTCCTTAAAGGACTACATCTAATAACCTAGGATATGGATTTCATACTCCTGCTTCTCACGCATGGAATATGGGTAGACTTGATTCATCCCCTGGAACCCCTGAAGAACTACCAGTGCATATGCAACTGCATTACAGAATACAGAGAGCTATAGCTAGCATTACGGAAAAGGCCGTATCCTATCTACACAAAATCCAAGCTATCAATGAGCCGAATCAAAGACAAAGCTAGATTCCTCATCAACAAGCTGTGATGGAGCTCCTTCAGGGAACAGCAGGGATAACAAGGCTAATTGGACAAAATCGGGAAACTCAAGAACTACTACTTTTGAGATATCAAGTGGAAAATAGCCTTAAAGGCCATGAAGAATCTGAAACGACTACGTCGGACGGACAGACAGGAGATTCTTGGGGGTAGACTCTCAAAATTGATTTAGGGGAAGAAGAATCTAGCCTGGATATTAGACAGGAGCAGGAAATATTCAGAATGGGTTCGTCTGAGAACTCCATTCAGGAAACTAAGATGGAAAGGGCTGATATCTCCAAGACTGAGCCACAATCGGATTATCCTAAATCCTGGGAGATACCTTATGGGTTAGAAAACCCAATTGAGATAAGGGAAGTAGATCCAGTTGCGGATATGGATCTTGAGGCAAACATTACATGTGACACTACTGATTAGCCTAAGCCACTTCCCATTGTAGGTGAACCTGTGCTAGAGTGTTGGCAGCACTTGATCGTGCTTTTTTAAGTCAGTTGCGTTGTAGTATAGGTGACCAAGCATTGACAACAAATAAGAATTTATTACTCGAAAACCTAAGTATCCGAGGTCGAACACAGGGAGCAAATGGAATTTATTTAGTAATCTCAATAATGTAATTGAACACTTAGAATTACTCAAAACTTAATTCAGAATATAAACGTAAGAGTTTATGAATTAAATTTATAGCAAAAATAGAAGAACTGGACGTCTGATTCTATGATCAGACGTCTTAAATGATGGCCTTTGTCTCTGTTTCCTCCTCCTCCTCCTGCTTCTTCTTCTTCCTTCTTCTTATTTTCCTCTATCTCTGCTTCAGTTTCATCTCTTCTGCTTTCTTCCTTCTCTTCTGCATAGTGCCTCTGCCTTACTCTTCTTTTTCTTCGTCAGCCTTGCCTCTCTTCTTCCTTGCACAGTGTCTTTCTCCTTCTTCCTCTGTGGGTCTTCTTCTTTCTTTCGTAGCTTCTTCCTTCTTCAGCCTTAGCTCTCCCCTGACTTCCTCTTCTCTTTAGCTTTGCATTTCCTTCTGCCCTATCTTTCCTTTTTCTCTTCTGACTTTTCTAGCCCCAGCTGTGCCTTTCTTTTCTTCTCTTGCTGTGCCTCTTCCTCCATTAGCTTCCTCTTCCTGCACAATCACCACACAGCAAAACCTATTCGCCTACCCTCCCTGCGCGTCTCTCTCTCTCTATGTATCTCTCTTCGGTATGCTCTCCCAGAGCCTGGTAATCGGGTCGGTCGCATGCCCGGGTCTAGGCGCACCAGCGTGGGTGTGGTGCACGAGGAGTTCACGAATAGGCTAGTCAGGTCAGGTGCCAGGTTTGCAGGGTCAATTCACGGACGAGGCGTGGTAAGGGCGAGGGATCTCACTCCATGTGTGTCTCGAGGCGAATAACATAAAACACAAAATCAATTTATCGCACGCGCCACGCTCATACGTTCACGAGGTGGGACTAAATGTCCCACCCACTTTTGCGCGCACCTGCAGGCAGATGACTTCGCACAATTGTCGCAGATGAAGGTCTCACGGCAATTGCTCTCAGGCTGGACTTGCACACACTCTCAACCCACACAGCCTGGGAGCCTGAATCCTGAAGCTTGCATCCTGAAGCTAGAGAAAAAGCAGGCTCGTGTGCTTGTTAATGGCAGACAGGAGCTCTGATCTGTCACACATGAATACGGCCTGGTGGCCCCATTAAAATACATGGGAAGCTTCGCCGTGCCAAGGCGAAGGTGGGACGGTAGGCGGTAGGCCGTGGGGTGGCCTAGGCGTGCGTTCCTAGGTTGCTCTATGGCTGGGCTTATGGATTAGGTCAGGGGGTGTTTAGGGAGGTGTAGGCGGTCTGTGAGTGAGTGGAAAATGTTCAGTGGTCGATGGCGGAGGTGAAGAGGTTGGTGGCGAGACGTCTGGAGGTGTGGAGTGACGGATGTGTCTCGTCGAAGGTTGGTCGGAGATGGGGAAGATGGCGGTGGACAGTGGCAGTCGAGGGGTAATTTGTGAAATAGATTAAGGGGAATTGAAGAGGGGATAGAGAGGAGTGAGTCTAACCTAATTGAGTGGATGAAAGGGAAGAGATGGTGACTTGCAGTACTTACTGTCGCCGGAGAAGACGGTATCCAGTGGAGGGAGACGACGGCGACGAAGGGTCTAGAGGTGCTCGCGCGGGTGTTGCGTGATGCGAAGGGAGATGTGAGGACAGCTCTGCCACTGGTATTGTGGTAGAGCGACAAGAAAGAGGAGGGAGGCTCGCCGGAGCTCGCTAGACTACTTGACAGGAGGAGAAGAAGATGAAAGTGGGGTGAATCTCTGGCCAAGTTGAGCTGAGGAGGTGCGGCCAGGGTTGAGGATCCTTTTATAGATGCTGGCAGGGGTTCCTATGCTTGGAAGACAAGCTTCCAAGTGCGCGAATCCTCACCGGAGATGGAATCAGTTAGAGACCCAAATCTCTCGTGCATTCGCACGAGAGATTGGGTGCAAATCGGAGATTAGGATCGAGCTCAGATGGAAGGGAATTCCTCAGAGAATCTCCCTTCCAAATCTGGGAGATCTCTGAGGAATCAGGGAGTACTCTCCCTCCATTCCTCACCAGAGTAGGATTTCTCCCCATTAATGGTGGAGGGACCTGTTTGTAAGAGTGGCGAGGAAGTTAGGGGGGTCTGTGAAATGGTTTTCAAAAGGTAGGGGCCAAAATGTAATTAGGTGTACTATTTTGCAAAGTAGGTCAAGATGAGCTCTCCTTTGGTCCAAATTTTGGTAAAAACCTAATTTGGACCTAAGGAATCTAATGGTGAAGTTGGATTTTAGGTTTGACCACGTTTGACTGGACATTTTCCACAAAAATCTAAATTAGGTCAATTGATGAGCTAGGACCCCAATCTAGGTCAAATAAGGTTCCAAAGTCCAATTTGAAGGTTCTAAATCCTAGGGGATATTTTTCCATGAATTTTAGAGGGTTTACTTGATTTTTATCCTAACCGGAACCTTGTTGAATTAAGCAGGTCTGTTTTAGGGTTTAATTCATGGATTGCACATGAACCCATTTCTGATTGAACCAACCCACTTTTCATCTTATTCAGATCATTTGACCTATGTTTTGCCTCTGAGAAATCCCATTTTTGTACTGCAATGGTAAAATTACAGTTTTAACCTTTATTTCATGTTTTCTTCTCAGAACACTTATTCCTTAAATTAAGCGCCTCTTTAGGTTATGTAGGAGCTTTTATTCTCTTTCTTAGGTCAAAATGAGCTAGTTAGGGCTCATGATGAGGCTCTTATCGTACCCCCATGCCTAGCTTTCGCTAGTCCCT
Organism: Thalassia testudinum; assembly: GCA_037157565.1. Classification (NCBI taxonomy): domain Eukaryota; kingdom Viridiplantae; phylum Streptophyta; class Magnoliopsida; order Alismatales; family Hydrocharitaceae; genus Thalassia; species Thalassia testudinum. The sequence continues at coordinate 1,178,417 of JAZHRO010000034.1, read as the reverse complement.
TAGCAAAATTTCAAGGTTTTAACTCCTGTTCTAAACCCTGAGTTGCTATTACTAGTTATGATAAGTGCTTTTTTTTTCTTTTGATTAGGTTAAGAATGCTAACAATAGGCCTAGAGGTACTCAAGTACCAACCAAAATCCGGACCTAACCCGCTCGCGAAGGTTTTTAAGGACCGCAGAAACTATCTTAGGGTTTGTTGGATTCCGTGGTTAAAGCACCCGTGCTTGAGACATTTTTAGCGTAGGTTCAGTTTACAGTACATTTTTGTAAGAGAGAGACAGAGGATTTATTTGTTTGGAGAGCTTCCTCTCTCTTTTCTTTTTATTTCTAACTTCGGATTGGCTTCTCAACATGGTCTGTATCGGATTCCTCGTCCCCATCATCAATCCTCAAGGGTCCCTGGCAAACGATGCTTCATGATAGCACCGCCCATGGCAACCCCCAGAACCATGGCTTTCGAGATTTTGAGATAATCCCGACCATGGCGTTCCGTGGCCGAATCCAGACCCTGGCAATCGACATTTCGTGATAATGCCACCCATGGTATCTGAACCAGCGGAGTGCTTACATGCCCCCGGTAGGATATTTAAATATCCTAAGAGACAAGCACCGAGGAGATGATATGTTGTTATGCATCTTCGAGGGGAATTTCCCACCTCTTTGCACTAGGAACTCGTCCAAATCAACTTGTGTTGATCGGCTGCTCCTAATCTAGGCAACTTTTTTAGAGCATTAAAACACTTTTTGTGTGATTTTGATATTTATGCGCATTGAACCAAACTGTGTGTGGATTGGGGTGCTTAGGTTACCGAATCCCGCAAATCGAAGGTCAGTTAACAAGGTCGAATACTTCCTAAGCCTTAGACCTAATACTTAAGCTTTGCATTTTCCCCAACCTCTTGAGGATTATCCAGATCTTAGCGGGTACGTGAATTTTTAAGCCTAAGAGTCTAGCCCAAAAGGCCTAAGATCAGCATTCCTGCTAATCTCTTTTTATGTCTCCTTAGCACTTTTCTTTCATTGTTCTCTTTTCTTGATGTGGTCTAGAACTTCGGTTAATCCCTTAATCTTTTACTAATGACCACCTTTTTCTTTTTCATTTTGTGCTCCTTTTTGTCATTTTTGCTCTTTTTCTCCTCCTTATGATTATGTGGCTCACAAAATTTCCTCCCTCCATTTTTTTGTTCTTTTTTATAATTTTTCGATTTTTTTGTGTTTTTGACATATGTGAATTTTTTTTGTGAGAATCCTTCTGACTTTTTCTTGGTTCTGTATGTATGCACTTTATCACCCCCCATGCCTAAGTTTTGCAATGTCCTCATTGTAAACGGAGGGTGTGAAATAGTGTTGAGGTCAGGGACTTAGAACAAGATACATCGGGTGGGTGAATGGGTCGAAAATGACTGATGCAGATGATTTCAAGCTCTGGTATGTGTACCAGAGGTGGGATCAACTGTCTAAGGTTGAACTCAAGGTGCAATGAACATGGAGTACAGACGGATAATCAGACAGGTTCTATTTTTGGAATGACGGGTTGCCTCCTGTTAAGTTCTAATTTCAACGCCTTCAGCTGAGCGGAACATGGGGTGGAGAGGGAGTGGTTAAATCAACGGAGTTTTGTAAAACAAGCACTTTGATTAAGAGGCTGGTTGGTCCAACCAGGTGCTTGTTAAGATTAGTGGGCTGATGATGTAGCCCAAACCCAATCAGTCTGGTGGGTTGATAGATGTAGATCAACAGATGCAGAACCCACCATATGCAATGTGGCTTGGATGGATATGGAAGCAAAAACTTGGGTTTAGGCTGAGTCGAATCAGCCTGGTCAGGGTAGGGTTTCGAAAAATAATCAGTGCATGGTATGGAAACCCTACAGGGGTGATCAGAGAATGATGGATCATATTTTTCAGTCTGATCAATACCCAATGCCCGGTATAGATATAGAGTTGAATCATTTGCAAACGACTCAGTGAGAGGTGAATCAGAATAGAAATTAAGTCCAGTTGCAGGTAGAGGTAGAGAACGGGTTTTGATCAGTTCTGTATGTGTGGAAGAGGTGGCTTCAGTGAGAATTGTGTATGAGGGCTCTTCTAGAAAGGAATGACAGGTAGTCTCATGTAGAGACTCCTCATAGTACCTTTCAAAATCGAAGTTAGAGAATGAGTCATGTGAGCTGAGGTCGTAGATTGGTTTGTTATAATCAAGAAGCAGATTTTCTCCGATGTTATCGTCAGATTTGAAATCGTCAGAGAGTTTGCGAAAATCAAAATCTGAATGAGATTCAAGATCATGAGTTCCACCATAAAATAAGTCATATGCTGTAGATTCAGCAGCTTGACTGGTGTCTAGCCTAGATGTCAATTCTGAGCTTAAAAAGGTGTCCTTATCTGGTAGAGGCTCAGGTTCCAAGTTGGTAGGATAGACCCAATTGAAACCCCACTTGTCCAACTCAGTTTCTGTATCGTAAATTGGCATGACTTCTAAAAAATTGATTGGTTCCTCTGAGGATGTTGGCGAGGGATATTCATCAAATGGAAGCCCAAGATCATATTCTTCATTGAAAAATTGATCTTCCTCATATGGGGCCTTGAAATCTTCCCAATAGGTTTCAGATCTAGATTCTAGGCTTAGGATGTGGGTTGAATCACTAGAATCTAGGTCTGAATAACCTTCGAGGGTCACCTTATCAGAATAAGGGGCAGAATTTACACCCTCGAGAGGTTCAGTTCTACTCTCATTATTGCAGGAGTTTTGGGATTCTAAGCCTGGTGATTCATGGTCTAGAGTTGGCTCAACATTGTGTTCTCCTGCACTTGGAACTTCCCAACTTTCTTCAATATCAGGCACATTGTACTCCATTTGGGTTGGGAATCCACAACCATTTTGTGCCTCAAACCCGAGACCAGATTGATCCTCGATGTTGTCCCAAGATGGTTCATCCTCTGTTTGTGGTATATACGGGTATTTCTGGTCGATGATTTGTTTTAATAATTTCATTATCTCTTCCCATTTTTCAAGATCATCTTGGTGTTGCTTCCAAAGTATAGGATTTGTCATGCATTGAAGGTATTCAAGATTATGCAATTTTTCTATCTCAATGTATCCTATGATGAGAAAGTCTCGGGTTGATCCTTTTGTGGCTTCTGCCAATAGTACTTGGGCACAAGTTATGATAAAGGTTGTGGTTATTGGGACATCAACCTGAATGCTTTCTACTGGTGTTGAGGTTTTTTCTTCTTTTTCATAGAATTTTAGGGCATCCTCAATCATCCTATCTCTCATGGATCTTCGATATTCAGGTTTCTTGAATGGTAGTCCTAAGTGGTTTGGCTGCATATTTGGATCAGGTGGTGGAATCAAGATGTAGAATCGGAGTTTGAATCAATATGTAGAATCAAGTTATGAAGCAATTAAATTTGAATGAAGAGTCCCACTGAAAATGTATGTGTGTGCTCTAAAGAGAAAAGATGAGGGACTGGAGATGTTTTTGACCTAACGAGTCATTTTTCCGCTATGCGTTGTAGTATTTAAGTGGTGGAAAAATCGACTAATCAACAATAAAAATAACCACTCACAGAAGAGCGGGTCGTGTCCATAGGGAGGCAATTATGCAATAAACTCTCGATTATTTCGTATTCTTTCGGTTAAGTGTGAAATCTCTCGTCAAATCTAACATAAAATGCGATAGAAAGAAGATTCACAATAATCCAAAAATATAAGGGTATATGTGCAATTTTCCCTCACTGAAATCTTCAATAAATATATGATGATTTTATGTAATTTTCAATTGACATATACTAGAGAAATTGGTGCACATGTTAATCCCAAAACCAATCTTGAAACAGTTGAATAATAATAACGTGCAATTATCAGAAAGTATGAGTCTGCATGCGTAATTTTGCCACAATAAAATAATAATAATAATAATAAATCAAAATTAAGACTGAAAAATAATTGAGGAGAAGAAAAGAAAATAAAATAAAAGCAAGAGAAAAAGAGTCTTTCAATCGAGCGATGGGGAGAAGGCGAGCAGAGGGCGATCAACGTTGGGCAGAGGGCAGCAATGGGGCGGAGCCGTCCAGGGCTGGAGCAGAAGGTGAATGGAGGACATGGAGGTTGAGGGATTGGAGGAGAAGGGAGTGGATCTGGTAGGAGAGGTTCTTTAGGTCGTCTGAAAATGCTCGAAGACATCCATGGAGGCGGAAGAATGGAGAGGTTCTCTGCTTCAGATGCAGACGAAGGGGGCATGTGGCAGCGATTTGTAAAAATCCCCTGATCTGCTTGGAATGAAGGGGTGAAGGACACAAGCGCGAGTCGTGCCCTAGGAGGATTTTGTTGAGATCATAGAGGGTAGTCTCGCATCCTGTCTGGAGGGTTAAGAATGAAACTCGTTCGCCGTTGCCACCAGCATTGGGTAGGCACACAGTTGAAGTTGAGATCCCGTCTTCAGAAGAGATCTCGACTGCAGAGATCACGCTGAGAGGTGCTTTGATTGGAGAGATCATGGCAGGCAGGCCGTCGATCGAAACACTTCAGAACCTGGTATGTTCCTTAGATCTTCTATCTGTGGGCTAGAAGGTTGCCATGTTATCCCATTCTCGCTTCTTGGTGTATGGTTTGGGCATGCTGGATGTAGAACGATTGAGATTTCATTCAAGTATTTTCGAAGACTTCATTGTGATTTGGAGAATGGTCTCTCCATTTGATGGGGCTCTGTCTGAGCGACCTCCACAAAGAGTGACCTCTAGGAGGATTCTCCTTGAGATCTCTAGTCTGCCACTGCACCTGCGGTTAAAGGGGGTTGTCTCTAAAATGTTAGCAGGTTTTGCATCAATCTGTGATGGTTCTGATGTTTTGATCAGAGACGGGGACATTAGGTCTCTAAAAATCGAGGTGGAAGTTACCAATGTTGGTTCAATTCCTGATTCGATCACAATCAGATGTGGGGGCACTTCTTGGCTTGTTAGGCTTGCTGTTCTTGGATAGGTGTTTGGACAGGTTGAATGTGGTCAAGATAAGTCGTCTGAGGAAGAATTGAAGCCTGGAACCAACAATGAGGCATGTGGACGCACTCCTGCTGATGCTCCTGAACCCAAAAAGAGGAAGGACTGTCACTGTGTCATGGCTGAGGAAGATTAGATGGAAGATGTTGTTATAGCTACTGATAGCAGACAAGCTATGATAGTCAAAGAGGACGGCTGTCTGGAGGTTGCTGAGACTTCAACGGCAGATTCTGAGATGAACTGCAGTATGGAAGTGGGCAGGACAGGAAGGGATTTGATGCTTAAAGAGCCAGACCAGATGCAGCTTGCTATTCCTGTTGACTTGCAGTATGGCAGTGGTTCCAATCAAAAAAGAGGTGTGGGTAGATCTCCATACATGTTGAGAAGGAGAAGGAAGGAGACCTTGCCCCCTATTGAGGAGCAAAATATTGCTAAATCCATTATGGTTGAATATGTGGGCTGCAAGGCCAATGGGGATCTTTCTAATGAGGAATGAGAGTTTTGTCTTGGAATGTGTGTGGGCTACGCAACAAATAGAGAAGGGATTCATTGTGTAGATATCTCTCTGAGTGGGAGATAGACTGTGCTCTTATACAAGAGACTCACTTGGAGAGGGAGAATGGTCAAGAATGGGACTGTTTTAAGCAATTTGGCCGTAGTGATATTGCGGCTAAGGGTGCTACTAGTCGGTCTGGTGGACTGGCTTTTTGGTGGAGAAAATATTCCATTTTAGTAACTGAAATTATTTGTGATAGGTTCTTAATTTCTTGTAGATGTCAATCTCCCCAAGGAGATATGGAATGGTTTATATCATGCATATATGGTCCTTGTGTGGTGAAACGTCGCGGCAACCGGGTTTGAGGGTTTTGGTTTTGTTATAACGTTGTAGTAAAGCCGGTTATTACCAACATTTCAAATATAAATTTTTTACTCGGAAAATGAAAGAGTTCCCGAGGTCGAACTCAGGGAGCAAGTCGTATTCTAGAGATATACATGTTTCTTTTACAAAATAAAGAGAGAGGGAAAGAATTTGTTGTGATGTTCTTCTTTCTTTCTCTTTCTTCAGATCTCCTTCTTCTTCTTCCTTGGTTTCTGTCTTGGCCTCTCTTCTTCTTTTTCTGCAGTCTCTTCTGTGAATGTTTCTTCTTCCTTTCTTTCTTCAGATCTCCTTCTTCTTCTTCCTTGGCTGCTGCTCTTCTTTTCTTTCTTTCTTTTGCCTGCCTTCTTTCCTGCTCTGGCTGCTGACTTTCCGTCGTCTGACCCGGTGCTTCGACGACTTAACTATGCATTTGCTACAATGCAGCTCCTTCTTCTTCGCCTGCACTTCTTCTTCCGCGGGTCTTCTTCTTCTTTGGCCTGCACACTTCAGAGTTTTTCGTCAAGAGGCAAAACCTACTCTACCCCCCCCCCCCCCCCCCCCCCCCCCCCCCGCGTCTCTCTTTCTCTCTGAAACCACTCTTCGGAAAGCTCTCCCAGAGCTACCGGGTAATCGGGTTCGGGTCAGGCCCGGGTCCAGGCCCACCGGCGTGCGTGGTGGGCGAGGAGTGCAGGTCAGTCTAATCGGGTCGGGCCAGGTCCGCGGAGCGTGGTCACGGACGAGGCCGGGTCGGGTGAGAGGGACCTCACCCCGTGGTCAGGAGGCAGACAGCATAAGGCACTTTTTGCCTTTATGCGTCCGCGCGCCTCCGAGAAGTTCCGAGGTGGGACTAAATGTCCCACCCCAATTGAGCGCCCGTCGCGGAGGGAGCAGTGGGCGATCGTGTCTTCACGCGCGGCCTTCTCCCCATCTGCGAGCCTGGGACGTTTCGCGGAGACTCCCCGCGCAACCTGGGAGTCGAACCTGGGCGAAGGCGTGCCTGCACCTGCAGGTGAAGGAGCTCTGCCTGCTCAGTAATGGCGACGGCGGGCGAGTCACCTGGTCACAGAAGAACGGCCTCTCGGCCAAATCAGACAGGCGGGGGACCTTCGCCGTGGCACGGCGAAGGTGGTCAGGGGGTCTGCAGGGGGCGTGATGGAGCCAACAGGTCGTCCTAGGTCAAACTGTGAGCGAAGAAGTGGGTGTGTTCGGTGGATCTGCAGAGGGTGTTTGGTGGGAAGTGGAGGGGCGGAAGAGGATCAGGGTGAGGAGGCGGAGGTTCTGCGGTGGTCGGCGAGCCGTGTGGGTCGCTGAGGTGATGGGAACGGCTCGCCGGAGGGTGGGCGGAGGCGAAGGGGGTGAAGGTGGTCAGGGTCGGTAGAGGGTTTAATTGAATAGATTGAAAGCGGGGAAAGAAAGAGGAGGAGAAGGGGAGTAGCTCTAGCTTACTTGCAGGGACGAAGGGGGAGGAACAGGGCGACAGTCGTATCAACTGTCGCCGGAGAAGACGATGCTCAGGGAGAGGGGCGGCGGCGAGCAGAGAGCCGGAGAGGCGCCAGCTGGGTGCGGCGTGGCGCGGGAAGAGCAGGGGAGGAAGTCTCTGCTGCTGGTATTGCGGCAGAGCGAAGAGGTGGAGGGGGAGGAAGCCGCCGGAGCTGGTGAGCGTCTGCCGGAGGAAGAAGAGAAGAAAGCTGGGGGTTTTCTCCGTCAGATCCAGGCTGCCCTGGTCGGTGGAGCAGCGGGGGGTATTTATAGGGATGAAACAGGGAGGAAGGCGGAGGGAGACGACGTGTCTCCCTCGCCGGAGAATGGTCGGAGACGAACCCATACCGTACGTGCGTTCGCACGGCCGGTATGGTGGGCTACAATGACCAGGGGGGTGCCCCTGCGACGGCTGACGACGCAGGGCACCCCCGGTTTACTTGCCAGGTCCCCCACCTCACCCTGCGCGGCGCCATGCTCCGCGCAAGGTCGCCGGAGCATGGTGCTGGCAGGGTTTTGCAGGAGGGACCTGATTGCAAAGAACGAAGGAGAGTTAGGGGCCAAAATGCGAGGGTTCAAAAGTTGAGGGCCAAAGAGTAAATATATGAGGACCAAAGTGTGAAGTCGGTCAAGGGGGTTTCTTCTTAGGCTCAAGTTTTTATACATGACTAATTAGGACCTAAGGAATATGATGGTGAATTTCATTTTCATATTAAACCTTGTTTGACCGGTCAATTTGCGTAAAAACCCAAATTAAGTTATTAATTGGGCATGGTTCTCAATGTAGGTCAAAATGGGTTCTAAAGGCCAAATTGAAGGTTCTAAACCCTAGAGATCATTTTTCTATGAATTTTAGAGGGTTTATTCTATTTTTACTTTGCCTCGAACCTTGTGAATTGAAGTGGGTTGTTTTAGGGTTACAGATTATCATTTGGTTCCTTGGAAGTGCTGTAGCCCTTGCTAGATCATCTCATCCCACTTTTATTCTTATTAAGCTGCTTTGACCTATGTTTGGGGCCTGAATTACCCTGTATGCAGATTATACTGGTAAAATTGCACTTTTACCCCTTATGACTTGTTTTCTTCTCAAACTCAGAATTCTCTGAGTTAAGCCTTTCCTTGAGATATGTAGGAGCTTTTATCCTTTGTATTGGGTCAAAATGAGCTAGTTATGGCTCATGATGAGGTTCTCATCATGTGGCAGCAGACAGAGTTGGCTTGTGGGAGGAACTCTATGCAATGCATCAAAGAGTGCAAGAGACCCCATGGTTGTTAGGGGGTGATTTCAATTGTTATCTTTCTGGTGATGATAACTCGGATGGGAGAGTGGACAGTTCTACAGCTGGCTTCCAATTGGCTGTGTAGAACATGGGCTTCACTGAATATCCCATCAGTGGTGTGGAGTATACTTGGAGGAATGGCAGTGGACAGATTTCCAATTGGACAGATTCTTTGGCAGTCCTAGTTTGTTAGAGAGATATCAACTATTAGCTGTTTTGAGCCTTGATAGGCCGTTCTCTGACCACATGCCTTTGGTTTGGGACAGTGGGGTGAATGCAGACACAGGATCATACTTCAAACTCAAGAAATCTTGGCTTAGGGAAGAAGGCTTCATGCAAATGGTTTCACAGTTGTGGCAAAGCAAGAATGTTCAAGGCACTGCCACACAGCAGTTTGCTGCAAAATTGGCTGGTCTGCGTGAAATGTTGAAGGAATATGGGCAGGCTGTGTATCTGATCAGAGACTAGAAGAGGAGGGAAGCCTTGACAGTCATCAGGGATTTGGATATGAAAGAGTGCAGGCTGGCTTTGAACCAACAGGAGCAGCAGCTGAGGCAGCAGATGCAAGCAGTTGTGGGGGATGAAGATCTGAAAATAGAAATGGATTGGTGTGAAAAGTCCAGACAGCTATGGCTTAAAGAGGGTGATGCGAACACAAAATTTTTCCATCTTGCGGCCAGTGCTAGAAGGAGATTCAACCTTATTTCATCTATTAAAGTTGAAGAAAGAAATATTACCTCTGTTAAGGAGATCAGATTTGAAGTAAATTTTTTAAAGAAACTTCCAAGGCTGCTCCAAGAGGTTCTTGGAGGATGGAAGCAATGGACTTCCCTTGTGTAACTAATGAACAGAGTGACATGCTTGTGACCCCTATTTCTGAACAAGAAGTGCTAAAAGCTATTAAAGAGTTAAATAATGAAGGTACTCTCGGTCCAGATGGATTTCAGGTGTTTTTCTACAGAGAGCTATGGAATGTTGTTAAGGTGGATGTGTTAAAGGTTATTCATGAGTTTGAATTGGGCAACTCCGGACTTGAGAGGCTGAACAAATCCTATCTATTTTTGTTGCCTAAGAAATCATGTGCGGAAAGTTTTTCTGATTACAGACCCATTGCTCTATCTAATTCCATCTACCTTATTATTAGTAAGGTTATTGCTAACAGATTGCAGGAGGTTTTAAAGGACTTGATAATGCCTGTTCAGTCTGCTTTTCTTCCTGGGAGATCGTTACAAGAGTCATTCATTGTTGCGCAGGAGATTGTTATGGGTTGGCGAAGGAGAATATCCAAGGCTTTCTTGTGGAAAGTAGATTTTTCCAAAGCATATGATTCAGTCTCCTGGTCATACTTGTGGGAGATTCTTAGAAGGAGGAAATTTCCACCCTTATTGATTCAATGGGTGAAGAGGTGCATTACCACAACCTCTTTTTCCCCATTGATAAATGGTAAATCGTGTCACTCTTGGATTCAGCCCCAATGTGGAGTAAGGCAAGGTTGCTCTATTGCCCCTCTGATTTTTAACCTTGCGGTGGATACTTTGGCTAGATTTGCCTGCAAACTGGCTGTGGATGGTTTTATAAGGGGGTATTCAATGTCTAATCATAGGGCTCTAGCCCCTATACTTCAATATGCTGATGATACTATTTTTCTTGTGGAAGGGGGGAAGAGAGAAGCGCAGGCTCTGTTACATATGGTAAAAATTTTTGGAGAGGTTTCTGGTCTCAGATTAAATGGAAGTAAATCCTCCCTGGTCTATTTTGGGATGAATAGTGGGTTACAGAATGAGATCTCCACCATTCTTGGTACACCTGTGGTTCCACTGCCGATTAAATATCTGGGTTTTCCTTTGAAATGTTCTAAGATGAAGAAAGTAGATTGGTCTTTCCTCTTTGAAAAGGTAGCTACGAAATTGGAGGGCTGGAGTAGTAGATACTTATCAAAAGGGGGGAGGTATATATTACTGAATTCTGTTATCACTTCGATTCCTGTTTTCTTTTTCTCTATCCTTAGAGCTTCGAACTCTATTTGGAAAAAGCTGGAGGTGATGCGGAAAAGATTCTTTTGAAAAGGGGCCTCTCATCAAGGGGCCTTTTTTCAACCCTTGAAGTGGGAATCAATTTGCAAACCAAAGAAGATGGGAGGTATGGGTGTTAGATCCCTTAAAGAATTCAATGAATCTTTACTATTAAAGTGGGCTGTTCGGTTGCAGCAGGGGGAAAAAAAATATGGACAGAAATTATCTAGGACAGTTATGGGAGTACCAATGATGAGATAAATCGTCTTAACCCACGTAAACCGTCCCCCTTTTGGTCTTCTGTGGTGCACGCCCTGAAGGATAATTGGAATTTTTTCAAATCAGTTTTAGGTGATGGAAAAAGCTTCAAGTTTTGGCTGGAAAATTGGGTACATGGAGGGAGGGTGGTGAGGCGGGTGCCTGCAGAAGAGTGGGGTGGTGGGGGGTAAAGACAGTTTCCCCCTTGCTTATGCTGCGGCTGCAAATAAAAATGCGGTGGTAGCCGATTATTGGGACGTTGATTCGGAGTAGTGGTTGTTAAATAACGGTGGGTGGAATAATCATGAAACAAGAACTCGTGTAGAGAATGAACGTCTCATGCAAGAGCTTGCTGCTTTCAAACCCATGCCTCATGCATATGACACATACAAATGGGAAGGTAATTTTTCTACTGTGGCTGCTTATGACAGATTGATAATGTCCTCCAGGATGGCGGAAGATGAAGAAATGGGGAAAAAGCTATGGAAGTTAAAAATACCACTAAAGTTACAAATTTTCTTATGGCTCTGCAGGAGGGATGGATTGATTACTGGAGATTTGAGGCACAGAAGGATGGGGACCCCCACCCAGTTTTGTTATTTGTGTGGGATGCATAATGATTCTAACGTTCATATCTTCTCTTCATGTGCGATCACTGATTATGTATGGAGGAGAGTATGCAACGAGTCCTTACCCACTTGGGGGAATTTGTGGCGTTGTCATGTGGATGGGAATAAGCCTTATATACATATGGTGGCAGTGTTATGGGCTGTATGGAGGGCTAGAAATGAGTGTGTTTTTCAGGAGACCCCAGTGTATGTGGAAAATATTGTAAATTTATGCTGGAGTCATACAACATTGAGGGTCAAACTTGTAAATATTTTTTTATTATCAATAATAGCTCTCCTAGTTTGCTATCGGTGATTTGATAGCATTCCTTTCTTTCTCAAAAAAAAAAAATCAAAATTATTTTCTAGTGGCAATGGCATTAGATGTAATTTTTAATTGCAGAGAAAATAGAGCTTTCACTCTCTCTCCTCCTTGCGAGAGAGAGAGAGCACCGGCGACGGAGCTGCTATGGGGGAAGGTTGACCGGCACGTGGGGATCATGATGATGGTGACAGAACGGTGCGAGGTGGCCGACGGCGGCCAGCGGGTAGAGGAGATGGTGCTGCAGAGGGTTTCCTGCGCAGGTGCGTGAGGGCAGGCATGCCTGCGGGTGCAGCTGGAGGGTGAAGGCGGGCGGTGCAGGAGCGCGCAAGGTGGCAGCGAGTGCCTGCGGGCGCTGGAGAAGGGTGCCTGTAGGGTGCTTGGTGAGGGTGCAGGCATGCAGCGCCTACGGAGGGGTTGGGCATGAGGTAGAGCAGCTGTTGGCGCTGGAGAAGGGCACGCACCTACGGGCGTGGGTGGTGAGGTGGGCGCCTGCAGAAGAGCGGGGTGGTGCGTACAGGCAGAGCGCCTACGGGGGTGGCTGGAAATGAGTGGTGGAGAAGGAGCGGGTGCCTGCAGGTGGCTAAGGCAGTCTGTAGAGAGGGGAAGCGCTGCGGTTGCGAAGGCGGGCGCTGGTGCGGTGCCTGTGGTGATTGGCAGGGGTGCGGGTGAGCGGTGCGGCTGTGCAGCGCCTGCGGGTGTGGGCCTGGTAGTGGTGAAGGCGCGCAGTGCCTTTAAGCGCGGCTGGAGGGAGCGCTAGATGGAGTGGCTAGTGAGGCGAGGCGGGTCTGCAGAGGTGGGGGGTGCGCTGTAGGGAGGCACTGGAGGGTGGATGGGTGCTTGTGCGGCTGAAGGGCAGGATAGGGTGATGGAGCTGGAAGGGAGGATGCGCCTACAGGCGTGGCTTGGCAGGGGTGTTGGAGATGGGTGCTTAGTGCACAGTGTTCGCCCTCTCCACGGTGGAGAAGATGGAGCAGTTCCCCGCAGGGGGAAGATCCAGATCCTCCGAAGAACCGATGATCCTCTCTTTTTATCTCCTCCTCGGCGTAAGTTAAGGGATTTTCAAATCCCTTACTAAATATGGCCGGTGCTGTTGGTGAGGTTGTTGATGGCCGGCCGTATGTTGAGAAATTTGTGGGGGAAAATATCTTTTCTCCCCCTGTTCTTTTTCCCATTGATCCTCCTCCGTCTTCTTCTCGATTATTAGCCAGATGGATAGATTAAGTGGAGAAGATGTAACGAGTGTACTGTTGCGGGACCTACATGAAACATAAATTACATACTATGTTATAGAATGCGATAAAATAGATGTAAAATTAAATAATGATGCATGCAATCATTCTACAACTTAATGTAGATATTAACAAACGTACAATGTTAAAAGAGAATTACTTAGGCATAACAATAGTCTATTAGAATGGACTCATCAAATACCCCCATGCCTAAGATTTGCTAGTCCTTAGCAAAAAGAAAAAATAATAGAAGTAATCAAAAGATTTCTTCTGATTTTATTTCAAAACTTTAGAGATCCAGACAAATGTGAAGTGATGATAGCCTAGGTAACAGATCCAAGTGAAAAGGGCCAATTCGCAGTGGAAGTTTGTACTTCATGAAATTGCACTAGAGGGGGGGTGAATAGTGAAATTATAAAATATTATTATATAAAAAATTCAATCACAAAAGGTGGCACTAGATTTTTAGGTGGAAACCAAAGATGGGTGAAAACCACCACCTAAGCCAATCCCTTGACTTAGGATTTTCGATCACAAGGTGATCAATCCACTAACCACACTACTTAAACGAGGGTAGTGTACCTCAATTACAAATCCCACCTCCGATCCCTAAACGGAGGTTTCTCCCTTCAAAATGAAGAGACGGGGGCCCGATAGGCCGGATACCCAAAATACAAAAAATAAGAAGTAAAACAACACCTATAGAGCACCCCAATACTTTAATTACTTTCTTATCTACTAAGCATGAAAAGAACTCCCTAAGGATTTACAGAACAGAGTGAGCCGGGAGTATGGATTTGCCCTTTGATTAGAGTGTTGGCACAGCACAACGATAAGATGGAGCTTAGAGTAGTGAGCAAGTGATTTTTCTAATGGAATTGTATTTCAAGAGGTGTGTGTTGCCTAAGAGGAGTTGTAGCCTATTTATAGGCAAGTTTGGAACCTTCAAGAACACTTGGGAGAGCTCTTCTAGCCGTTGGAGACAAATCCCAAGAGATTAGGACGAAATCCACCACAAATCAGGGTAATGATGAGTCTGACAGCAATATCAGATGTCTAATTTTAGGATCAGACGTCTTATAGGACTCTGATTATACTTCTGGTCATCTAATACTGTAGGCCATCGTAAACTGACTCCATTAGATCAAAAGAAGGACGTCTGATTAGGTTATTGGACATCTAATAAAGGGTGGATTCATTCCTGTTTTCATCATATCCAAACAGGGTTCTAGGTTTAAAGGATCAGACGTCGTTATGGACGTCTGAGGAAATCACCAGACGTCTGAAAACCAAAAAACACTTCCCTACTTCTGCCAAAAGATTTTATGGCCGTAATGAGATACGCATAGAAAATCATGGGCAATGGTCCAAAGGTAGACGTCTGGAAATGTGTCCAGACGTATGGAAATTCATTTTTGCCTACGCTTAGTATAACGGTTAGTCTGAGGACGTCTAGGTAAAGAATCAGACGTCTGTGTAAGGTTATCGACATTTGATAGTGAAGTGCTTTGACTGATGTTTATGAGGAGACAAACTAAAGGTAGAACTCTTGGAAATTAGACGTCTGAGACACTTGTCAGATGTCTTAAAGTGGAAAATCAGACGACTGACCATTGTTCTAGACGTCTGATAAGAGTATAAGTGTTGGGTTTTTGTTTCTAATTTATCCTAAGTGTAGAGAGCCTAAGTTAGCTATTTATAGGTTATGTTTGGGGGCTCTTTACAACATTTCTAGACTCAAATAAAATGAAAATTACAACATTTGAAAGTTTACATTAAAAAGCCTAAGACCTAATACTTATGCTACTTGTCTTCACGCTTTTAATCTCCCATCTTGGAAAACTTTATGAAATCCTGCAAATATGTTATTACAGTGAGAAACAATATGCTACGCTTTATTTTTTATTTCATTTTCTTCATTTTGTAAAATCATCAAAATATTATATATGAGTGGTTGAACTAATCCTTCACCCTTGGTAAATATTGCTGTCGGGATAGGCAACTACTTCCCTCGGGGATATAGTAGAGGATAATCTGTAATTTGACCCCGGCGTTTGGCTTAGGTAGGAGATATCGAGTTGAATGGATTTGTATTTGGTGGCACACACTCATCTGGTGCTACATATAGTTTAGTACTGCAGACTCTAGATCTCTGGACTATTAGACAAGTCAACTCTGAGAGAGGCTACACAACTGTGCTCTCTTGATGTTCTTGGGCACTTGTTCGTCGCGCTTTTGTGCGGTTTGTTAAAAGATAATATCGCGTTGTGGTATAGCCGCTAAAGCGTTCAAAACAAATAAAGATTTTTATTACTCGAAAATCGGAGTATCCGAGGTCGAACACAGGGAGCAATCTCAGTACTTTGGAAAACCCAAGAATACAACTGTTAAATGCAAATATAATTGATTCAAGGAGTTTTTAAAAAAAATTAGAATTAGACATCTGATTTATGTATCAGACGTCTTAAATGTGATCTTTCTCTCTTCCTTCCTCTCCTTTCTGCTTCTGTATTTTTCCTTCTTCTGCTTTGTCTTTCTGATTTCTTTGCAATCTTCCTTGTCCTTCTTCTTCTTCTCTGCGAAGACTTCTAATCTTTCTGCTTTCCTTCTTCTCCTGCGAAGGCTTCTTTCTTCTTCTCTTCTTCGCCTTGCCTTTCCTTCTTCTTCTTTTGTAGCGGCCAAGTCCTTCTCCTGCGTTCAGCCTGCCTGCACAGGAGCAAAACCTAACCCTTCTCCCTCTACCCGCGCGTCTCTCTCTCTCAAGCAATTCACTCAGAGCTGCTCTCCTAGAGCCACAAGCATTAATCGGGTCGGATCGTACCCGGGACCAGGCGCACCTGAAGGTGGTGTGATGCGCGAGGAGTGCGTAGGTCTAGGTCGGGTCGGATCCGTCAGATCCGCGTGGTCAAGCCGCGGACGAGACGGATGGGGTTGGTGAGGGACCTCACCCCTGTGCTTACTGAGGCGATAAAGCTATATCACAAAAACTCTTTATACCATACCTATGCCTTGAGATTCCATGATGTGGGACTAATGGTTTCGTCCTTCCCTCACGCGCGCCCGCAAACTCTCGTGTGCAATTGCCCACGCTGAAGGCCCTGCTGGTGCTCCTTGCTGAACTCAGTCACCTCGCAACACTTGCGAGAGTCTGCTGCACCTGCCGCCTGGGAAGCCTGACGCCTGCTGCTGCTCCAAGCTTCCTGCTGCTTCGGCTGTTAATGGCGGCCGGGGCGTTCACCTGAGATTCCACAGAACGGCCTATTGGCCCAATCAGAATAGCTGGAAACCTTCGCCGTAGCACGGCGAAGGCGGTGGGTGATGCTGCAGGTTGCCAGTCGGCCTAGGCGTGCGCGCCTAGGTCAACCTGTGGCCGGAGATGGTGGGTTGTTCGGGGGGTGGTTATGGAGGTTTGGAGTGGCAGTTGTGGGGTGGAGCGAGTTCCTGGTGGTGAGGCGGAGCTCACGAGGTGGTTGGCGAGCCATGTGGAGTGGCGGAGTGGTGTGGGCGGCTCGCCGGAGTGCGGTCGGTGATGTGGAAGATGAGGGTGGTCAGCGTCGGTCGAGGGGTAATCAAGTAAAATAGGTGGGGAAAAGAGAGAGGAGAGGGTGGAGAGGAGTTCTAACCTAATTGTAAGGACGAAAGGGGACGGAAGGCGGACAGCAGTACTTGCTGTCGCCGGAGAAGATGACGCCCAGTGGGGGAGAACGGCGGCGACGATGGGGCTGAGGCAGCGTACGCTGGTACTGCGCGACGCGGAGGGAGGTCAGGAAGCTAACTCTGCCACTGGTTTTGTGGCAGAGAGAAGAGGGAGGGGAGGGGGGCTCGCCGGAGCTAGCTGGGACATTTGGCCGGGCAGGAGGAGAGGAATTGAAGGGGGAAACTCGGCCAAATCAAGCTCAGCCTCTTCGGCCGGAGTTGTGGGTTCTTATATAGGCGCTGGACTGGGTGTGCAGGGCGTGAAGGGCACGTAATTGCCTGAGGTTGGTCGTCGGAGATGGAAAGGAGTTAGGATACCCAAATCTCTCGTGCGTTCGCACGAGAGATTGGGTTCACACCGGCGATTGTAATTGGCTTTATAAGGAAGGGAATTCCTCAGAGAATCCTCCTTCCATTTCTGGGAGGGAATCTCTGAGGGATTAGAGAGCAATCCCTCTCCGAACCTCGCCGGAGCTCGGTTCTGCCCTAGCAATGGCGGCAGGACCGGTTTGCAAAGGAGGCGAAGAACCTAGGGGGTTCTCTGCAACGGTATTCAAAAGATAGGGACCAATTTGTGATTTGGGTGTACTAAATTGCAAAGTAGGTAAAGATGACCCCTCCTTAGGTCCAAATTTTGGTACAAACCTAATTTGGACCTAAGGAATCCAATGGCGAAGTTAGATTTCAGGTTTTACCTCGTTTGACTGGACATTTTGCGTAAAAACCCAAATTAGGTTAATTGAAGAGCTAGGACCCTAATCTAGGTCAAACTAGGTTCCAAAGGCCAATTAAGTGTTCTAAACCCTAGAGTATGTTTTTCCATGATTTGTAGAGGGTTTACTTGCTTTTTGTTCTGACCGGAACCTTGTTAATTTAAGCGGGTCTGTTTTAGGGTTACCAAGTGTCTTTTAGTTTTTAGATTGCACATGAACCCATTTCTGATTGACTCAACCCACTTTTTATCTCATTTAAACCATTTGATCTATGTTTTGCCTCTGAGAAATCCCGTTTATGCACTGCAATGGTAAAATTGCAGTTTTAACCTTTATTTCATGTTTTCTTCTCAGAGCACTTGTTCCTTCAGTTAGGCCTTCTTCTAGGTTATGTAGGAGCTTTTATCTTCTTTATTGGGTCAAAATGAGCTAGTTATGGCTCATGATGAGGCTCTCATCAGCACTCCTTTTCTTTCTTTCTGAGATCACAAATCTCACCAGATTTAGAAATTGTACTCACTATTTGGTGGCCTCACATGGCATCCACACTTCAATTAAAGTCATAATAACTCTAAAACTAGGTTAGAGTCCTCAACCAGTATTCGGGTGATCAGAAATACTAAAAGGTAGGTATGGGTCATATTTTGTGGAACGCGATAGGTGTTCTGCTACCTCAGAAATAATGTTAAATTATAACTCAGACTTTTTTTTTTGTAATATAAATATTTCTTCTTTTTCTGTTTCTTCTTTTCTTTTCTCTCTCTCTCTCTCTCTTTTTAATATAAATCAACATAATACGACACAGACTTTTATTTATGAGGCATTATTCAGGATGATGATGAACAAGAGGATATTGTGTGGCTTATTTGGTGGAAGTGCCTATTCTCAGCACCGGGAAGGAATGGATAGGACAGGCATATTTCTGACCTTTGACACTATTACCCTCCTTCAGCCGAGGACTCTATGAAGGATGGTCACAGCCATCCACCATAGTCATAGCTTTATTAAGACTCAATCTCTGTGTATCCGTCTTATTTGGTGACTCTCAAGAATTCACACAAAGTATGCACACAGGAACAGAGAGTGAAAACTACGCCTAACTTTGAAGTATCATCATCTAATTATCCAAAACTTAAGAGTCCTTTCACTAGACTTAGTGCACCAGTAATCTCTCTACTTTCTTCTCACAAATATGAGGTGGATTTACTAGAAGATAGTATGCCTGACTCCCTATGAACTGTCCAAGGGTTTAGTGGACTACAAATGCTTATTGGTTTTCCTCAAGGATCCATTACCCAGTCTACGTGAACGTGAAATAAATGTACCGGATTCTAAACTTAAGAAATAATTCCGGAAGAAAAACCTCCAATGACGAAGGTATTTTGCTAGGGCTAACCCAATCAGCTCAAGAAAAGAGGAATTTTTTTTTTATGCTAACCTAAATGCATGAATACTTCCTAAAATGCAAATGCACCCCCCATGCCTAAATCCTACAATGTCCCCATTGTAAAATTAAAACAGGAGGAGAAAGGAAAAGCATCACCTGACACAGTGTTATTCCTACCGCTGGGTTGCCTCTCAACAAGCGCTGCATTTTCTGTCAGCAGCCAAACTTAGAAGGAACCTATAAGTCTGGTTCCAAACAGACAAAGTTAGGCCCTAAAAGTATGCGTAACAGTGCAGGCCTAGAAAACAGGTAGCCACGAATGTTGGCGAGCTGATGATGCAACGTAATACCAAATGCTCGCCAGAAGATATGAAAGCGAAGAACCTCGTTGGCTACCTTGGGAGGTCTAAGAATAATAAACGGAATATGAAAAGGGACCTCCCGAAATGCAATAAGTGGAGGATAACAAGGATTCTCCAGAGCAGGATGGGTTTTAAAAGATATACACATAATTAGTTCAAACCCTTGAATGACGAGAGTAAAAGTACAAGCATCAATCCACACTCGCCATTCTACCCGAGGATGTACTGGCTTGATTTGTTCTCTAGAAATAATGTACATGAGTAGAGATCTGAGCCAAGGATCGGTTAGGGAGTATAAGGGTTGTTTGTAGTGTTGGAAGGTAATGGTTATGTCCAATGAGGGCTTAGTTGGTGTTAGGTCTAATTCCAACAATGATTCAGATTGTGTATACTCCCTAACAGTTGTAGACAACTACATATTAACCTGCCTAGCATTAATGATCAGTGTCATATTTGAATCAAGGGTAGACTCCAAATTACAACTCTTTGATGGCAGGGTCAAAATGTCAGAATCATTATCATTCAGCTCATCCCCAGATTTGTTTGGTTCACTCAAATTTTTGTCGGGGTGTATATGTGATTCATTAGGAGTTGGATCAGTATCCTCAATTATTTCTAAAGAGGATCAGTCTTAATATTTTGGAGCAAGCCTATATCATTGAATTCGTTATTATTCTCGGGATATAAATCCTCAATTGACGTGCTTAGTCCTCGAGAGTCTCCCATAGACTTCTCATTATTTTGTTTGTCCTCCTCTATATCAACTCCTGTTTTGATGGAGGATGACTCTCAAAAGAAAGGAGGAATCTGGATTTAATCATATTATTTCTATCCTCTGGAGGTAAATCCTCAAATGATAAATAATTCCCCTATGATTCACTCCAGATTTTCAGTCCAGGTTCCTCTATTGGGGCATTCTCATTTTCTGAATTAGACTCTTCATATCCCTGAGACCAAAATTGATCTAATTCATCCTCCATTCCATTAGGGTCACCTTCATTCGGTGCATTTAAATCCTCAGGATATTGAATGGTAGGTGTTGATTCCCTAAGTGGAGGGTTAGGAGTAGGCTCACTAAGGGTAGAATTGGATTCCACCAAATAATCAATAGGGAAAGTGATATGAATAATACAACCTTGACCCGGGTTGGTAGGGGTAAGGAGAATACTATCATTGGGGGTCAAGGTCCTCAAGAGGTACCATCTTCCCTTGCCTTTGACTCCAATATAGTTCAGGTGGATAATCACTATAATCGTTGTCCTCTAGTGGTCGTGTCTCATTGGGAGAGTCCAAGTGATAGCTACATAAAATTGGACCCTATTGTCATTAGGTTCCTCAGAATTATTGGGAAGCGTGTAGCTAAGCTATCTTATTTCTTCATTTAGCTGTTGACTTTTCCTCAACATCTCTCCCATTGATTTCATCATTTCTTTTTGCTATTTTTGGATTTCTATCATAAAAGAGGAGAGGCTACTATTATCAGGTTGGGGAGGATAGTCAATTTCAATCTCTGGTTGCCTAGGGGTATCGGTCCAACCTCGATACGGAAAATCATGAAGGGTGGGAGGGTTGGGTGTTTGCGTGGAAGTAGGGATTTTAGGGTTGGGAAATCTTGCTCATAGGCTCTGCTCAAAAGTGGGAGTTATCAAGCCAGTACTCCCAGGATAAGAATAAGAATGATCCCATGAATTGTCAATGTACCCATCGAAGGATGGATATGCTCGGGGCATGGGATCCTGATTAAAAGATGGGAAGTATTGACTTTGATAATCTAACTGATAGGAGTAAGGGTGATCCATTTCTTTAAGCAAAACAGTTGTAACTCTCTTAGGATTTAGCAAAATTCAGAATACAAGTAGAAGCTTTCTAGAGAGTTCTACTGTCAAAGCAAATGCAAATTCAGTGGGATCTTGTTTTTAGTAGATTGTAGGTCTTAGAATTAAATGTTCAATTGGTGGCCAAACAAGTTTTGCAAAAAATTACGCTTCCTAGGCCAACCTTCGCTGGTGCCTATAACCTACTCGCAAGGGATGGAAGTCTTGAATCGAGCCCACACACGAGGAACCGAAGTAACTTGGTGGATAGGCTTGTTGTTTTCCGACTAACTTCCCCTGTGGTGTAAAAGAGGAGAGATATAAATTTATCTAGTGACCTTATGTGTGAGGTGCATAGTGTCTCAAGTGTGCAAACATACGATTGTATTTTGATTTTTGAAATTTTGCAAACAGGATCCTTTTGCACACAATTTTTAGTCATAGATTTTAAAGTCCGACCTCTTAGCAGTCCCAATTTTTAAAGTGACCACTGAATTAATTTGATTCAAGTACTTTAGTGGTCTTAGATTTAGGTTCAATGCATATGCATGACAGGTAATTGATGCTCAAGAGAAGACGTATCTTACTCCAGCTTTCTTCGTGCAATAATGAATGCAATGTAATAAAAATAAACTAGATGCTGCTCATTCAGTGCTAGATGGTCGTCCTATAGATATGCAGCTTCTAGCAGGCAGTTCGATATATATATTTTTTTAATAATAAACAAACAGACCTAATCTAACTAACTAACCGAAATTCAGTTCAAACAGTTCAAATAATCCTATAATCTAAATAAATGGGAACACGCTCCCAAACATATGCTCCCGCATACAAGAGCGATAAGAAATAAAGTGGCACTGGGGACACATTCCCAAAAATACCCAACAAGGGTCCAAAAGACAGTAATTTAATTCTAATGTCTATCTAAACTAAATCTAACTAAGATCTACTGACTAAATCAGAAATAGGCTTCTTCGTAAGCCTATGTGAGTGGGATCAAGGCCCACGTGTTCCTGTTGTTGTCCTCTTGGTGGCGTCAAGGTCCACCAAAAAGATCATCTCCACTGTGCACGTCATTCAAGGTCAATGTCGTCTCTTTGCTGCGCCTGTCGCCGTGTCAGATTCTTCGCACAATAATAAAAATGATCAGATGATTACACAACTCAGAATATTCAAAATAAAAAATAATAACGTGAATCTATTGCGTCTGTTGCCTCCTCAGCAACAGCGCCAATTTGACGAGTCATTTTTCCGCTATGCGTTGTAGTATTTAAGTGGTGGAAAAATCGACTAATCAACAATAAAAATAACCACTCACAGAAGAGCGGGTCGTGTCCACAGGGAGGCAATTATGCAATAAACTCTCGATTATTTCGTATTCTTTCGGTTAAGTGTGAAATCCCTAGTCAAATCAGACATAAAATACGATAGAAAGAAGATTCACAATAATTCAAAAATATAAGGGTATATGTGCAATTTTCCCTCACTGAAATCTTCAATAAATATATGATGATTTTATTTAATTTTCAATTGACATATACTAGAGAAAATTGGTGCACATGTTAATCCCAAAACCAATCTTGAAACAAGTGAATAACAATAACATGCAATTATCAGAAAGTATGAGTGTGCATGCGTAATTTTGCCACAATAAAATAATAATAAATCAAAATTAATTTCTGGTGGCAATGGCATTAGATGTAATTTTCAATTGCAGAGAAAATAGAGCTTTCACTCTCTCTCCTCGCGAGAGAGAGAGAGAGCACCGGCGACGGAGCTACTATGGGGGAAGGTTGACCGGCACGTGGGGATCACGATGATGGTGAAAGATGGTGCGAGGTGGTCGGCAGCAGCCGACGGGCGGAGGAGATGGCCCTGCAGAGGGTTTCCTGCATGGTGTGTGAGGGATGGAGTGCTTGCGGGTGCAGCTGGAGGGTGAAGGCGGGCGGTGCAGGAGCGCGCAAGGTGGTAGCGAGCACCTGCGGGCGCTGGAGAAGGGCGCCTGCAGGGTGCTTGGTGAGGGTGCAGGCATGCAGCGCCTGCGGAGGGGTTGGGCGTGAGGCAGAGTGGCTGCTGGCGCTGGAGAAGGGTGAGCGCCTATTGGCGCGGGTGGCGAGGCAGGCGCCTGCGGAAAAGCGGGGCGGTGCGTATAGGCAGAGCGCCTGCAGGGGCGACTGGAGATGAGTGGTGGAGAAGGAGCGGGCGCCTGCAGGTGGCTAGGGCAGTCTGTAGAGAGGGGAAGCACTGCGGTTGCGAAGGCGGGCCCTGGTGCGGTGCCTACGGTGCTTAGCAGGGGAGTGGGTGAGCGGTGCGGCTGTGCAGTGCCTGCTGGTGCGGGCCTGGCAGTGGTGAAGGCACGCAGCGCCTTCATGCACGACTGGAGGGAGTGCTGGATGGAGCGGCTGGTGAGGCGAGGTGGGTTTGCAGAGGTGGGGGGCGCACTGGAGGGTGGATGGGCGCTTGTGTGGTTGAAGGGCAGGATGGGGTGATGGTGCTGAAAGGGAGGATGCGCCTGCGGGCGCGGCCTGGCAGGGGCGCTGGAGATGGGTTCTTGGTGCACAGTGTTCGCCCTCTCCACGGTGAAGATGGAGCAGTTCTCCGCAGGGGGGAAGATCCAGATCCTCCGAAGAACCGACGATCCTCTCTTTTTATCTCCTCCCTGGTGCAAGTTAAGGGATTTTCAAATCCCTTACTAAATATGGCCAGCGCTGTTGGTGAGGTTGTTGATGGCTGGTCGTATGTTGAGAAATTTGTGGGGGAAAATATCTTTTCTCCCTCTGTTCTTTTTCCCATTGATCCTCCTCCCTCTTCTTCTTGCTTATTAGCCGGATGGATAGATTAAGTGGAGAAGATGTAACGAGTGCGCTGTTGCGGGACCTGCATGAAACATAAATTACATACTATGTTATAGAATGTGATAAAATAGATGTAAAATTAAATAATGATGCATGCAATCATTCTACAACTTAATGTAGATATTAACAAATGTACAATGTTAAAAGAGAATTACGTAGGCGTAACAATAGTCCATTAGAATGGACTCATCATGACCCAATCGAGGCACCCAAAAATGTTGGATGACTATGGAGGTTCGGGGTGGATGATACCCCTAGATCAGAAGGTCATCCACCTGATAATTACCTGGGCAGCCAGAGAGGGAGAGTCTTGCAAAGACCCCTACATGATAGAGCATCCCCACGAGTTACAGGGTTTCCCCCACCCAACTTCTCTTGTCACTGAGATTCCAAGTAGACCAGAATGGGAACCTTGACCTCTTAAGTCTACCACTTTTATTTCAAAGGTGTTTTAGGGTTTTCACTTGAACTTTAGATGTTTTGATGTTGTGACCTAATTTGGAGGTTGGTTGACCCAAGGGGTCAACTTTACCTCACCTGTCCTAAAGATGGCAAAATGATTCTAGTCTTGGGACCTAGAGATCACCCTGATTTGACTCCCAATTTATTAGGTCCAAGATTTTAAGATTCAAGTGCTATTAGAGCTCAAATTTTAGGGTTTTATCTTGTTTAGATCTCTTCAATCAAGGGCTTGGGTAGCACACTGATGCGGGAGGGTTCATTTCCTTTCAAACAGGCACGTGTGACTAGCACTCCAAGACCCTACTGTAGAAACCCTAATTTGGTTCTATTTCTAATCCTCTTTTCTTCTTGAGAAAGGTTCTCTTTGGACTTAAAAGCAAGAAATGTGTTGTCCGCAGAGATTAAGTGTGATTTCTATTAGGCACAGGAATTTGTGGAATAGGATCTCTAAAAAATCGCCTCTACTTCAATAAGTTTTGAAAAATTTTCGCAAAATCAGAAAATGTTTGCCTTGAAGATGGTGATTACTATAGAAAGAAGGAAATTGATTCCTAAATTAATTGCTGATGGTTTAAGGAAGAAAAGAGATTACTTGCCTTGGAGTAGTTGACTTGCGGGAGGGATCTTCTCATGAAATACCTTGCAAGATCACAACAAAGCAAAGTAGGGCAAGTTAGTGTTCAATATGATTAAAAAGAATGTAGAGACTAGTGATAAATTGCACGTTGCTCCCCGGCAATGGTGCCAAAATGTTGGCAGCGCTTGATCATGCTTTCTTAAGTTAGTTGCGTTATAGTATAGGTGACCAAGCGTTGACAACAAATAGGAATTTATTACTCAAAAAACCTAAGTATCCGAGGTCGAACACATGGAGCAAATGAAATTTATTCACTAATCTCAATAATGTAATTGAACACTTAGAATTACTCAAAACTTAATTCAGAATATAAATGCAAGAGTTTATGAATTAAATTTATAGCAAAAATAGAAGAACTGGACATCTGATTCTATGATCAGATGTCTTAAATGATTGCCTATGCCTCTGTTTCCTTCTTCTTCCTTCTTCTTATTTTCCTCTGTCTCTGCTGTAGTTGCTTCTCTTCTGCTTTCTTCCTTCTCTTCTGCACAGTGCCTTTGCCTTACTCTTCTTTTTCTTCATCAGCCTTGCCTCTCTTCTTCCTTGCATAGTGTCTTTCTCCTTCTTCCTTTGCGGGTCTTCTTTCTTTCGTAGCTTCTTCCTTCTTCAGCCTTATCTCTCCCCTGACTTCCTCTTCTCTTTAGCTTTGTATCTCCTTCTGCCTTGTCTTTCCTTCTCTTTTGACTTTCCTTAGCCCCAGCTGCGCCTTCCTTTTCTTCTCTTGCTGCGCCTCTTCCTCCCTTAGCTTCCTCTTCCTACACAATCACCACACAACAAAACCTATTCCCCTACCCTCCCCACGTGTCTCTCTCTCTTTGTGTATCTCTCTTCGGTACGCTCTCCCAGAGCCTGGTAATCGGATCGGTCGCGTGCCCAGGTCCAGGCGCACCGGCGTGGGTGTGGTGCGCGAGGAGTGCACAGATAGGCTAGTTGGGTCAGGTGCCAGGTCCGCAGGGTCAATTCATGGACGAGGCGTGGTAAGGGCGAGGGACCTCACCCCATGTGTGTCTCGAGGTGAATAACATAAAACACAAAATCAATTTATCGCACGCGTCGCGCTCATACGTTCACAAGGTGGGACTAAATGTCCCACCCGCTTTTGCACGCACCTACAGGCGGATGACTTCGCACAATTGTCGCAGCTGAAGGTCTCGCGGCAATTGCTCTCAGGCTAGACTTACGCACACTCTCAACCCGCACAGCCTAGGAGCCTGAACCCTAAAGCTTGCATCCTGAAGCTGGAGAACAAGCAAGCTCGTGTGCTTGTTAATGGCAGATGGGAGCTCTGATCTGTCACACATGAATACAGCCTAGTGGCCCCATTAAAATACATGGGAAGCTTCGCCGTGTCAAGGCAAAGGTGGGATGGTAGGTGGTAGGCCACAGGGCGGCCTAGGCATGCGTGCCTAGGTCACTCTATGGCCGGGGATATGGGTTAGGTCGAGGGGTGTTTAGGGAGGTGTAGGCGGTTTGTGAGTGAGTGGAAAATGTTTAGTGGTCGATGGCGGAGGTGAAGAGGTTGGTGGTGAGACGTGTGGAGGTGTGGAGTGACGGATGCGTCTCGCCGGAGGTTGGCCGGAGATGGGGAAGATGGCGATGGACAGTGGCAGTCGAGGGGTAATTTGTGAAATAGATTGAGGGGAATTGAAGAGGGGATAGTGGGAGTAAGTCTAACCTAATTGAGTGGATGAAAGGGAAGAGATGGCGACTGGCAGTACCTACTATCACTGGAGAAGACGGTATCCAGTGGAGGGAGATGGCGGTGACAAAGGGTCTAGAGGTGCTCGCGCGGGTGTTGCGCGATGCGGAGGAAGATGGTGAGAATAGCTCTGCCATTGGTATTGTGGCAGAGCGACTAAAAAGAGGAGGGAGGCTCGCTGGAGCTCGCTGGACTACTTGATCAGAGGAGAAGGAGATGAAAGTGGGTGAATCTCTGGCCAAGTCAAGCTGAGGAGGTGCGGCCAGGGTTGAGGATCCTTTTATAGATGCTGGCAGGGGTTCCTATGCTTGGAAGACAAGCTTCCAAGTGCACGAATCCTCGCTGGAGATGGAATCAGTTAGAGACCCAAATCTCTCGTGCATTCACACGAGAGATTGGGTGCAAATCAGAGATTAGGATCAAGCTCAGATGGAAGGGAATTCCTCAGAGAATCTCCCTTCCAAATCTGGGAGATCTTTGAGGAATCAGGGAGTACTCCCCCTCCATTCCTCGTCAGAGTAGGATTTCTCCCCATTAATGGAAGAGGGACCTATTTGTAAGAGTGGCGAGGAAGTTAGGGGGGTCTGTGCAATGATTTTCAAAAGGTAGGGGCCAAAATGTAATTGGGTGTACTATTTTGCAAAGTAGGTCAAGATGAGCTCTCCTTTGGTCCAAATTTTGGTACAAACCTAATTTGGACCTAAGGAATCCAATGGTGAAGTTGGATTTTAGGTTTGACCATGTTTGACTGGATATTTTACACAAAAATCCAAATTAGTTCAATTGATGAGCTAGGACCCCAATCTAGGTCAAAATAGGCTCCAAAGGCCAATTTGAAGGTTCTAAGCCCTAGGGGATATTTTTCCATGAATTTTAGAGGGTTTACTTGATTTTTATCCTGACCAGAACCTTGTTGAATTAAGCAAGTCTGTTTTAGGGTTTAATTCATGGATTGCACATGAACCCATTTCTGATTGAATCAACCCATTTTTCATCTTATTCAGATCATTTGACCTATGTTTTGCCTCTGAGAAACCTTGTTTATGTACTGCAATGGTAAAATTGCAGTTTTAACCTTTATTTCATGTTTTCTTCTCAGAACACTTATTCCTTGAATTAAGCCCTTCTCTAGGTTATGTAGGAGCTCTTATTCTCTTTCTTAGGTCAAAATGAGCTAGTTAGGGCTCATGATGAGGCTCTCATCATAGAGCGAACATCTTCTGATATTCACTCTTCTTCTTTCACCTATATACCTAATTCGGATATTAGAGATTATGAGATGACACTTTCTATCCATGATCCTGACATCCGAAGACCAGAAGTAGCTATGGATGACTTAAACGAAGAAATAAATATGCTACCTGAGGCAGGAATTATTGAGGAACCCAATGCATATGAGGGTGAAGCTTTGAGCAGAATGAGATGGGGATGCACCTATCATCCTAGTCAATCTAATGGATGTCTTGACTCCGAGCTTGAAGAGTCAGCCTTTGATGAATCAGAGACGAGTACTGATGAGGACGAAGTAATTTCTGACGAGGATTTCAGTGACCTCCCCACAGATCTTCTACTTTTACGGATACCCCCATATGATCCAGAGCCTCGAGAGGGCATGATCTTTGATGCCGATTATCATTATGAGGATCCCTATGACTCAGATTCTGGTTTTGAGATACATGTTGATCTACTCCCTCAGCAACTTCCTGCTGAATTGTGGGACATGATAAATCAGCTGAATCAACATCATGATCCCCCCTTTGATTATCCTATATTTTCCACCACTCCACACTTTCTTATAGCTAGACTTTTTGGGGTGCACAATCAGCTGGTTCGCATCTTCGGACCACTGATTTTGGGAGCATATGAGCACATCTTTCTCTTGATCTTGACCGGCTCCTATGTAAGAACTGATACATCTGATTGAGTTTTCACCCAGCTGGAGGCATTAAACTCAGCATCTACCCGACATTCTACCATCACTCTATACATACTCACTTTATACATAGCATATTTTTCTTTTAGCATATTTTCTTTTTGCAAATTGCATACTGTCAGGTTGGCTGGTGTTGAATGTATATTTTCAGGAGCAATTCCAGGTGACTTCTACCCACTCATTCTCTGTCAATTTTATTTTCTTTTATATTCATGCATGAGGACATGCAAGAGCTTAGGCATGGGGGGGTAGATACAGTAAAACTGAAAAATTTTTACGCCAACCCGTAGGAAAACCTCGAAGCTACATGTCAAACGTACTTTAGGATCCTAAATAAAAGAACAACCGACTCCACCTCCAATGCTCTCATTGGAGCTAGAAATCATCTGCAACAGCCATTTCCTACTCACCCGGTCACCCTTCCTATTATGAAATTTTAGATCAAGCTGATTGTAACCCGATACGAGAATTTTACGAAGTACAAATTATACGAGGTTACTTGTTTATATCATATATACATATTGCATTCATGAATATGATTATCTTATTAAGAGAATGCATTAGGGATTTTATCCTCTAGTTGATTCTTATAATCTGGAATCTAGTACAATTTTTCACACACACATAGATTTTGCAATGGATTCACGGTAAAGGCTGATGAACGTCTTTAGTCTGTCGAGAAGAAGCAGTGCTTCTTTTCCTGAACCCCTAGACAGTGTTTTGGGAGTCAGGCGGATCTTCTTCCAAAAAAAAAAAAATCCACCAAATAGTGTGAGATGAGAGTAGAGTGTATTTGTGCTCTAAGGTTAGTGCAAGGAATTCGAAATCCTAGATAATTAGGTAATGATACTCAGAGATTAGGCATAGTTTTTGCTCTCGGATCCTGCGTATACATTTTTGTGTGAATTTTGAGAGCCACCAAATAAGGCAAATACACGGAGAGCGAGTTTTCATAAAACTAGGGCTAAGGTGGATGGTTAGGACCATTCTTTACGGAATCCTCGGCTGAAGGAGGGTATTGATGTTAAGGTCAGAAATATACCATCCTATCCATCTCTCCCGGTGCCGTGAGTAGGCACTTTCACCAAATAAGCCACCTAATGTCTCTTGAGTACCACCAATCCCTAATAATGCCTCCTTAATAAAGTTCATGAATGTATGCTAGCTTGTGTTGTGTTGAAAAAAAAAATTATACATAGAAAAAAAAATGATGGAAAGAAAGAAAAATTGAAAAAAATTAGAAAAAGAAGAAAAAGCAAAGAAGAAAAGAGTGAATATTTAGTGTTTATTTCACTTGCATTGAGGTAATACCACCAAATAAATTTGAGACCTAGCAAATATTGCCTTAACCCACCTTTCTTGTGTTTCTGACCGCCCGAATACTGGCTGAGGAATTCTGGCTTAGTGTTAGGGTTATGGAACTCAATTAAAATGTTAATGCCAAGTGAGACCACCAAATATGGATCATACGTAAGAATCTGGTGAGCTTGTGAGCTCTAAGAAAAAAAAAAATAGAGTAAGAGAGAATGAATACAAAGGAACCAGAAAAGTGCATAGTTTTTCTCGTCTTTTGCTGAGTTGAGTTACTTGATAATCCAGGAATCTAGATTCTGAAGTACTAATCTCTATGTAGCACCAATTGAGAGTGAGCCACCAAATAAACACCCATATCCCTCAGACATTCTCTACCCAAGCTTAAAGCTGGGGCGGAATTCATAGAATATCTTGAATACCCTGAGGGAAGAAAATTGGCCTATCTCACTAGAATTTTTACTAGGGGTCAAGTATAAGCTTTAGAGATGAATTAGTTTTTCACTCGAATCCGTTGCAAAAGCTACATATCTACACTTTCACGATTGTCTGGATTTCGAGAGCATAAGATGAAAACAAAAAGGAGAAAATCTCTAGGCATACACTTGATAAAATAATCAATCCGTTAGGGACCCTTCTGTGAATAATTTAGTCTCACATTTGCCAGGGACTAGCAATATTTAGGCATGGGGGTATGATTGTGCAGCAATCATAGGTCTTAATTGACCTAAATTAGGCTAGGACTTAGCATAAGTTAGGACAGTTCACTCATGCATAAGCATTATTTGCATCCTTACTGTTTTCTTTTAGCTATGCATAAAATAATGCTATAATGTACTGATTAGATGCATTATGTTAATTGCAGGTAATAAGCTGATCAGAAGTTGGATCTAAAGCTGGATCTGAAGAATAAAGAATAACTGGTGTTGCAGCAGAGCTGGAGTAGAAGACCTAGAATAAGATGTAGTAGACAATAATGTAAGGGGTTGAGGTATACTATTCTATTTAAGTAGGAATAAAGTAGTAAATTATGAAGAATTTAGGTCCATTCTAGCCTTAGGATAGCCTAGAAGCTCCCCCAAACCTTAGCCACCCTTAGATTATGTCACCACACACTAGGAAATCTTAAAACCCTAACTTCAACCTCTATCTGAACGTCCAGATGAGTTATAGGATGTCCAAAACCCTTAGCCAACTCCCGCACACCTTAAACCCACTTTTGCAGTGTTATTGGACGTCCAGACACTTGGTTAGATGTCCAATTTCTGCAGAATACCCAAGACAGAACCTAGAATCCTTCTTGACTCTGATTAGACATCCAGAATTGAAGTCTGGACTTTTGATTTTTGA
The DNA here is from genome assembly GCA_037157565.1 of Thalassia testudinum. Classification (NCBI taxonomy): domain Eukaryota; kingdom Viridiplantae; phylum Streptophyta; class Magnoliopsida; order Alismatales; family Hydrocharitaceae; genus Thalassia; species Thalassia testudinum. The sequence continues at coordinate 1,147,148 of JAZHRO010000034.1, read as the reverse complement.
GTATAAGTCGTCTGATACTATTATTGGACGTTTGGAACTGCTCTCCAGTTCCTGTTTTGAGATTCAAGCCTTGATCTTGGATCTCTAGCTCCCTAAACCCAATTCTAACCCCCTAGGAACCTAAATTAAGGTGCCCTAACCCTAGTACATCACCTTTAGACCTCCCTAAGGACTTAATTAGATCCTCACTAAACTTAATTGACTTAGATCATAGTCAATTACCATTTCCTAGTCAATTGGACTCATAGAGTCTAATTGAGCTCAGATCTCAACCCATACAAGTCCAATTGGATTCAATGAGAATCCAATTGACCTAAGCCCAACCTAATTGAGTTATTTCACTTTCAATTAGGTTCACACTCATTCAATCAAACTTGTGTTAAGTTTAATTGCATTTCCCCCTTAGCAATTAGGGTTTGCAACGCTAATTTAAGACCTACACCAACCCAATCTCCTTAGGACCTAACCTAGATCACTTAGCCACATAGGGCATGACCACACACACACACACACATACACCCATTCACGCACTCCCACACCACCTAGAGTGTTCTAGGTTCTTCCAAAGGTGGCGCCACTCTTGGTTGCTAAAATTAGCAACCAAGAGACATTCAAATTGTAGATCCACAAATGGTGGATCTAAGAACCACCCTCTCTCTCACCTTGCCCAACCACACTTGGAGCTCTCTCTAGAGAGTTATACACTTCTCTAGAGAGTCTCCCTTAGGTCTATAAAAAGACCTAAGGGGTGGCCATTTGCACCCATCCACTCTTGGTTCCATTTTAGCTTAGTTTCATTCCACATCCACTCTTGGTTCCATTTTAGCTTAGTTTCATTCCACATCCACTCCACCTCCATGTCCATGAGTAGCTTCACCATGGCCACCACCACCTCCACGCCAAGGTGCTGGATCACCTCTCCAACCTCTCTCCAAGGGCCGGCCTAAGCACCATTGGCCGTCCCTCCTCCTCTCAACCAACTCAAAGGCCATCGGAGCCACCTCCGAATGCCCTTATTTCTGCTAGACTAGATTATAGTTATTCTTAGATTTACATGCTTTATTTACTGCTTAGTAGTGTAGCTCCATATTCTTCCCCAATGATGCATGCAAAATCCCCTCATAAATTCATGTATGCAGTCGTTTTCTGGTAGCGAGTAGTTTTATTTCCCTGTACAAGCATTCTTCTACCTGTGCTCTGCAACTCTGATATCATCATCATCTTTTATATATATAAATATATATGTTGAAAATCACCATGAGCTTATTGTAATATATTTTGTGTGATTAAAGTTGCCTGCTTTTAATTACTATCTTTTGGCAATTAGCATGTCGTACATCAATACTTAAATCACCATAAACCGACATGAGATTTTAAGCAAGTAGAGTGAGTCAAATCAATTTCAAATCTGCATTTCCATAAACGCCTCCCAGAGACGAACGACCGAGACTCAAGTCTCGTTATCCTTATAAATATTTTTGTTTGATCATATTGTTATCCTTATAAATATTTTTGTTTGATCATATTGCACATTATACTATGATGCTTGTTCTAATCAAATACACGCTCTACGATTCCCAGCAAACTACCATGTGGCAACCATCAGGCCATGTGGCAGAGCCACATGGCAAGATCTAAAGGCCCAACATGACTGGTGGTTTGGGTTCCCAATAACCAAACTTGGGTGCACCAAAATTAGTTGTTTTCCTATTTTTAGTAAAGTGGTTTTAGGAATAAAAGTTGTGGGATTAGTTCTTTTGTTAGGAGATAAAATCTTTCCAAATGAGAAAAAGATTTTATCTCTTTAGGAAACAAGTTTAGGATTTGTTTTAGGATTTGAGTCTTTACTATTTTTAGTGGATATGTTCTCTCTATAAATAGAGAGCCTCTCCAACTATTATTTCCTTAAGCAATACAATTAGTTCTTCCAACCAATAGCTCCACACCTCTCTCTTCTCTTCTTCCACATCAGTTGGTTATATCAAGGGCCTCTGCCCTTTTATGTACACCAGTAGTCCAAGCCTCTTCAAGCCCTCCAAACCAGCATTTCCCTGACTGCAGACTAATTTGCTAACAGCAGATTGGCTTCCCCTTTGTCCTACAGATCATTTGCAGCAGCTAACAAGATCGGTTGCAGGTGTAGCCAGCGTCCTCCTTGCCAACCAGATGCTTGAAGGACTGCCAAGACTTCTGTTGGATAGTCTGGACATTTGGGTGACAATCCAGACATCCTAAAATCTGCAACACCATTTTGCTGCATTCTATCTTTGGATCTGTCCATGCACAAGAGCCTCCACGCTCCATCTGTGCCCACTTCAAGAAATCTCCACACTTTCAAATCTGAAATTGTGATCTACGATTCCAACAGGTTTACACTACACAGATTTGGGAAAGACCAGGCGAACTTAAGTCTCAACCCTAGTGCTCATTAGGGATGGTGGAGTTCTTACCTATGAGTGCAGGTAGACTCTTTGTCTCAATCTTTAATCTTGTGTCTAGGAGAAGCTATTTTCACCAAAGTACTCGCCCACCAAATAAGTGTGCTCCACCAAATAAAGTTCAACGAGACATACTGACATTTGCTTTCACAAAATGAAGAAAAATCAATAAAACAAATAGAGAATTGAGAAAAAGGAGAAAAAAATAGAAAAGGTTAAAAAGAAATAGAAAAATAATTCTTTTGGAATAAGTCATTATGTTCTCCAATTCCAGTTGTATATACTTGTATATCCACCAAATATGATTGTTTTAGGGTGCATTACATATACCTTGTGTTTCCACCATATATTCTTTTAGCGACAAACGCAATACGTGTTGGGTTTGAGTCTTCACCATTTTTGAGAGTCAATCCAAAAACATTAGCTGAAGCTGAGAACAACCTGGACTTTAAAAGAAGTGAAACCCTGGACTTAAGTCTTAGAGTTCATCTGGTTAGTCCTGATTTGCACTGAGCACAGCCATAACTTCTTAGCTTTAGAGCTTGGTAAAACTCCCTGAGTCTTGGAAGTCGCACTTAAGGTTTAGATATCAAGACTCCTAATTAGTCTAGAAATGGTCTATGTCATGTAAGACTTGAGTATTGGTAGTCTTTCCTGTAATTGGTTCTCACAATGTCCACCTATAAACACAATCGGCTTGATTCAGAAAATTCAGCTTAAAGATCATCACTAAACACTTAACATTCAAAATGAGTTCAAAAGAAATCTCTTCACACTTACCTAGTTGATGCTGAAAATGCTTTTCACTTAATTAAGTTGTTTGCTAAGGGACTAGCAAAACCTAAGCATGGGGGTATGATGAGGTATGGTTCATCATAGCTAAAATGCCCAAGTTAAGCTAGAAACTAGGTTAAACACTATTAATTAACACAATAAAAGAGTTAAGTGTGGGATTGGAAAATGACCTAAAACACCAATTTTGTGCTAAAAATGCATAATTAGGTCACTTTTAAGAGATTTCATACTTAAGTGTATAAATGGATGTATTAAATGTCAATTGAACACCGAATGAGCTCAAATTCATAATCAATAGTTGGATTATTTTCTAATATGTTCAAATTATGTGCCATAAGAATTATAGTGTATTTAAACATCACTAGGACCTTGGAATCAAGGATTTACATTTAAGTCCTTCCTATATAAGTCAACATTTACATATTTCTAACATAAAACTTGTCAGGGACCTTTTTGTAAGCCAGAGGGACCTTTCCGCATGAATTACTTGCCACTTATGGGTCTTACTGAAATGTTCTATCATTTTACTCTTTGGAATGATCTTGCAATTTCACCAACACACCTGCAACTGTAAGTGTTCTTGCATGAAGAACTCGAGTCGTCTTCGTCGTTTGTTCCTTCTTATATTGATCCTACGGTGGATCTGACCTACCCCTTATCCCCGGTTCCAAATTCTTCCTACCCTATTCTAGATCACATCGTGCGGTCCATGTTCATCCAAAACCTTTCTTGCCTCCTAAGCTTCCATCTCAGCTCTTGAAACCCAACATCCCTAACTTGTGATTGCCAGTCACCCCATCTCCCCAAGTCTATTTAAGGACCACCCCTATGGCTTGCACGAAGGATCAACTCCCTATCCCTTTGAGCTGGTCATTTGTCCCCTCCAGTACTCCCTCTCCCTCCACCATCAGTAACAAATGTGGCACATCTCTTCCCCTCTTCGGCCCTTACTGTTAGGGATCACATAACTCTTGAGAGTGAGCTTTGGAGCTCCCTCACTTGAGCTCTTCATCGCTGGAGCGTCCCTCCCTTCATCGCCTCAGCCACCAGCTGTGGTTTTCCTCAGGTCCCATTCTTCCATTAGATTAGGATTTACAACCTTAATAGATTAGATTTACATGCTTTTCTAGGTTAGTTAGATTATTTAGATTAGCATGTGCTGTTCAATTGTGTTAGATTAGGCGTAGATCAGTTTTAGTGTTAGGATCACTCAAGCAGACCTCTCTGATCAATTCATTTCAGAGAGGCGAATTCGCCCTGTCATTTAGATTCATAACTCTCCCCCTACACCTCACGATCACTTCTTACTATTTTCCTCGTTGTTCTAATTGCCAATCCATTCCATCAATCAGATCTACCTTAAGATCTAAAGCTCTTTAGCTTCTAGATCCTAAGGTTGCGCTAAATCCATGAAGGGTTAATCCATTTACTTCAAAGGATCACAAGGACCTGATTACGCAACAATCATAAGTCTTAATTAACCTAAATAATGTTAGAAACCTAGCTATTCTGTGAATATTGCATTCATAAGTAGCATATAATGCATTGCGTCATTTTATATAGTTATTCATAGAATAATACAAGATTATCTTGCTATTTGATGTTTTATTTGTTTTGCAGGCAATAAGAAGACCAGAAGATGATCCTGGCATGAAATAAAGTGAAGTAGAGAAGATTAATTGCTAATAGATAGAGAAGAATAAGTCATAGAAATAAAGGGAAGAAGATAGGAGGGGGAGAGAGAGAGAACTTGCATGAAACAAAGAAATGAGAGAGATGGAATGATGTTCAACTACCTTACATTGTTAATAAGTCATTGTTATGTTATTATAAGGAGTAAGGTAATCATCACATTTTATAAATTTTTATTGGTTAAATCTAGGACATTTACTAGGAGGCTAAATTACACGTATTAATCACAATTTATTTTAAGTTACTCTTTACTTTTAATTACTTAAGTTGATTAACTACTATATCTATCTTATGTACATGTAATACATATAGAGAATAATTACTAATTACTACAAACTTAGCTTACTTAAGTTTATTATGTAAATTACTTACTAAATATATACTAAAATCATATAAATACTAAATACTTAGCTTACTAGATACTACATTACTAAATACTTAATTTCTAGGTTAATTACTAATTACTTATCTTACTATATAAGTTATGCTACTTATATTATACTAGTAGTCTTATTAGTTAGTTAATACAACATATATTACTCTAGTATATAGATTGCTACACTATTGGATACTTAACTACTTAATTATGACTTAATTAACTATTAATAACCTACAATAATTTAACAACATGGATAAATGCAAAGAAATAGACAATATATGGCAAGCGATCATCCCATAAGCACAGAGAAATTATTTAAATTGAATCAAAAGGAAAATACATCAAAAAGAAATGTTGTTTTAGAACAACACGCATTTAAACTCAATGTTCATTTAACACTTAGGCACAATTTAATTTGAAACTTAGGCACACGTGCCTCTTTTATTTAAACCTTCATAGCCTTCAGAACACAGCACAACTTAATTCTTCTCTTCATCTCAACATTTAGCCAACACAGGTAACGCTAAGTGTTCTCAACACTTAGTAATTTTCCAAGCCATCATGAGTGTAGAGTGTGCTCTACAATAGAAAGAATCAGGGCCATCCATGCTTCTTTTTGAGGGATTAACGGCCTAGATGAACTAAATCGACCACTATTAGGACATGTGTCACCATCATGTCCCACCACCTAGCACCCGAAGGTTGCTCTCCCAGAGCCACATCATCACATGCATAGGCACACACACATGAACGCTCGCTTGCTTGCACCATGCGCTATGATGACTAAATGGCAATTGAGCATGATTCAATTTATATGACTTCAACAACATGTCAATCTCTGATATGGGACTATGTTGTCTTCCTTTTGTTATATGCAACATTTGATCCAGTGCCAACTTCAACAATCGATTACAAACACTACAAAGCTTAAAATCCTAAGACTAAGGACTCAATCAAAAGTTCTTTGATCTGTCTTTCGATTACAATAGCCAATTGGATTACAGGATCTCATTTGATCCTTCGAATCAAGCTCTCAAGATGGCCTGATGTCATGTGCACTCTACTGCAGACCAACAAAGGAGGATATGTTCTACAAAGAACATATCCCACAAAGAATGTATCCTTCGAATCAGTTAACTAATAGACGTTAACTCAATTAGTTCCTTCAATTGAGGGCTCAGATATGTTCTACAAAGCATTCTGCAAGATATGGAGTTGGAATTGAAGTCCTGGGAAGTACAAAGAAGCTTTAGAGCTTTGGAGCTCTTGATCTCAAACATAGAGTGTCTGATCTCAGAGTTATAAAGCCAAACAGAAAGGTGAAAGCCTCTAGAATCTATCTAGATCAGTTCAGGAGTTCTAGATGAACTGATTTGGGTTAAAATTAGTTTGGAAACTCGTCTAAAGGTCATTGAGCTCTACTAAAGCACAATTTGAACCCAAACTATGAAAAGAATTGAATTCACCTAAAACCCCATTAAAACATACTCAACTTAATTCCAACAAACTCGCATTGATCTCAGAAGTTCAAAACAACCATCAAAACTAATTTTTAATATCTGAAACCTCAAGAACACCTCTGGGTTGACCAATCAAAGTGACTTTTGATTCCAGAGTAAATTCACTCAATTAAACTATCCAGATCATCTCTATTCAACATCAGGAATTTACTATGCACATAAAAGCCATGTTTTGATTACTTTAGACTTGATTTCAGAATGTTTCACCTGAGGTAGGAGTAGGTATTATTTGATAGATCAAACTAGAGAATCTCAGACAATTTCAAGGTCATACCTAGAATACATAGGTTTTAGTGAAGCTTCCTGACTCATTTCCTTAGGCTGAAACTACCTAGAAAGTTCTCCTCAGCTCTGTCGGAGCTGAGGAAGATAGAGGCTATCTATATGGTTTATGCATTAAAAAAGAAGTGTGATAAATGGAAATTGATCAGAAGATCATGAAAATATGATCTGGAACTCTGCAGAAGCTATCAAGGTTTGTAACTCAATATCAGTGTCATCGAAGCTCACCGGAGCTCCGATGAAGGCTGGAAATGAATACTGGAAATCAAATCTCCATGAAACTCATCAAGAAATATCTCAAAAGAATCTTTTGGACCTCAAAAACATCAAATGATTATCAATTAAGCTAATTAATCACTAAAGAACATGTTTAATCTAAATTTCCTCGAATCAACAACCTGAGTTCATTAGAACTTAGGAGACATTGTCTTAAATGATTGAATGAGGGCAATTGTTCCTAAGATGGTTGCGAAGGTGTGTGAGATGTTAATTTGATGGCAGAAACTCCAAAACTCCATTATAGACAATGGAGTCTAGAGGGTGAGGTGATTTGGGCATTTTATGTGTAGAGACTAATAGATAAATCAAGGGGATCAGAATAGCCATTAAGGTGTTGCGAGGTGACAGATGCCCTGATTTGAATGTGGAATTAACTCTGGAGCTCGCCATGGAAAGCAAAGCTCCAGGTGAAGATGATTTAGGGGTTTAGGCATTAGGATGATTAATTAAGGCAATTAAGAAGTGGAAAATTGTTGTGGAATGGAAATGAAGATGATCGGAAGATGTATGAAGTGAATGGATGACCGATGAGTAGGAATTGACTTGTCAGAGTCAGAGAAGAAACTCTAAGTAGTGATAAATTACTCCTCCTAACAACCTAAACTCTTAGAATTGATCTAAAAGCTATGCCTAATGTTACACTACTCGTTACCTGGATGAATTGGGGTAGAGGACACTGGCGATGCCTCGCCAAGGTTGGAAGAAATCATATTTGGTGAAGAAGAAGCTCCGGTGAGAAAGGAAGCGAGGAGGAAGTGTGAGGCGCTCCTCATCCCTGTCATAATGTTTGAGGCATAAATCACTTTTTAAAGTAAATAAGTTGTATAGCGCGAAGTACGTCAAAACAAATAAAATTTATGAGATGTGAGTCCTGATCGAACTCAGGGAGGCAGAAAGCGTTTCGGATTTCATAACTGATCTAGATCTAATTACTAACTAGATAATACTAATCATAATATATATATAAAGTGAATCATAGGCAGTAGTTGATCATGAATTGCAATAAACCATAGTTGCAAAGTAGAATTATAACTAGAACATGTACTTGCTATCTAACTATAACAAGAATTAAATTCACTATCTAGCAGAATAAGGGCACCATAGGTGGTCCGTGGTGGCCTTCTGGAGAGGCTAGGGAGAGCAACGGTGGTCCACCAAGGTGGCTTGGTGGGCGCTTTAGAGAGCCAGAGATGGAGAGAGTTGGAGAAGGATTGAATAACTGGAGAGGGTTTGGAGAAGTTTTGGTGGAAAATGGAAGAGTTTCCTTCAATGGAGGGACCCTGGGCCTTCTTTTATAGCTTTTATGGGGGGCAAGATGGGCATTTGAGCCCCCAAAATCATACAACCCTCTGGTGATCAGATCCATCAATTAGGAGATCAACAGCTTTGATTTGGCCTCAAAATAACCTTCATAATGCCTTTTACGTGCACGATGCACCAGATGGCGCCACATGTCAAGCCCGCTACCCTTGGATCACGATCGGACGCTCACCACTCACGCTTTCCTCCTCTACATGCGCCTACCTCGCGCTTTCCTCGCGCATGCCTTCACGCCCTTTGCGAATTCAAATCGCGTGCCCTGATCTCGATCGTCTGATCGCACGATCAAACGGCTTAAACACCTCGCAGCCATCACCTTAAGGATTAGCATGTGATTGTGTGTCTGTGTGGGGAATCGTATCCCGCGAGCGCATCGGTCGCTCCATGTTGTGCCATGCGTTCGTTTGCTCGCCGCTCATCCTCCATCTAGCGATCCAATTGAGTCCAACGCACTGCCTCAATTGATTTTGCGCTCCGCATGGCTCGATCTCGCGTCTTGCGCTCGTGTGGAGGTGCGCTAACCATTGCGCCAAGTAGCCCCTTGTGTCGTGGTTATGTTTTGGGTAACTCTGCTCTCGGCCATTGGATGGAGATCCAACGACCGAGATCTTCTTTCCTTTGATGAGTTGTGAATGAAGCAAATGACGTGGATGCATCGTGGTCGTTGGACGACAATCCAATGACCCATAATGCACGATGAATATGCCTTCAGAGGATGGGGTATAGTGGGGGGCAAGTGTGATGGTGCCACATTGTGCCATCATGGCCTTCCATATTCTCTTTTTTGTATACGGTGCTATAGGCCTTTGATCGGGTCAATTTTTACCTCGTTGGACCGTAATTGCTGATCCGAATCCATCCATGTGGCCGAATTTATCATCTGAGGTCCGAATTTTCTCCTATTTTTCTCTTGGCTCTTGCTCTTCTACGGATTCCATAGGATGCTACAGGAGTTTGATCGATGTAATCTTGGAAGCATTGGACTCCTATCATCGTTTTGAGCAGATCTGTATAGTTGGATTAGTCATCTGTAGCCCTGAATTACCTACAATTGTTAATTCCTCTCAATTAGTGCATAATATGACATTATTATTCACAAATCTAATAAATCAACTATGATGCAAAGTACGATGCAAATGAATGCAAAATACATAAGTTAAGCTAGGTTCTAACTTAATTCAGGTGGATTAGGGCCTATGATTGCTGCGTAATCGCACAACAACAGCGAGGAAGAAGAGGTGAGGGAAGTGAGTGATTCCGTTGGAATCTCTCCAATAGAGTGGTGAGAGGTCATCGGAGATGTTGAGGAATAGCCTATCATTGGTTGAAGTGAAAGAAGAAGGAAGGGAACCGACCCTTGTAATCGGAGGGGTGGAAACTTATTTATAGGCTCCAACAAAAGTCAGAGGGGAGGAACCAAGCCGTGATTGCATCTTGGTGCAGAGAAACCACCATCATCATCTTCGACGATGGTGAGCTTAATCTCTAATCAAAAATAGAATTTAAAGATCATCCACATCGTTGGATGAGGAGAAGTCAAGGCAGAGCTTCGCAGCCAAGGAGGTCTTCGGACGTCAGTTTGCCGGTGATTAGAGGATACCAACACCGGTGAACATCAGTTGTCGATGGAGAAGAAAGTGATATGAAGAGATTGGAGGACCATTATTTAATAAGTGAAGGACCTAAATATAAAAAAAGGACTCATTTGACATAAAATATAGGGACTAACCTGTAAATCGTGAGTTTTCTTGATTAAATAAAAGTATTTCTTTTTTAGCTTTTAATATATTATTATAGATATAGTAAATAATACATTTATGAAATGAAATTGCATTTTTTACTTTTTAGCTATATTTATTTAAATGGTTAACTTAATTAAGTTAATTAATAACATAGGTTATAAATTAATATAAGTTATATTAAGTGCTGTTGAACGGATGATCGTCGCAAATGCCAAAATGTTGTGTCTGAAAATCCCCGACAATGGTGCCAAAATGTTGTAGTGGAAAACGTCACAAACGGAATTGGATTTTGAAAAACCTGTTGTTGTAGTTTGATTTGTGAGAAAAACTGTCAACAGATAAATTTAACCGAAACTTGAAAAGAATTCCAGGTTGAACACAGGGAGGCGGATGTTTGATTAAAAACTACATTTGTTTTGTTTGTCACGAAATAGATTAGCTGGTCGAACTATTTAACAAATAATAAATAGAAGAGAGAGAATATTACAAATAAAGACAAAAGAGAGGTAGAATAAACATGGATTTCATCATCAAATGTTGTTCATTACACTAATCATTACAACTAGAAAGCAGGAAATCTATGCTAGAAAGCAGTAAATCTACTCTAGAAAGTGGTAAAGAGAATGGAGAGAGAAGTATCCTCCTCGACGATTGCTTAGAGGACAAGCTAGACGAGGCGACGCCTGGAAGACAGAGGACAAAGCTGGAAGGAGAACGAAGCAGGAAGAACTGAGGGAGAGGCAAGATGTCGTTATTGTGGGATCCACTTCTTGAATGGAGTGAGAGGACAACTGCGGGATGCTCTACAAAGGAGGGAGAAGGTGGAAAAATTCTAATTTTAACTCTGATGGAGCATCCCAGGTTTGGGACAAGCTCTTAGAGCTTTGGAGGGGGTGAGAGAAGAGAGGAAGGGATGAAGAAAGTGTGGGGGTCGTAGGGCTATATATAGGTGTAGATTGGAGGGGGCAAATAGGTCTTTACACTTTAAAACATTAAATTAGGGGTCTTTAGTGATTGATAAAATCGTCACTAAAGCCCAGATCGTGGGCAATGTGCGCGAGCACCCGCCGTCTCCTCCTCTCCCATACTTCTAACGCACGTGCACGTACAAGGGCTATTAGCCGTTCGATCGCAAGATCGAATGGCTTAAAACGCTCCTCGCCTGCTTCAGCTTCACGCGTTAAGCGCGTGTGATCACGCGTGCAAAACCACGTCCGATTGCGTGTCTGTTTGATTGGAAGATCCTGGCCGTTCGCAGTTGATCGGGCGGTCGAGATCGTGGTCATCTGCGTGAGGAGAGGCGCATGCGGGCGGCTCGAACTCGAGCTCCTTGCGTGAGCAGTGCCTTAACCACTGTGTTACGTAGCGGTTTGAGGCGCGGCACTGATTTTAGGTGCGAGCTCTCTCAGCTGTTGGATCTTGATCCAACGGTTGAGATCGTCACGTGGTTGAGGAGAGTGAGGGTAGTGGCGGGTCCTTGGGCTAGTTGGGTGGCTGGGATGGTGCCACATGGTGCCATCTTGGCCGTCCATCTTCTATGTCTTGTAGATGATGCCACAAATGTCGAATTGGATTGATTTTCATGCCGTTGGGCTGCGATCGTCGATCAGAACCCATCCATGCGGTCGGATTTGTCATATGAAGTGCGGATTTACATCATCTTGGTCCTTGATCTCTGACCTTCCTCGGATTATATCTGATGCTACGGAAGTCTGATCGTGGCGATCTTGGAGTCATTGAACTCCGATCGTCACCCTGATCAGATCCGTATGGTTGGATCTTTGATTCGAGGCCCCAAAGGAATATTGCTCTGTTACCTGACCACAAAAAGGGAAAATTAACCTAAAATTTACACAACCTAACCTAAATGCAAGATGATGCATGTTATGCAGTATTTATAATGTATGACGCAACTCTACGCCTATGAACGCGCAAAAATAGACGGTTTATGTGATATAAATGTGTTTACACCAAGTGCTTTACATATAGCTAAATGTTTAAGTTTGAGTCCCAATTATTAATTAAACTTAAATAAACATTAATTAAACCTTAATTTAGTGATTGTAACATATTTGTGAGGTCCTTGCTATTTTATCTTAATTGTATAATTAACCCCATACTAATGCTATTCATTATTAACTAACCAGGGAAACTAGCTAATTAAGATAAATTAGGAGCCATAATAAGTCTCTCATCAATGACCCTATCCCCGATCTCCAAACCCTAGGATAGCTTGACCCAGACCTAGAACTACACCCACCTTAGTCTACCTAATCCCATAATCCTAAAACTTGGATAATCTTGCTATCCATGATCTTATCCCTACCATCCATATCCTAGTTCCACCTTCCCTATCCCAATTCTCGATTAGGTTTTCAAGTGGGCTAGGTCTGACTCAAATTGACTCTTCTTGAGTTAATTGGGCTAGCTTAGATTTAATTGGGTTTACTTAGAATTAATTAGGATAACCTAGATCTAATTAGGTTTACTAAATTCTGATTGGACCAACCTAGACCTAATTAGGTTCACACATTACTTGATTAGCTGCACCTAGTTTTAATTGGGTTCACAGAAATCTAATTGGATTCACCTAGATCTAATTAGGCTTATACCAACCTAATTTCGATTAACCAAACCCAAATCCCACCTAGTTCTACACATCCTATCTTTACAAAATTTGAACACAACACACACACATTTCCTATTCTACCCCCTACATAGATGGCATCAACTTTTGATCCCTTCAAAAGTGGCAATTACCACTGTTCTGCAAAGCCTAGTGTCACACACTTAAAATCTCGCAAAAATATTCGATAATATGATCCAAATTGATCCCATAATTGTTGGTGTTTTCCATCTTTGATAGACCATCAATTAGGCATAATTAAATCCCATGAAAAGTGGCGCCTACCATCCTTTCACCCAACTAGCAAAAATGCCAACCTAATGCCACAAAATGTGGTGATTTCTATCTTTGAAAATCAAAGTTGACACACACTTTGAAAAAACAACAATAAATGGTGATTTCCATAGGTGATAGCCTTCCATAAAAACCCAAAAATCTTGTGCACAAGATCATTCTTCTCCGCTCCAAAAATCTATCGAACCTTCTTCTTCCTCTCTAAAAGGACATCCACCATTGGAGGAGAGCTTCTCCACCTTCACCTCAAGGTTGTCCTCACCATTGAAGGCTGATGGTACCTTCCTCCTTAGAGCACCACCACCACCCTGCTCTTCATCTCCAACACCTACGTTGACCCTCCCTCTCTCTCTATTTTATTTTTGTTGCATGTTTTTTGAGTAATCTCTCTAGGGCACGCCCAAGCTCCTCCATAGCTTGTGGGTGTGCTTCATCATCTTCTCGTGGTGTAGATGCGGTCCTAGTGACCAAGGTGTAGCCACCACAACCCTCCAAAAGCCAACGACTCCTTAAAGCACTTCTAGCGGGGTTGGATTTCTGTTAGTGTAATTTTAATTTGTGTTATGTTTGCTAAGCATTTTTCTATATTTCATTATGTTATCATGTTGATAGGTTAACTTTTGATGCAATGAAAATATATTTATCTTGATTTCTTGTTAATAGATCTAATTTTTGCATCGCCTTCGCTTCCGCCATTGTAATCACCACATGCCCACCAACACTCTCTAAGGGGTGGCCATCACCCTCATTTCATTGCCATCAATGTAAATCTATGCCATTCTGCCCCTTAGCCTTAGGTTAGCACACCATGTGCATGGCCATCATGGTTCTTACTTAGGTGCACATAGGTTTTAGGTTTTCCCTTAGTTTTGTGTTGAAAAGATAAAACACCCAAAAAGTTCAAAAGATAAAAACCAAAAAGATTAGGTTAGAGAAAATCAAGGTTAACATATCGTAATTCAAAATCTAATAACCTCCACTTTATGCCTCCTAGATATGAACGGCCGGGACTCACAAATTAAAAAGATAAGAAAATAAATCAACGCGAGTTTCGTAATAGTAAAAATATTTTCATTCAGGATTTTACGCGACTGTACTATAAACAACGACGATGACATATTTTCCATCTTGCACGAAATGATCCTATCAAGATCCTTTCCTTGGTTTGAATTGAGTCAATTAGATCGATTGAATCAAATTTGATGTTCAATGTTGATTGAGTGATTTTTGAAATAATATGGTTTCAATTGATTTTAATTGCATAAATTGAGGATATAATCGTGTAATTGGGTCATTTGCGATTAATTTGAGCTGATTTGGTTAAAGTTTTATTTATTGAATCACCCACAACCAATTTATATGTTGGGAATTGTTTCCCTTCATTGCTGGGTAGCAGGAGCTAATGAAAATCCAATGCATTGATTTGAAGCTCTTGCAGTGGCCTAATCATTCCTTTAGCATTGCCTTAGATCCCTATACACTAATCAATAGTGTAGTGTATAGGGTTCTCAAATGACCAAATCATCTTGGTGATTCCATATGAATAGCCCATCTGGGCGATAATGTTCGTCTGATTTAAATTGTCTTTATCTGCTAATTGGAGTCTAAATGAGGTTTGAGACATCTTAAGGAAGATCGCGGAATGTCTTGGAAGTAATTTCTATGCCAGATTTGATTCACACCTTCACGCTATCTATAGCGTAAGGGGAGAATTAAATTAGGGTTTTAAGGTTCATTTAGCTCTAATCTGATTTGCTTTGAATCCCAGAACCTCTAATGGGTATTTGTGATAGCTGAGAAAGAGTTTTAAGTGACTCAAATTATTTTAAAGATTTTTGACTTTGATCCTCTGCTTCCAGGTTGATTTGGAGGAATTGAGGGCTTCAGACAGATTTTTGATGCTTTGGAAAAGGCCTTAGATGATGTTAGAAGTTTATGCAATATATTAAAGTGTCTTGAAGAACGTTTGAGATCTAACTTTGATTTAAGTTTTTGCCAGTGAGGTAGTAACCTTGGGTTTTCTAGATGAGTTGTAAATGAGGATTGATCGCTGTTTCAATTGGGTTTTGGAATGGTTTAATATTTTTTTAGGAATTCTCTATTATAGATCTAGAATGGGTTTATAGTTTAGATGCTTGAGCAGATTCTAAAGTATGTAGAGCAAGCCTAAATTGAGTTTGAATCCTCTTTGAGAGTAGTTATGATATAATTGGAACTGAATGAAGTATTAAATTAGAATGTTGAGTAGGTCTTGATGTAAATGGAACTTAGATGATTTTTTGAAGAAATTTGATGTAGAACAAGCATTCCTACAATGTTAATTGTCTTTGATTTGAAGTAGAGAGCTTGTAATTCATGTTGAAATATGTCCAACTTAGATATTTTGATGTAATAAAAGGTTTAATTTATATATTTGAGTTTGAATCTTATTCCAAGTGATGCCTGGATGTTTAGGATATGGATATATTTCTTTCTAGCATTTAAGATAAATTTTCTATGCTTATTCTAAATTTTTAACTGCTTTTAGCCTTTTCTAGCATTTCACTGTAAATACCATGAAAAATATAAAAATAATGTAAATAAATAAATAAAATGTGTCTTGAGTAAGATTGGGATATATTTTTTTGAAGAAGATTGGGATATAGTTTAGGTGTTTGAGTCATTAGGTTTATGTTTTGAGTCCCCGAGTTAGGAGAACATACTTGTAGAAGTTCTAGACTTCTCAGGTTAGAAATAAAGAAAAACAAAACAAAAAGAAACAAAAAGAGTCCTCTCTCCTTCTTTCCTAACTTCATCTCTTCTTTCTTTATTTCTATAAACACAAAGGCAAAATAAAAATGTGAAAAACTCAAAAAATCCTAGTAAAAATACCTATGTATATAGTGTATATACTTGTATATATTCATAACTTAATAATATATATTAAGTTATATGTACTTAAGTGTATGTATAAAGTATATCTATACTATTTATTTGTAAATAAGCTACATTGATTATTTATATAAGTTATATAGTATAATATTATTTATATATGTATATATTGTATAATTACTCATAATATATGTATGTAACTTACGTATATATAATTATAACCATATTTGTATAATAATATAGCTTAACATACTATTAACTGTAATTATTATGTACAATAATACATTTATATTATTTATTTTTGTAGATAGTGTATATATTTATATTTATATAAGTTACTAAAGTATATTATTTAGTTAAATTAATGTATATTAGTAAATTAATTAACTAATGAAGTAATTTATACTATATTTTTGTATATTATAATTTAAACTACTTTAAATATATTTATGACTTTATTTATACTGTAAAATACCATGTACATTATATAAATATATATTATCAAAACCATGTATTTAAATGTGTAAATATATAAATAAATCAAATTAAATTATCCAAAAATCATAATTAATCATGTGATTATGTAAATTAACTAAATAATACTCCAATTAGGTAATTAGAACATTAATTTATACTTTAATTAAGTAATTAAAACTAATTTCAATAGGTAAATATCAGCAACTTTAATTAATTTTAAAATATAATTATATATTTAATTAAGGTAAACTAATTAAACTAATCAAAAGCACTATGTATTGGCTACATGCCTACATAATTTAATTGTAAAATAAATAATTAATTAAGCTTTGATTAATAGCCTAAACTTGCTAATAAGTCACACAGGCACAACCAAATTTGCTATGATTTTAAGTCCCACATCGTGGGATTTGGAACTGCTATTGCAGTATAAAAATAATTGTGTTAGCAGCCTGATTTGATACGCATGGAGATTAGCTTCCCATTTACCATGACGTGTGAGTGAGGAATTGGGAGGGTTTACATATAGACTTTGTTGTTTTTGTTGGGCCTGAAATATTACGACTTTTTACCCTTTACGTGTGCTGGGTTTGAAATAATGTGGCTTAAAACTCCTTGGGCTGTCATGTAAAAGTATTGATCGGGTCCCAATGGCAACGTTGATCTTGTGAAAAGGCATCCTAAAATCTAACCTTTAGAGCCACATAAGTGTTAAATTAAAATTAGACTAAGTATTAGAGTTGTGTCGTGTGCATGCATGTGTTAAGTATGTACGTAAGTTATATATTTATTTATATAAGTTGTGTGTATTAGGTTATATAAGTGTTATATATAGCAATTTTTTTGCGTTGATTGTACCTAGTTTTAAGGCATTACTTAATCTTGTATATAATAGATGTAAACAATTAGATATTTGTGTACATAACTAACACAGGATAGTTTAGAATTATTTTTGATGTTTTTATTTGTGTATATTCTTGAGGCATTAATATACTAACATCTATTCATTTGTACATAAATTACATAGATTTGATCATTCTTTCATTTTTAACTCATTCTTTTGTAGATAAACTTAACCCTTTCAGAATAAAAGATGATTTCGGATGATAAAGAGATGTATATCAATAATTATCTCCCAGTAAATGACTTGAAATTAATTAATAAAAAATTACATATAAATGAAATAGCAACCGTCTGTATTACTACACTATACTATAACAATGATAATTAAGCCAAATTAACTAGTATTCTGGAAGGTACACCTGAAGGAAACCATCTCCTCGGTTCAGAGCGATAAGCCATTGAGCAGAGATCAAGATATGCTACTATTTCAGCTCAAAAACCCATTGGGCCTGGAATATTACGGCTTTACCCCTTACGTGTGCTGGGCTTGAAATAATGTGGCTTTAACTCCTCCGACTGTCATGCAAGTGGTACCGATCGGGTCCCAATGTCAACGTTGATCTTGTGAAAAGGCATCCTAAAATCCAATTTTTTGAGCCACGTAAGTGTTAAATTAAAATTAGACTAAGTATTAGAGTTGTATTGTGTGCATGCATGTGTTAAGTATGTATGTAAGTTATATATTTATTTATATAAGTTGTGTGTATTAGGTTATATAAGTGTTATATATAGCAATTTTTTTGCCTTGATTGTACCTAGTTTTAAGGCATTACTTAATCTTGTATATAATTAGATGTAAACACTTAGATATTTGTGTACATAATTAACACAGGTTAGTTTAGAATTATTTTTGATGCCTTTATTTGTGCATATTCTTGAGGCATTAATATACTAACATCCATTCATTTGTACATAAATTACATAGATTTGATCATTCTTTGATTCTTTCATTTTTAACTCATTCTTTTGTAGATAAACTTAACCCTTTCAGAATAAAAGATGATTTCGGATAATAAAGAGATGTATATCAATAATTATCTCCCAGTGAATGACTTGGAATTAACTAATAAAAAATTACATATAAATGAAATGGCAACCATCTGGATTACTACACTATACTATAACAACGATAATTAAGCCAAATTAACTAGTGTTCTGGAAGGTACACCTGAAGGAAACCATCCCCTTGGTCCCGAGCGATAAGCCATTGAGCAGAGATCAAGATATGCTACTATTTCAGCTCAAAAACCCATGATGTGGGGCTATGTTAAATGCTGATTAGTGCTTCATGTGCTTTATTAGAGACTTTGAGACCTTAATTAGCCACTGATTATAGATCTAATTTATAATTAAATTATATAATCTTGTAGCCAAGGCTACTTATTGGTATCATTATTTTAAGTTAATTAAATATATAAATATATTTTAAAATTAGTTAAAGTTACAGGTAATTACATGTTTAAATTAATGTTTATTACTTAAGTAAAGTATACATTAGTTAATTAATGATGTAATTGAGACTAAATTTAATTAATTTACATTATTAAATAATTAATGAAGATTTTTAATTATTTTTATCTGATTTCTTTATGTATTTACATATTTATGTACATGAATTTGATAATATGTATATAATTTATGTAATGTACATAATATTATACACTATAAATAAGATAATGAACATAATTAAAATAGTTTAAACAATAGTGTAGAACAATACAGTATAAATTATCTTATTGGTTACTTAAATTGCTAATCTACATTATTTTAACTTAATATTATACTTAATTAACTTATATATATATATATATAATACATAATTAAATATATATAACAAAAATGGATTATTTTATATAATACATACTGTCATTAATATATTAAGTAATATATGTATATATAATAGTGTACATGTATAGTTATACATATATACATATAAGTTATATACTTATATTATAATTAATTATACACCATATACATATATATAAATATTTTACCCTATAAATTAACATAAATATTTATTGTAACTTATCTACAAATAAATAATATATATATTATATGCATACTGTATTTACATATAACTTATTATATATAATTAACATTATGATTATATACATATATTTACACTATACACATTGGCATTTTTAATGTTTTTGAGCTTTTCTGATTTTTGTTTTGTTTTTGTGTTTTATAAGAGTAGAGAAAGAGGATAGGGAGCTAGGAGAGAAGGAAGGATTTCTTTTTGTGCTTTTGTTTTAAGAATTTTATTTCTAAACCTACAAGAAGTCCATAACTTCTCCAAGTAAGTTCGATTATGTAAAGGACTCTAAACCTAAACCTAATGGCATACACACCTCAAATACATCTTATTCTTACTCAAGACATGTTTTGTTTATTTATTTACATAATTTTTGTATTTTTTCAACCTAATTACTGCATAAAAGCTGGAAAAAGGCCATCAAATGATCATAAATTAATACAAGGCCTTAAAAATCCATTTAAAGTTCTGGAAATGAGGATTATAACATTATAAACATCTAGACATCAATTCAAATCAGAATCACACATAAAAACATGATTTGCTCATTGAATTTCATCAGAACAGAGATTTGGATAGTTTACAAACATATTTGTTACTAACAGACACTTTAATCTGATTTCAAAGGAGCATTACATAAACTTTTCAGATCAAATATAAGCTTTACCTATAGCTAGATGCTTTTTCTTACATTAAATCTTCTAAGAAATTCAATTAAACTCTATTTCCCTTAGAAATTACTCAAAATCTTCCTTCAACCAGATTTGATGACTTTGGATCTGATGCAATTATCAAATGAGAATCTGCTATCCACAACTTGATTAATGCAGTTCTATTCGCTTACAAATCTCTAATATGTAGGGGAATGCTTCACTGATACAAATCAGTTCCATCATCATTAAAAACAACTCAAAACTCCGTTGAAAGCATTGAATTCCATATTGGATTTCCACTGATGTAGCCGTTGTTGCAGCAGTTGATGTACTGACTGATTGCATAGCAATTATAGGGCCTAATTTGACTAAATTAAGCTAAAAACCTAGCATACATTATGTAAATATTTCATCCATTACATGTATTGCATGCATAATTGCATTTGTATATCCCTAACCCTAATTCTACCATTTTATGGTCTATTGAGTAACGATGACAATTAATCCATATAGGACCATAATCTAGGAGCAAAATTGGAAATAACTGATGTAGAGAAGATGCCTCTACAATCTAAAGACAACGAAGGAAGCCAGCAAGAAAGTGGGGGGACAAGCGCATGCAAATTTAGACAAGCCCTAATTTAGCTAGGACAACTACATGCAGCTTCATCTAAACCCTATGCATGTCCAATTAACCTACCTACCTACACCATGCACATACCCATGCACCATACACACACATGTGCACACTAACATAAATTGCTATTTCCTGTGTACACATCACTATTTATACACACACAGACACATGAATATTATTGGTGTACATTTACAATACCATACATATTTTTTCTTATTTTTATTTACACCTATGTGAACCTAGTAGTAACCTACTATATGGTATTATTTTCTATTTTCTCTGGGGCCACTCTTCCACACAAAAAAGTCCATACAACAAGGCCCACTACCCTCCCAAATTACCCCCCACATAAGCTAATCCCTACTTATCTCCACGCCAACACTAAGCCACCACTAAACCCACCTATGCCAACCCACTAAGCCTAACCCATATCCCATGCCAACCCCTCTCCCTTATCCACTATTTGGCCACCCTTGACTTGCACCCTCACCTTAAGTTATGCATCCCACCTAGAACCTTCTACCCTTAGGATGTACCCTAAAGTAGAGCCCTTAACCTATGCCTTAGGACCACCATACATAGTGCCGACACCTATAAAAGACATCCCCCATGGGCGCCAACCCCCCTCCCTCTCCATTCCCTCTACACACCACCATCTCCTCCACCATTACTCTCATGAGCTTCCACCTTCTCCAAGACAAATGGCTTCTCATGTGACTACTTGTCTTGGTGCTCTAGGTGAAGAAGAGGTAGGCTTCAAGCCAAGGATCCTCCTCACTTCCTAGTAGGCCTAGTGCCCACATTAGAGAGGTGACCTACTTTTCTACCTCATTCTCTTTTTGGATTTGTTTAGTAGTTTAGTTATTTCCATTACTTGCTTTTAAAATAACTTGCTCTTACTTGCTTAGTAGAATAGATTTTTCTCTTCAAGCACTTTTATATTTTCTTTTTATATTGCTTTCTAGTTGTTAAACACTACACTCTACACTCTCACACACTCACACATCCACGCCACCATCACCTTCACCACCACCACCACACACACCCTTCACTACACTCACTCACTCCAATCCATTAGTACACGCACCACCTTACACTCTGCACTCACACACACCCACTTTCACTCTCTTGAGCACACACTCACCTACTCACCATCCATAACCCAACACCACCATTAGAACCCTGGGTCCATGGCCATCCCATCTCCCTACTATAGAGCTCACTAAATAGATTCCATTGAAAACACCACACTAGAGCAAACACTAATCACTACTACGTATAGGATATTCATCTCCATTTTCGTAACCTCAGCTATAGTCATAACCACCAACATTAGGACCAATGAGCACATCATAACCCACATCACCGAACCACTCAACCTAAACCACATTAAGGACTTTGAGCACTTCATCCTATCCTAGATGGCCTTCTACCTAATCCTAATCACTCCCATCATCACTACCACCACAACCTTCATCCCATCACCTACATGGATCCCATACCTACAAGAAGCACCCCAACAAGCTAATCACCAAGTCACCTTTGTCATCTCTACTTACTTAATGAGAGAGTGAAAGAGTGTGTCTTTGTACACTACAAGAAAAACTACTTTTGGTGACAATTAAAAATTATCACCAAAAGTAAGAAAACTGTCTCAATTTGGCTTTGTGGAAGGTTGCAAAGGTTATTAATACCAACCGTTATTAATATTAACCGTCGCTAATAGTACCGATCCTATCCGTCATGATTAGCTTCCTTTTGCAATGATTTATACCCATCATAAAAACACTTTTTCGATAGTTATTAGATAACCGTCTCAAATTAATTATTGGCAATGGTTGTTATGATAATTGATGAGAACCTCATCATGAGCCATAACTAGCTCATTTTGACCTAATACAAAGGATAAAAGCTCCTACATATCTCAAGGAAAGGCTTAACTCAGAGAATTCTGAGTTTGAGAAGAAAACAAGTCATAAGGGGTAAAAATGCAATTTTACCAGTATAATCTGCATACAGGGTAATTCAGGGCCCAAACATAGGTCAAAGCAGCTTAATAAGAATAAAAGTGGGATGAGATGATTTAGCAAGGGCTACAGTAATTCCAAGAAACTAAATGATAATCTGTAACCCTAAAATAACCCACTTCAATTCACGAGGTTCGAGGCAAAGTAAAAATAGAATAAACCCTCTAAAATTCATATAAAAATAATCTCTAGGGTTTAGAACCTTCAATTTGGCCTTCAGAACCCATTTTGACCTACATTGAGAACCATGCCCAATTAATAACTTAATTTGGGTTTTCGCATAAATTGACCGGTCAAACAAGGTTTAATATAGAAATGAAATTCACCATCAGATTCCTTAGGTCCTAATTAGTCATGTATAAAAACTTGAGCCTAAGAAGAAACCTCCTTGACCGACTTTACACTTTGGTCCTCATATATTTACTCTTTGGCCCTCAACTTTTGAACCCTCGCATTTTGGCCCCTAACTCTCCTTCGTTCTTTGCGATCAGGTCCCCCCTGCAAAACCTGCCAGCACCATGCTCCGGCGACCTTGCGCGGAGCATGGCGCCGCGCAGGGTGAGGTGGGGGACCTGGCAAGTAAACCGGGGGTGCCCTGCGTCGTCAGCCGTCGCAGGGACACCCCCCTGGTCGTTGTAACCCACCATACCGGCCGTGCGAACGCACGGACGGTATGGGTTGTTGTTTCCGGCCATCCTCCGGCGAGGGAGACACGTCGTCTCCCTCCGCCTTCCTCCCTGTTTTGATCCCTATAAATACCCCCCGTTGCTCCACCGACCGGGGCAGCTCGGGTCTGACGGAGAAAACCCCCAACTTTCCTCTCTTCTCTCTTCGGCAGACGCTCACCAGCTCCGGCGGTTCCTCCCCCTTCTCCTCTTCGCTCTGCCGCAATACCAGCAGCAGAGACTTCCTCCCCTGCTCTTCCAGCGCCACGCCGCACCCAGCTGGCGCCTCTCCGGCTCTCTGCTCGCCGCCGCCCCTTTCCCTGAGCATCGTCTTCTCCGGCGATAGTCGATACGACTGTCGCCCTGTTCCTCCCCCTTCGTCCCTGCAAGTAAGCTAGAACTACTCCCCTTCTTCTCCTCTTTCTTTCCCCGCCTTCAATTTATTCAATTAAGCCCTCGACCGACCCTGACCATCGTCACCCCCTTCGTCTCCGGCCACCCTCCGGCGAGATGCTCCCATCGTTCCACAGCCTCACACACCTCGCCGACCCTCACCGAACCTCCGCCTCATCACACTGAGCACCCCCCACCCCTTCACTGCCACTCCACACCTCCGTATCGCTTCCCCCAACAAACCCATCCTCCGACCCACAGTCCGACCTAGGGCAGCCCTTGCACGCCGCCCCGCGCCTCGCCACCACCCACACGAGCTTCGCCGCACCCTGGCGAAGCTCCCGGCACCTTCTGATTAGGCCGAGAGGCCGTTTTCTGTGAACAGGCCACCCGCCCTCCGCCGCCATTGCCGTGCAGAAGGAGCTGCTTCCGCCTGCAGCTACAGGCGCGCCACGCTCAGCGCCACGCCCAGATTCGACTCCCAGGCCTTGCGAGGCGTTTCGACAAAACACCAGGCTCGCAGCTAAGGCAGAAGGCTTCGCGTGACGCCGCGATCTCCCGCTGCTTTCCCCGCTGCGGGCGCGCAATTGAGGTGGGACATTTAGTCCCACCTCGGAAAAGTCCGAAGAGGCGCAGCGATATAAGACGCAAAAGTGCTGGAGGCTTACTGCCTCAGCACACGGGGTGAGGTCCCCTTCACCTGCCCGGTTACCCGGTCTCGTCCGCGCTCACGCCCCGCGGACTTGACCTGACCCGACCCGACTTAGACTGACCTGCACTCCTCGCCCACCACGCACGCCGGTGGGCCTGGACCCGGGCACGACCCGTACCCGATTACCCGGCAGCTCTGGGAGAGCTTTCCCAAGAGTGGTTTCAGAGAGAGAGAGACGCGGGGGAGAGGGTAGAGTAGGTTTTGTCCTCTGACGTAAGCTCTGAAGTGTGCAGGAACAGGTGAAGAAGAAGGAAGCTGAGGAAGACACTGTAGCAACAGGCAGTTTAAGTCGTCTGATTTGGAAATCAGACGACGGCCTGAAGGGAAAAGAAGAAAGAAGGAGGGGCGACGTCCCTGACCGGAAAAAGAAAAGACGGAAGACGGAGATCTGCAGAAAGAAAGAAGATCACCTCTGCAGAACAAAGAAGAAAGAAGGAGATCTGAAGAAAGAAAGAAGAGCATCACCTCTGCAGAACGAAGAAGAAGAAGATCACCTCTGCAGAACTAAGAAGAAGAAGATCACCTCTGCAGAACTAAGAAGAAAGAAGGAGATCTGAAGAAAGAAAGAAGAGCATCACCTCTGCAGAACGAAGAAGAGGCAGATCTGAGACGAGGAGAAACAAAGAAAAAAAGACACCACATTCTTTCTCTCTCTTTGTTTATTTTTGCAAAAGAAACATGTATATCTCTAAAATACAGTTTGCTCCCTGAGTTCGACCTCGGGAACTCTTTTATTTTATGAGTAAAAATTTATATATTTGAAATGATGGCAATAACCGGCTATATTACAACGACATAACAATAAAACCCGATTATCTCTCGAAGCCATCGTTATCAATTGGCGCCGTTGCCGGGGAGCAACGGCTATTCTAGAGGTAAACATCCCTGTTGCTTTTTAATTTCTGATAATCTCCTCTCTTTTGTGCAGAAAACTACAGGAAATCAAGAAGACAAGCAACCGCACAACCACTCCGAGGACAGGTAAATTTTTCCTCTCGCTATTAACCCCTAAAACTCAAAAGAAAGAAAAGAACAAGCAATATAGGGCTAACCTGTCTTCCATACTTAGTAACCATAAAAGTTGCATGTTTTCAACTCATTATTCCTGCACACTATTAAGGGTATTTAAGGGCTAACACATTCTTGCTTGAGCCCTAATTACCCAACAAAGAATTAACTAGACCAAGTAGAGCCAACCTAGGATCCAACACTAGGGATTTAGAGACACACTCCTTAAGCAAAAATTGAGAAAACCAAATGAAGTGTGCCCAAGCCCTTGTCTAAAAATACCTATTCAAAGGAAACCTAAAACAATTGGCTCTCTAAACACTTGAACCCTAAAAGAAAGGACCCAAAAAGCTCTCAAAGGAACAAAAGGTAAAGTTGACTCCTTGGGTCAACCAACCTTAAAATTAGGTCACTTTCTCACTCAAAATACCTAAGAGTTCAAGTGTAACTTTAAGCACCCTGATCTTAAGCTAAAAGTGGTAGACTTAAGAGGTCAAGATCCCCATTCTGGTCTACCTGGACCCGCAGTGACAAGAGAGGTCGGGTGGGGGAAACCCTGTAACCCGTGGGGACGCTCTACTGTGTAGGGGTCTTCGCGGGACTCTCCCTCTCTGGCTGCCCAGGTAATTCTCAGGTGGACGATCTTTCTGATCAAGGGGTCCATCTGCCCCGCACCTCTATAGTCACCCAACACATTTTTGGGTGCCTTGATTGGGTCCAGCACCTTCTAAACTTACCTCTTCCAACTGTGCATGTACGGAAGGAGGTCTCTAAGACCACCCTTAAGACCTCCTTTAGAAATTCGCTCTCGTCAAGGCCAAGCCTCGACGCCCGTGTTTGTGCAGAAACACCCTCACATTATTCTCTCTTCGGATTCAGAACCAAGTTCTTCTTCTTCCCCCATCATGGCTCAGCCAGTTGAGGAAGAAAATAATCTGGAACACCAGCTCCAGCGACTCAATGACCTCTTCCAAAACTTCGTGCACCCACCACAGCGTCCTATGATGCGGGACCACTACAATCCTGCTGCGGTGGCCATTGAGCCTCGAGTCAGAATCCCGACTGGAGGACCTGATTCCGAACTAAAGCCCAACATGATTCATGCTATACCTAAATTCCATGGGCTTAATTCTGAAGATCCCTTCCAGCACATCAAACAGCTAAAGCATCTGGCCCACACTTTTGGATCAGATGCGCAAAATCGGGATATTCTTCTCATGAAGATGTTCTCCTTTTCTCTTATGGACAAGGCCGCCCATTGGTATCAAACTCAGACCCGGCCGATCAACACTTGGGAAGAACTTCAATCCGAGTTTTTGAAAAAGTTCTTTCCCGTTGGTCGGACCAACGCCTTGCGCCATCAGATTACACACTTCACTCAACAATCAGGAGAACCTCTTCATGAGGCATGGGATCGTTTTCAGGATCTCATGAGGAAGTGCCCCCATCATAGAGTTCCTAAATGGGAACAAGTCCAATCTTTTTACCAGGGACTCCGTGAGGACATCCGCCTTTTCGTCAATGCAACTTGCGGAGGAAACATCATGGGTCAACATGAAGACACCGTATGGGAGATTCTCGAAAACATGTGCGAGAACTCCATCAACAATGACTCCATGGGATTATTCGACAGGACGAATACCCGCGCAGCGACGAATCTTAAGGGAGCACATGAGACGCAGGGCCTGTCCGCATCAGTCGACCTGGAATTAATGGCCAGTGATGAGAACCTCATCATGAGCCATAACTAGCTCATTTTGACCCAATACAAAGGATAAAAGCTCCTACATAACTCAAGGAAAGGCTTAACTCAGAGAATTCTGAGTTTAAGGAGAAAACAAGTCATAAGGGGTAAAAATGCAATTTCACCAGTATAATCTGCATACAGGGTAATTCAGGGCCCAAACATAGGTCAAATCAGCTTAATAAGAATAAAAGTGGGATGAAATGATCTAGCAAGGGCTACAGCAATTCCAAGAAACTAAATGATAAATCTGTAACCCTAAAACAACCCACTTCAATTCACAAGGTTCGAGGCAAAGTAAAAATAGAATAAACCCTCTAAAATTCATAGAAAAATAATCTCTAGGGTTTAGAACCTTCAATTTGGCCTTTAGAACCCATTTTGACCTACATTGAGAACCATGCCCAATTAATAACTTAATTTGGGTTTTTGCGTAAATTGATTGGTCAAACAAGGTTTAATATGAAAATGAAATTCACCATCAGATTCCTTGGGTCCTAATTAGTCATGTATAAAAACTTGAGCCTAAGAAGAAACCTCCTTGACCGACTTTACACTTTGGTCCTCATATATTTACTCTTGGGCCCTCAACTTTTGAACCCTCGCATTTTGGCCCCCAACTCTCCTTCGTTCTTTGCAATCAGGTCCCTCCTGCAAAACCTGCCAGCACCATGCTCCGGCGACCTTGCGCGGAGCATGGCGCCGCGCAGGGTGAGGTGGGGGACCTGGCAAGTAAACCGGGGGTGCCCTGCGTCGTCAGCCGTCGCAGGGACACCCCCCTGGTCGTTGTAGCCCACCATACCGGCCGTGCGAATGCACGGACGGTATGGGTTCTTGTTTCCGACCATCCTCCGGCGAGGGAGACACGTCGTCTCCCTCCGCCTTCCTCCCTGTTTGATCCCTATAAATACCCCCCGCTGCTCCACCGACCAGGGCAGCCTGGATCTGACGGAGAAAATCCCCAACTTTCTTCTCTTCTTCCTCCGGCAGACGCTCACCAGCTCCGGCGGTTTCCTCCCCCTCCACCTCTTCGCTCTGCCGCAATACCAGCAGCAGAGACTTCCTCCCCCGCTCTTCCCGCGCCACGCCGCACCCAGCTGGCGCCTCTCCGGCTCTCTGCTCGCCGCCGCCCCTTTCCCTGAGCATCGTCTTCTCCGGCGACAGTCGATACGACTGTCGCCCTGTTCCTCCCCTTTCGTCCCTGCAAGTAAGCTAGAGCTACTCCCCTTCTTCTCCTCTTTCTTTCCTCGCTTTCAATTTATTCACTTAAGCCCTCGACCGACCCTGACCACCTTCACCTCCTTCGTCTCCGACCACCCTCCGGTGAGCCGCTCCCATCACCTCAGCGACCCACACGGCTCGCCGACCACCGCAGGACCTCCGCCTCCTCACCCTGATCAACCTCCGCCCTGCCACTTCCCCCACATCACCCTCTGCAACTCCACCGAACAGACCCATCCTCCGACCCACAGTCCGACCTAGGGCAGCCCTTGCACGCCGCCCCGCGCCTCGCCACCACCCACACGAGCTTCGCCGCACCCTGGCGAAGCTCCTGGCACTCTCTGATTAGGCCGAGAGGCCGTTTTCTTGTGGACAGGCCACCCGACCTCCGCCGCCATTGCCGTGCAGGAGGAACTGCTTCCGCCTGCAGCTACAGGCGCGCCACGCTCAGCGCCAAGCCCAGATTCACTCCCAGGCCTTGCGAGGAGTTTTGGCAAAACACCAGGTTCGCAGCTGAGGAAGAAAGCTCCGCGTGACGCCGCCATCTCCTGCTGAATTCCCCGCTGCGGGCGCGCAATTGAGGTGGGCCGTTTAGTCCCACCTCAGAAACGCCTGAAGAGCCGCAGCGACATAAGATGCAAAAGTGCTGAAGGCTTACTGCCTCAGCACACGGGGTGAGGTCCCCTTCACCCGCCCGGTTACCTGGTCTCGTCCGCGCTCACGCCCCGCGGACCTGACCCGAACCGACCCGACCCGACTCGACTGACCTGCACTCCTCGCCCACCACGCACGCCGGTGGGCCTGGACCCGGGCCTGATCCGAACCCGGTTACCCGGTAGCTCTGGGAGAGCTTTCCCAAGAGTGGTTTCAGAGAGAAAGAGAGACGCGGGGGGGGGGAGGGTAGAGTAGGTTTTGCCTCTGACGAAAAACTCTGAAGTGTGCAGGCACAGGCGAAGAAGAAGACCCGCGGAAGAAGAAGGAAGCTAACTGTAGCAACAGGTAGTTAAGTCGTCTGATTTGGAAATCAGACGACGGCCTGAAGCAGCTAAGGAAGAAAGCTTCGCGTGACATCCCTGGCTGAAAAAGAAAAGAAGAAAAGGGAAAAGAGAAAGGGTCACCATAATTGCAGAAAAAGAAGAAGAGAGACCAAGACAGAAACCAAGGACGAAGAAGAAGGAGATCTGAAGAAAAGAAAGAAAGAAGAACATCACGAGGATAAAACAAAGAGAACAACAAATTCTTTCCCTCTCTCTTTATTTTGTAAAAGAAACGTGTATATCTCTAGAATACAACTTGCTCCATGAGTTCGACCTCGGGAACTCTTTTATTTTCCGAGTAAAAAATTTATATTTGAAATGTTGGTAATAACCGGCTTTACTACAACGTTATAACAAAACCAAAACCCGGTCATCAAACGAACCGACACCATTTTTTGGCGCCGTTGCCGGGGAGCAACGGCTATTCTAGAGGTAAACATTCCTGTTTCTTTTAATTTCTGATAATCTCCTCTCTTTTGTGCAGCTACAGGAACTCAAGAAGACAAGCAACCACACGACAACCACTCCGAAGACAGGTAAATTTTTCCTCTCACTATTAACTCTAAAGAGGAAGAAAAGAAAAGAACAAGCAATATAGGGCTAACCTGTCTTCCATACTTAGTAACCATAAAGAGTTGCTTGTTTTCAACTCATCACTCCTGCACACTATTAAGGGTATTTAAGGGCTAACACATTCTTGCTTGAGCCCTAATTGCCCAACAAAGAGTTAAATGGACCAAGTAGAGCCAACATAAGGTCAAACATTAGGATTTCAGTAGAGACACACCCCTTAATCAAGAATTGAGGAAATCCAAAAGAGGTGTGCCCAAGCCATTGATTGAAAATAATTAACAAGAAAAATCCTAAACAATTGGCTCTCTCTTTAAACACTTGGACCCTAAAAGAAAGGACCCAAAAAGCTCTCAAAGAAAACAAGAGGTAAAGTTGACCCCTTTGGGTTAACCAACCTTAAATTAGGTCACTCTGTGCACTTAAAAAGACTAAAGTTCAAGTGAAACCTTAAGCACCCTGATCTTAAAATTGGTAGACTTAAGAGGTCAAGATCCGCATTCTGGTCTACCTGGAACCGCAGTGACAAGAGAGGTCGGGTGGGGGAAACCCTGTAACCCGTGGGGACGCTCTACCGTGTAGGGGTCTTCGCGGGACTCTCCCTCTCTGGCTGCCCAGGTAATTCTCAGGTGGGCGATCTTTCTGATCAAGGGGTCCATCTGCCCCGCACCTCTATAGTCACCCAACACATTTTTTTTTTTGGGTGCCTTGATTGGGTCCAGCACCTTCTAACTTACCTCTCCCAACTGTGCATGTACGGAAGGAGGTCCCTAAGACCACCCTTAAGACCTCCATTAGAAATTCACTCTCGTCAAGGCCAAGCCTCGACGCCCGTGTTTGTGCAGCAACACCCTCACATTATTCTCTCTTCTGATTCAGAACCAAGTTCTTCTTCTTCCCCCATCATGGCTCAGCCAGTTGAGGAAGAAAATAATCTGGAACACCAGCTCCAGCGACTCAATGACCTCTTCCAAAACTTCGTGCACCCACCACAGCGTCCTATGATGCGGGACCACTACAATCCTGCTGCGGTGGCCATTGAGCCTCGAGTCAGAATCCCGACTGGAGGACCTGATTCCGAACTAAAGCCCAACATGATTCATGCTATACCTAAATTCCATGGGCTTAATTCTGAAGATCCCTTCCAGCACATCAAACAGCTAAAGCATCTGGCCCACACTTTTGGATCAGATGCGCAAAATCGGGATATTCTTCTCATGAAGATGTTCTCCTTTTCTCTTATGGACAAGGCCGCCCATTGGTATCAAACTCAGACCCGGCCGATCAACACTTGGGAAGAACTTCAATCCGAATTTTTGAAAAAGTTTTTTCCCGTTGGTCGGACCAACGCCTTGCGCCATCAGATTACACACTTCACTCAACAATCAGGAGAACCTCTCCATGAGGCATGGGATCGTTTTCAGGATCTCATGAGAAAGTGCCCCCATCACGGAGTTCCTAAATGGGAACAAGTCCAATCTTTTTACCAGGGACTCCGTGAGGACATCCGCCTTTTCGTCAATGCAACTTGCGGAGGAAACATCATGGGTCAACATGAAGACACCGTATGGGAGATTCTCGAAAATATGTGCGAGAACTCCATCAACAATGACTCCATGGGATTATTCGACAGGACGAATACCCGCGCAGCGACGAATCTTAAGGGAGCACATGAGACGCAGGGCCTGTCCGCATCAGTCGACCTGGAATTAATGGCCAGTCGATTGGACAAGGTCTCAATCATTGAAAAGAAGGTGGATGAGCTGACTCAGCACTTGCAGCGAGCCACCTCTGCGCGTAACTCCTTTGCACAACCTCCTTCCACACAGGAGACTGTGCAAAACATCCTCCACCGATCCTCCCCTGGGATGGATCCATATCCATCCCCATCTGATTCTTGGACTGGAAGATCATCCGATCCTTTCTACACCAGCCGGGGGAACTCCATTCCTCCTTTCCCTGACTCTTAGGAGGTTCCTCAGATCTGCGAGGACCTCAACGCCATCCAGAACGACCCATTCTCCAACACTTACAACCCTGGATGGCGAAACCATCCAAATTTTCAGTGGGCGGGAAATTCCCAAACCCAAAGACCACCTTTTCAGTCCCGCCCACAGCCCTCTCGTCACTACCAGCCGCCTCAGCCTCGGCCCAACCCTACTTATCCATCAGGGCCAAATCAAGATCAAATGTCCTTAATCCTTCAGACTCTGGCTGACATTCAAAAAACGAATGCGGCTATTCAAAAACAGCACAAGGACGAGCTTACAGAAGTTAAAACTCAACTGGCCCAGTTGGCAAATTCTCGCCAACCAGGCACACTCTCTTCCCAACCTCTTCCTAACCCAAATAACGTGCCAACCCAGAAGCACGTTATGAATCCAAATTTAGGCCACGCCCAATGGATTTATCAGGCTCCTACTGCTCCATCTCCAGACGAGATGGAAGCCTCAACTTCTTATGCAGGATTTCAGCAGCAGCCACCCCTCCTACCAAACCCAAACCAAAATCAGGCCGGATTAAATTCTGTAACAACACGTAGTGGTAAGACAACTCAAGACCCGCATTATCCAAACCACTCCCAGCCTGATAACCATGACCCTAGGATAGTTATCCAAGGTACCGCTGTTCCAGATCCACAACCTGAACCTATCCTAGAAGAACCAACCAAGATCCCGTTTCCCGAGGCCCTGACCAAGGGAAAGAAGACCACAAAACCCGTGGCCCCTGAGGAGGACCTGGTCAAGCTCTTTGAGCAGGTCCACATAAACATCCCCTTGATGGATGCAATCCGCCACGTACCAGCTTACGCACGATTTCTAAAAAATATATGTACACCCCAGCGTAAGCCGCGAACCAAGGGAGGGAGCCCAATTGTTCTGTCAGAGCAAGCCAGCTCTGTAATCCTTAGTAGACTCCCACCCAAGGCAAAAGATCCTGGAACTCCCCTGATTTCCTGTAAGATAGGTGGTACCCAATTTGATAGAGCATTGTTAGACTTGGGCGCATCCATAAACCTGATACCCACATCCTTACTTGACCATCTAGAAGAATCTGAGCTAAAACCAACCGAGGTGACATTACAATTAGCAGATCGATCTATAAAGTCACCAAAAGGGATTCTCGAGGATGTTATCGTGAGAGTGCGGGATTTCTATTTTCCA
Source organism: Thalassia testudinum (assembly GCA_037157565.1). Classification (NCBI taxonomy): domain Eukaryota; kingdom Viridiplantae; phylum Streptophyta; class Magnoliopsida; order Alismatales; family Hydrocharitaceae; genus Thalassia; species Thalassia testudinum. The sequence goes on along the minus strand of JAZHRO010000034.1, from coordinate 1,113,664 downwards.
GTGGACTTCATAGTCTTAGATATGGATGCACCTGAGAACCCTAGGGATACACCAATCATTCTAGGGAGACCTTTCTTGGCTACTGCTAGAGCCAACATCAGCTGTGAGAAGGGCCAAATAGAGCTTAAGTTTGGAGATCAAACACTGAAAATTGATATATTTAAGGCCCAACAAGGAATTAATTGCGGCGTCATCGAGCAAATTTGTGACATCAAGACTTTGGTTGATGAATCACACCTCCAGAATGACTCGATTGTGCCTCATCAACCACAGAAGGATCTTGACCCGCAAACAGAGGAGTTGAATCCAGATATGAACAACCCAGTAACTCCCACCCTTGAACCTCACATCTATACTGAACCACCCGCTGCTGCTGAAAACCCCATCCTCGAACTGAAACCCCTTCCTGCTCACTTAAAATACATCTTTTTGGGTTCTAATCAGACCCTTCCTGTGATCATCAATTCCAACCTCAGTCCTGAACAGGAAGCCCGTCTGATTGTTGTCCTCCAGCAACATCGCAGAGCCATCGGATGGACTCTCGATGATTTGACTGGAATAAGTCCCTCTTATTGTACTCATCATATCTATTCAGAAGAGGGCACACGACCTTCTCGTGAAATGCAGAGACGCTTAAACCCCAATCTGCAGGAGGTCGTGAAAAAGGAGATCATCAAGTGGTTAGATGCCGGAATCATCTACCCGATCTCCGATAGTCGTTGGGTGAGCCCAATTCGGGTCGTGCCTAAGAAGGCAGGACTCACCACTATAACGACTGAGACCGGAGAAATCATTCCCACCCGATTAGCCAACTCGTGGAGAGTCTGTATAGATTACCGTCGACTCAATTCCTCCACGAAGAAGGATCATTTCCCACTACCCTTCATTGATCAAATTCTCGAAAAACTAGCGGGAAATAGGTTCTTCTGCTTTCTTGACGGGTACTTCGGTTATAACCAGGTGGCAATCCATCCTGAGGACCAAGAAAAGACCACGTTCACTTGCCCCTTCGGAACATACGCTTTCCGAAGGATGCCTTTCGGTCTTTGCAATGCACCCGCTACTTTTCAGCGATGCATGCTTGCCATATTCTCAGATATGGTAGGTGATTATCTGGAAGTCTTCATGGATGACTTTTCAGTTTTCGGAGCATCATTCGACGATTGCCTCCAACACTTGGTCCAGATACTCAGGCGGTGCATCGATGTGAATTTGGTTCTTTCCTGGGAAAAGAGCCATTTCATGGTGCCTGAGGGAATTGTCCTGGGACACTCAATTTCGGAAAAAGGTATCCAAGTGGATCGAGCTAAGGTTAATCTGATTTCTCACCTTCCTATGCCTAGCTCGATCAGGGACATCCGATCCTTTTTAGGGCATGTCGGTTTTTATCGACGATTTATCCCTGATTTTTCAAAAATCGCACGCCCCCTGACCACTCTTCTCTCAAAGGATGTTCCCTTCGAAATCTCCAAGGAATGCACTCAAGCATTTGAAATCCTGCGTGACCGAGTCACCCAAGCCCCGATCCTACAGTCCCCTGATTGGTCTCAACCCTTTGAGATCATGTGTGATGCATCCGACTTCGCTGTAGGAACGGTTTTGGGGCAGAAAAATGACAAGAAACCTGTGGTCATTTACTACGCCAGCAAAACACTCGATGAGGCTCAGCGTAACTATACAGTTACTGAGAAAGAGTTGCTAGCTGTAGTATTTGCCCTAGAGAAGTTCAGATCGTACCTTCTGGGTTCCCATGTCATCATATACTCGGATCACATAGCTGTGAGGCATCTCCTTGCGAAGAAGGACGCGAAACCTCGATTAATCCGATGGATCTTGCTGTTGCAAGAATTTGACCTTGAGATTCGCGACAAAGCGGGAAAACAAAACGTGGTAGCTGATCACTTGTCCCGTCTTCCTTCTGAAATAATTGACCCCTCCGGACCCATCACGGAGCATTTTCCCGATGAGCACCTGCTGACTATTGGTACTAGCCTTCCATGGTTCGCTAATGTTGTAAATTACTTGGCATCTCATCAGACCCCGTCCGATTGGCCGAAGGCCAAGAAAGACAAATTACGCTCCGATGCCAAGTATTACATTTGGGAAGACCCGTACCTCTTCCGCATAGGTGCCGATCAGATCATCCGGAGATGTGTCCCGGAAGGGGAAGTCAACAATATCCTCTCTTTCTGCCATGACCAGGCATGCGGTGGCCATTTTGCCGGGCATAAAACCGCATCAAAGGTCCTCCAGTGCGGCTTTTACTGGCCCACACTGTTCAAAGACGCATACAGTCATTGCAAGGCATGCAGTCGTTGCCAGACTTTGGGCAACATGAGCCATCGCGACATGATGCCTATGCAACCGATTCTAGTATGCGAAATCTTTGATGTTTGGGGGATTGATTTTATGGGCCCCTTTCCTGTTTCGGATGGTTTCGAATACATTCTGTTGGCTGTGGACTACGTGTCCAAATGGATCGAAGCCATACCGACCCGAACCTGTGATCACAAAATCGTTCTCAAATTCATTCATCAACACATTTTCTCAAGGTTCGGGATTCCTCGTGCAATAATCTCTGATGGGGGGACCCATTTCACAAATGCTCAGTTTAGGTCACTGATGACCAAATACGGGGTGTCTCACCGAATCTCTACTCCTTACCACCCCCAAACTAATGGTCTAGCTGAGCTGTCTAATCGGGAGATCAAGAAAATCCTGCAAGTCACTGTTCGACCTGACAGGAAGGACTGGTCGTCCCGACTTCCGGAAGCATTGTGGGCCTATAGGACCGCCCACAAGACCCAATTGGGCATGTCTCCCTTTAGATTGTTGTACGGAAAGGCATGCCACCTTCCCGTCGAACTGGAGCATAAAGCCTATTGGGCAGTACGGAACTGTAATCTGGATCTTTCTAAGGCTGGGACCCACAGAAAACTCCAAATCAGCGAGATCGATGAATTACGCATAGACGCGTACGAGAACTCGAAAATCTACAAGGAGCGGGTTAAAGCCTTCCACGACAAACACATCTCGAGAAAGATCTTTCATCCTGGTCAAAAGGTCCTACTCTTTGATGCCCGACTCAAACTCTTCCCAGGAAAACTGAGATCTAAGTGGGTCGGACCATATTTGGTCCGACAGGTTTTTGGAAATGGAGCAATCGAAATCAGTCCACTCAGCCACAATTCTGAACCTTTCATCGTGAACGGTTAGAAACTCAAGCCGTTCATTGATGTAACTTCTACTGATTTGGCTGAGGCATCTTATATCCTCCTTTCCCCTTGAGCTTATTGCGCCCAGCCGATGGCGTAAAACTCAGCGCTTAACGGGAGGCAGCCCGTCATTCTCTTTGTAAACCTGAAACTTGTTCTGACACCTTTCAGCACTCGAAGTTCACCCTTGTAGACAGCCGACCCCAACTCAGATATTTTCATCTGGGATTTGAAATCGTCCGCAAAAATTCAACCCGACCCATCCACTCACCCAAATTTCTGTCTTAAGGAATAAACTAAGACCCTCTAGGTTACAATGAGGACATTGCAAATCTTAGGCATGGGGGGGTATGAAAGTACAAAAACTTGTAAGAAAAGATTTCAAACAAAAAAATTCACATATGCCAAAAACACCATAAAAATTAAAAAAATTTTCGAAAAAGAATAAGAGGAAAAGAGGAGAAGAAAATTTTGTGAAGGAGAAAAGAAACAAAATGAAAAAGGAGCGCAAAATTATGAGAAAAAGTGATAGTCATTAGTAAGGAACTAAGGAATTAACCTAAGTTCTAGACCTCATTCAAGAAAAGTGCACAATAAGATTAGTAAAGAATGCAAACCTTAGGCATTCTTGAATAGACTCTTAGTACCCATTAAGATCTGGACACTCCTCAAGAGGTTGAGGAAAATGAAAAGCTGAAGTATTAGGTCTAAGGCTTAGGGAGTATTCGGCCTCGTTAACTAATTTTTGGTTTACGGGACTCAGTAACCTAAGCACCCTAATCTCACACACAGCCTGGTTCAGTAAGCGTAAAAATCAGAAACACGCAGAAGCGTCGCAGAAAAATCTGAAAAGAACACCTAGAATAGGAGCGGCCGATCAACACAAGTTGACTTGGACGAGTTCCCAGCGCAGAGAGGCGGGAAATCCCCTCGAAGATGCGTAACAAAATATCATCTCCTCGGTGCTTGTCTCTTAGGATATTTACATATCCTACTGGGGGCATGTAAGCACTCTGCTGGTTCAGATTCCATGGATGGCATTATCTCGAAATGTCAATTGCCAGGGTCTGGATTCGGCCACGGAATACCATGGATGGGATTATCTCAAAATCTCAATAGCCAGGGTTCCGGGGGTTTCCATGGGCAGTGCTATCTCGAAGCATCGATCGCCAGGAACCCTTGAGGATTGATGATGGGAGCAAGGAATCTGATACAGACCGTGTTGAAAAGCCAATCCTAGGCTAGAACTAAAAAGAAAAAGAGAGAGAAAACTCTCCAAACAGAAAAACTTTCTATCTCTCTCTTACAAAACGCACTGCGAACTGAGCCAGGGCTAAAATCATTTCAAGCACGGGTGCTTTAACCACGAAGTCCAATAAACCTTAGGTTAGTTCTTGTGGGCCTTAAAAACCTTTGCTAAAAGACTGAGGCTAAGGCTAGACAGATTTGGATCTTGATTGGTACTAGAGTACCTTTTAGGTCTATGGTCAGCATTCTAACCTAATCTATGCTCAAATAAAAAAGGCACTTATCTAAAACTATTAAAAACTTCATGGTCTAGAACAAGGGTTGAAACCTTAAGTTTTTGCTAAGGGACTAGCAAAAGCTAGGCATGGGGGTATGATGAGAACCTCATCATGAGCCATAACTAGCTCATTTTGACCCAATACAAAGGATAAAAGCTCCTACATAACTCAAGGAAAGGCTTAACTCAGAGAATTCTGAGTTTAAGGAGAAAATAAGTCATAAGGGGTAAAAATGCAATTTCACCAGTATAATCTGCATACAGGGTAATTCAGGGCCCAAACATAGGTCAAAGCAGCTTAATAAGAATAAAAGTGGGATGAAATGATCTAGCAAGGGCTACAGCAATTCCAAGAAACTAAATGATAAATCTGTAACCCTAAAACAACCCACTTCAATTCACAAGGTTCGAGGCAAAGTAAAACTAGAATAAACCCTCTAAAATTCATATAAAAATAATCTCTAGGGTTTAGAACCTTCAATTTGGCCTTTATAACCCAGTTTGACCTACATTGAGAACCATGCCCAATTAAAAACTTAATTTGGGTTTTTGCGCAAATTGACCGGTCAAACAAGGTTTAATATGAAAATGAAATTCACCATCAGATTCCTTGGGTCCTAATTAGTCATGTATAAAAACTTGAGCCTAAGAAGAAACCTCCTTGACCGACTTTACACTTTGGTCCTCATATATTTACTCTTGGGCCCTCAACTTTGAACCCTCGCATTTTGGCCCCCAACTCTCCTTCGTTCTTTGCAATCAGGTCCCTCCTGCAAAACCTGCCAGCACCATGCTCCGGCGACCTTGCGCGGAGCATGGCGCCGCGCAGGGTGAGGTGGGGGACCTGGCAAGTAAACCGGGGGTGCCCTGCGTCGTCAGCCGTCGCAGGGACACCCCCCTGGTCGTTGTAGCCCACCATACCGGCCGTGCGAACGCACGGACGGTATGGGTTCTTGTTTCCGACCATCCTCCGGCGAGGGAGACACGTCGTCTCCCTCCGCCTTCCTCCCTGTTTGATCCCTATAAATACCCCCCGCTGCTCCACCGACCAGGGCAGCCTGGATCTGACGGAGAAAATCCCCAACTTTCTTCTCTTCTTCCTCCGGCAGACGCTCACCAGCTCCGGCGGTTTCCTCCCCCTCCACCTCTTCGCTCTGCCGCAATACCAGCAGCAGAGACTTCCTCCCCCGCTCTTCCCGCGCCACGCCGCACCCAGCTGGCGCCTCTCCGGCTCTCTGCTCGCCGCCGCCCCTTTCCCTGAGCATCGTCTTCTCCGGCGACAGTCGATACGACTGTCGCCCTGTTCCTCCCCTTTCGTCCCTGCAAGTAAGCTAGAGCTACTCCCCTTCTTCTCCTCTTTCTTTCCCCGCTTTCAATTTATTCACTTAAGCCCTCGACCGACCCTGACCACCTTCACCTCCTTCGTCTCCGACCACCCTCCGGTGAGCCGCTCCCATCACCTCAGCGACCCACACGGCTCGCCGACCACCGCAGGACCTCCGCCTCCTCACCCTGATCAACCTCCGCCCTGCCACTTCCCCCACATCACCCTCTGCAACTCCACCGAACAGACCCATCCTCCGACCCACAGTCCGACCTAGGGCAGCCCTCGCACGCCGCCCCGCGCCTCGCCACCACCCACACGAGCTTCGCCGCACCCTGGCGAAGCTCCTGGCACTCTCTGATTAGGCCGAGAGGCCGTTTTCTTGTGGACAGGCCACCCGACCTCCGCCGCCATTGCCGTGCAGGAGGAACTGCTTCCGCCTGCAGCTACAGGCGCGCCACGCTCAGCGCCAAGCCCAGATTCACTCCCAGGCCTTGCGAGGAGTTTTGGCAAAACACCAGGTTCGCAGCTGAGGAAGAAAGCTCCGCGTGACGCCGCCATCTCCTGCTGAATTCCCCGCTGCGGGCGCGCAATTGAGGTGGGCCGTTTAGTCCCACCTCGGAAACGCCTGAAGAGCCGCAGCGACATAAGATGCAAAAGTGCTGAAGGCTTACTGCCTCAGCACACGGGGTGAGGTCCCCTTCACCCGCCCGGTTACCCGGTCTCGTCCGCGCTCACGCCCCGCGGACCTGACCCGAACCGACCCGACCCGACTCGACTGACCTGCACTCCTCGCCCACCACGCACGCCGGTGGGCCTGGACCCGGGCCTGATCCGAACCCGGTTACCCGGTAGCTCTGGGAGAGCTTTCCCAAGAGTGGTTTCAGAGAGAAAGAGAGACGCGGGGGGGGGGGGGGGGGGGGGGAGGGTAGAGTAGGTTTTGCCTCTGACGAAAAACTCTGAAGTGTGCAGGCACAGGCGAAGAAGAAGACCCGTGGAAGAAGAAGGAAGCTAACTGTAGCAACAGGTAGTTAAGTCGTCTGATTTGGAAATCAGACGACGGCCTGAAGCAGCTAAGGAAGAAAGCTTCGCGTGACATCCCTGGCTGAAAAAGAAAAGAAGAAAAGGGAAAAGAGAAAGGGTCACCATAGTTGCAGAAAAAGAAGAAGAGAGACCAAGACAGAAACCAAGGACGAAGAAGAAGGAGATCTGAAGAAAAGAAAGAAAGAAGAACATCACGAGGATAAAACAAAGAGAACAACAAATTCTTTCCCTCTCTCTTTATTTTGTAAAAGAAACGTGTATATCTCTAGAATACAACTTGCTCCCTGAGTTCGACCTCGGGAACTCTTTTATTTTCCGAGTAAAAAATTTATATTTGAAATGTTGGTAATAACCGGCTTTACTACAACGTTATAACAAAACCAAAACCCGGTCATCAAACGAACCGACACTAGCCAGTCGATTGGACAAGGTCTCAATCATTGAAAAGAAGGTGGATGAGCTGACTCAGCACTTGCAGCGAGCCACCTCCCCGCGTAACTCCTTTGCACAACCTCCTTCCACACAGGAGACTGTGCAAAACATCCTCCACCGATCTTCCCCTGGGATGGATCCATATCCATCCCCATCTGATTCTTGGACTGGAAGATCATCCGATCCTTTCTACACCAGCCGGGGGAACTCCATTCCTCCTTTCCCTGATTCTCAGGAGGTTCCTCAGACCTGCGAGGACCTCAACGCCATCCAGAACGACCCATTCTCCAACACTTACAACCTGGATGGCGAAACCATCCCAATTTTCAGTGGGCGGGAAATTCCCAAACCCAAAGACCACCTTTTCAGTCCCGCCCACAGCCCTCTCGTCACTACCAGCCGCCTCAGCCTCGGCCCAACCCTACTTATCCATCAGGGCCAAATCAAGATCAAATGTCCTTAATCCTTCAGACTCTGGCTGACATTCAAAAAATGAATGCGGCTATTCAGAAACAGCACAAGGACGAGCTTACAGAAGTTAAAACTCAACTGGCCCAGTTGGCAAATTCTCGCCAACCAGGCACACTCCCTTCCCAACCTCTTCCTAACCCAAATAACGTGCCAACCCAGAAGCGCGTTATGAATCCAAATTTAGGCCACGCCCAATGGATTTATCAGGCTCCTACTGCTCCATCTCCAGACGAGATGGAAGCCTCAACTTCTTATGCGGGATTTCAGCAGCAGCCACCCCTCCTACCAAACCCAAACCAAAATCAGGCCGGATTAAATTCTGTAACAACACGTAGTGGTAAAACAACTCAAGACCCGCATTATCCAAACCACTCCCAGCCTGATAACCATGACCCTAGGATAGTTATCCGAGGTACCGCTGTTCCAGATCCACAACCTGGACCTATCCTAGAAGAACCAACCAAGATCCCGTTTCCCGAGGCCCTGACCAAGGGAAAGAAGACCACCAAACCCGTGGCCCCTGAGGAGGACCTGGTCAAGCTCTTTGAGCAGGTCCACATAAACATCCCCTTGATGGATGCAATCCGCCACGTACCAGCTTACGCACGATTTCTAAAGAATATATGTACACCCCAGCGTAAGCCGCGAACCAAGGGAGGGAGCCCAATTGTTCTATCAGAACAAGCCAGCTCTGTAATCCTTAGTAGACTCCCACCCAAGGCAAAAGATCTTGGAACTCCCCTGATTTCCTGTAAGATAGGTGGTACCCAATTTGATAGAGCATTGTTAGACTTGGGTGCATCCATAAACCTGATACCCACATCCTTACTTGACCATCTAGAAGAATCTGAGCTGAAACCAACCGAGGTGACATTACAATTAGCAGATCGATCTATAAAGTCACCAAAAGGGATTCTCGAGGATGTTATCGTGAGAGTGCGGGATTTCTATTTTCCAGTGGACTTTATAGTCTTAGATATGGATGCACCTGAAAACCCTAACGATACACCAATCATTCTAGGGAGACCTTTCTTGGCTACTGCAAGAGCCAACATCAGCTGTGAGGAGGGCCAAATAGAGCTTAAGTTTGGAGATCAAACATTGAAAATTGATATATTTAAGGCCCAACAAGGAATTAATTGCGGCGTCATCGAACAAATTTGTGACATCAAGACTTTGGTTGATGAATCACACCTCCAGAATGACTCGATTATGCCTCATCAACCACAGAAGGATCTTGACCCGCAAACAGAGGAGTCGAATCCAGATATGAACAACCCAGTAACTTCCACCCTTGAACCTCACATCTATACTGAACCACCCGCTGCTGCTGAAAACCCCATCCTCGAACTGAAACCCCTTCCTGCTCACTTAAAATACGTCTTTTTGGGTTCTAATCAGACCCTTCCTATGATGATCAATTCCAACCTCAGTCCTGAACAGGAATCCCGTCTGATTATTGTCCTCCAGCAACATCGCAGAGCCATCGGATGGACTCTCGATGATCTGACTGGAATAAGTCCCTCTTATTGTACTCATCATATCTATTCAGAAGAGGGCACACGACCTTCTCGTGAAATGCAGAGACGCTTAAACCCCAATCTGCAGGAGGTCGTGAAAAAGGAGATCATCAAATGGTTAGATGCCGGAATCATCTACCCGATCTCCGATAGTCGTTGGGTGAGCCCAATTCAGGTCGTGCCCAAGAAGGCAGGACTCACCACTATAACGACTGAAACCGGAGAAATCATTCCTACCCGATTAGCCAACTCGTGGAGAGTCTGTATAGATTACCGTCGACTCAATTCCTCCACGAAGAAGGATCATTTCCCACTACCCTTCGTTGATCAAATTCTCGAAAAACTAGCGGGAAACAGGTTCTTCTGCTTTCTTGACGGGTACTCCGGTTATAACCAGGTGGCAATCCATCCTGAGGACCAAGAAAAGACCACGTTCACCTGCCCCTTCGGAACATACGCTTTCCGAAGGATGCCTTTCGGTCTTTGCAATGCACCCGCTACTTTTCAGCGATGCATGCTTGCCATATTCTCAGATATGGTAGGTGATTATCTGGAAGTCTTCATGGATGACTTTTCAGTTTTCGGAGCATCATTCGACGATTGCCTCCAACACTTGGTCCAGATACTCAGGCGGTGCATCGATGTGAATTTGGTTCTTTCCTGGGAAAAGAGCCATTTCATGGTGCCTGAGGGAATTGTCCTGGGACACTCAATTTCGGAGAAAGGTATCCAAGTGGATCGAGCTAAGGTTAATCTGATTTCTCACCTTCCTATGCCTAGCTCGATCAGGGACATCCGATCCTTTTTAGGGCATGTCGGTTTTTATCGAAGATTTATCCCTGATTTTTCAAAAATCGCACGCCCCCTGACCACTCTTCTCTCCAAGGATGTTCCCTTCGAAATTTCCAAGGAATGCACTCAAGCATTTGAAATCCTGCGTGACCGAGTCACCCAAGCCCCGATCCTACAGTCCCCTGATTGGTCTCAACCCTTTGAGATCATGTGTGATGCATCCGACTTCGCTGTAGGAGCAGTTTTGGGGCAGAAAATTGACAAGAAACCTGTGGTCATTTACTACGCCAGCAAAACACTCGATGAGGCTCAGCGTAACTATACGGTTACTGAGAAAGAGCTGCTAGCTGTAGTATTTGCCCTAGAAAAGTTCAGATCGTACCTTCTGGGTTCCCGTGTCATCATATACTCGGATCACACAGCTGTGAGGCATCTCCTTGCAAAGAAGGACGCGAAACCTCGATTAATCCGATGGATCTTGCTGTTGCAAGAATTTGACCTTGAGATTCGCGACAAAGCGGGAAAGCAAAACGTGGTAGCTGATCACTTGTCCCATCTTCCTTCTGAAATAATTGACCCTTCCGGACCCATCACTGAGCATTTTCCCGATGAGCACCTGCTGACTATTGGTACTAGCCTTCCATGGTTTGCTGATATAGTAAATTACTTGGCATCTCATCAGACCCCGTCTGATTGGCCGAAGGCCAAGAAAGACAAATTACGCTCCGATGCCAAGCATTACATTTGGGAAGACCCGTACCTCTTCCGCATAGGTGCCGATCAGATCATCCGGAGATGTGTCCCGGAAGGGGAATTCAACAGTATCCTCTCTTTCTGCCATGACCAGGCATGCGGTGGCCATTTTGCCGGGCATAAAACCGCATCAAAAGTCCTCCAGTGCGGCTTTTACTGGCCCACACTGTTCAAAGACGCATACAATCACTGCAAGGCATGCAGTCGTTGCCAGACTTTGGGCAACATGAGCCATCGCGACATGATGCCTATGCAACCGATTCTAGTATGCGAAATCTTTGATGTTTGGGGGATTGATTTTATGGGCCCCTTTCCTGTTTCGGATGGTTTCGAATACATTCTGTTGGCTGTGGACTACGTGTCCAAATGGATCGAAGCCATACCGACCCGAACCTGTGATCACAAAATCATTCTCAAATTCATTCATCAACACATTTTCTCAAGGTTCGGGATTCCTCGTGCAATAATCTCTGATGGGGGGACCCATTTCACAAATGCTCAGTTTAGGTCACTGATGACCAAATACGGGGTGTCTCACCGAATCTCTACTCCTTACCACCCCCAAACTAATGGTCTAGCTGAGCTGTCCAATCGGGAGATCAAGAAAATCCTGCAAGTCACTGTTCGACCTGACAGGAAGGACTGGTCGTCCCGACTTCCGGAAGCACTGTGGGCCTATAGGACCGCCCACAAAACCCAATTAGGCATGTCTCCCTTTAGACTGGTGTACGGAAAGGCATGCCACCTTCCCGTCAAACTGGAGCATAAAGCCTATTGGGCAGTACGGAACTGTAATCTAGATCTTTCCAAGGCTGGGACCCATAGAAAACTCCAAATCAGCGAGATCGATGAATTACGCATAGACGCGTACGAGAACTCGCAAATCTACAAGGAGCGGGTTAAAGCCTTCCACGACAAACACATCTCGAGAAAGATCTTTCATCCTGGTCAAAAGGTCCTACTCTTTGATGCCCGACTCAAACTCTTCCCAGGAAAACTGAGATCTAAGTGGGTCGGACCATATTTGGTCCGACAGGTTTTTGGAAATGGAGCAATCGAAATCAGTCCACTCAGCCACGATTCTGAACCTTTCATCGTGAACGGTCAGAGACTCAAGCCGTTCATTGATGTAACTTCTACTGATTTGGCTGAGGCATCTTTTATCCTCCTTTCCCCTTGAGCTTATTGCGCCCAGCCGATGGCGTAAAACTCAGCGCTTAACGGGAGGCAGCCCGTCATTCTCTTTGTAAACCTGAAACTTGTTCTGACACCTTTTAGCACTCGAAGTTCACCCTTGTAGACAGCCGACCCCAACTCAGATGCTTGCATCTGGGATTTGAAATCGTCCGCAAAAATTCAACCCGACCCATCCACTCATCCAAATTTCTGTCTTAAGGAATGAACTAAGACCCCCTAGGTTACAATGAGGACATTGCAAATCTTAGGCATGGGGGGGTATGAAAGTGCAAAACTTGTAAGAAAAGGTTTCAAACAAAAAAATTCACATATGCCAAAAACACCATAAAAATTAAAAAAATTTTCGAAAAAGAATAAGAGGAAAAGAGGAGAAGGAAATTTTGTGAAGGAGAAAAGAAACAAAATGAAAAAGGAGCGCAAAATTATGAGAAAAAGTGATAGTCATTAGTAAGGAACTAAGGAATTAACCTAAGTTCTAGACCTCATTCAAGAAAAGTGCACAAAGAGATTAGTAAAGAATGCAAACCTTAGGCATTCTTGAATAGACTCTTAGTACCCATTAAGATCTGGACACTCCTCAAGAGGTTGAGGAAAATGAAAAGCTGAAGTATTAGGTCTAAGGCTTAGGGAGTATTCGGCCTCGTTAACTAATTTTTGGTTTACGGGACTCAGTAACCTAAGCACCCTAACCTCACACACAGCCTGGTTCAGTAAGCGTAAAAATCAGAATCACGCAGAAGCGTCGCAAAAATTCTGAAAAGAACACCTAGAATAGGAGCGGCCGATCAACACAAGTTGATTTGGACGAGTTCCCAGCGCGGAGAGGCGGGAAATCCCCTCGAAGATGCGTAACAAAATATCATCTCCTCGGTGCTTGTCTCTTAGGATATTTACATATCCTACTGGGGGCATGTAAGCACTCTGCTGGTTCAGATTCCATGGATGGCATTATCTCGAAGTGTCAATTGCCAGGGTCTGGATTCGGCCACGGAACACCATGGATGGGATTATCTCGAAATCTCAATAGCCAGGGTTCCGGGGGTTGCCATGGGCGGTGCTATCTCGAAGCATCGATCGCCAGGAACCCTTGAGGATTGATGATGGGAGCAAGGAATCTGATACAGACCGTGTTGAAAAGCCAATCCTAGGCTAGAACTAAAAAGAAAAAGAGAGAGAAAACTCTCCAAACAGAAAAAATTTCTATCTCTCTCTTACAAAACGCACTGCGAACTGAGCCAGGGCTAAAATCATTTCAAGCACGGGTGCTTTAACCACGAAGTCCAATAAACCTTAGGTTAGTTCTTGTGGACCTTAAAAACCTTTGCTAAAAGACTGAGGCTAAGGCTAGACAGATTTGGATCTTGATTGGTACTAGAGTACCTTTTAGGCCTATGGTCAGCATTCTAACCTAATCTATGCTCAAATAAAAAAGGGCACTTATCTAAAACTATTAAAAACTTCATGGTCTAGAACAGGGGTTGAAACCTTAAGTTTTTGCTAAGGGACTAGCAAAAGCTAGGCATGGGGGTATGATGAGAACCTCATCATGAGCCATAACTAGCTCATTTTGACCTAATACAAAGGATAAAAGCTCCTACATATCTCAAGGAAAGGCTTAACTCAGAGAATTCTGAGTTTGAGAAGAAAACAAGTCATAAGGGGTAAAAATGCAATTTTACCAGTATAATCTGCATACAGGGTAATTCAGGGCCCAAACATAGGTCAAAGCAGCTTAATAAGAATAAAAGTGGGATGAGATGATCTAGCAAGGGCTACAGCAATTCCAAGAAACTAAATGATAATCTGTAACCCTAAAACAACCCACTTCAATTCACGAGGTTCGAGGCAAAGTAAAAATAGAATAAACCCTCTAAAATTCATATAAAAATAATCTCTAGGGTTTAGAACCTTCAATTTGGCCTTCAGAACCCATTTTGACCTACATTGAGAACCATGCCCAATTAATAACTTAATTTGGGTTTTCGCATAAATTGACCGGTCAAACAAGGTTTAATACAGAAATGAAATTCACCATCAGATTCCTTAGGTCCTAATTAGTCATGTATAAAAACTTGAGCCTAAGAAGAAACCTCCTTGACCGACTTTACACTTTGGTCCTCATATATTTACTCTTTGGCCCTCAACTTTTGAACCCTCGCATTTTGGCCCCTAACTCTCCTTCGTTCTTTGCGATCAGGTCCCCCCTGCAAAACCTGCCAGCACCATGCTCCGGCGACCTTGCGCGGAGCATGGCGCCGCGCAGGGTGAGGTGGGGAACCTGGCAAGTAAACCGGGGGTGCCCTGCGTCGTCAGCCGTCGCAGGGACACCCCCCTGGTCGTTGTAACCCACCATACCGGCCGTGCGAACGCACGGACGGTATGGGTTGTTGTTTCCGGCCATCCTCCGGCGAGGGAGACACGTCGTCTCCCTCCGCCTTCCTCCCTGTTTTGATCCCTATAAATACCCCCCGTTGCTCCACCGACCGGGGCAGCTCGGGTCTGACGGAGAAAACCCCCAACTTTCCTCTCTTCTCTCTTCGGCAGACGCTCACCAGCTCCGGCGGTTCCTCCCCCTTCTCCTCTTCGCTCTGCCGCAATACCAGCAGCAGAGACTTCCTCCCCTGCTCTTCCCGCGCCACGCCGCACCCAGCTGGCGCCTCTCCAGCTCTCTGCTCGCCGCCGCCCCTTTCCCTGAGCATCGTCTTCTCCGGCGATAGTCGATACGACTGTCGCCCTGTTCCTCCCCCTTCGTCCCTGCAAGTAAGCTAGAACTACTCCCCTTCTTCTCCTCTTTCTTTCCCCGCCTTCAATTTATTCAATTAAGCCCTCGACCGACCCTGACCATCGTCACCCCCTTCGTCTCCGGCCACCCTCCGGCGAGATGCTCCCATCGTTCCACAGCCTCACACACCTCACCGACCCTCACCGAACCTCCGCCTCATCACACTGAGCACCCCCCACCCCTTCACTGCCACTCCACACCTCCGTATCGCTTCCCCCAACAAACCCATCCTCCGACCCACAGTCCGACCTAGGGCAGCCCTTGCACGCCGCCCCGCGCCTCGCCACCACCCACACGAGCTTCGCCGCACCCTGGCGAAGCTCCCGGCACCTTCTGATTAGGCCGAGAGGCCGTTTTCTGTGAACAGGCCACCCGCCCTCCGCCGCCATTGCCGTGCAGAAGGAGCTGCTTCCGCCTGCAGCTACAGGCGCGCCACGCTCAGCGCCACGCCCAGATTCGACTCCCAGGCCTTGCGAGGCGTTTCGACAAAACACCAGGCTCGCAGCTAAGGCAGAAGGCTTCGCGTGACGCCGCGATCTCCCGCTGCTTTCCCCGCTGCGGGCGCGCAATTGAGGTGGGACATTTAGTCCCACCTCGGAAAAGTCCGAAGAGGCGCAGCGATATAAGACGCAAAAGTGCTGGAGGCTTACTGCCTCAGCACATGGGGTGAGGTCCCCTTCACCTGCCCGGTTACCCGGTCTCGTCCGCGCTCACGCCCCGCGGACTTGACCTGACCCGACCCGACTTAGACTGACCTGCACTCCTCGCCCACCATGCACGCCGGTGGGCCTGGACCCGGGCACGACCCGTACCCGATTACCCGGCAGCTCTGGGAGAGCTTTCCCAAGAGTGGTTTCAGAGAGAGAGAGACGCGGGGGAGAGGGTAGAGTAGGTTTTGTCCTCTGACGTAAGCTCTGAAGTGTGCAGGAACAGGTGAAGAAGAAGGAAGCTGAGGAAGACACTGTAGCAACAGGCAGTTTAAGTCGTCTGATTTGGAAATTAGACGACGGCCTGAAGGGAAAAGAAGAAAGAAGGAGGGGCGACGTCCCTGACCGGAAAAAGAAAAGACGGAAGACGGAGATCTGCAGAAAGAAAGAAGATCACCTCTGCAGAATAAAGAAGAAAGAAGGAGATCTGAAGAAAGAAAGAAGAGCATCACCTCTGCAGAACGAAGAAGAAGAAGATCACCTCTGCAGAACTAAGAAGAAGAAGATCACCTCTGCAGAACAAAGAAGAAAGAAGGAGATCTGAAGAAAGAAAGAAGAGCATCACCTCTGCAGAACGAAGAAGAGGCAGATCTGAGACGAGGAGAAACAAAGAAAAAAAGACACCACATTCTTTCTCTCTCTTTGTTTATTTTTGCAAAAGAAACATGTATATCTTTAAAATACAGTTTGCTCCCTGAGTTCGACCTCGGGAACTCTTTTATTTTCAGAGTAAAAATTTATATATTTGAAATGATGGCAATAACCGGCTATATTACAATGACATAACAATAAAACCCGATTATCTCTCGAAGCCATCGTTATCAATAATCATCACTAAATATAATGTCACTAGGGTTGTGAAAACATTGCAAAAAAATAGACTATTAGGAAGGGGGTCGTCTGGCAGACTTTTTGTGACGAATATACAACCGTCGCAAAACAAAATTGGCAATGGTTATTCTAACAATCGTCGCTATATATATTATTATTATTATTTTTAATTAATTATATTTTACTAATAATATTCAAAGGTAACATTTAAATTAATCTACATAACATCCAATCACACATATATAGCATTTAATAAAATAAATATAAAAAGAAATAAACATTACACTACTAAAAATTAACTTAGAGAATGTTGACAAAAGATCAGTAACATTACATAAATAAACCCTAAACATTACATAAATAAAAATAAGAAATGTAAAGAAAAGATGCGAGCTAAACTCCCGCACCAATGCCATGACCAGCACCTCCTGCACCAAAATTGTCGTCTGGTCCACGATGTGCAAGATAATGGAAGATGCTGTGATCAGGTCCACCTCCAGCTCAAAGTATGGCCATCATCTCCCTAATAGTAGGTTATTTCGGGTTGTTCAACAAATGGTGGTGGCCTATATGCAGTATAATCCTGGGGAAGGTAGGTGTTATAATCATCATATCCTTCTTGATTATAGATCCAATTAGGTTGATTATCAAAGGCTGGAGATCTATAATCAGTGTAGGTCTAAGAAGGATAATAATCATAATCATGATGTCCAGGGTTAGGTCCTAGACATTGAGGTCTGGAATCATATCCCCAATCAAAGTTATCCCGACTAGTGGATGGGTAATCATAAGTCAGGTTGGAATAATAATCATCGCGGGGATAAGTGGTGGTAGGAGGGTAGGATTGGAAATGTGTGTAGGATGTGGAAGGATACATGGTGAAGAGAGAGAGAAAAGAGAACACAGAAAGGTACCCTGCAATGCAATCAACCAAACCTATCCTTAGGTGGGTAACCTAAAGACCTATAGACTTCCAGAACCCATCTTGAGATGACAAAAATGATTTGGTCTACTTCTATCTGGTCAATCCAACCAGTTAAAGAGAGAGGTTGGGGAGAAGGTACTTCCCTTAGCTTTCACCTCAGGTTCCTTTGATACCCCCTAACCGTGGTTATTCGATGCTACTCCCTAAGCTAGACATCAGATGGACCAGTAGAAGCAGATTAATAAAAAAAAATCTCAGTTGGAGCCCAAAGAGGGAGTTAATCCTTAAGGCCAATGTCTACTCAGTTTTAATTAGGCTTGGGATGATTGTGCTCTTGGAATGTGATGGGCCCTTTAGATGGGTTATACCCTTAACGATCAATTAAAATGTGTGTGTGCACAACCAGGGTTGTCAAACAAGGTTATTTGGTGATGTGTCTTTTAGGGTTTAACCTTGTTTAGTAGCTTTTAGGGTTTAATCTTTAGGTTCTTTCAATCAAGTTCAATAGAACACTCCAAGTTTTGAAAGCATCGGTGATGATATATTCCTTTAAAAATCAAGAAAAAAATGTGGAGTGCCTGGTTATTTCCTAAAAATTGAACCCTATGTGGCAAGCTACTTGATGAATCAGTTTTAATTTCAGTGGTGAGGCCCAAATAGTTCAAGCAATTGGCCTATTGTACCACTTGATTAAAGCACACAAAATGTCTTAACCTAATCAGATTTCTACTCACTTATGTGTATTGAGTTGAAGTGTACCGGGTCCACAGGTGAGATCCTGGTTAAGTGGTAGAATCAAAGTGATTGTGTGCCTTAGGATGAGAATTTGTGGGTGTTAAGTGTGTCTATTTTAATTAATTCCCACAAGAGAAGAGTATTCTTTTATTTTTTTTGAATTTATGTAGGTGGGTGAGGTGAGGTGAAGTGATAATCAAACAACCAGGACTAACCTAGGGTTTATACAAGCTCCTAGGTTAATTAGCGTTTGAGTTATTAGTGTGACGAAGTGAAATCTATTGGGTGGGGGTAAACTTACATAACCTTCTAATTGCACTTTACTCCGATCTATTCGCTTTGGCTCACCTTGGAAGGGTACCCATAATCACAGAAAGAAAAGAACAAAGTGAGCTAAAAAGTTAAGTAAGGCAAAAAATGTGGAAAAAAAACAAAGAGCATTGCCTCCTCGGCAATGACATTAAAATGGTGAGCGTGATTTCGTACGAGAAAAGATTTGAGTTAGAAAACCTATCATCGTAGTGCGTAGAAATCCACCACCAGATAAAATTTATAACTGAAACTTGAGGTGAGTCTTGGGTCGAACACAGGGAGGCGAACATTTGGTTTTGAAATCCGTGCTTTGGTTTTATTTGTTTTTGTTGTTTTTGTCTTTTATGATTTTTTTGGCATTTTTATAAAGCAAGAGATCAGATGAATTGTTATCTATTCTACTCTACACTAACAAAATAAGAGAGAGAGAGAGAGGGAGAGGGAGAGGGAGAGAGAAACATTTCCTAAAATCGAACAATGTATATTACAACTAGTTGAAATTACACTAGAAAGCAATAAAAGATAGAATGGGTTGAGAAGAATCCCCCTCTATGGTTGATTTGAGGACAACTCGCTCTGATGACACTTGGATGAAGGTAGTGGGAAGCTAGAGGAAGGAGAATGGTGTCGAAGGATGGTGGATGGGGTGGGATGTTAAAATGGACTTTAGGTTTCTACGACCCTAGGTGACCTTAAGAGTTTCTGCCTAAAGGTTTATCTTTTCGATCGGTAGCTTTCTCCCTACTTGTTTTTAGTTTTTTATGGGGTCAACACAAGAGTGAACCTAGTGTATATCTCTTCGGTTTATTCTACTTCCTTGCTTCTTCCCTAAATGTTTAGGAAATTATTTATGCATTTCATAAGTTGGGTTCTGAACAACCAGCCAATGAGTTATTACCACCGACCACTTGCCAGCCATACTTGTGCGGTGAGTGAAGTGTGGCTTATTTATTTTTTTCTCTTTTTTTGGCATTTATCTATTTTTTCTTCTTTTTTTGTTTACTTATTTATTTTTTAATGTAGGTGGCATCTTTGATCTAAAGGCAACAAGAAGAGAATGGTCGTGTGGCTGGACTCTGGACAACCAGCCAATGAGCTATTACCACCGACAACTTGCCAGCCATACCACCCTAGAAGGTTCATTAGCTACCCAATTTCCGTTAGAACTGTCGAAAAGTGAGTCAGTGCAAATAGTGTGTAGATGCTTTAGACTTAAAGTCCCCTCAAATCAGAGGGCGGGTTGATAAGTCGTGTACTTCTCATCCCAATTTATTGACCGAGTTAGAATAAAATTACTTGGCAAAGACTCTAAACCAAATCCACATTTTAGTGGACACCCGGGCTGATTAAGCCCAACGACTTGAAGAGTTAAAGTATTCTGGTCCTTAACTATCGTCTCCTAAAGTTAACAACTCTTAATGCACAAGTTCACTTCTCCTAATTGTAATTTTAATTTCTTTTTTTTTTGAATTTTGAATTTTTTTCTTTTTTTTAAATAAAAGAAATTCCACGTTGTTAACAAAATAATTTCAGGATTAAATATCCACCCCCATGCCTAAATGATGCAATGTCCTTATTGTAAAAATAAAGACATGGAAAGGGTGGAATAAATAGAATATCACCTGAATTTCGTGACAATTCGGTCGGCTCAACAGAGAGAAAGAAGTATACACATGTGCTAAGTTTATTGCCTTTAGCTAGGTATAATATACAAATAAAGAAGAAATTAAGAATTCACAAGTGCAAGTCAGGATCAGAATTAAATGTTGATCTTTAAACCCACCAGCAGAAGATGTCCACAGATGTGGACCAAGTTGTGATGCAGACCCATGCCCTAGGGTCAAGTGGTTCTAAGGTTCTGGATGAAAATCACCCAGAACTAGAGATCATTGTGCTTGCGGGGTTGGGCCTATGGCTTTGGGGTATGCAATGCAAGTTTGAAATTTTGGACAAAATAAAGTTCTAAACTAATTGGAATATTTGCCCATTTGGAATTTGGCTCAAAAAGATAATCCACTATTCTATACTTGGGTTGAAAATCCTCAGAATAAAAAATATTGTAAGGGTCCTGATAGAAAATAAGTGATTTTAGGTCAAAAGGAACCCTTAAACCCAAACTTGTATGTCCCTCAAAAATAGCCTCCTAAATTTTCATTTTCAAATTTCTACTCTCCACCGTCATAATTTCATATTCCAGGACCTCCTGCATATTATTCACCCCATCTAAATTATCCAAGTCCAATAATTGTGGTTGAATCAGGAATGACTTGGGTACAATGATCTCAAAAGTATCATCATTCAGCACTTTGGGTTGTAGTTGAAGATTGAAGCTACTGATTGAATCATCCAAGAACTCAGGATCGGAATCCTCCAAGTTGGCCTGAGTAGGATCAAATTCGTCAATTATAGGGCTATCAAATAGTTCATTATGCTCCTCAGGCCTGTTAGTCTCACTAAAATCATTCTCTTTAAGCTCAAGTGATACTTCACTTAAAGATTCTTCACACTCAGAGTTAAAGAATTCTTGATCCCCATTTATATATGTCTCAAAATCATATGTTGTTTTATGGTCCATGGAGACATTTTTCCTCATTCTTTGGCTCAGGGATCTCGGGTGAGAAAATCGGTTCATCCTCAATGGGTTGCTCTAGACCGACCTGGTCATCCTCGATCTCATAAAATGTGTCCCCCCTTATAGGCGCCTAAGCGGGTTTTGATATCGGCTCTCCTGAAGGGGGTTCATCCTGGGAATCATTCCAAGATTGGACTAGAGCGGCCACAAATTTCATCCTCAATCTTGACAATTTCCCAAGTAGAAACTCACCTGGGCCCCTATCCTTAACATCTTGGAGCAATCCAATAAAGAACTATTAGGTTCATCAATCATTTTGATCATAAGCTGCAATGATTTAGTGTATGGTGTTGGCTGAGCTTCTAAAGATTGTATAGTATTCCTCAAGTTAGCCAACACCCTATCCTGGATCTGGTTCACTTGAACTGAATGGTTTGGTTTAGGGTTGGGTGGGTTTGGGTTCAATATAGGGGAGTCAAGATATTAAGGTTCTAGGGGTCCTCCTTAATAGTAGGTCATTTCGGGTTATTCAATAAATGGTGGTGACCTATATTCAATATAATCCTAGGGAGGGTAGGTGTTATAATCATCATATCCTTCTTGATTGTAGATCAGGTTAGGTTGATTATCAAAGGGTGGAGATCTATAATCAGTGTAGGTCTGAGAAGGATAATTCTTTTTTTTGAAAAGATGAAGAATGCTATCGATGATGATAACAGACTGGGAACATTTTATTCAAAACTCTTTAAAAGAATTACAATGAATCACTCCACTCTTTTACAAATCCCCAACACTCCCTAAACATGTTCCCAAGATTTATAGAACTCCCTCTAGATAAACGCTCGTTCCGAGCATGCCACACACCACATGACTCCAGCTATCTTCACTTGCCACTCTCCTTTCGTCAAAAGTCTTCTCCATAAGTCTTCCCATGTGGGAAGAGCTTCGTCACAAACACTCCAAATTTGATCCGTCAGTAGACAGGCGGAGAATAAATGCATCCTACTATCTGATGGGAAGTCACACAAGGGGCAATTTTGGGTGGGAGCACCCATCCTTCTAGATCTCATTTCACTGGTCACCAGGCTGTCGCACCTACATAGCCATAAGAAGATCTTGATCTTCAATGGAATCTTCAAAGACCAAATTTTGGCACATTCTGTATCCTCCATCGTCTGATCTGTGTTTGAGCAACCCATCAGACTCTTATATGCCTTGGCTGGGGTGAAAAGACTTCGTTTCCATCTGAAACAATCTATCCCTCCCACTGGTTGGAATGCCTCAAGTTCAGCCAGCAAGCACTCTTGTTCGGCCTACGTGTGCCCTCCCTCACGCACTCCTGCACCTGCTATGCTCCATCTGCCATTAGCATCATCCCAACATTCATTGACAGTGAGCCTATTGTTTGCAGTTGCTGCATATGCCCTTGTGAAGGACTCGCTCAAGTTGCCCAGACTTGACCACCTATCTGTCCAGAACATGAAGCTCCTGCCATCTCCCAAAATAGGAGCGAATTCTACCCAATTGTCGTGTATCTCTTTCCATACTGACTGCCAAAATGGAGAGGGACGCTGGGGTGGAGTGGACCAGAGATGCACAATCGAAGAACCATGGGCATCCTTAATCAGTAGCGGCCATAATTTCCCTTCATTTGTGGACAGTTTCATTGCCCATTTCAGTAACAATGCGTCATTAAACTCTTTGAGGGAGCGAATCCCCAGCCCACCCTGTGATCGAGGTCTACAAAGCTTTTGCCACTTAATCGGGTGCATGAATCTTCCTTCTGCCTTTATGCCTTTCCAGAAAAATCGTTTCCTCATCATATCCAGCCTCTTCCAAACCACCTTCGGGGATCTAAACATAGAAAAAAAGAAGACAGGGATAGAGGTGATGACTGAATTGAGAAGAATTAGTCTTCCCCCCTTGGACAAAAATTTGCTGCTCCAAATCTCTAGCTTAGCTAAAATCTTTTCAAATAAGATGGCCCAATCACTCTTCTTCAGCTTCCCACTTCTTAGTGGTAGACCCAAGTATCTTATTGGCGAAGTGGTTATGGGCATGTGTAGGATGGAAGCAAGTGTTTCCCTCTCCTGGGCTGCCATACCAAAGCAAACCAAGGAAGACTTCACACCATTTAATCTAAGGCCCGAAATCTCCTCGAAAATGCTAACCATAGTGTATAAGATCTCTGCCTCTTCTCTCCCCCCTTCCACAAAGAAAATCGTGTCGTCAGCGTACTGCAGAATAGGCACCAATGCCCTGGAGTTTGACATAGAGTAGCCCTTCACCAAACCTGCATTGGCCAACCTACATGAAAATTGAGCCAACGTGTCCACAGCTAAATTAAAAATTAATGGGGCCAAGGGCACCCTTGTCTCACTCCACATTGTGGTTGTATCCACACCCTGCACGGCCTTCCATTAACTAAAGGTGAAAAGGATGATGTCATGATACACCTTTTCATTCACTGAACCCAAAGTGCAGGAAAGCCTCTCCTTCTAAAAATCTCGCATATGTAGGACCATGCAATTAAGTCATAGGCTCTGCTGAAATCGACCTTCCACATGTATGCTTTACTCTTTCTTCTGCACCACCCTGCTACCATCTCCTATGCTACAATGAAGGATTCTTGTAGCAATCTATTGGGGAGGAAGGCCGACTGTACTTGACCAATCAAGTCCGACAAAACTCCCCTTAAACGGTTGGCCAACACTTTGCTAATGATCAGGTAGATTGAGTTTGAAGGAGCGATTGATCTAAACTCTGACAAACTCTTAGCCCCATATTTCTTTAGAAGCAAAAATAAATACGACTTGTTTAATCTTTCCACCCCTGAGTTACCGCTTTGGAATTCTTTGATGACTTCCATCACGTCCCCTCTGACCACTTGCCAAAATTCCTTGTAGAAAAAAACTTGAAATCCGTCTGGTTTTGGTGACCCTTCTGCATTCAACCCATTCATAGCCTCTATTACCTCCTCCTCTATTATGCTATCTGTCATTCTGTTAGATGCCTGATCTCCCACCTGAGAAAAGCTTGATGTTGCCATTCTCCAGCCATCCCTCTCTGCTGCCCTGGTGGTCTCCCTGAAGTATCGTACAACCTCCCTCTGAATATCATTAGCAGAGGTTAGAGTAAGGTCATCCTTCTTCAACGAGAATATGAGATTCACCCTCCTTCTAGCACTTATAGCCATGTGAAAGTACTTCGTGTATGCATCACCCTCTTTTAACCACAGCTGCCGGGATTTTTCTCTCCAGTCCACCTCTCTTGCTAAGTCCTCAACTTGGACTACCTCTTCCCAATGCTTTCTCTACCCCATCTTAGCCTCGTTCAGCCATCCAGCATCTTTTTCATCTAGTATGCGTAGCCTTGAAAGAGCTTCAGTTCTTCTTTGACTTCTCACTACATCAACAATTTGCCTATACTCATTCAACATAGACCTCAAGTCCCTCAATTTCCTTGCCAACCTACATGTGGCTGAACCTTGAACCTACTTCTGAGCCCACTAGCAACTAATCATGTCTCTAAACCCCTCCTCCCTAAGCCAAGATTTCTTGAACTTAAAGTATGTATTGGTGGGAGATCCCTCCCCACTATCCCACAGCAGTGGGGTATGGTCTGAGAATGGCCTAGCCATTCCAATCATAGAGGAAATTTAAAATCTCTCCATCAACTCCACATTGCCAAAGACTCTGTCCAGCTTTGAAACCAGCCCGTTACCACTCCTCCAGGTGAACTCAACCCCTGCTGATGGGTATTCGTTCAAACCCAGCTCGAAGACCACCAGTTGGAAGCGAAGGGAGGATCAGTCCATCCTTCTAGTCCCTCTATCAATCTCAGACAACACGTAGTTGAAATCTCAGCCCACAAGCCAAGGCACCCCTTCAGTCTTGTTTGCCATCTGCTGTAGCTCATTCTAGAGATCATTCCTCAAACTATCACTGCAAGGGCCATAGATATAAGATATAATCAGATCTTGATCATCCCCCATCGATGGGAACTTGCAAGACACCTGGAATTGTCCCTTCCAAACATCCTTTAGAACCAACCTAGAGGTTTTCCACCATATTGCCAAACCTCCAGCCCTTTCCTACGCATCCATTGCCCTGACATCAGCCTAGCCACCTTGAAGAAGTGACTGCTAAAGGGAATGCCCTCCTCCTTCTATATGCGTTTCTTGCAACAGTGCACAATCAACTACCCACTCACAGAGATATCGAGCCAAAGAGGCCCTTCGGACCCCGTCGCGTAGCCCACGCACATTCCACATGATGACTTTCATCCCCTATTACAGGGAGCCCCCAGCTTTCCCACAGCCCTCTTCTCAACTTTCAAGATGGCCACCACCTTTTCTTTCGTGGGTTTCTGTCCACCACCAGCAATTCTTCTCCTTAGTTCGTAAGGTGAGCACACCAATTTTCCTTTGGATGAAGCTCCCACGACATATCTGTTCGTCGTGCTAATTCGGTGTTTTAAAAAGTGTCGCGTTGCAGTATAGCCGAAATAGCGTTCAAACAAATACAATTTTTATTACTCGGAAAGATTCCGAGGTCGAACACAGGAAGCAATATGGAATTCAGAAATCAAGATCACAATTTAAACTAAAAGAATTTGCAATAATATTAGGTATCAATGTGCAAAAAGATGGGAGTAAAATGGTGGTTTAAATCACCATATACTCCTACAATATTAACTAAGGAACTCAATGTATATGTATGAAATGAAAGCTCAAATCTATCGTCTGATTTGGAAATCAGATGGCTTAAAGTCGTTTGCTGATGTGCTGCAACTTTTCTTCTTCCTATCTCTGACTTTGTCTTTCCACTTCAGCTTCTCTTTCTTCAGCTAAGGCTTCCTCCTTCTTCTTCTTCTTTTTCTCTTCTCTGCTCAGGCCTTTACCTCTTATTCTTTCTCTAATTCTTCTGCCTTTAGCTTTGCAACTCTCCTCTTCTTCTTTTCTTCTTCCTTCTCTGGCTCTCCTCTTCGAAATTTGGCTAAGTGTCAGGGCCAAGCTTCTCAGGGTAAAACCCTCCCCCTACCCACGCAACTCTCCTTCTCTCTTTCTCTCTTAAGATCTGCTCTCCCAGAGCCACAGGTATTCGGATTATCGGATTTAGGTGCGTACTCGGGTCCAGGCTCACCGGTGTGTGGTGGTGAGTGAGGAGTGGAGGTTGGGTTATCGGGTCAAACTAGGTCTGCATGTATGTGTCACGGATGAGGCTGGGTGAGCGGGTGAGAGTGACCTCACCTCGTGAACTGAGGCGAACAACTTATGCGACTTTTTCAATTTATTCGCCTTAGTGCACTTTGTAGCTGACGATGTGGGACTATTTGCATCCCTCTCCTTTGCTCGTCTACAGTAGCTCATCTCCCTTCAATTGCCTCAGTTGATGAGGTTAATCCATTCAATTGGCTGCCTCGTTGCGTGCGCGAAAGGCTTCCGCACAACCTGGAGCTTTGACCTGGGCATAGCAGGACTTGGAGCGAGCTTCAAGCAAGCTCGAAGCTTGCTCATCAATGGCGGACAAAGCGAGTTCCTGAAATCAACAAAATGGCCTTTCTTCTACGTCAGAATGCTCAGGGAGTATCGTCGGGTCATGACGAGTGCAATGGTGAGGGTTATGTGGTATGTGAATGTCTGTGGGTTCGTGGCGAGGTCAAATTGCGTGCGTGTGAGTGGGTGTGTTTAGGGGTGCGCGTGAGTGAGTGAAATGATGAATAAAGAGAGGAGAAATGAGTGGAGAGGTGTGGCGATGGTCGTGGGCTTGTCAAAGAGGGCTTTGGTGGTCAGTGGAGGTGAGATTGTCTTGCATGAGAGGATGGTCAGAGATGGAAGGGATGAAGTCACGGAGGGTCATCGGTGGTCGATTTGAAGTAGAGAAGATGTGAAAATAAAGTGCAAGAGATGAGGAACTTAGCTAGGAGGTAGGTAGACAAAGTGAGGCAGAGATGGCGTTGGATGCAGTGTTGTCGACGTTAGAGATGAAGGTGGCTCTGGTGAGGTAGAAACGGCAAGGACGAAGGGAATCAGGGTGTCAGCTGGTATGGCTCGACGCGGAAAGAGGCGAGGAAGAGAAATTCGCCACTGGTATTGTGGAAGGACGGTGAAGAAGAACGGAGGAGGTCACCAGACGTCGAGGAGCCTTCGACCGCGAAAGAGAGGAATTTGAGGGAGATCTTGGCTGATTTCGAGTGTGAAGAGTTTAGGAAGATCTGGTGGCCCTTTTATAAGGATCTAGAGGCAAGGAAAGATTGGAAATCAAGCTTTCCAAGCTCAGAAACAATTGCGGGATTTGGGTATTTTTTGATACCCAAATCTCTCATGCGTTCACATGAGAGATTGGGAAAGATTCGGAGCACAAGGACGGGTTCAGATTGGAGATAATTTCTCAAGGAGTTTCCCTACCAATTTTGGAAGGGATTCGCTAAGAGATCAAGGAGAAATCTCCTGTCAAAGATCGCCGGAGTAGGTTTCCTCCGCGATAATGGCGGGGGGACCTAATTGTGAAGACGATGAGATAGTTAGGCGGCTGAATGCAAGGATTTTTGAAAGTTGGGGGTATAAATGTAATCAGACAAGACCATTTTGCAAACTAGGTCAAGACAAGCTCATCTTGGGTAAAAGTTTTAGTAGAAACCTAATTTGGACCTAAGAAAACCAATGGTGAAGTTGGATTTTGGTTTTGACCACGTTGATGGGGTAATTTATGCAAAAACCCAAATCAGGGCAAATATCTATCTGAGACCTTGTTTTGGGTCAAGATGGGTTCTGATGGTCAAATTGAAGGTACTAAACCCTAGAGAATATTTTTATATAATTTTTAGAGGGCTTAGGTGAATTTTATCCTAACCAGAACCTTGGTTAATTAAGTGAGTCAGTTTTTAGGGTTTCAAAAGTCATTTAATTCTCAAAACATGTGTAAACCTTTTTCTGTCTATCTTATCCCACTTGTTATCTTTTTAAGATCAATTGACCTTCATTTAACCCCTAAGAAAACCCTTGGTTGCACAGCATTCATGATGTGCTGGTAAAATTATAGTTTTAGCCCTAGTTTCCTATTTTTCTTCCAGAATTAATATGCAATGACTTGTGACTCTTTGGTGGTTATGTAGGAGCATTTATTGACTTAATTAGGTCAAAATGAGCTAGTTATGGCTCATGATGGTGTTCCCATCATATCCACATGCCTAGTTTTTGCTAGTCCCTCAGAAAAATTTTAAGGTATTAACTTTGATTCTAGACTATAAAATCTTTTGATACTTAAAAACTTTGCTGTGTTCTTCCTTTTGTAGATTAGGTTAGAATGCTGATAGTAGGCCTAGAGGTACTCAAGTACCAACCAAGATCTGGACCTGACCAGCTCTAGCCTTAATCTACCGCGAAGGTTTCTAAGGCCCACAGGAACTAACCTAAGGTTCGTTGAACTCCGCGGTTAAAGCACCCATGGTTGTAACATGTTTTAGTCTCAGTTCAGTTTGCAGTGCGTTTTTGTCAGAGAGAGACAGAGAAATTTTTCTTCATTTTTGGAGAGTTGTCTCTCTCTTTTCTTTTTATTTCTAGCTTCGGATTGGCTTTACAACATGGTCTATATCAAATTTCTAGTCCCCATCATCAATCCTCGCAGGGTTCCTGGCAATCGATGCTTCAAGATAGCACCGCCCATGGCAACCCCTAGAACCTTGGCTTTTGAGATTTCAAGATAATCTCTCCCATGGCATTTCATAGCTAAATCTAGATCCTGGCAATTGACATTTCGGGATAATGCTACCCATGGCATCTGAACCAGCACAAGGTGCTTACATGCCCCCGGTAGGATATGTAGATATCCTAGGAGACAAGCACTGAGGAGATGATATGTTATTGTGCATTTTTTTAGGGGAATTTCTCGCCTCTCCACGTCGGGAACTCGTCCAAATCAACTTGTGTTGATCAGCCGCTCCTAATCTAGGTGACTTTTTCAGAACAATTTAAATGCATTTGCGTGATTTTGATACTTAGGCACACTGAACCAGATTGTGTGTGGATTGGGGTGCTTAGGTTATCGAGTCTCGCAAACCAGAGGTCAGTTAATGAGGCCGAATACTCCCTAAGCCTTAGATCTAATACTTAAGCTTCACATTTTCCCCGACCTCTTGAGGACTACCCAGATCTTTAGTGGGTACTTGAATTTTTAAGCCTAGGATTATAGCCCAAAAGGCCTAAAATCAGCATTCCTACTAATCTCTTCTTTGTTTCATTAGCACTTTTTTCCTTTCTTTCTTTTGATATAGTCTAGAACTAAGTCAATTTCTTAATCTTTTACTAATGACTATTTCTTTTTCTTTTCAAATTGTGCTCCTTTTTGACATTTTTAACTCCTCCCCTTTTTCTCCTCAAAGTCTGATATGCCATCAAAATTTTCTCTCCTCTCATATTTTTGTTCTTTTTCAAGAATTTTTTTAATATTTTTTTTGGTCTTTTTGGTATATGTGATTTTTTTTGATGAAACCCTTTCTTGTGAGATGATTTTCATGGTGTTTTGCACTTTACTACCCCCCCATGCCTACGATTGACAATGTCCTCATTGTAAATTAGGTGGGTTCGAGTTTAGCTTAGATCATTCATTAGAACAAGCGTTGGGTGGGTGAATGGGTTGGGATGACTGTTGCGGATGATTTCAAGCTCAGGTACGGGTACCAGAGGTGGAGTAGGCTGTTCTAATTGATGAACCCTAAAGTGCAATATGAGTTCAACATAGGATGTGTCAAGAAAGGTTTCAGGTTTTTCAAAATGATGGGTTGCCTCCCGTTAAGTGCTGAGTTTTATGCCATCAGCTAGGTGCAATGAGCTCAAGGAGAATGAAGGGTAAAAGATGTCTTAGACAAATTTGTATCGATGAGTTTAGTGAACGGTTTGAGTCTTTGACCATTCACAACAAAAGGTTCTAAATCATGGCTGAGTTGACTGATTTCAACGACTCCATTTCCAAAGATTCGTCGGACAAGGTAAGGTCCAATCCATTTTGATATGAGTTTTCTTAGGAACAGTTTACGTTTGGCATCAAAGAGTAGGACTTTTTGACCAGGGAAAAAGATCTTTTTGGATATGTGCTTGTTGTGCAAGGCCTTAACCTGCTCTTGGTAAATTCGCGAGTTCTCATATGCGTCGTGGCGTAATTCATCGATCTCGCTCATTTTAAGCTTTCTGTGGGTTCTTACCTTAGAAAGATAGAGATTGCAGTTCCATACTACCCAATAGGCTTTGTGCTCCAATTCGATGGGGAGGTGACATGCCTTCCCATACACTAATCTGAAGGGAGACTTGCCTAATTGGGTTTTATGGGTGGTCCTATAAGTCCACAAAGCTTTCGAATGTCGGGATGGCCAGTCTTTCCTGTTAGGTCGAATAGTGACCTGGAGGATTTTCTTGATCTCCCGATTCGATAGCTCAGCTAGACTGTTGCTTTGGGGGTGATATGGAGTAGAGATTTAGTGTGAGCATTAGTGAAATGGATCCCTCCATCAGAGATTATGGCATGTGGAATCCCGAACCAAGAAAAGATGTTGTGATGAATGAATTTGATTACTACCTTATGATCATTGGTTTGGGTTGGAATGGCTTCGATCCATTTGGACATGTAGTTAACAGCGAGCAGAATGTACTCAAAGCCGTTCGAAATAGGAAAGGATCCCATAAAATCAATCCCCCAGACATCGAATATTTCATATATGAGAATCGACTGTAAGGGCATCATATCACGGTGGCTCATGTTGCCCAAGGTTTGGCAATGAGTGCATGCCTTACAGTGATTGTATGCATCTTTGAAAATCATGGGCCAATAGAAGCTGCACTGGAGGACATTTGCTATGGTTTTATGACCAGAGAAGTGTCCACTGCATGCCTGGTCATGGCAGAAGGACAAGATGTCTTGAATTTTCGCTTCCGGGACACATCGTCGGATGATTTGGTCAGCACCAATGCAGAAGAGATACGGGTCTTCCCAAAAGTAGTACTTGGCATTTTAAAGTAATTTGTCCATCTTGGCCTTCGGCCAATCGGATGGGATCTGATGTGATGCCAGGTAGTTTACTAGATCTACAAACCATGGAAGGCCCGTACTGATAGTCAGGAGGTGCTCATCAGGAAAATGTTCCGTAATGGGTCTGGAAGGGTTAATAATGTCAGAAGGAAGGTGGGACAAGTGATCAACTACCACATTCTGTTTTCCCGCCTTGTCATGAAGCTTGAGGTCAAACTCTTGCAATAGCAAGATCCAGTGGATTAGTCGAGGTTTCGCATCCTTCTTTGCAAGGAGGTGCCTCACAGCAGTGTGATTAGAGTAAATGATAACACGGGAGCCTAGAAGATATGATCTAAACTTTTCCAGGGCAAATGCTACGGCTAGCAGCTCTTTCTCAGTAACTGTGTAGTTACGCTGAGCCTTGTCAAGTGTCTTGGTAGCGTAGCAGATGATCATGGGTTTCCCATCTATTTTCTACCCAAGTACTACACCTACAACGTAATCGGATGCATCACACATGATCTCAAAGGGTTGAGACCAATCAGGGGATTGTAGGATCGGAGCTTGGGTAACTTGATCACGTAGGATCTCAAATGCTTGAGTGCACTCGGAGATTTCAAATGGGACATCCTTAGATAGCAGATTAGTCAAGGGGCACGCAATCTTCGAGAAGTCTGGAATGAATCACCGATAAAAATCGACGTGCCCCAGGAAGGATCGGATGTCTTTAACTGAGCTAGGCATAGGGAGTTTGGAAATCAAATTCACCTTGGCTCGATCAATTTGGATGCCTTTTTTGGAGATTAGATGTCCCGGGACAATTCCCTCAAGCACCATGAAGTGCTCTTTTTCTAGGAAAGAACCAGATTCATGTCAATGCATCGCCTGAGGATCTGGACCAAGTGCAGAAGGTAGTTGTCAAATAATTCACCAAAAACTGAGAAGTCATCCATGAAGACTTCTAGATATTCACCTATAATATCTATGAATATGGCAAGCATACACTGCTGTAAAGTAGCGGGTGCATTGCAGAGACCAAAAGGCATCCTTCGGAATGCGTAGGTGGAGTGGTCTTCTCTTAGTCTTCAGGATAGATTGCCACCTGGTTGTAACTGGAGTACCCATTCAAAAAGCAGAAGAATCTATTTCCTGCTAGTTTTTTGAGGATCTGATCAATGAATGGCAGTGGGAAATGGTCCTTCTTTGTGGAGGTATTGAGTCTTCTGTAATCAATGCAAACTCTCCATGAATTTGCTACACAGGTCAGTATGATTTCTCAGGTCTCAGTCGTGATCACGGTAAGAACTGCCTTCTTAGGCACAACTTGGATTGGATTCACCCACCAACTGTTGGAGATCGGGTAGATGATCCCAGCATCTAACCACTTAATGATCTCCTTTTTCATGACCTCCTACAGATTAGGATTCTGATGTCTCTGCATTTCACGAGAAGGTCATGTGTCCTCTTTAGTGTAGATGAGATGTGTGCAGTATGAGGGGATAATACCCATCAAATCATCGAGAGTCCATCCAATGGTTCTTCGATGTTGCTAGAGAATAGAAATCAGATGGGATTCTTGATCAGGTGTGAGTCTAGAGTTGATAATCACAGGAAATGTCTGATTGGAACCCAAAAAGACATACTTTAGATGATCGGGAAGAGGCTTTAGTTCTAAAATAGGGTTATCAGTAGTAGAGGGTGGTTCAGGGTGGGTTTCGGGAGAAAGGGAAGGAGCTATGGGTGTGTCTAGATTGAGTTCAGACTCCTCTAATTGCAGGTTTTGATCCTTTGTGGTTGATCAGAAGTAGTCAGGTTTTCCTCGATATACTGATCGTCAACTACAACCTCGATATCACATATTTGTTCTATAACCTCGCAATTAATCCCTTGTTGGGCCTTAAAGATGTCAATCATTAGTGTCTGGTTCCCAAATTTTAGTTCAATTTGGCCCTCCTCACAATTAATGTTCACCCTAGCAGTGGCTAGAAAGGGTCTTCCTAGTATGATCGATATGTTTCTTGGATTTTCTGGAGCATCCATATCCAAGACTATGAAATCCACTGGGAAATAAAAATCCCGAACTCTAACAATAACATCCTCAAGAACTCCTTTAGGTGACTTAATAGATTGATCTGCCAACTGTAATGTCACCTCTGTTGGTTTTAGCTCAGATTCCTCAAGATGGTCAAGTAGGGATGTAGGTATTAGATTTATGGAGGCTCCTAGATCCAATAGTGCTCTATCAAATTGGATATCACCAATTGTGTAGGAAATCAGGGGAGTACCTGGGTCTTTTGCCTTAGGTGGGAGCCTACTCAAAATGATGGAGCTGGCTTGTTTCGACAATACGATTGGGCTCCCACTTTTGGTTCGCGACGTACACTTAGGTGTACACATGTCTTTCAAAAATCGTGCGTAAGCCGGTACGTGGCAAATTGCATCCATCAAGGGGATGTTTATCTGGACCTGTTCAAAGAGCTTGACCAGGTCCTCTTCAGGTGCCACGGGTTTGGTTGTCCTCTTTCCCTTGGTCAAGGCCTCGGGAAATGGAACCTTAGATGGTTCCTCTGGAATAGGTCCAGGTTCTTGATCTAGGATAGGGGTATCCTGGATGACTATCCTTGGTTTTGGGTTACTACTAGGCTGAAAGTGGCTTGGGTAAGGAGGATCCTGTGTTGCTTTGCCACTACGGGTCGTAACTGAGTTTAGTCCCGCCTAGTTTTGGTTTGGTGTAGGTAAAATAGGTGGCTGCTGTCGAAATCCCGAGTATGATGTTGAAGCTTCCATCTCATCGGGTGATGGAGCAAAAGGGGCCTAATAAACCATGTGGACTTGGCTTTGGTTTGGGTTTATAACACCCCTTTGATTTGGCATGTTATTGGGATTAGGTAGAGGTTGCGAAGGGAGTGTACTAGGTTGGCAGGAATTTGCCATCTGGGCGAGTTGATCGTGAACCTCTGTGATCTCATCTCTGTGCTGCTTTTGCATAGCTGCATTCATCTTTTGAATGTCATCCAGAGTCTGAAGGATAAGAGTTATTTGATCTCCTTGAGTTGGCCCAGATTAATAGGTGGGGTTGGGATGAGGCTGAGGCGGCTGATATGGACAAGAAGCTTGTGGACGGGGCTGATATAGTGGTCGCTGATTTTGATTGTTTCCCGCCCACATGAAATTAGGATGATTTCGCCATCCAGGGTTATAGGTATTAGAGAATGGGTCGTTCTGGATGGCGTTGAGGTCCTCGTAGGTCTAAGGAACCTCAGAAAAGTCAGAATACGAGCATTTAGAGTTACCCCAACTAGATAGGTAGGTTTGGAGTTTCCTCCGACCCTAGAGTCAGACGGGAGTGGATACGGGTCCAACCCCTGAGAAGATCGATGGTAGATGTTATGCACAGCTTCCCTCCCAAAGGGCAACTGTGCAAACTGGTTTTGCGCAGAGGTGGCTCGCTGCAGATGTCAAGTTAGCTCATCCACCTTCTTCTCAATAATAGAGACCTTGTCCAAATGACAGGCCATCAATTCCAAGTCGACAGAAGAGGACAGGCCCTGCGTCTCATGTGCTCCCCTTGGATTCATTGATGTGTGGGCATTCGTTCGGTCGAATATGCCCATGGAGTCATTATTGATGGAGTTCTCACACATAATCTTGAGAATCTCCCACACAGTGTCTTCGTGTTGACCCATGATATTTCCTCCGCAAGTTGCATTGATGAATAACCAGATATCTTCATGGAGTCCCTGGTAAAAAGACTGGACTTGTTCCCATTTAGGAACTCCGTGATGGGGGCATTTTCGCATGAGATCCAGGAAACGATCCCATGCTTTGTGTAGTGGTTCTCCAGGTTGTTGTGTGAAGTATGTGATCTGGTGTCATAAAGCATTCGTCCGACCAACTGGGAAGAACTTTTTCAAAAACTCAGATTGTAGTTCAACCCATGTGTTGATTGGATGCATTTGAGTTTGATACCAGTGAGCTGCTTTATCCATGAGAGAGAAGAACACTTTCATGAGAAGAATATTTCGATTTTGAACATCTGACCTGAAGGTCTGGGTCAGATGCTTAAGTTGTTTAATGTGTTGGAAAGGATCCTCAGAATTGAGCCCATGAAATTTTGGAATAGCATGAATCATGTTGGGCTTGAGTTCAGTATCAGGACCTCTATCCGAGATTTGGACTCGAGGTTCGATTGCCACTGCAGCGGATTGTAATGATCTCGCATCATAGGACGCTGTGATGGATTCACAAAGGCCTGGAATAGATCATTAAGGCATTGAAGCTGATTCTCGAGGTTGTCTTCTTCTGTGGGTTGTGCCATGATGATGGATGAAGGAGAATTAGGTTTAGATGAATCAGAAGAGATGTCTATGTAATGGGGTTGCTGCACAAACACGGAAGTCGAGGCCTGACCTCGACGAGAGTGAATAACTAATGGAGGCCTCAAGGGTGGTCTTAAGGATCTCCTACCAAACATGCACCAATGGACTTGATGAGAATAGAGTGTGATGGACCCAATCAAGACACCAAAAAATTTTGGATGACTATAGAGGTTCAGGGAAGATGATACCCCTTAGTCAGAAAGCCGTCCACCTATGAATTACCTGGGCAGCTAGAGAGGGAGAGTCCTGCGAAGACCCCTACACAGTAAAGCGTCCCCACGGGTTACAGGGTTTCCCCCACCCGACCTCTCTTGCCACTGATGGTCCAGGTAGACCAGAATGGGGACTTGACCTCTTAAGTCTATCAGTTTTAATTAAGAGTAAGGGTGCTTAGGATTTCACTTGAACTTTTAAGATGTATTGAGTGCAAAAGTGACCTATTTTGAAGATTGGTTGACCCAAGCAGGTGGGTCAACTTCACCTGTATTGTCCTTTGAGAAGTTTTAGGTCCCTCTTTTAAGATTCAAGTGAGATTAAGAGCCTGATTTTTAGGGTTTGCTTGAATAGATCAGTTCAATCAAGGCTTAGGCACACTTTGTTTGGAAAGATTAGTTCTTGATTATGTAACTGTGTCTCTAAAACCCTAACTTGGAATCCTTACTTGGCTCTTATTTTGGTCCAATTTAGTTTGTCAAATGTGGTATCTAGGGCTCAAACACGAATGTGATAGCCCTAGTTACCTTAAGTGGGTGCACAAATTAGAGTTTGTTGTTTAGATCAAATCAGTCAACTTGATGAATTATCTAAGAATGGAAAGCAAGTAGCCCTAATTGGTTTTTTTCCTTTTAACCTTTACAGAGATAGGGGTTTAAGAGAGAGTAGATAGAGTTTACTTGCCCCTGGTGTGTTTGATGTGTAGCTGAACTTTCTTCAATGAATCCCTCCTGAAACAACAACAAAGAGATAAAGCAAGTTAGTACCAAATCAGGAATTGAAATCAAGAGTTCTAAATTGCCCGTTGCTCCCCAGCAACGGTGCTAAAATGTTCGTTGCGCTAATTTGGTGTTTTAAAAAGTGTTGCGTTGCAGTATAACTGAAATAGCATTCAAACAAATATAATTTTTATTACTCGAAAAGATTCCGAGGTTGAACATAGGGAGCAATATGGAATTCAGAAATCAAGATCACAATTTAAACTAAAAGAATTTGCAATAATATTAGGTATCAATGTGCAAAAAGATGGGAGTAAAATGGTGGTTTAGATCACCATATACTCCTACAATATTAATTAAGAAACTCAATGTATATGTATGAAATGAAATCTCAAATCTGTTGTCTAATTTGGAAATCAGATGGCTTAAAGTCATCTGCTGATGTGCTGCAACTCTTCTTCTTCTTCTTATCTCTGACTCTGTCTTTCCTCTTCAGCTACAGCTTTCTCCTTCTTCTTTTTCTCTGCTCTACTTAGGCCTTCACCTCTTCTTCTTTCTCTAACTCTTCTGCCTTTAGCTTTGCAACTCTCCTCTTCTTCTTTTCTTCTTCCTTCTCTGTCTCTCCTCTTCGAAATCCGGCTAAGTGTCAGAGCCAAGCTTCTCAGGGTAAAACCCTCCCCCTACCCACGCAACTCTCCTCTCTTTCTCTCTTAAGATCTGCTCTCCCAGAGCCACAGGTATTCGGATTATCGGATTCAGGCGCGTACTCAGGTCTAGGCTCACCGACGTGTGGTGGTGAGCAAGGAGTGCAGGTCAAGTTATCGGGTCGAACTAGGTCCGCATGTACGTGTCACGAATGAGGCTGGGTGAGCGGGTTAGAGGGACCTTACCCCGTGAACTGAGGCAAACAACTTATGCGACTTTTTCAATTTATTTGCCTCAGTGCACTTTGCAGCCGACGATGTGGGACTATCTGCGTTCCTCTCCTTCGCACGTCTGTAGCAGCTCATCTCCCTTCAATTTCCTCAGTTGATGAGGTTAATCCTTCCAATTGGTTGCCTGGTTGCGTGTGTGAAAGGCTTCTGCACAACTTGGAGCTTTGACTTGGGCGTAGCAGGACTTGGAGTGAGAGCTTCAAGCAAGCTCGAAGCTTACTCGTCAATGGCGGACAGGGCAAGTTCTTGAAATCAATAAAACAGCCTTTCGGCAATGTCAGAATGCTCAGGGAGTATCTCCAGGTCACAAGGAGTGCAATGGTGAGGGTTATGTGGCATGTGAATGCCTGTAGGTTTGTGGAGAGGTCGAATTGCGTGCGTATGAGTGGGTGTGTTCAGGGGTGCGCGTGAGTGAGTGAAATGATGAATAAAGAGAGGGGAAATGAGCAGAGAGGTGTGGCGATGGTCGTGGGCTTGCCGACGAGGGTTTTGGTGGTCTGTGGAGGTGACATGGTCTCGCCGGAGAGGATGGTTGGAGATGGAAGGGATGAAGTTGCAAAGGGTCATCGGTGGTCGATTTGAAGTGGAGTGGATGTGAAAATAAAGTGCAGGAGATAAGGAACTTAGCTAGGAGGTAGGTGGACGAAGTGAGGTAGAGATGGCATCGGATGCGGTGTTGCCGACGTCGGAGACAAAGGTGTCTCCGATAAGGTAGAAATGGCGAGGACAAAGGGAATCAGGGCGTTAGTTGGTATGGCTCGACACGGAAAGAGGCGAGGAAGAGAAATCCACCATTGGTATTGTGGAAGGACGATGAGGAAGAATGGAGGAGGTCGCCAAATGTCGAGGAGCCTTTGGCCGTGAAGGAGAGAGGAATTTGAGGGAGATCTTGGTCGATTTCGAGCGTGAAGAGTTCAGGAAGATCTGGTGACCCTTTTATAAGGATTTAGAGCAAGGAAAGCTTGGAAATCAAGCTTTCCAAGCTCAGAAACAATCATCAAATTTGGGTGTTTCTTGATACCCAAATCTCTCATTTGTTTGCATGAGAGATTGGGAAAGATTCAGAGCACAAGGATGGGTTCAGATTGGAGATAATTTCTCAAGGAGTTTCCCTTCCAATTTTGGAAGGGATTTGC
Organism: Thalassia testudinum; assembly: GCA_037157565.1. Taxonomy (NCBI): domain Eukaryota; kingdom Viridiplantae; phylum Streptophyta; class Magnoliopsida; order Alismatales; family Hydrocharitaceae; genus Thalassia; species Thalassia testudinum. The sequence continues at coordinate 1,075,141 of JAZHRO010000034.1, read as the reverse complement.
TAAGAGATCAAGGAGAAATCTCCTGTCAAAGATCACCGGAGTAGGTTTCCTCCGCGATAATGGCGGGAGGACCTAATTACGAAGACAATGAGGAAGTTAGGGGGCTGATGCAAGGATTTTTGAAAGTTGGGGGTATAAATGTAATTAGACAGGACCATTTTGCAAACTAGGTCAAGACAAGCTCATCTTGGGTCAAAATTTTGCTACAAACCTAATTTGGACTTAAGAAATCCAATGGTGAAGTTGGATTTTGGTTTTGACCATGTTTGACTAGGTAATTTATGCAAAACTAAATTAGGGCAAATATCTATCTAAGGCTTTATTTTAGGTCAAGATGGGTTCTGATGGTCAAATTGAAGGTACTAAACCTTAGAGAATATTTTTCTATGATTTTTAGAGGGTTTAAGTGAATTTTATCCTGGCCAGAACCTTGGTTAATTAAGTGGGTCTATTTTTAGAGTTTCAAAAGTCACTTAATTCTCAAAACATGTGTAAATCCTTTTCTGTCTGTCTTATACCACTTGTTATCTTTTTAAGACCAATTGACCTTCATTTAATCCTTAAGAAAACCCATGGTTGCACTGCATTCATGATGTGCTGGTAAAATTACAGTCTTAGCCCTAATTTCTTATTTTTCTTCTGGAATGAATATGCAATGACTTGTGACTCTCTGGCGGTTATGTAGGAGCATTTATTGACTTAATTGGGTCAAAATGAGCTAGTTATGGCTTATGATGGTGTTCCCATCAATACCCCACTCCCCATGAATTCATGACGGAGAATTGGTCTGATTTCTGTGCTGCTGACGGTTGTTCAGACTCCTGCCCTTACCGACCAATACTAGTAACCACCAACTCCCTTCCCACCCCCTTATCCTGGACCATGGCTTCATCCGGTGTTGTGTGATCCATCTCAGTGAAATCTTCCTCTAGCACATCTGACAAATGGATTTCCTTCCTCTTAGCCTCCGGTCGGTCTGGCTGTATGGTTCTACCTTTGTTATAAAGTTCGGTGCAATAGTCACTTCCTCTTGCACATCAAAAGACCCCTGTTGGTGCCTTTCAGCATGAACCACTGAAGGCTTCAATTTGAGGAGCCAAGAACTCCCTCCACTTCTTAGGATAATCTTATTCGGAATTGGGCCCCCGCTCAGGATCGACACCTCCACCTTAATTGACCTTCAATCACCCTCACATAGGCCGACCCTAGCATTCTCTGTCAAGGCAAAAAACCCTGCCAGTGCCTCAGCCACTACCCCTCTGGTCCTAAGATGTAGAGGGATACCCCATATTTCCATGATGCCCTGCTTGTTCTCTGCTCTTTGAGGAGGATGAACCTGTAGCGCACCATCAAACGTGATAGGATCTAAAATATGGAATATATGGCTACGCGCACAAACACTCAAGAATAATATTAGTAATAACAAGACAATTTGCACAATCAATCAAACCACAGAAAATTGGAACAATATGATAGTGGTTCCCCTCCCTTAGGTACTCCACTACGTAAGCCTCGTAGCTTAGGATTTTTAGCCCGATTCTCTCAACCTCGAGAGAATCAATTTACTAAACCAAGGTAATTAATGGGTTACCTCAACCCAAGTACAAAAATGGGTTTGTTACAACCCAACGAGCAAATGCTCAAGAACAAATGAAATACAGGTGTAAGAAAGAAAACTCTTACAACTAGAACCTAAGCCTCTCAACAAATGTAAATATAATGTAACCGATTTGAGAGCCTAGAAAGGACATGAATCATGTTGAATTGCTGAACAAAATACGTCAATGTGTTTGGAAACCCGTAGCACGATTGGAAAGCAGAAAACATGATTTCTTCTCTTGAATATGTGGTGGAAAATATGAATTATAGCTCTAGGAATTTTCCTCTCTTTTCTCTTGTCTCTTCTGTGCAAACAAAGAGTCCTAGGGTCATTTTATAGAGTTTAGGACCTAAGATACTCGTCTACTAGACGTTGGGATTTAATTCCCAACATTCACATTGTTGGAATTAATATTTCTGTCGTTTTGATTTGGGCCAACGGCTAGCTGGTATCGGTACTAAAGTACCTATACCGGTACTAGCAGCTCACTGCCACCAGTACATGAGTCCTGGTACTGGTACTCATCATGGGTACCGGTACTTGTGACTCCCAAGTTTGGAATTCCTTGGGCACAGTAACCTACTTGTATCGGTACTCATCATGGGTACCGGTACTTGTAAGGTTCAGGCCAGAATAAAGGCTTCAACCTGTGGCCAACATGTACCGGTACTCATGGTTGGTACTGGTACTTGTTGTTCACAATTTGAGACGAATTCTCAAACCTGTGCCTTACAAATACCAATACTGATGAACAGTATCGGTACTTGCTTACAAGTACCTATTTTAAACGATTTAATCAATTATGTTCTTCGAAAATGAATGCCATATAAATCCTAATTTATCTTTAATTGATTTTTATGATCTAAGTTAAATTTTCTTGTTAAGAGGCATACAATCTATGAAAACCTAAACTAAAAGAAATAAAGGGTCGAAGATGATCTTCTTCTTCTTGATCTATCCTTGTCATCTTGCCTCCTCCTTGTCATCATTTTCTCTTTCTCAATATCATGCTTCCATCATTTCTTGTTTGCCTTGCTCCTTCACCTAAATCTGAAAAACACTTAATGGCAAACATTAATCCATAATAATTTTATTAACACCAAAACAAGATGTGGAACAAGGTTCCAACAAAACGACGATACCATCCACCATAGAACAGTCATCCATTCAAAAGCGCTTGTGCAAAAATGAAGCCCTTCCACATCTAACATGCCCAAGCCGAATAGCACAAATTGAAGCCTACCCAAATGTGCAACCTTCCACCCCTTGGAAGACAGAGTTAGAGATCTTACCAAATTATGGATCCTCTCATGCGAATAACTTCGATCAGTATTTCTTCAATGAGGGTGCCCATTATCGTAATCTTCGTCACCCTAGTGTCCTCAAGCTGAGGGATTTCGACATCATAGGCCTGTCCCAAACTCACCGGTGGTGGTGGGGGTGTCTTCCCCATCGCTCCATGACTCCTTTGCAGCTTCGCTCCATTCTGGTCCATAGTCCCCACCCTTCTGCATGAGTCCTTCTTATGACCCCAGCCCCCGCATGCCAGGCACAAAGTAGGGTTGCTGCACACCGCTGCCATATGCCTTCTTCTTCTACATCGAAAACACACTACTTCGGCATTCCCTCCTCTCCACCTCCAGAAGTTGTTGACCCTGTATGTTGCTTGGCTGGTTGCCCTAGCCTCCTCCCTCCTCTCTCTCTGACGCCAACTCCTAGACCTCCACACCTTCCAGCCGTCGCCACCCTCCCAAACCCTAGTCTCCATCTCCCAAGTTGAGGTAGTTCTTCGGTCTAAGAAGGATAATAATCATAATCATGATGTCTAGGGTTAGGCCCTGGACATTGAGGTTTGGAATCATATCCCCAATCAAAGTTATCACGGCTAGTGGATGAGTAATCATAAGTCGGGTCAGGATAATAATCATCTTGGGGATAAGTGGTGGTAGGAGGGTAGGATTGGAAATGTGTGTAGGATGTGGAAGGATACATGGTGAAGTGAGAGGGAAAAGAGAACACAGAAAGGTGCCCTACAATACAATCAACCAAACTTGTCCTTAGGTGGGTAGCCTAAAGACCTATGGACTCCCAGAATCCATCTTGAGGTGACCAAAGTAACACAACTTGCTGCTTTCAGTCAATCGAAGATGATGTGTGTCATCCATGCAAATTGGACATGCCAATTTTCCTTTTGTACTCCATCCAGACAAATTTGCATATGCTGGAAAGTCATTGATAGTCCACAGCAATGCAACACGCATCAAAAAGAATTCTTTCTTTCCTGTGTTGTATGTTTGAATGTTGTTATCCTATAATAGTTTCAATTCATCCACCAATGGTTGCAAGTATATATCTATAGAATTTCCTGGTTGCTTTGGGCTTGGGATTAACAATGTTAATATCATAAACGACGATCGCATACACAACCAAGGAGGTATGTTATAAGTTACCATCACCATTGGCCATATTGAATATAACGGATACATATTTTTAAATGGATTAAATCCGTCGCTTATAAGACCCAATCTTACGTTATGTGATTCCTGTGTGAATGATACATGTCTGTTATCAAATTTTATCCACTCATTAGAATCAACGAGGAGACGAATGCATCCATCTCATGATTTGTTCTGCTTATGCCATTCCATCAATTTCGCAATCTTGATATAAATAGGCATTGAAGCCTAGGAATCAATGGAAAGTACCGTAGGGTCTTCTCTATCTATTTCTTGCCATGTTGATTCCTAGATTTTTCAACCTTATATCTTGATGCACCACACTTCGGACAAGTATCAAGACCAGCATATTCACTTCTGAGCAATATGCAATTGTTGGGACAAGTGTCAATCTTTTCATAATTGAAGCCTTGTACCCTAATCAGTTTCTTTGCATCATACCACGACTCCGGATAACCATTAGGCTTAGATATGAGCTCTCTGATAAATTTAAGTACCTCAGACATTAATTTAAATGTGGCTCTATTGATAACCTTCATCCAAAATAATTTCAATAGAAATCTCAACCTTGACATAGAGCTCACTCTAAGAGCAATCGATTCATCGGCTGCCTTAATAGATCATAAAAGTTGTTACAAATTCATAACATGTCCCTATTGTCTACAATGTTATCTATTACTCTAAGTTCATCCAACATCTCCTTGATCCTGTCACCTTCCATATTACCAGTAGGTTCCTCATCAACATTTATTGAATTAGTTTCATAAGTTTCTACGACGAATTCTCCATGAGCAATCCACTTGGTGTAATCTTGCCACCAACCATTATAGATTACGTGCTCTAATACAGTGTTACAATCATGTACTCCATTTAAGCACCTTCGATACGGATAGAAAATCAATTGTAGAAGTTCCCCTCGTCTGAATGATTTCCTATCATCATGGAAAGCTCAATCCAACAACACCCTCACTCCATTCTATCGAATGTAATATGAATTTCTCAAACTAATCCAAGACTTGTCCATAATGACCTAAATAATTATTAACAAATATAAAGGCATTCAAGGTAATGTCATATTATGAAGAAAAAGCTACTCTTACATGTATCTAAATCACCCACTAATTATGAATAAACATTGAAATGTTATATATATATGTGTATTTTGATTATGATTTTCACTTTAATAGCCCATCCTTGAAGATTTGATCACATCATTACTTGTTACATGTAATCGATGTCTGGAGAAATTTGGGTAGCATTTCCTCGCACTTCTCCAGTATACCTCCCAAGACTAACCTTAACTACATTCCCAATAACTCCCATTTAAGGGTGCTTTAGGAACGTAGATAAGATCAGTTGGTATACCGAAGAAGAGCAAAAATAAACTACTGAAATTCCTCCAGACATCGGTTCCATGTAACAAGTAACCCTAAGTTGTGATTAAATCTTCAAGGACTCCCCTTTGTTCAGAACTTCTTTGAACAAAGGACGACGACTCTTATGGCATGCTATAAAGACAAAACTTTGTGCATATAAGTGAGGTATACACACACTCTACATTATTTGTATAACATGATTAGAAGTGTCGACGGGAAAGTATTTTGACACGATTATCTCCTCCCAAAACCTGTGACCTAGGGGTTAGAATACCTATTATTTGGCATTAAGTGCATCTAGATTTATGCAAGTGTTTTTATCTATAAATTCATAAAACACACACAATTAATCATATAAACATTTACAAATTAAGTTGAAGCATCACATTCATTCACAAATGAAAATAACAAAACAATCACAATTATATGGGTACACCTCACATATATCCATTCACAAAAATAACATAATTTCACATAATTAAGTGGGTGATGTAAACATGTTTACACTACTTAAGATGTCTATTTATGCATGTTTTTAAGCATAGGATTGCATTGCATACTATAAATATTGCATAACATGCATCATCTTGCATTTAGATTAGTTTAAATAAGATGGAGGTTAATTGTCTCCTTTTATGTTCATGGACGGGGCAAACATTTTATCGGGACATTGGATCGAAGATCCAACCGTACAGATGTGATCAGGGCAACAATTAGAGTTCAACGACTCCAAGATCGCCCTAATCAGACATCGTAGCATCAGATAGAGATCGGGGAACCCTAGAATATCAAGGACCAAGATGGTGTGAATCCGCACTTCAAACAAAAAATCTGACAGCACGGATGGATTCGGATCGATGATCACAGCCTAACGACGTGAAAATCGACTCAATCCGACAACCGTGGCACCATCTACATCATCCAGAAGATGGACGGCCAAGATGGCGCCATGTGGTGCCATCTTAGTCGCCGAATTGGCCGCTACACCCGCCGCACCCTCTCTTCTTTGACGATTCTCCGCTGTTGGATGCACATACAATGGTTGTAAGCACGCGCACACAAAACTCAAAGCGCGACACAAACACGCTTGTAGTGCGTTGGTTGAGCGTGCTTACGCGAGCGGGCGGCACGTGTTCGAATCGCAAGGATCGGCAAGCGAGCGCGGGCGCGGGCAAGCGGGCGCATGCGACCGTGCGACGAGGATCGAGTAGCTGCGGGTGCTCGATAGCGCCCACGTGCTATTGCAGGCCTGTGCCTCACGCGAGATTGCTCGCGGACGGGCGCGCGTTGAGGAGCGGGAGGAGGCACGAGATAAGCTGTCTGATCATGAGATCGGTAGTACGTGGACACTCCGCCACACGTCGCCCATGATGGGGCTTTAGCAATGGCTTTATCCGTCACTAAAGACCCCTGATTTAATGATTTTCAAATTAAAATGACCAAATTGCCCTCACTCCTTGCAACTATAAAAAAAGACCCCCTCCACATGAAATTCCCATCCCTTCCTTCTCTTCTCTACCTCTCCAAAGCTCAAGAGAAGCTTGTCCCGCACCCAGGATGCTCCTCGCGAGATAAAGTCAAATTTTCGCTCTCATTTCAGAAGCGGATCCCGTGACGATGACGACGTGCTGTTTCGTTCTCAGTCCTCCTGCCTCGACCTCCTTCTTCCCGCTCCATCCTCCTTCATCCAGGCGACGTCTCATCCGGCTCATCCTCCAAGCGATCATCGAGGAGGATAACTTCTCTCTCCCATTCTTCTTTACAGCTTTCTAGTGTAGAATTTTCCTGCTTTCTAGTGTAATTCTCCTTTGGTTTTATTGTATAAACACTTTGAATTATTGAATGCATGTTTTCTCTCTCTCTCTCTAGTTTAGTCTGATTGTTATTATGGCTTAATTGTAATTACATTGCTTCACTTTATAAGAAAAATTCTAAAAAAATATAATTACGAATATAGATCGACGTAGCCTCCCTGAATTCGACCCAGGATTTTCATTTTGGTATAAATTTTATTTGTTGAACACGAGTTCTTCGCTTTCATACTACGACGACAGGTTTTTCAAAACCAAACATGTTAGCGTAGCAACCCGAGCGTTTAACATTTTGGCGCCGTTGCCGGGAAGGCAATGATTTTCGATCTTCTTTTCGCATTTCATGCACTTTATTGTTTTCTAACTTGCTTTCTCTTGTGTCTATTGTTTTGCAGAGGCCTCCATTAGGGAATCATTAAGTGGTAGACCAAAGTAAAGTGGAGTTGAAGACAACTGTAAGTGCTCCCCATTCTTTCCCCCTCCACAGATTTCATTTGCTATATTAAATCCAAATCCCAATTAACCTAGGTGTTTGCATAAATCCTAGGAATAGTTTGATTGTTTGGATTCTCACTCACATTCATTCCACCCTCATTTATAAAAAAAAAAACAACAAAAAGATAATCTTGTGGGGTAATTTTCAATAAACACACAACGTACACCCACATTCAAGGCACTTAACCTAATTGATTTGTTTCTACTCAACCAGGTTCTGATCTGTGGAACCGGTACACACAAAGCAACACATAAAAGAGTAGAAATCATTCTAGGTTAACCATCTTTGTGTGCCTAACTTAGTGGTGCATTTGTGGCCAATTGTTTGAGTTGTTTGGGCTACACCACTCTACTTAAAATCAACTCATCAAGTAGCTCCTCCTTAGGATTTTCAATCTAGGTCTATTCCAGGCACTCCACTTTCTTTCTGGTTTTAAAGGAAAACAATCTTCACCCATGTTTGACAACTTGGTTTGCCTAGAAACTTGATTGCAATCCACCTAATTTGAAACCCTAAAAGCTACTTAAGCAAGATTTGAACATTAAAATCCACGCATCATAAATAATCTTTCTTGAAAACCCTGGTTGTGCACGCACTTACACAAATCTCAATCAATCATTAAGGGCACAACCCATTTTAAGGGCCCATCACATTGCATAAGCACCACAATCCCAAGCCTTAATAAAATTGAGTAGACGTTGGCCTTAAGGTCTGATTCGCTCTTCAGGTCTTAGTCTGAGATTGTCTTTGATTAACCTACTTGTACTGATTAATCTGATGTCTAGCTAGGGGAGTAGCATCAAACTACCATGGCTGGGGGGTACACTAGGAATCGGAGGTGAAAGCCAAAGGAAGAACCTTCTTCCTAGTCCCTCCTTCTAACTGGTTGGATTGAGCAGACGCAAGTAGAGTAAATCATTTATAAACTTAAGGTAGGTTTTGGGAGTCAGTAGATCCTTAGGCCACCCCACTTAAGGATAGCCTTGTTTTGTTGTGCTACAGGGTCCCTATCCCCAGTCCTTCTGACCTTCTCCTAGTTTATGCTGGGAAGACGGTCATTGAATCCCCGATTGGAAGGACCATTAGAGTATTCTAGGAGGCACAAATTGGATTTTGGTCAAATTGATCCCATGGCCGACCAACAGCCTCCTCTGCCTGGAAATCCACAGGAAGAATTTCGAAGGCAGCTGGAACAAATGTAGAGAATGCAGGAATGGTTCCAGAGAATGCAGGGCCCTCAGTCCTTGAAGGATTTTTATGATCCTTCAAATTACGGGGAACGTCTCGGCGTCCAGATTCCAGCCGGTGACGTAGAAATCAAGCCCTAGGTGTTAAGCCTGATCAAACATTATCATGTGCTTGGCTCCGAAGATCTGTTTTAGCACTTGGAGGACATGACCACTTTGGTCCAAACCACCAGGGCACAAAATGTAAATGAGGAGCAAATGATCATGAGACTCTTCCCCCACTCTCTTAGGGATAAGGCCATGCATTGGTATAGGACAATAGGAAGACCAATTGCAACTTGGAATGAGTTGAAATTGGCCTTTCTGAAGAAATTCTTCCCAGTCGGACGTACCAATGCCTTGAGACGGGCAATCACTACCTATACCCAGCGGCCGGGGGAGCAGTTTCATGTGGTCTGGGAGCGATTCCAGGACCTATTGCGGAGGTGTCCACACCACGAGGTGTCGAAATGGCAACTTGTGCAGATCTTCTATCATGGGTTGACTGAGCAACTTAGAAATCATGTGGATGCTTCTTGCAGAGGCAATTTCCTCAATAAAGATGCAAATAGTGCACACGATTCATTTGAGGAAATGAGCAAGAATTCAATCAATCATGCCTCCATGGATACATTTAACCGGTCCCAGCAGCCCAGATCAAATGTCAATGAAGTCCATGACTCTCATTCATTTAATATGGAATTGATTTGTAACAAACATGATAAGGTGGACTTGGTTGCTAAGAGAATGGAAGAGTGGATGGCTGGAAATTCTATGAACAACTCTCGATCCACTCAATCCTAAAATTCAGGATTCCATTCTTCACGAGCTCCTTCTGGATGGGAGTTCGTGAATCAACTCGATGTGGCTCAACCTATGAGTCAGCATTTTTTGAAACCCCACAGGTTCCAAACTGGGGCCTTTGATCCCAGTTTTTCTGATCCTTCCCTTTCTTTCTCTCCATCCTCACCCTATGAGGATGTCTGTGCTGTACAAGAGAATGTTAGATCCAACCCCTACTCTAATGCCTATAATTCGGGTTGGAGAAACCACCCTAATTTCTCTTGGAAAAATCCAGGGCAATAGACCCAACTCCGAGCTGACAACTATGCTCCGCAACGACCAATGGGTCAGGGTCATGTATATACTTAGTTGCCTCCAAATTAGGTCAATCAGCCAGCTTGGAATGCCCGTCAACCCACAGGGCAGGCTGATTTGAACCGACAAATGGTAGAGATGCAAGGATCCATGCTCTAGCTCATGCTGCAAATGAAAACCTTGCTGGACAACTTGCAGTCTGGACTCATTCCTAACTCTCATAAACCTGGATCTCTACCATCCCAACCCGTACCCAACCCGCGAAATATTTTGAATTTGGGCAACCAAGCCCATGGGTACGAAAATCAGAGGGACCCACATGCACATGCTCAGGTGGTTGAGCAGAGTTCCTCCTCCTCTTCTTCTTCTTCTGCAAATCAACAATTCCTGGATAATCAAGCCCCTTCAATCTTTCCTTACCCTCCCCAAGACCCAAATTCTCATGCATTTGCAAATTTTGTCACCTTGAGGAGTGGTAAGCAGACTCAGGATCCACAATCACACTATTCTGATCTTCTGAATCCTAAAGAACCTGGGGAGAGAGAGGAGAATTCTGGAGGAGAAATCAAGGCTCAGGAACTTGATTCCAAAGATCTGACTCATATTCCTTTTTTTGAAGCCTTGATCAAATCAAAGAAGAAGAAGTCTGTTGATAGCAATGAGGAGCTTCTGAATCTATTTAAGAATGTTGAGATCAATATCCCTCTCCTTGATGCTATCAAGCACATATCGGCTTACATGAGATTTTTAAAGGATTTATGTACACAAAAGCGTAAGTCGAGAGAATCTATTCCGAGGAAGGTGGTACTCTCCGAGTAGGCTAGTTTTGTTATCCTGCACCACCTCCCTCAGAAAAAAAGAGATCCAGGTGCTCTGTTGATTTCTTGCGTCATCAGAGATTACACATTTGATAGAGCACCTTTGGATCTAGGTGCATCCATCAGCCTAATTCCGACTTCTCTTTACGAGAAGTTTAGATTAGGTAAACTTCGGCCAACTTCAGTAACGCTACAGTTAGCAGACCGCTCGGTCACAAATCCGCGAGGTGTTATTGAAGATGTTATAGTTAAGGTCAAGGATTTCTATTTCCTATTGATTTCCTTATCCTTGACATGGATGTACCTGATAATATGAGGAACACGCCCATCATTCTGAGGCATCCGTTCTTGGCTACCGCTAAGGCCAACATTAATTGTGAAAGCGGTAGCATGGAAATCGCCTTTGGGGATCAACGAATGAAATTGGATATTTTTAAGGTGATCAATAAACTTGAGGATTGTGGATTTATTAAGGAACTTGAGGAGGATAATGAAAACATTGAAACTTATTTGATGGTTTCTTCAATCGAAAGTTCCTCCTTTGATGACGAATTTGACCCGCAACCCTCTATGGATGACCTACCATCTTCTAAAGAGGTTATTGAATTTGTTCACTCACAACCTCTTCCTCTTGTTGAGTCTTCAACATCAACCTTACCATCAATCATCAACCTGCCTCAGCTTGAACTGAAACCATTGCCTGAGAATTTGAAATATCAATTTTTAGGACCTCAGATGACTCTCCCTGTGATTATCAGTGCTAAATTGACAAAGGAGCAAGAGATTAAATTGATCAAGGTCCTGAAGGAACACAATGAGGCAATTGGTTGGACCATTCATGACCTCAAGGGGATCGAGCCATCTTACTGCAATCATAGAATATTCTTGGAAGATGGATCCCACCCTTCTCGCCAGATGTAGAAAAGATTAAATCCAAATATGCGAGAAGTGGTCAAAAAGGAAATCATCAAGTGGCTCGATGTAGGAATTATTTATCCAATCTCTGATAGTCCCTGGGTAAGTCTCGTGCAGATTGTTTCGAAGAAAGTCGAGATTACTGTGGTGACTAACGAGAGAGGAGAATCTATCACAACTCGTTCAGCTTCTTCTTGGAGGGTTTGTATTGATTATAGGAAGTTGAACACAGCCACTAAAAAGGATCATTTTCCCTTGCCTTTCATCGATCAAATCTTGGAAAGATTAGCCGGGTAGAAGTACTTCTATTTTCTTGATGGCTACTTGGGATACAACCAAGTTCCTATCCATCCCAAGGATCAGGAAAAAATTACTTTCACCTGTCCCTACGGAACCTTTACTTTCCGTAGGATGCCTTTCGGTTTATGCAATGCACCTGCGACATTTCAAAGGTGTATGCTAGCCATATTTTCTGACATGGTGGGAGAGTTTATGGAAGTCTTCATGGAAAATTTCTCTATTTTCGGAGAATCATTTGACTCTTGTTTGGCTAATCTGGAAATGATTCTTAAGTGATGTATCAAAACACGACTGGTCGTTAGTTGGGAAAAGAGTCATTTCATGACCCAAGAAGGCATCGTCTTGGGTCATGTAATCTCTGAACGGGGAATCAAAGTGGATAAAGCTAAGGTTGATGCTATTGCTAAACTTCCTCCTCCCACATTTGTTAAACAAATCCGATCATTTCTTGGCCATGTGAGATTCTATCGAAGATTCATCAAGGATTTCTCGAAGGTTGCTCGTCCTCTGAGCAATCTTCTTGCCAAAGAAACACCGTTTGTTTTCGATGAATCATGCCAAAAGGCATTTGATTTCCTGAAAATGGCAGTCACCTGTGCTCCAGTTTTGCAACCACCAATTTGGACAGCTCCTTTTGAGATCATGACTGACGCTTCTGATTACGCAGTCGGGGCTGTCTTGGGTCAAAAAATTGATAGAAGGCTCCCTGTCATCTACTACACTAGTAAAACTCTAGATGAAGCTCAGAGGAATTACACTATTACTGAAAAGGAATTACTAGCTGTAGTGTTCATTTTGGAAAAATTTAGGGCTTATCTCTTAGGGTCTCATGTTATCATCTATATCGAGCACTCGACCTTGAGACATCACTTGGCCAAAAAGGATGCCAAACCCCGGCTTATTCGTTGGATTCTTCTGCTTCAAGAATTTGATCTTGAAATCAAGGATAAAATTGGGGTACAAAATGTGGTAGCGGATCATTTGTCGAGACTCCTAGGTGATTCTTCTTGTCCGGACATTCCGATTGCTGACACTTTTCCAGACGAAACTATTCTTATAGTTTTAGGTGTCCACACCCCATGGTTTGTTGACATTGTTAACTATTTGGCCGTTGGTCAAATCCCCCAGGATTGGACCAAGCAACAATGGGATAGACTCAAATCTGAGGCCAAATGCTACTTCTGGGAGGACCCTAAGTTGTATCGCATCGGCTCTGATCAGATTATTCGCTGATGTATACCGGATTATGAATTCAACAGTATACTCGAGTTCTGCCATGCATCTGGGTGTGGTGGACATTTCTCCGGGAAAAAGACAGCTGCAAAAATCTTGCAATCTGGCTTCTATTGGCTGTCTTTATTTAAGGATGCCTAGAATTTCTCAAGGTCATGTTTTCAATGTGAGGCACTCGGGAACATAACTAAGAGAGATATGATGCCCCTAAACCCAATTCTTCTTGTCAAAATTTTTGATGTTTGGGGCATCGATTTCATGGGACCCTTTCTCCCTTCATTTGGACATCAGTACATTCTTGTTACTGTAGATTATGTGTCCAAATGGATTGAGGCGATTCCCACCTGAACCAATGACCACAAGGTGGTCATCGATTTTGTTAAGAAAAATATCTTCAGTAGGTTTGGGATTCTGAGGGCCATCATCAGTGATGGTGACACTCATTTTACTAATGCCCAATTCCAGAATTTGTTGGCCAAATACGGGGTTAATCACCGAATTTCCACACCTTACCACCCCCAGACGAATGGACAAGTTGAGATCTCCAATCGAGAGATTAAGAACATTCTGCAGAAAATGGTTAGGCCTGATCGCAAGGACTGGACTCAAAAGCTTGAGGACGCTCTTTGGGCCTACCGTACGGTGTATAAAATGCCCATTGGCATGTCTCCGTTTCGTTTGGTGTATGGAAAGGTGTGCCATCTACCCTTAGAGATTGAACATAGGGCATTCTAGGCGATCAAACAATGCAATTTAGATATGAATTTAGCTGGGAAGACCAGGAAACTCCAACTATTTGATTTGGAGGAGCTTAGAAATGATGCATATGAAAATGCCAAGATCTACAAGGCTCGGACCAAAGCTCTACATGATCAACTAATTTCCCGCAAGAGCTTTGAGCCGAACCAGAAGGTCTGGTTATTTGATTCTAAACTTAAGCTTTTTCCTGGCAAACTTAGATCTAAATGGAATGACCCATTCATAATTCACCAGATTTTTCCAAATGGAGCAGTTCAGATTTCTCACCCAAAGACGGGTAACACATTTAAAGTCAACGGTCAACGTCTGAAGCCTGTTATTGATCGTATTCTTCTAGAACCCGTCTCAGACACGGTTGCTCTAGCCATTCTGTGTCTTCTTTGGCTGGACTTTGTCTAGCTGACGGCATTAAACTTAACAGTTGTACATATGACACAAAGCTGATATGAGCTTCATATTCAGGTGACATCTTTCATACTCTACCCTTTCTTTCATGTGGACATTGCATCAGCTAGGCTTGGGGGGGTGGATTCATTTTTTAATCATTTGGTCAGCTTTGTGAAATTCATGTAAATTATTTTTCTCTTCTTATTTATACATAAAAAAAAAAGAATTAGGAAGGAATAGTTGGACATTAGGACTTTTCAATCTTAGGAAATATTACATTAGGATCTGAACACAAAGACCCTTCAGGTCTTTGGACTTAATCAGCCCGTGTACCCACTAAAATCTGGATTTATTTTTTCGAGTCCTCACCAACCTTAATTCTATTGTAATTTGAGTAAATAAGTTTGGGTGATAGGTACACGATTTATCAACCCGCCCTCTGATTTGAGGGAACTTCGAGCTTTAAGCATCTACACACTTTCATTGCACTGACTCATTATTCAGCGGTTTTAACGAAAATTGGGTAGCAAATGAACCTTCTAGGGTGATATGGCTGGCAAGTTATCGTGGGTAACAGCCCATTGGTAGGTTGTCCAGAGCCTAGTCATTGGACCATTCTCTTTTTGCTACCTTTAGGTAAATCTTAGACCAGGGAAGCCACCTACTTAAAAAAAAAAGTCAAAAAGAAAAGGAGAAAAGAAAAGAAAAAAAGCCACACTTCGCCGCACGAGTATGGCTGGCAAGTTGTCCGTGGTAACAGCTCATTGACCGGTTGTCTAGAACCCAGCTCAATAAATGCACTGAAAATTCCCAAAACACTTAGGAAGAAGCGGAGAAGTAGAATAAATCGGGGAGATATACACTGGATTCACACTTGTGTTGACCCCATAAAAATAAAAGTAGGGAGAAAGCTACCGGTTGTAAAGATACACCTTTAGGCAGAATTCTCTTTTTAAGGTCACCTAGAGGCGTAGAAACCCAAAGTTTGTTTTAAATGCTGATCAATGAGTCTATCACATTCACAATAAGATGCTTAGAACTTAGGGTTCTCATCAAATCTTGGGTGAGTTGAATGGCCATAGAAAGCCACTCTTAAACCATAAAACTTGAAAATCCAAAAAATTAGAAAAGAGAAAAAAAGAGAAAAAGAAAATTTTCTTTGAATAAGGCGAGGGCTTGAGGTGGTCTGCATTTTGGCAGATATTCGGGCACTGTTGTGTCTTTGAAAGTTCAGATCCTAAGTAGACATTTTCTTAGTGATTGAAAATAACTCATGCCCAAATAATCCAACCTGATTCTTTTATAAATAGTGTATAGTTTTTGCTAGGGACCAGCAAAAGATAGGCATAGGGGTATGATGAAAACATGTTTACACTACTTAAGATGTCTATTTATGCATGTTCTTAAGCATAGGATTTTATTGCATACTATAAATATTGCATAACATGCATCATCTTGCATTTAGATTAGTTTAAATAAAATGGAGGTTAATTGTCTCCTTTTATGTTCATGGACAGGGCAAACTTTTTACCGAGGCATTGGATCGAAGATCCAACCATACAGATGTGATCAGGGCGACGATTGGAGTTCAACGACTCCAAGATCGCCATAATCAAACATCTATAGCATCAGATAGAGATTGGGGAACCCTAGAAGATCAAGGGCCAAGATAGTGTGAATTCGCACTTCAAACAACAAATCTGATTGCACGGATGGATTCGGATCGACGATAGCAGCCTAATGGCATGAAAATTGACTCAATCCGACAATCGTGGCACCATCTACATCATTCAGAAGATGGACGGCCAAGATGGTGCCACGTGGCACCATCTCAGCCACCCAATCGACTGCTACACCTGCCGTGCCCTCTCTTCTTCGACGATTCTCCGCCATTGGATGCATATCCAATGACTATATGCGCGCGTTACACGCTTACACGATCGGACGATTGAGATCGGCAATACGTGGACGCACATTACATGCACGAGCAGGCGAGCAGGCGTGTGCACTCCGCCACACGTTGCCCACGATGGGGCTTTAGCGAAGGTTTTATCCATCACTAATGACCCCTGATTTAATATTTTCAAATTAAAATGACCAAAATTGTCCTCACTCCTTGCAACTACAAAAGGAGACCCCCTCCACACGAAACTCTCATCCCTTCCTTCTCTACCTCTCCAAAGCTCAAGAGAAGCTTGTCCCACACCTGGGATGCTCCTCGCGAGATAAAGTCAAATTTTCGCTCTCATATCAGAAACGAATCCCGCAACGACGATGACGTGCTGCTCCGTTCTCAGTCCTCCTGCCTCCACCTCCATCTTCTCACTCCGTCCTCCTTCGTCCAGGTGGCATCTCGTCCGGCTCGTCCTCCAAGCGATTGTCTAGGAGGATAACTTCTCTCTCCCATTCTTCTTTATAGCTTTCTAGTGTAGAATTTTTCTGCTTTCTAGTGTAGTTGATTTCCCGCTTTCTAATGTAATTCTTCTTTGGTTTTATTGTATAAACACTTTGAATTATTGAATGCATGTTTTCTCTCTCTCTCTCTCTCTTTCTCTAGTTTAGTCTGATTGTTATTATGGCTTCATTGTAATTGCATCGCTTCACTTTTCAAGAAAAATTTTAAAAAAATATAATTGCGAATATAGATCGACGTAGCCTCCCTGAGTTCGACTCGGGATTTTCATTCCGGTATAAATTTTATTTGTTGAACACGAGTTCTTCGCTTTCATACTATGACGACAGGTGTTTCAAAACCAAACATGTTAGCGTAGCAACCCTAGCATTCAACAATGGGTACACCCCACATTCATCATATACATGCACATATAATTTCACATCATTAAGTGGGTACACCCTACAATCATTCACATTCACACCATAATTAATCTACAAATTTTACATTCATAGCTTGATAAAACACAAGAATTGGCGATGGCATATCTGATGACGGTGTAACCTAAATTGAATGTTACAAATCAAACATAATTAATATCAAATTTTAATAAATATAAATCTTAAAAAAAAAAAGGATGGAAAGGGTTTGCTGGGGGAGGTGGCAGATGGTTGGGGAGGAGGGGGAGGGTGGGGGTGGTGGAGGAGGGGAGTGCATAGGGGCATGGGACGGCTTTGGGGGCGGGTAGGGAGCGAGGGCGGTGCAGGGGGTGGGTAGGGAGCAGTGTGGGGTGGTGCGGGGGGCAAGTAGGGAGCGCAATGACGGAAATCATTTTCACGCATTTTGAAAGTCATCTGAATCGTAGTATAGTCGTGCAAAAATGTTCGTCAAAAATTAAGTTTGTAAAAATTAAGAGACCTGAGTCCTGGTTGTTTGTCTCTGGGAGGCATTGCTTTTACTTTTGAAATCGATCTTTTTACTGCTCTACTTCATTTAAAAACGCACATTGGTTTCCAATCTCCTTCACCACTTCTGTTATTAACTCGGATTACATGCGCATGCATCAAATAAATTACGAAGGTGAAAGTGTGAGTTCTGTGTGCACGATTCTAGTGAGGTGGTGACTATTTATGGAGAAAGCATCTATCGTTAGATTTTCAATATCCTCGGGAAACGACATGCTAGTGCGTAATGGATAGATAGTTAAAGAGTAGGCACTTAAATCACGCAAATATGATAATTATTAAGCTCATGGTGATTTCAAACACATAAAGAGATATATATATATATAGAAATGCATTTTCATTCATTAATTGGGGAGTTGTTTGCATAAGAAATTTAGAGGAAAGCTGGTACATAAATGCTTGAAACGGAAATTTAGCTACCAGAAAATGATTGCATACAAGAATCAATGGGGGGATTTCGCATGCATCATTAGGGGAGAAGTTAAGACTACGCTACTAAGCAGTAATAAAAGCAGTAAAAATCACGGAGAGCATAAACTAAATCTAGCAGAATAGAGGTCATTCAGGGGTGGTCCCCAATGGCCTTGGAGAGGTCGGGAGAAAAATGAGGGGCGGCCAATGTAGCTTAGGCCAACCCTTGGAGAGAGGTAGGGTTGATCTAGCATCCCAGCATGATGTCCTCCATGATGGAGGTAGTGAGCTCGTGGAGGTGGACTGGCCAGCTAAGTGGAAGTGGGCGTGAATGGCACCAATGGAGTGAATTTGCCAAGGAAGTGAATGGGGTCACTTGGCTGCCCATGGGGTCTTTTTATAGACCCAATGGCTCCTCTCTAGAGAGGTGTGGAACTCTCTAGAGAGAGTCCAAGAGTGGCTGGCCAAGAGGTTATGAGATCCAAAAATTATAGATCTCATTTTGAATGCCTCTTGGTTGCTAAATTTGGCAACCAAGAGGTGGCGCCATCTCAAGAGAGTTCTAGAGAACTATAGAGAAGTGTGTGTGTGTGAATGGGTGTGTATGTGTGTGTGTGTGGTCGTGCTCTATGTTGCTAGGTAGCTTAGGTTAGGTCCTAAGGGGTTTGGGTAGGTGTAGGTCTTAAATTTGGGTTACAAACCCTAATTGCTAAGGGGAAAATGCAGTTAAACTTAACCTAAGTTTAATTGACTGGGTGTGAACCTAATTGAGTGTGAAATAACTCAATTAGGTTGGGTTTAGGTCAATTGAACTCTCACTAAGTCCAATTGAACTTGTGTGGGTTGAGATCTAAGCTCAATTGCATTTAATGGGTCCAATTGACTTAGGTGAAGGTAATTGACTTTGATCTAAGTCAATTGGGTTTGGTGAGGACCTAATTAGGACCTTAGGTAGGTCTAGAGGTGATGTACTAGGGTTAAGACACCTTAATTTAGGTTCCTATGGGGTTGCGACTTGGTTTAGGGAGCAAGAGATCCAAGATCAAGACTTGAATCTCAAAACAAGGGCTGGAGACCAGTATCAGATGTCCAATAATGTGATCAGACGACTTATACTCAAAAATCAAAAGTCTAGACTTCAGTTCTGGATGTCCAATTTGAGTCAAGGGGAAATCAAGGTTCTATTTTGGGTACTCTGCAGAAATTGGACGTCTGACAAAGTGTCTGGACGTCTAATAACACTGCAGAAGTGGGTTTGAGGTGTGTGGGAGATGGCTAAGGGTCCTAGATGTCCTATAACTTATCTAGACATCCAGATAAGGGTTGGAACTAGGGTTTTAGGGCTTCTTAGGGTGTTGTGACCTAATCTAAGGGTGGCTAAGGCTTGGGGAGGTCTCTAGGCTATCCTAGGGCTAGGATGGACCTAAGCTCTTCACATTTTACTGCTTTATTTCTACTTAATAGAATAGAAAACCTTTAACTCCCTTACATTATTATTCCTACATCTAAACTAAGCCTTTTACTCCAGCTCTGCTACAACTCCTGCTATTCCAGATCTAGCTTCAGATCCTACTCCAGATCCAGCTCCAGATCTGCTTATTGCCTGCAATCGACATAATGCACCTAATTAGCACATTATAACATTATTTTATGCATAGCTAAAGTAAAGCAGTGAAGATGCAGATAATCCTTATGCGTGCATGAATTTCCCTAACTTATGCTAAGTTCTAGCCAAATCTATATCAATTAAGACCTATGATTGCTGTGCAATCATATCCCCATGCCTAAATCTTGCTAGTCCCTAGCAAATGCAAGACTAATTTATTTACAGAAAGGGTCCCTAAGGGACTGATTATTTTATCAACTGTATGCATAGAGGTTTTTCTCCTTTTTGTTTTTATCCTATGCTCTAGAAATCCAGACAATCGTGAAAGTGAGGCTATTGAACGTTTACGAACGCTACGTGTTTGCACCTCAAAACACGCCTATAAGAATGCCTTCTTATGCTATTTTCTAGCATTAACTATGTATATTATAATCCTGTAGTTGCATTTGTAAAAACGCTTGCATGCATGCATTTAATTGAGAGGAGAAGAGAATGGAATAAATGGCTTGCATTTTTACATTTTTCTTCAAGTGTCTCTTTGCAAAAGTCCCCTCTCCATATTTTATTTTCATCTTTCTTTCTTCTTCCCACGGTTTTTCTTCTTCCCGCGGCTGAATTTCGTCCACGCCATGCGCCTTCCCGCAGCCGCATGCAGCACTCCCGCCTCTCCCTGCTGTCCTTCCCGCGCCTCTCCCTGCAGCAGCCACTCTCCAACGCCTCTCCCTGCTGCTGCCATGCCTCCCCGCCATGCTCTCCTCCTCTATAAAGCCGCAGCTCTTCCTCGCGACGAAGGGAGGGGGAACATTGCTGCAATACGTAGCTGCGGCGAGCTGCTGCAAAACGCCACCCTGCAGTCCACCACCTTCCTCTCCACCGTTCTCCCCTCCCATACGTCGGCCCTCCGTCGAGGAGGCACCCGACGAGCAGGAGAACCCACTGTGGTGCACACCACCACAGTGGGAGCACCACCGCCCAGCTCTTCAACGAGCCGGTGGGCGTGGTGTGTTCTTTTCTCTTCGTTTGCATCTCCACGCCATTGCTGCCGCTTCAAGGTCCGAAGCTTGAAGCAGCAGCAGCAGCAGCAGCCCAGCGTCGACAGCAGCAGCAGCAGCACCCCCGCCTCCTCCGCGACCTTCCCCGCAGGCGCGCAACCCTCCGCGCGCGCCTGCAGGCCCGTTCCCCGCCTCCGTCTCCGTTCTGTCCACGCCGCAGTTGCAGCCGCAGCAGGCCGCTGCGCGCACTGCAGCGGCCAGGCCTCCTCGCGCCGACCCCCGCGACCCTCCGCGACCACTGCAGAACCTCCCCTCGCACCTCCGCGACCTTCCCCGCAGGCGCACAGCTCTCCGCGCGCGCCTGCAGGGCACTTCCCCGTCTCCGCCTCTGCTCTGTCGCCTCTGCAATTCCACCCGCGACAGGCCGCTGCGCGCACTGCAGCGGCCGGCTACGGCCGCGCGCCGACCCCCGCGAACCTCTGCGACCCTCCGCGACCGACTGCAGACTCCCCGCCGCCCTCTCCGAGCACGCCATCACCCGCTCTCCTTCCTCGCACCCGGCCTGCAGACGCCTCACCTTCTCCACGCGAAGACGCGCCTGCATCCGCGACCATCAGACGTCGGCAGCCATCTGCAGACGACTCGACCTCCAGACGTCGGGCGCCGCCTGCAGACGACGCGGCTCCAAGACGTCTGCCGCCATCCACAGACGTCTTAACTCACGCCATCACCAGCTCTCTCGCCCTCTCTCTCTTTGCTGATCTCTCCCGCGCGCGTCCGCCCTCTCTGCCGCCCGCTCCCTCTCTGTCTGCCGCTCTCTCTCTCTCACAAATTCTCTATCTCTCTCTCTCTCTCTCTCTCTCTCTCTCTTTTTTTTTCACTTACAGCAACACACACACACACATTCACCGACACACACACACATTCACCGACACACACTCACACACTAATAGTAACTTACATACATATATATATATATATATATATATACTTATATATACATAGTATATCTATATAGTTATGTATACATACATGTAATATAATATATATATACATATACATATATAATATATATATATATATATATATATATATATATATATATATACACACATACTCATATACATATATATATATACATATCTATATACTTATACATATACACATATATATATACATATATATCTAGATACATATATACTTATATACATATATATATATATATATCTATATAGTATTATATATATATACTTATATACATATATACATAGCTATATACATATATACATACATAGATATATATATATATACACCTATATATATATATATATATATATATATATATATATCTATACATATATACTTATACATTTATATACATACATATGTACATATATTTTCACGTTATTTATTATACGCTGTATCGCGGGGATATCTGCACCAGTTGCTGATATTCCCTGATACACGCGTACAAAAAAAGCGTGGTCCCATACATCATCCATCCTCCATCCACACTCCACGCGGCACCTAGTCGTGTTGGTTGCGTCTCTCTAGACGTCGGCTGACTCGACATAGTGCTACACTCCATCGTCACCTCCACCCCCACCCCTTTATATGTATATATATCTATAGCTACTATATTTACTTTCTATCTGATAGCTTCCTTAGTAAAAAGATAAAAAAAAGGTATAAAAGTAAAAAGATAATCTTTGATTTGCAGGTACCCCGTCTTGCAAGTAGCAAGACGTGTTTTGAAACTCTGTTTTGGCTAAAAGCCAAGGACACAATTTTGAGGGTGTGCCTCAAGAACAAGGATTACCAGAAAAAAAACCTAAATAAGAAAAATACCAAAAAAAACAGAATAAACGAACGGAAGAGACGCGTTTTAAGGAAAACGTAGAAACTCGACTTGAACCCCACTTCCCTGAGTTCGACCCTGGGCTTAAAAGTGACAAGATAAAATCAATTAGGCCAGGTTAAAAATTTTGTAAAGAGATGGTTAGGTCTGAATTAGGTTAACCACTATACACATTTCAACGATAAAAATATCATATTAATAACCTATCCAGGCCGACCATCATAGCTTTTCTGGCGCCGCTGCCGGGGAGGTGCGCTTTCGAGTAAGTTTCTATCCAATTCCTTTAAATTAGTCTCTTCTCTCTTCACGGGTATTATTGTTTTTGGTGTGCAGGTGAACCTGGTGGAAGGAGAAGAAGGCTAACGAAGTCGAGGACGTGAGCAGATCCAAGGCGGGAACGAGAGCGTGAAGACGCCGACATCGCATTGGAACTTCGCACACGTTGCCGAACAAGTAGGTTTTCTTTTCTCATCAAATTAGGGTTAACTTGCCACCACACAAAAAAAAAAAAAAAAAAAAATTTAAAACTAAAAATTAGAAAAATTTCTTAGGATTTCTTGAGGGCAAGTGGATTAAAATTCACTTGATTGATTGGTTGTCTTCACTCCCACTGCCCCGGGATTTCCCGCCTTACTTCGCATAGCGAAAATTCTAGAATCTTGATTCTTAGATTTTTCGCCATGGGAAGTATTCTTTGAGGCAAAGAAAAAGATTGCTTGTATCCCTCTTTTGCCTCAATTATCTTTAATTCAGGATCACATTTTTGGTGGGGAGATTTGGAATTGAGTTGATTCCAACCCCACCACGACTTTTCAAACTTGCCTGTGATTCGATCCTGAATACTTCAACCCCAACAGTTTTAGTTTCTTTATCTGTTGGTTGAAGCCTTGTGTGTGGATATCTTTCTGGTGATTGGGAGCACTTGAATTGAAGTGCTTTGGCTCCCTTTCACATTGGTATAAAATTGATTCGTGCATCCACACTTAGAAATCTCCATTTAGGGTAGCCCATTGCATTTTAGCATGCATTAACTAACTGATAATTGAAGAAGGGTTTCTTGGGTTTTAGAAGGAAAACCTGTATTTTTGCATAAAACCCGGAGATTGGTTGAATTGGTAATTCAGCAAAACCCTAAAATTCATACTACTTAAGGCTGAACTCTAAAAACCATTCGCCAATAAAAACTTCAATTCGGGGAGATTTCCCCGTTGCATGCTTGTTCTTACACACTCTTAAAATCAATCACTTGGGCATTACCCGTAAACAACGCCCTTCACATTCCAAAAGCACTTGACCCTAAGCCTCTAATTAAAACTGGTAGTAACTTGACCCTTACTAAGGATTGGAGGTCTAACTACCTGTGTGTAGCGACTACGTGCTGGTGAGAGTTCCCGCGTGCTATCGGGTGTCTAAGACTGGGGCAAACGGCCTTTCAATCTGGCCCGGTGGTTCCGCGGTGCTCGCATTCGGTTCCGTAGTTCGTGATAGTAGGTAACTTAGATCTTTAGGTCTAAGGGCACACTGTAGAGGTTAGGAACTTGACTGTATTGATTTGTAATCAAGTGTACCTTTGCGGCGTCATTTCTCTCATCCCTTTTCCCTTCTCATCTCCCCAATTCTTCCTGCGGTAGTGCATGTTTGGGAGGAGGTCACAAAACCCTGAATTGCTTGTATTAACTGATAAATCTAGAAAAAGAGCCGAATCATCCTCCTCCTCCATAAACATGGCACACACCCCCGCCTCACCACTTCGTCACAATTTCAATTCTTTCAACACCAGGCTTATCCCGAGAAACCCTGTAAGACCTTCCTTATCGAGTGTCGCGCCAAGCGAATCGGTAAGTCATGTGGAACTGGCTTCTGCGAGCCAGTATTTCAACATGGAGGACCAAGCCTCCATGTACTCGGACACATATGCGGACACGTCTTCTGGCATAGAAGATGCCTGCACCCTGGGGAATAACCCGTTTTCTGCCACGTATAACCCAGGGTGGCACAATCATCCCAATTTTGCATGGTCCAACAACCCGCAGCGTCGAAACCCCGCTGGTGGACCAATGCGATCGTCCGCACCCGTCATCCCAAGGGCCCAGTCTAATCCTATGGCAAATCTGCCATCAGGCCCTTGTGTACAGAAAACCAAACACGCATCAAAACCTCTTGATAAATTGATGCGAATGATGACGGAAATGTCAAAGCGCCATAAAGAAAACATGACCTCTCTTCAGCATTTGGCGCAGCAGAATGCTGAGATCAATCAACTAAGCATGGCGACTCGATCTCAGGGCACTTTTCCCGCCCAACCTGTTCCAAACCCGCAAAACTTTGTACCCTGTGGTCCGCAACCACAGGTACAACCTTCTCAGGAACATGTTCATCAAATTCTGCAAGCTCCGAGTATTCCTTCGGGATTTCAGGTTAATCCCGCTGCAGCACCGCACTCTTATGATGATAGTGATCACATCAAGGATGACACGTCTGACGAGGACGTGACTGTCAGTACGTGTATCGAACTAATTGGAGCCGATTCAGACTGCTGCAAATTACCTGACGACTGCCTGACCAACACAAACTGTGACGTTCCCCAATCCCTCCCTATTCCTGTACCTTCTCCTGACCAGACTTCTGACGAGGTTTTCTCCGCTTCCCATACCTCGTGGTCTGAGTCATTGCCGGGCTGCTCACCGCCGGTCCACACTATGGAAGACCGGATTGCCCTTTCTTTCCCGCTAAATCAGGCGGATTTGCAAATCCACACTGGGACCTTGAGCCCACAGCTTACTCACCGGGGCTATTCCCTTTTGGATCCATCTATCCAAAAAACCCCCCTTCTTGGCCAATCTAAGGGCCAACTTCCTCTTCCTGATCTGTTTTCTGATCCGCCTGGGACATTCTCGTCCCAGAAAACGCCAAATCTCTCACCATCCACCATTACTTTTCACGCCTCTATCGCGATTACTTCGCTTTTCTCTTCACCACCCACCATCCACCCACCCTTCCACCCTGATTTATACCCTAAACCTCAGCTCCTGTTACCCGATCTGTCATCCGTTCTCTGCCTTTCCTTGCATGCATATGAGGACATAGCATTGTTTGGCATGGGGGGGTGGATAGGCATCCATAGGATCCGGGTATTTTATGGTATCAGACAATTACCACCTATTTATAAATATGCAAGAAAAAGAAAAAAGAAAAGAAAAAATATATATATATATATATATATATTAGTAATAAATGGTGTTTAGTAATGATCTAAAAGCTGAAACAAAAATACAATAAGTGTTTATGGATATTCAACCTCTGTTTTGAAGAATTTCCAGGCCACAGAAGCTTGATTTGCTCAGGCTCGGCTTAATTCACTTAAAGCATTGACGAAATAGATCAAAATCTCTCCTAACTAAGAACGTTTCTTGTACCTGAGACACCAGTACAGGATTCGTTGGTTTGTTTTTTCTTGAGAGCTTAAGTAAACTTGGTTCACACTACACATATCAGGAAAGATCAGGTGAACATAAGATCCAACCCTAGTGTTCATTAGGAAAGGTGGAGTCCTTAACTGTGCGTGCAGGTAGACTTTTTATCCCAAGCTTTAGTCTTGTGTTTAGGAGTGGCTCTTTCCAACAAAAAGAAACTCTCCCACCAGAAAAAAAAAAAAAAAGAAAAAAAAGTGTGCTCTTTCAAAATGTATTGTAAGAGATATACTGACACATGTTTCAAAAAAAAAAAAAAAAAAAAAAAAGATGTTGCAAAAGAGTCAGTATATCTCATAAATGTCGGTATAATTTGTTTTTCGAAAATGGGAGTTGAGTTTTCCGTAATCATCTTAAGGGTCAATCCGAAAACACGAGCTGAAATTGGGACCAACCTGTACTTAAAAATTCGTGAAACCCTGGGAGTGAGTCTTAAGGTTCATCTAGTCAGTCTTGATCCATCACTATGCACAAACCATAACCTCTTGAGCTCTCGAGTACGGCAAAACCTCCTGGGTCCTGGAAATCGTACTTAAGGTTTAAATATCAAGAGTCCGGGTTAGTTGAGAGATGATCTTTGTCATGTAAGACTTAAAGTACTGGTAATCTTCTCTACAATTGGTTCTCACAATATCCGATAATAAACACACCGATATCATCTCAGAAGAAAATCGTCAGCTTAAGATCATTTCTAAATACGGTTTTGCTAGGGACTAGCAAAAGATAGGCATGGGGGTATATGTTTGCACCTCAAAACACGCCTATAAGAACGCCTTCTTATGCTATTTTCTAGCATTAACTATGTATATTATAATCCTGTAGTTGCATTTGTAAAAACGCTTGCATGCATGCATTTAATTGAGAGGAGAAGAGAATGGAATAAATGGCTTGCATTTTTACATTTTTCTTCAAGTGTCTCTTTGCAAAAGTCCCCTCTCCATATTTTATTTTCATCTTTCTTTCTTCTTCCCACGGTTTTTCTTCTTCCCGCGGCTGAATTTCGTCCACGCCATGTGCCTTGCCGCAGCCGCATGCAGCACTCCCGCCTCTCCCTGCTGTCCTTCCCGCGCCTCTCCCTGCAGCAGCCACTCTCCAACGCCTCTCCCTGCTGCTTCCATGCCTCCCCGCCATGCTCTCCTCCTCTATAAAGCCGCAGCTCTTCCTCGCGACGAAGGGAGGGGGAACATTGCTGCAATACGCAGCTGCGGCGAGCTGCTGCAAAACGCCACCCTGCAGTCCACCACCTTCCTCTCCACCGTTCTCCCCTCCCATACGTCGGCCCTCCGTCGAGGAGGCACCCGACGAGCAGGAGAACCCACTGTGGTGCACACCACCACAGTGGGAGCACCACCGCCCAGCTCTTCAACGAGCCGGTGGGCGTGGTGTGTTCTTTTCTCTTCGTTTGCATCTCCACGCCATTGCTGCCGCTTCAAGGTCCGAAGCTTGAAGCAGCAGCAGCAGCAGCAGCCCAGCGTCGACAGCAGCAGCAGCAGCACCCCCGCCTCCTCCGCGACCTTCCCCGCAGGCGCGCAACCCTCCGCGCGCGCCTGCAGGCCCGTTCCCCACCTCCGTCTCCGTTCTGTCCACGCCGCAGTTGCAGCCGCAGCAGGCCGCTGCGCGCACTGCAGCGGCCAGGCCTCCTCGCGCCGACCCCCGCGACCCTCCGCGACCACTGCAGAACCTCCCCTCGCACCTCCGCGACCTTCCCCGCAGGCGCACAGCTCTCCGCGCGCGCCTGCAGGGCACTTCCCCGTCTCCGCCTCTGCTCTGTCGCCTCTGCAATTCCACCCGCGACAGGCCGCTGCGCGCACTGCAGCGGCCGGCTACGGCCGCGCGCCGACCCCCGCGAACCTCTGCGACCCTCCGCGACCGACTGCAGACTCCCCGCCGCCCTCTCCGAGCACGCCATCACCCGCTCTCCTTCCTCGCACCAGGCCTGCAGACGCCTCACCTTCTCCACGCGAAGACGCGCCTGCATCCGCGACCATCAGACGTCGGCAGCCATCTGCAGACGACTCGACCTCCAGACGTCGGGCGCCGCCTGCAGACGACGCGGCTCCAAGACGTCTGCCGCCATCCACAGACGTCTTAACTCACGCCATCACCAGCTCTCTCGCCCGCTCTCTCTTTGCTGATCTCTCCCGCGCGCGTCCGCCCTCTCTGCCGCCCGCTCCCTCTCTGTCTGCCGCTCTCTCTCTCTCACGAATTCTCTATCTCTCTCTCTCTCTCTCTCTCTCTCTCTTTTTTTTTCACTTACAGCAACACACACACACACATTCACCGACACACACACACATTCACCGACACACACTCACACACTAATAGTAACTTACATACATATATATATATATATATATATATACTTATATATACATAGTATATCTATATAGTTATGTATACATACATGTAATATAATATATATATACATATACATATATAATATATATATATATATATATATATATATATATATATACACATACTCATATACATATATATATATACATATCTATATACTTATACATATACACATATATATATACATATATATCTAGATACATATATACTTATATACATATATATATATATATCTATATAGTATTATATATATATACTTATATACATATATACATAGCTATATACATATATACATACATAGATATATATATATATACACCTATATATATATATATATATATATATATATCTATACATATATACTTATACATTTATATACATACATATGTACATATATTTTCACGTTATTTATTATACGCTGTATCGCGGGGATATCTGCACCAGTTGCTGATATTCCCTGATACACGCGTACAAAAAAAGCGTGGTCCCATACATCATCCATCCTCCATCCACACTCCACGCGGCACCTAGTCGTGTTGGTTGCGTCTCTCTAGACGTCGGCTGACTCGACATAGTGCTACACTCCATCGTCACCTCCACCCCCACCCCTTTATATGTATATATATCTATAGCTACTATATTTACTTTCTATCTGATAGCTTCCTTAGTAAAAAGATAAAAAAAAGGTATAAAAGTAAAAAGATAATCTTTGATTTGCAGGTACCCCCGTCTTGCAAGTAGCAAGACGTGTTTTGAAACTCTGTTTTGGCTAAAAGCCAAGGACACAATTTTGAGGGTGTGCCTCAAGAACAAGGATTACCAGAAAAAAAACCTAAATAAGAAAAATACCAAAAAAAACAGAATAAACGAATGGAAGAGACGCGTTTTAAGGAAAACGTAGAAACTCGACTTGAACCCCACTTCCCTGAGTTCGACCCTGGGCTTAAAAGTGACAAGATAAAATCAATTAGGCCAGGTTAAAAATTTTGTAAAGAGATGGTTAGGTCTGAATTAGGTTAACCACTATACACATTTCAACGATAAAAATATCATATTAATAACCTATCCAGGCCGACCATCACTACGCTAACGTGTTTGGTTTTGGAAAACCTGTCGTTGTAGTTCGAAGGAGAAGAATTCGTATTCAACAAATAAAATTTTATACCGAAAAGAATTCCGGGTCGAACACAGGGAGGCTACGTTGATCGATATTCGCAATTATATATATTTTTTTAGGATTTTTGATAAGCAAGGCGATATAATTACAATGGAGCTATCAGACTAAAAGAGAGAGAGAGAGAGAGAGAGAGAGAGAGAGAGAGAGAGAAAGAGAGAGAGAAAGAGAACATGCATTCAATGTTTCAACTGTTTATACAATCAAACTAAATAAAAGTTACACTAGAAAGTGGGAAATCAATTACACTATAAAGCAGGAAAATTCTACACTAGAAAAGTTGTAAATAAGAATGGGAGAGAGAAGTTATCCTCCTCGACGATTGCTTGGAGGACGAGCCGGACAGAACGACGCCCGGATGAAGGAGAACGAAGCAGGATGAAGGGGGACGAAGCAGAAGAACGAGAATGGAGCAGCATGCCATCGTCGTCGCGGGATCCACTTCCAAAGGGGAACGAAAATTGGACTTTATCTCACGAGAAGCCTCCCGGGTGTGGGACAAGCTTCTCTTGAGCTTTGGAGGGGTAGAGAGGAGAAGGAAGGGATGAAAATTTCGTATGGAGGGGGTCACCTTTTATAGTTGCAAGGAGTGGGGGCAAAATGGACATTACAACTTCAAAACAATAAATGAGGGGTCTTTAGTGACAGATAAATCCATCACTAGAGCCCCAACGTGGGCGTAGCTTTCGCGCCCACGGGCGCCTCCTCGGCTACTCGCTCATCAACGTACACGCATGTCCAGCGATCCTCAGCCGTCCGATCGCGAGATCGGACGGCTTAAGTCGCGCCTTCTCTTGCTGCATTGCTCACCTGCCAGCGTGTGATCGTGTGTTACGTGCGGGCGTGTGTGAGCGCGTCATCTTGATTGAGAACGTGCGGCCGTTGGATTGCGATCGTGCGGTCGATCGAAGGCACACCACCGCTCCAATTTCAGCGTGGCGAGGCTCGAATGCGCGTCCCTGCTTCGCGTTAGAGCGCTCGACCAACGCGTTGGGGTCGCGTTTATGTCGAGCGCTTGACTTCAGCGCGGGCGCGTTGCAGCCGTTAGATCTTGATCCAATGGTGGGGAAAGGCGGATGTGGAGACTGCCGAGATTGCATGCGACCATTTGGACGGCCGAGATGGCGCCACGTGGCTCCATCTTGGCCGTCCATCTTCTGGAAGTTGTAGATGGTGCCACGGATGTCGGATTGACTCGATTTTTGCGTCGTTGGGCTGCGATCGTCGATCCGAATCCATCCGTGCAGTCGAATTTGTCATCTGAAGTGCGGATTTTCACCATCCTAGCCCTTGATCTTCTAGGGTTCCCCGGTCACTATTTGATGCTACGGATGTCAGATTAGGGCGATCTTGGAGTCGTTGAACTCCAATCGTCGCCCTGATCACATCCATACGGTTGGATCTTTGATTCGAGGCCCCGATAAAATGTTTGTCCTGTCCAAGCACATAAAAGGAGACAATTAACCTCCATTTTATTCAAACTACTCTAAATGCAAGATGTTGCATGTTATGCAATATTTATATCTTGAAATGTAATCCTATGCTTAAGAACATGCATAAATAGACATTTTAAGTAGTGTAAATGTGTTTACATCATACCCCCATGCCTATCTTTTGCTAGTCCCTAGCAAAAACTATATGCTATTTATAAAAGAATTAGGCTGGATTATTTGGACTTGAGTTATTTTCAATCATTAAGAAATTGTCTACTTAGGAACTGAACTTTCAAAGACACAACAGTGCCCGGGTATCAGCCAGAATGCAGACCGCCTCAAGCCCTCGCCTTATTAAAAGAAAAATTTCTTTTTCTCTTATTCTCTTTTCTAATTTTTTTGGATTTTCAAATTTTAGGGTTTAAGAGTGGCTTTCTACGGCCATTCAACTCACCCAAGATTTGATGAGAACCCTAAGCTTTAAGCATCTTATTGTGATTGTGATAAACTCGTTGACCGGCAGTTAGAACGGACTTCGGATTTCTATGCCTCTAGGTGACCTAACAAGAATTCTGCCTAAAGGTGAATCTTTACAACCGGTAGCTTTCTCCCTACTTTTATATATTTTTTTTACGGGGTCAACACAAGGGTGAATCCAGTGTATATCTCCACGGTTTATTCTACTTCTCCGCTTCTTCCTAAGTGTTTTGGGAATTTTTAGTGCATTTTCTGAGCTGGGTTCTGGACAACTGATCGATGAGCTGTTACCACCGACAACTTGCTAGCCATACTCGTGCGGCGAAGTGTGGCTTTTTGTTCTTTTCTCCTTTTCTTCTTCTTCCTTTTTTTTTTTTTAAGTAGGTGGCTTCCCTGGTCTAAGATTTACCTAAAGGCAGCAAACAGAGAAAGGTCCAGTGACTGGGCTCTGGACAACCTACCTATGGGCTGTTACCCACGATAACTTGCCAGCCATATCACCCTAGAAGGTTCATTAGCTACCCAATTTCCGTTAGAATCGCCGAACAACGAGTTAGTGCAAAGAAAGTGTGTAGATGCTTAAAACTCAAAATTTCCTCAAATCAGAGGACGGGTTGATAAGTCGTGTACTTATCACCCAAATTTATTCCAATTATAATAGAATTAAGATGGAGAGGACTCAAAAACAAATCCACATTTTAGTGGATACACAGGCTAATTAAGTCCAAAGACCTGAGGGGTCTTTGTGTTCAGATCCTAATGTAAAATTTCTTAGGATTGAAAAGTCCTAATGTCCAACTAATCCTTCCTAATTTTTTTTTAAATAAGAAGAGAGACAATTTATATGGATTTCACAAAGCTGACCAAATAATTCAAGAATGAATCCACCCCCCCATGCCTAGCTGATGCAATGTCCTCATTGAAAAAGAGACATGAAAGAAAGGGTAGAATAAGAAAGATGTCACCTGGATATGAAGCTCGTATCAGCCTTGTGTCATATGTACAACTGCTGAGTTTAATGCCGTCAGCTAGGCGAAGTCCAGGCAAAGAAGTCACAGAATGGCTAGAGCAACAGAGTCTGAGACGGGTTCTGGAAGATTACGGTCAACAACAGGCTTCAAACATTGATCGTTGACTTTAAAGGTGTTACCCGTCTTTGGGTCAGAAATCAGAAAGGCACCATTAGGGAAAATCTGATCAATTATGAAGGGGCCATTCCATTTAGATCTAAGTTTACCAGGAAAGAGCTTAAGTTTAGAATCAAATAACTAGACCTTCTGGTTTGGCTCAAAGCTCTTATGGGAAATCAATTGATCATGTAGAGCTTTGGTCCGAGCCTTGTAGATCTTGGCATTCTCATAAGCATCATTTCTAAGCTCCTCCAACTCAGATAGTTGGAGTTTCTTGGTCTTTCCAGCTAGATTCAGATCTAAATTGCATTGTTTGATTGCCCAGAATGCCTTGTGTTCAATCTCTACGGGTAGATGGCATGCCTTTCCATACACCAAAACGAAATGGAGACATGCCGATGGGCATTTTATGCACCGTACGGTAGGCCCAAAGAGCGTCCTCAAGCTTTTGAGTCCAATCCTTGCGATCTGGCCTAACCATTTTTTGCAGAATGTTCTTGATCTCTCGATTGGAGATCTCGGCTTGTCCATTCGTTTGGGGATGGTAAGGTGTGGAAATTCGATGATTAACCCCGTATTTGGCCAATAAATTTCGGAAATGGGCATTAGTAAAATGAGTGCCACCATCACTGATGATAGCCCTCGAAATCCCGAACCTACTGAAGATATTTTTCTTGACAAAATTGATGACAACCTTGTGGTCATTGGTTTGGGTGGGAATTGCCTCAATCCATTTGGACACATAATCAACAGCAACAAGAATGTACTGATGTCCAAATGAAGGGATAAAGGGTCCCATGAAATCGATGCCCCAAACATCAAAAATTTTGACAGGAAGAATAGGGTTTAGGGGCATCATGTCTATCTTAGTTATGCTCTCGAGTGCCTGGCATCGAGAACATGACCTTGAGAAATCCTGGGCATCCTTGAATAAAGACGGCCAATAGAATCTAGATTGCAAGATTTTTGCAGCCGTCTTTCTCCCGGAGAAATGTCCACCACACCCAGATGCATGGCAGAACTCGAGTATACTGTTGAATTCATTCTCCGGTATGCATCGGTGAATAATCTGATCAGAGCCAATGCGATACAGTTCAGGGTCCTCCCAAAAGTAGTATTTGGCCTCAGATTTGAGTATATCCCGTTGTTGTTTGGTCCAATCCTGGGGGATTTGACCAACAGCCAAATAGTTAACAATTTCAGCAAACCATGGGGTGTGAACACCTAAAACTGTAAGAATGGTTTCGTCTGGAAAAGTGTCAGCAATCGGAATGTCCGGACAAGAAGAATCACCTAGGAGTCTTGACAAATGATCCGCTATCACATTTTGTACCCCAGCTTTATCCTTGATTTCAAGATCAAATTCTTGAAGAAGAAGAATCCAACGAATAAGCCAGGGTTTAGCATCCTTTTTAGACAAGAGATGTCTCAAGGCCAAGTGGTCAGAATAAACAATAACATGAGACCCCAAGAGATAAGCAATGAATTTTTCCAATGCAAATACTACAGCTAGTAATTCCTTTTCAGTAACAGTGTAATTCCTCTGGGCTTCATCTAGAGTTTTACTAGCGTAGTAAATGACAGAGGGCTTTCGGTCAATTTTCTGACCCAGGACAACCCCGACCACGTAATCAGAAGCGTCGGTCATGATCTCAAATGGGGCTGTCCAAATTGGTGGTTGCAAAATTGGAGCACGGGTGACTGCCATTTTTAGGAAATCAAATGTCTTTCGGCATGATTCGTCAAAAACAAACGGCGTTTCTTTGGCAAGAAGATTGCTCAAAGGACGAGCAACCTTCGAGAAATCCTTGATGAATCTTCGATAAAATCCCACATGGCCAAGAAATGATCTGATTTCTTTAACAGATGCGAGAGGAGGAAGTTTAGCGATAGCATCAACCTTAGCTTTGTCTACTTCAATTCCCCGTTCAGAGATTACATGACCCAAAACAATGCCCTCTTGGGTCATGAAATGACTCTTTTCCCAGCTAAGGACCAGTCGTGTCTTGATACATCGCTTAAAAATCATTTCTAATTTAGCCAAACAAGAGTCAAATGATTCTCCGAAAATAGAGAAATCATCCATGAAGACTTCCATAAACTCTCCCACCATGTCGAAAAATATGGCTAGCATACACCTTTGAAAAGTCGCAGGTGCATTGCATAACCCAAAAGGCATCCTACGAAAAGCAAAGGTTCCATAGGGGTAGGTGAAAGTAGTTTTTTCCTGACCTCGGGATAGATAGGAACTTGGTTGTATCCCGAGTAGCCATCAAGAAAACAGAAGTACTTTTGCCCGGCTAATTTTTCCAAGATTTGATCAATGAAGGGCAGGGGAAAATGATCCTTTTTAGTGGTTGTGTTCAGCTTCCTATAATCAATACAAACTCTCCAAGAGGAAGCTGAACGAGTTGTGACAGATTCACCTCTCTCATTAGTCACAACAGTAATCCTGGCTTTCTTTGGAATAATTTGAACGGGACTTACCCAGGGACTGTTAGAGATTGGATAAATAATTCCTGCATCGAGCCACTTGATGATTTCCTTTTTGACCACTTCTCGCATATTTGGATTCAATCTCCTCTGAATCTGGCGAGAAGGGCGGGATCCATGTTCCAAAAATATTCTATGATTACAGTAAGATGGCTCGATCCCCCTGAGGTCATGAATGGTCCAACCAATTGCCTCCTTATATTCCTTTAGGACCTTAATCAATTTAATTTCTTGCTCCTTTGTCAATTTAGCACTAATAATCACAGGGAACGTATTCTGAAGTCCTAAAAATTGATATTTTAAATTCTCGAGCAATGGTTTCAATTCAAGCTGGGGTGGGGTGATGATTGATGGTAGGGTAGATGCTGAAGATTCAACAAGAGGAAGAGGTTTTGAGTGAACAAAATCAGTAACCTCTTCCGAAGATGTCAGGTCAGAGGGTTGCGGGTCAAATTCATCAACCAAAGAGGAACTTTCAATTGAAGAAACTGTCAAACAAGTTTCAATATTAACATTATCCTCATCAAGTTCCTCAATAAATACACAATCCTCAAATTTATTGATTGCCTTAAAAATATCCAATTTCATTCGTTGGTCCCCAAAGGCGATTTCCATGCTACCGCTTTCACAATTAATGTTGGCCTTTGTGGTAGCCAGGAACGGACGCCCCAGAATGATGGGCGTGTTCCTCAGATTATCTGGTACATCCATGTCAAGGACAAGGAAATCTACAGGAAAATAGAAATCCTTGACCTTAACTATAACATCTTCAATAACGCCTCGCGGGTTTGTGACCGAACGGTCTGCTAACTATAGTGTTACTGAAGTTGGCCGAAGTTCACCTAACCCAAACTTCTCATAAAGAGAAGTCGGAATTAGGTTGATGGATGCACCGAGATCCAAAAGTGCTCTATCAAATGTGTAATCTCCGATAATGCAAGAAATCAAAGGAGCACCAGGATCTCTCTTTTTCTGAGGGAGGTAGTGTAGGATAACAGAACTAGCCTGCTCGGAGAGTACCACCTTCCTCGGAATAGATTCTCTCGACTTACGCTTTTGTGTACATAATTCCTTTAAAAATCTTGTGTAAGCCGGTATGTGCTTGATAGCATCAAGGAGTGGGATATTGATCTCAACATTCTTAAATAAATTCAGAAGCTCCTCATTACTATCAATAGACTTCTTCTTCTTTGCTTTGGTTAAGGCTTCAGGAAAAGGAACATGAGTCAGATCTTTGGAATCAGGTTCCTGAGCCTTGATTTCTCCTCTAGAATTCTCCTCTCTCCTCAGATTCTTCAGGATTCAAAAGATCAGAA
The DNA here is from genome assembly GCA_037157565.1 of Thalassia testudinum. Lineage (NCBI taxonomy): Eukaryota > Viridiplantae > Streptophyta > Magnoliopsida > Alismatales > Hydrocharitaceae > Thalassia > Thalassia testudinum. Next base: position 1,038,591 of record JAZHRO010000034.1, on the reverse strand, counting down.
TAATGTGGTTGTGGATCCTGAGTCTTCTTACCACTCCTTAAAGTTACAGAATTTGCAGAAGCGTAAGAATTTGGGTCTTGGGGAGGATTAGGAAAGATTGGAGGGGCTTGATTGACCATGAATTGTTGATTTGCAGAAGAAGATGACGAGGAACCCTGTTCAACCACCTGAGCATGTGCGTGCAGGTCCCTCTGATTTCCGTACCTTTGGGCTTGATTGCCCGAATTTATAATGTTTCGTGGGTTGGGTACGGGTTGGGATGGTAGAGATCCGGGTTGATGAGAGTTACCAATGAGCCCGGATTGCAAGTTGTCCAACGAGTTTTTCATTTGCTGCATGAACTGGAGCATAGATCCTTGCAACTCTACCATTTGACGGTTCAAATCAGCCTGCCTTGCAGGTTGACGGGCATTCCAAGCTGGCTGATTGACCTGATTTGGAGGCAACTGAGTATATACTTGACCCTGACCCATTGGTCGTTGCGGAGCTTAGTTGCCGGGTCGGAATTGGGTCTATTGCCCCGGATTTTTCCAAGAGAAGTTAGGGTGGTTTCTCCAACCTGGATTATAGGCATTCGAGTAGGGGTTGGATCTAACATTCTCTTGTACAACACAGACATCCTCATAGGGTGAGGATGGAGAGAAAGAAAGGGAAGGATCAGAAAAACTGGGATCAAAGGCCCCAGTTGGGAACCCATGGGGCTCTGAAAAATGCTGACTCATAGGTTGAGTCGTATCGAGTTAATTCACGAACTCCCGTCCAGAAGGAGCTCGTGAGGAATGAAATCCCGAATTTTTGGATTGAGTGGATTGAGAGTTGTTCATAGAATTGCCATCCATCCACTCTTCCATTGTTTTAGCAACCAAGTCCACTTTATCAAGTTTATTACAAATCAATTCCATATCAAATGAATGAGAGTCATGGACTTCATTGACATTTGATCTGGGTTCCTGGGACCGGTTAAAAGTATCCATGGAGGCATGATTAATTGAATTCTCACTCATTTCCTCAAATAAATCATGTGCATTGTCTGCATCTTTATTGAGGAATTTGCCTCCGCAAGAAGCATCCACATGGTTTCTGAGTTGCTCATTCAACCCATGATAGAAGATCTGCACGAGTTGCCATTTCGGCACCTCGTGGTGTGGACACCTCCGCAATAAGTCCTGGAATCGCTCCCAGGCCACATGAAACTGCTCCCCCGGCCGCCGGGTAAAGGTAGTGATTGCCCGTCTCAAAGCATTGGTATGACCGACTGGGAAGAATTTCTTCAGAAAGGCTGATTTCAACTCATTCCAAGTTGTAATTGGTCTTCCTATTGTCCTATACCAATGCACGACTTTATCCCTAAGAGAGTGGGGGAAGAGCCTCATGATCATTTGCTCCTCGTTAACGTTTCGAGCCTTGGTGGTCTGGACCAAAGTGGTCAAATCTTCCAAGTGCTGAAACGGATCTTCGGAGCTAAGCCCATGATAATGTTTAATCAGGCTTAACACCTGGGGCTTGATTTCTACATCACCGACTGGAATCTGGACGCTGGGACGTTCCCCGTAATTTGAAGGATCATAAAAATCCTTCAAGGGCTGAGCGCCCTGCATTCTCTGGAACCATTCCTGCATTCTCTACATTTGTTCCAGCTGCCTTCGAAATTCTTCCTGTGGATTTTCAAGCAGAGGAGGCTGTTGTTCGGCCATGGGATCAAATTGACCAAAATCTAACTTGCGCCTCCTAGAATGTTCTAATAGTCCTTCCAATCGGGGATTCAATGACCGTCTTCCCAGCATAAACTAGGAGAAGGTCAGAAGGACTGGGGATAGGGACCCTACAGCACAACAAAACAAGGCTGCCCTTAAGTGGGGTAGCCTAAGGATCTACTGACTCCCAAAACCAGCCTTAAGACTGTAAGTGATTTACTCTACTTGCATCTGTTTAATCCAACCAGTTAGAAGGAGGGACTGGGGAGAAGGTTCTTCCTTTGGCTTTCGCCTCCGGTTCCTAGTGTACCCCCAGCCGCGGTCGTTTGACACTACTCCCCTAGCTAGACATCAGATTAATCAATACAAGTAGGTTAATCAAAAACAATCTTAGACTGGGCCCTGAAGAGCGAATCAAACCTTAAGGCCTGGGATTGTGGTGCTTATGGAATGTGATGGTCCCTCACAATGGGTTGTGCCCTTAATGATTGATTGAGATTTGTGTAAGTGCGTGCACAACCAGGGTTTTCAAGCAAGATTATTGATAATGCGTGAATTTTAATATTCAAATCTTGCTTAAGTAGCTTTTAGGGTTTCGAATTAGGTGAATTGCAATCAAGTTTCTAGGCAGACCAAGTTGTAAAACACGGGTGAAGATTGTTTTCCTTTAAAATCAGAAAGAAAGTGGAGTGCCTGGAATATACCTAGATTGAAAACCCTAAGGAGGAGCTACTTGATGAGTTGATTTTAAATAAAGTGGTGCGGCCCAAACAACTCAAACAATTGGCCACAAATGCACCACTAATTTAGTCACTCAAAAATGGTTAACCTAGAATAATTTCTACTCTGTTATATGTTGCATTGTGTGTACCGGTTCCACAGATCAGAACCCGGTTGAGTAGAAAACAAATCAAGTTGATCAAGTGCCTTGAATGTGGGTGTGTGTTGTGTGTTTGTTGGAAATTACCTCACAAGATTATCTTTTTGTTATTTTTTTATGAATGAGGGTGGAATGAATGTGAGTGGAAATCCAAACAACCAAACTATTCCTAGGATTTATGCAAACACCTAGGTTAATTAGGATTTGGATTTAATGTGGCGAATGAAATCTATGGAGGGGGAAAGAATGGGGGAGCACTTACAGTTGTCTTCAACTGCACTTTACTCCAGTCTACCACTTGTTGATTCCTTGATGGAGGTCTCTGCAAAATAATAGACACAAGAGAAAGCTAGTTAGAAAACAACATAAAGTGCAAGAAATGCGAAGAAAAGATTGGAAATTGTTGCCTCCCCGACAACGGCGCCAAAATATTGAACATTTACGAATGCTATGCTAACGTGTTCGGTTTTGGAAAACCTGTCATTGTAGTTCGAAAGCGAAGAATTCGTGTTCAACAAATAAAATTTTATACCGAAAAGAATTCCGGGTCGAACACAGGGAGGCTACGTTGATCTATATTCGCAATTATATATTTTTTTTTAGGATTTTTGATAAGCAAGGCGATATAATTACAATGGAGCTATCAGACTAAAAGAGAGAGAGAGAGAGAGAGAGAAAGAGAACATGCATTCAATGTTTCAACTGTTTATACAATCAAACTAAATAAAAGTTACACTAGAAAGTGGGAAATCAATTACACTATAAAGTAGGAAAATTCTACATTAGAAAAGCTGTAAATAAGAATGGGAGAGAGAAGTTATCCTCCTCGACGATTGCCTGGAGGACGAGTGGGACGGGACGACGCCTGGACGAAGGAGAATGAAGCAGGATGAAGGGGGACGAAGCAGAAGAATGGGAACGGAGCAGCATGCCATTGTCGTTGCGGGATCCACTTCCGAAGGGGAACGAAAATTGGACTTTATCTCGCGAGAAGCATCCCGGGTGTGGGACAAACATCTCTTGAGCTTTGGAGGGGTAGAGAGAAGGAAGGGATGAAAATTTCGTATGGAGGGTGTCTCCTTTTATAGTTGCAAGGAGTGGGGGCAAAATGGACATTACAACTTCAAAACAATAAATGAGGGGTCTTTAGTGACGGATAAATCTGTCACTAAAGCCCCAACGTGGGCGTAGCTTCCGCGCCCACGCGTGCCTCCTCGGCTGCCCGTTCATCAACGTACACACACGTCCAGCGATCCTCAGCTGTCCGATCGTGAGATCGGACGGCTTAAGTCGCGCCTTCTCCCACTGCATTGCGCGCCCGCCGCGTGCGATCGCACGTTACGCGCGGGCGTGTGTGAGCGCGTCATCTTGATTGAGAGCGTGCGGCCATTGGATCGCGATCGTGCGGTCTATCGGAGGCGCGCCACCGCTCCAATTTCAACGTGGCGAGGCTCGAACGCGCATCCCCGCTTCGCGTTAGAGCTCTCAACCAACGCACTGGGGTCGCGTTTATGTCGAGCGCTTGACTTCAGCGCGGGCGACGGCGGGGAAAGGTGGATGCGGAGACTGCAGAGATTGCATGCGACCGTTTGGAAGGTCGAGATGGCGCCACGTGGTGCCATCTTGGCCGTCCATTTTCTGGAAGTTGTAGATGGTGCCACGGATGTCGGATTGACTCGATTTTTGCATCGTTGGACTGCGATCGTCGATCCAAATTCATCCGTGCAGTCGAATTTGTCATCTGAAGTGTGGATTTTCACCATCTTGGCCCTTGATCTTCTAGGGTTCCTTGGTCACTATCTGATGCTACGGATGTTTGATTAGGGCGATCTTGGAGTCGTTGAACTCCAATCGTCGCCCTGATCACATCCATATGGTTGGATCTTTGATTCGAGGCCCCGATAAAATGTTTGCCCTGTCCAAGCACATAGAAGGAGACAATTAACCTCCATTTTATTCAAACTGCTCTAAATGCAAGATGATGCATGTTATGTAATATTTATATCATGAAATGCAATCCTATGCTTAAGAACATGCATAAATAGACATTTTAAGTAGTGTAAATGTGTTTACATCAGCGGCTATGTAGCTTTTGCAATGGATTTGAGTGAAAACTAATATATCTCTAAAGCCCGTACTTGACTCCTAGTAAAAATTCTAGCAGGATAGGTAGACTTCTTCCCTCGGGGTATTCAAGATATTTTATGAATTTCACCCCAGCTTTAGGCTTATGTAGAGAATCTCTGAGGGAAAAGATTATATATTTGGTGACTCACTCTCACTTGGTGCTACATAGAGACTAGTACAACAGAATCTAGATTCCCGGATTACTAAGTAACTCAACTAAGAGAAAGACGAGAAAAACTATGCTCTCTTTTGATTCCTTTGTATTCATTCTCTCTTACTCTTTTTTCTTTCTTTTTCTTAGAGCTCACAACCTCACCAGATTCACATACATGACTTGTATTTGGTGGTCTCACTAGACATTAACACTTTAATTGAGTTCTCATAACCCTAACACTAAGTCGGAATTCCTCAGCAAGTATTTGGGTGGTCAGAAACACAAGAAAAATAGGTTAGGGCCATATTTGGTGGATCTCAGTTTTATTTGGTGGTATTGCCTCAATGCAATTGAACTAAATATTCATTCTTTTTTTCTTTGCTTTTTCTTTTTTTTCTAATTTTTTTTTAAATTTTTCTTTCTTTTCATCATCATTTTCTTTTTCAACATAACACATCCATGAACTTTATTGAGGAGGCATTATTAGGGATTGGTGGTACTCAAGAGACATTGGGTGGCTTATTTGGTGGAAGTGCCTACTCATGGCACCGGGAGAGATGGATAGGATGGTGTATTTCTGACCTTGGAATCAATACCCTCCTTCAGCCGAGGATTCCGTAAAGAATAGTCATAATCATCCACCTTAGCCCTAGTTTTATGAAAACTCACTCTCCGCGTATTTGCCTTATTCGGTGGCTCTCAAACTTTCACACGAAAATGCATACGCACGAATCGAGAGAGAAAACTATGGCTTATCTCTGAGCATTATCACCTAATTATCTAGGATTCCTGATTCCTTGCACTAGTCTTGGAGCACCAGTACACTCTACTATCATCTCACACTATTTGGTGAATTTTTGGGAGAAAATCTGCCTGACTCCCGAAACATTGTCCAGGGGTTTAAGAAAAGAAGTACTGCTTCTTCTCGACAGACTAAAGATGTTTATCAGCCTTCACCGTGAATCCATTGCAAATTCTACGTGTGTGTGAAAAGTTGTACTGGATTCCCGATTATAGGAATCAACTAGAGGATAAAATCTCTAATGCATTCTCTTAATAAAATAATCTTATTCATGAATGTAATATGTATATATGTTATAGACATGTAACCTCGCATAATTTATACTTCGTGAATTTCCCGTATCCGGTTACAATCAGCTTGACCCAAAATTTAGAACAAAAGGTGGGCAGGTGAGTTGGAAATGACTGTTGCGGATAATTTCTAGCTCCAATGCGAGCATTGGAGGTGGAGTTGGTTGTTCTTTTAGTTAAGGTCTTAAAGTATGTTTTACATGTAGCTCTGAGGTTTTCCTAAGTGTTGGCATAAAAATTTTTCAGTTTCTGCTGTATCTACCCCCCCATGCCTAGGTTCTTGCATGTCCTCATTCATGAATATAAAAGAAAATAAATATTGCAGGTAGAGAATGGGTAGAAATCACCTGTAATTGCTCCTGAAATTATATTCAGCATCGGCCAACCTGTCAGTATGCACTATGCAGAAAGAAAATATGCTAACTGAAAAATATGCTATGTATAAAAAATGGTTATATATAAATGATGGTGGAATGTGGAGAGAATGGTATCTATACGTGCTGAGTTTAATGCCTCCAGCTAGGCGAAAACTCAATCAGATGTGTCATTTCTAGCATAGGAGCCGGCTAAGATTAGGAGAAAGATATGCTTGTATTCTACCAGAATCAGTGGTCCAGAGATGCGAACCAGCTGATTGTGCACCCCTACTCCGAAAAGTCTAGCTATAAGAAAGTGTGGAGTGGTGGTGGAAAATAGAGGATAATCAGAGGGGGGATCATGATGTTGATTTAGCTAATTTATCATGTCCCACAATTCAGTAGGAAGTTGCTGAGGGAGTAGATCAAAATGTATCTCAGAACCAGAGTCTAAGTCATAGGGATCCTCATAATGATAATTGACATCAAAGATCATGCCCTCTCCAGGCTCTTGGTCATATGGGGGTATTTGTGAAAGTACAAAATCTGTGGGGAGGTCATTGTAATCATCGTCAGAAATTACTTCATCCTCCTTAGTATTCATCTCTGATTCATCAAAGGCTGACTCTTCAAACTTGGGGTCGAGCCATCTATTAGATTGACTAGGATGATAGGTGCGTCCGTAGCTCATTCTGCTCGAAGCTTCACCCTCATATGCATTGGGCTCCTCAGTAATTCCTACCTCAGGTAGCATATTTATTTCTTTGTTCAAGTTATCCATAGCTACTTCAGGTTTTCGGATGTCAGGATCATGGATAGAAAGTGTGGTCTCAGAATCTCTAGCATTCGAATTAGGGATGTAGGTGAAAGAAGAAGAGTGCAGATCAGAAGATGTTGGCTCTACCACAGGTTCACCTATAATGGGAAGTGGCCTAGATTGATCAGTAGTGTCGCATGTAATGTCTGCCTTAGGATCCATATCCTCAATTGGATCTGCTTCCCTTATCTCGATTGGGTTATCCAGCCCAAAAGGTGTCTCCCAGGATTCAAGATAATCTGATTGTGGCTCAATCTTGGAGATATCAGTCCTTTCCTCAATTTCCTAAATGGAGTTCTCAAATGAACCCATTCGGCATACTTCCTACTCCTGTCTCATATCCAAGCTAGGTTCTTCTTCCCCTAAATGATTTTCCAGCATCTGCTCTCAAGAATCTTCTGTGTGTCCTTCCGACGTAGTCGTTTCAGATTCTTTGAGGTCTTCAAAGCTATTTTCCACTTGATATCTCAAAAGTAGTAGTTCTTGAGTTTCCCGATTTTGTCTCATTAGCCTTGTTATCTCTGCTGTTTCCCGAAGGAGCTCCATCACAGCTTGTTGATGCGGAATCCAACTTTGTCTTTGGTTCAACTCAATGATAGCCTGGATTTCATGTAGTTAGGATGCGGCCTTTTCCTTGGCACTCGCTATAGCTCTCTGTATTCCGTAATGCGGTCGCATATGCACCGGTAGTGATAAACATATATAAATTCATCGTGAAATGCTTATTTGTGATAGTTCCTAGGCTTAGCACTGCATATCATGATATAAATATTGCATAACATGCATCATTATGCATTTAGAGTAGTTGTTTATATTTTAGGTTAATTAGGTCCTTTTTATGGTCAGGAGAAAAGAGGATTTATTTCAAGGCCTCGGATGGACGATCAGACCATACGGATCTGATCGGGATGACGATCAGAGACTAACGCCTCTAAAATCATCTAGATCGGAGTCTCGTAGCGTCACATTAAGCCCGAGGAAGATCAACAGCCAAGGGGGCAATGTGACATCCATATGGGTTTCAGATGGATAATCCGATTGTACGGATGGATTTGGAGCAACGATTGTAGTTTGGCATCGCAAAAACCATCCCGATCTGATCACCGTGGCACCCTCTACAAGAAGAAGAAGACGGACGGTCTAGATGGCGCCACGTGGTGCCATCCAGGCCACCCAACACCGGCCAGCAGCACCGCCCAATTCCTTCTTCATCTGCGCCCTTGAATCCTAACCGTTGGATCAAGATCCAACGACTAGGAAGCTTTGTACCAAGCTCCTCCTCGGGACGCATCCACACACTTGGCGCAATGGTCCAGACTATAGTTCTCAAGGGTGGGGCGTGGGTTCGAATCCCCGTAGCCTCCCCAATTTCCAATTTGGCCGACCGCTCAGCAGCAGCCGCGTAGCGCATAGCAGTAGCAGCGCAGCGTAAGCGCACCCGCATGCCAGCGCATGCTAGCGCGCGCTCGACATAGGTGCGCGAAGCGTGCAGCGCCAGCGGAGCGCACGCCAGCAGGGAGACGCGCGGATCTTCAGCAATATTTATGAGGGCTTTTAGAGACACTTGCAGCTGTCACTAAAGGCCCACACACTCCAACAAGAGGAATTGAAGGGCGGATCTTCAGCGACAGCTGCAGCGACGTTTGTGGACGTCACTAAAGGCCCGTGCACGCCAGCAAGAGCAATTGAAGGGCAGATCTTCAGCGACAGCTGCAGCGATGTTTGTGGACATCAGTAAAGACCCAAATACGATTTTTGCCTCTCCTCCACTATAAAAGGACCTACACCCCCTTCCTTCCAAGCCATCTCTACCTACTCTACTCCCACCTACTCCCAAGCTCTAGCAAGTCTACCAATGCTCCATTAGAGCTTGCTCTCAAGCTCCCAAGGTGCCTATTAGTGTAGCGAACCTCTGCCCCACCAAATACTCCTCCAACTTCCCATCTCCCTTCATAGGTCACCTTGGAGCCGTCCTCCTACCTCCATTCCGGTAGCAGATCAACTCCGTCTTCTCACCTCCATTCCGAAGCTACGCCGAAGCTTTCCTCAACCTGACGTCCTCCAGCATCTCACCTCCATCGTCCCGCTCCTCACCTCCGTCCGAGCTTTTGCCAGGCGCCATCGTCTCGTCGAACAGTCGATTCGGGAGATTTCCTCTCACCCCCTCTCTTTTAATGCTTTTATAATTCATTGTAATCGACATTGGATTGACATATATATCATATTTGTTTCATCTCTATCTTGTGATACATTTGCTTGTTTTCTTTTATTTCAAAATACAAAAAAATATCAAAACCCTAAAATACCAAAAAGAAATGAATCGAAACGCGATTTTCAAGTAAAGTAAACGTCGTCTCCCTGTGTTCGACCCGGGACTCCCTTGGAGTTTCGGTATAAATTTTATCTGATCGACGTGTTTTGCAACTACGATGACGGGTTACTTGTAACCTCAATTTCTAACACTCGAAACACGCCCGACCAGGTAGCTCTTTAGGGGTTCCAGGGGGTGAATCAGGTCTACCCATATTCCATGGGTGAGAAGCAGGAGTATGAAATCCATATCCTGGGTTATAAGATGCGGTCCTTTGAGGGACTGACTGGTATGGGTCATAATATCTAGGGTTAGGATATGGGTTAACCATTTCGGTAACCCGAGGAGAAGGATCAGATGAAGCGAAAAGTCATCTTCACGACCTTGGATTCTGATCCCAAGGTTGAGCTAATTCAGTGACTTGGGTTCTCAGATAAGCTCGTGGGTCCAGCTCTCCTAGATCCTGATTAGGTCCAGATCTAGGGTTAGCCATTGCATCTCAGCAAATAGAAGAAGTGGCTCACCTCCTTGGGAGAGACTCCCAAGGTCCAATCAGCTGAGGTCTAAGTGACCTCCTTCCTTGCATACACCACCCACCCCTAGGTTGGTGTAGCCAAGCAGGACAAGGCTAAGGCCCTGTCAATCAAATGATCCTTATGGATCAGGTGACTAGATTTTTCGTTAGAAATTTGAATTCCTGAAGATAAGTTCGTTGTTCAATCGACTGAAAGTGATTCCTGCCTCTCAAGTTAACCCAGCCAGTCTGGTTACGGGAGGACTAAGGGGAAGGTTCTTCCTTTGGCTTACGCCTCCGGTTCCGTTGACCCTCGAGCCGTGGTCGTTTGACACTACCCTGCAGACGTAGTCACCAGGTTTGGCAAGAGATATTAAAAACACCCAGTAGTATGACAATGAACTCGGGTTGATTTCATGTTTTAAAATTAGTTTTAACCCGTTTTCCTCAGTGGGGTTTGTGGTGAGTGGCCCATAGGGTCACCAAGCTCATCGGCTAACTAGACTTGATTAGGAATAGTTAAGCCCAAAGTGTGGTTTCTAGTTATAACGCTAAGGATTCAACCTAAGTTGCATGCACTTCTAGGGTTTTTCTTTTTCTGTTTAAGCAAACCACAAAAGTAATGTTTATTCTCTGATAATAATTGAAATTCAATTAATTTGAAAATTTGCGAGTAGATTCCTTTTTCAATTATATTTCCAAAGAATATTTTTTTGAAATTTTTACTATTTCAACCAAATTTTTAGGGAATTTTGAATATCAGGGGGTCAGATCTGGAATTTTGACCCCTGGTCGATTTTTCACTTTGAAACAGTATCAAATGACCTTCAAAAATTCATGAAAAATATGGAAAATAAATATAATGAGATTATCTTTCAAACCCCACCATTTTTAGTCAAAAAAGATTTTTGGATTGCTCGAAATCACTTTTTGAAATTTGAAAAATTTTGAATCTAGGTCATTCTGACCCCCCTGCACTTCACGAATTTTTAAAATTTATATGCTTGTAATTTTTTCAAAATAATGGTGGCGTTTGAAAGGTAGTTTGAAAATTAAGGTTTTTCTTGAATTTTATAATTTTTAGCTTGCTAATTTTTTGGAAATCGAATTTTTAAATCAAGCTTGAAATCTGGTCGAAAATCAGAAGATGGTGGAAAAGCTTTTTAAAGAGGTTTGAATTTGAAATCTTAGCTTTCCACCAAAAATGTTTTTTTTTATATCTTTTGCACGTTTTTTTTTTTCACAAAAAGAATTTTTCAAAAGATTCAAAGAAAATATCTTTTTTTTTTCTTTTTCGAACTAACCTAAGATTCAAAAAGGAAACCTAATCTAGATTTATTCAAAAATTTTTTTCTTTTTGATTTTTTCTTTTCACAAAAATGAGTAAAATCCTTTTCTTTCACAAAGAATTTTTCAAGGGAATTGCAGAAAGTAAATCTAATCTAAAAATGAGATGATATGCACCTGGTTTTGTTCTTCGCACTCGTTGTGTGCGCAGATCCCATTTTCCTTTCGTTTTTCCTACACAAAAAACAAAGTAGAGAGAAATTTGTCAGTTATAGTTTCAAAGATCGAAATCATAGAAAATGACGTTGCCTCCCCGGCAATGGAACCATTTGACACGGACTGTTTTCACACATTTTGAAAGTCATCAGAATCGTAGTATAGTCGTGCAAAAATGTTTGTCAAAAATTAAGTTTGTAAAAATTACAAGACCTGAGTCTCAGTCGTTCGTCTCTGGGAGGCGTTGCTTTTACTTTTGAAATCGATCTTTCTACTGCTCTACTTCGTTTAAAAATGCACGCTGGTTTCCAATCTCCTAACTAAAACTTCACCACTTCTGTTATTAACTCGGATTACGTGTGCATGTGTCAAATAAATTACGAAGGTGAATGTGTAAGTTTTGTGCGCACGATTCTAGTGTGGTGGTGACTATTTATGGAGAAAGCATCTATCATTAGATTTTCAATATCCTCAGGAAACGACATGCTGGTGCGTAATGGATAGACAGTTAAAGAGTAGGTACTTAAATCACGCAAATATGATAATTATTAAGCTCATGGTGATTTCAAACACATAAAGAGATATATATATATATATATATATATATAAATGCATTTTCATTCATTCATTGGGGAGTTGTTTGCACAAGAAATTTAGAGGAAAGCTTGTACATAAACGCTTGAAACGGAAATCTAGCTACTAGAAAATGATTGCATACAAGAATCAATGGGGGGATTTTGCATGCATCATTGGGGGAGAAGTTAAGACTACGCTACTAAGCAGTAATAAAAGCAATAAAAATCATGGAGAGCATAAACTAAATCTAGCAGAATAGAGGTCATTCAGGGGTGGTCCCCGATGGCCTTGGAGAGGTCGGGAGAAGAATGAGGGGCGGCCAATGTAGCTTAGGCCAACCATTGGGGAGAGGTAGGGTTGATCCAGCATCTCGGCATGATGTCCTCCATGATGGTGGTAGTGAGCTCATGGAGGTGGAGTGGCTAGCTAAGTGGAAGTGGGCGTGAATGGCACCAATGGAGTGAATTTATCAAGGAAGTGAATGGGGTCACTTGGCTACCCATGGGGTCTTTTTATGGACCCAATGGCTCCTCTCTAGAGAGGTGTGGAACTCTCTAGAGAGAGTCCAAGAGTGGCTGGCCAAGAGGTTATGAGATCCAAAAATTATGGATCTCATTTTGAATGCCTCTTGGTTGCTAAATTTGGCAACTAAGAGGTGGTACTATCTCAAGAGAGTTCTAGAGAACTATAGAGAAGTGTGTGTGGGTGAATGGGTGTGTGTGTGTGTGTGGTCATGCTCTATGCAGCTAGGTGGCTTAGGTTAGGTCCTAAGAGGTTTAGGTAGGTGTAGGTCTTAAATTAGGGTTACAAACCCTAATTGCTAAGGGGAAAATGCAGTTAAACTTAACCTAAGTTTAATTGACTAGGTGTGAACCTAATTGAGAGCGAAATAACTCAATTAGGTTGGGTTTAGGTCAATTGGACTCTCACTAAGTCCAATTGAACTTGTGTGGGTTGAGATTTAAGCTCAATTGGATTCAATGAGTCCAATTGACTTAGGTGAAGGTAATTGACTTTGATCTAAGTCAATTGGGTTTGGTGGGGACCTAATTAGGTCCTTAGGTAGGTCTAGAGGTGATGTACTAGGGTTAGGACACCTTAATTTAGGTTCCTATGGGGTTGGGATTAGGTCTAGGGAGCAAGAGATCCAAGATCAAGACTTGAATCTCAAAACAGGGGCTGGAGACTAGTATCAGACGTCCGATAATGTGATCAGACGACTTATACTCAAATCAGAATTCCAGACTTCAGTTCTGGACGTCCAATTTGAGTTAGGGGGAAATCAAGGTTCTGTTTTGGGTACTCTGCAGAAATTGGACATCTGACAAAGTGTCTGGACATCCAATAACACTACAGAAGTGGGTTTGAGGTGTGCGGGAGATGGCTAAGGGTCCTAGACATCCTATAACTTATCTGGATGTCTAGATAAGGGTTGGAACTAGGGTTTTAGGGCTTCCTAGGGTGTTGTGACCTAATATAAGGGTGGCTAAGGTTTGGGGAGGTCTCTAGGCTATCCTAGGGCTAGGATGGACCTAAGCTCTTCACATTTTACTGCTTTATTTCTACTTAATAGAATAGAAAACCTTTAACCCCCTTACATTATTATTCCTACATCTAAACTACGCCTTCTGCTCCAGCTCTGCTACAACTCCCGTTATTCCAGATCCAGCTTCAGATCCTGCTCCAGATCCAGCTCCAGATCTGCTTATTGCCTGCAATCGACATAATGCACTTAATCAGTACATTATAACATTATTTTATGCATAGCTAAAGTAAAGCAGTAAAGATGCAGATAATGCTTTTGCGTGCATGAATTTCCTTAACTTATGCTAAGTTCTAGCCTAATCTAGGTCAATTAAGACCTATGATTGCTGCACAATCATGCAGGAAATGTAGGTGGTGGCTACGGTAGGCAGCATGGAGTTGTGTGGGTGAAGGTTGTGGGAGGCGGTGAGGGGGGCGGCAGCGAGGGGCAGCGTGGGGGACGGTGGAGGAGGGGAGGGTGCAGGGGTGGGGGAGGGGGGCCATGGAGGGGGCAGCGACTCGAGGAGGAGGGGCGGCAGGCTGGGGAGGGGGGTGGCTCACTGGAGGGAGGGAGAGTCGATGGCAGGCTGGAGAGAGGCAGGGAGGAGGGTGGCTTGCATGAGGAAGGAGAACTATTTTGGGGGAGGGGGAAGGGGTGCGGGTACAAGCTTATAGTCACCGTTGGCCACAGTTGATCTGATGAACTGTCGCTAATGTGGGTATAGATATTTATAAGCGGCTCACATTAGCGATGGTTGATCTCATTAACCATTGCAAATGTGAGTCAAGCACCTTTTCCCGCCTCATGCGGGAATGCATTTTTTAAGCTTCCGCTAACATTTCGCGATGGTTGATCGCATCAACCGTCACGAAATGTGAGTAAAGCACCTTTTCCCTCCTTGCATGATAATTCATTTTTTTACCTGCCGCTAACATTTTGCGACAGTTTATCAAACTGTCGCAAATGCTCATTTGAGACGATTTTGTGACTAACTGTCATGAAGGTGAAAATGAAAACTTCTTCCACCTGACGTGGGAGTAGATATTTTCGCATTGTGGCACGCATTTGTGACGGTTGATATAACAACTGTCGCCAATTGAGAGTTAATGTTCCGTTGATAGTTAGAGACGGTTTATAGCAACATTCGAACATATAACCGTCGTTAATGTGCAACTATTGGCGATGGTTTCACGACCATCACAAGTTTAATGTCGCCAATAGTGGCTTTTCTTATAGTGGTAAATACTTTTTCAAGCTTTGTATAAGTGGTTTACACCACCTTAGTGTATTGAGGCATTGCAATTTGCTTTCCAAGTTGTATGCTTTTCCTTTTTTGCAATAAAAGCATAGTTTAATAATCCTTGTCATTTTGTGAGTTTAGTCTTGTTTAAAATCCAAAAAAAAATGCAAAATGGAAACAATAAAAATACTTCTCACTTTTTAGTTGGAGATTGTAGATATATTTCTTATTTTTCTTTGCAAAAGCAAAAAAGGACAAAAAAAGGAAAAGATAAAAAAACTTAGTTGGTCACTTTCCTTTCTGCTTTGTCATTAAACAAAAAGCACAAAAAAAGGTAAGTGTTTAGTTTAGTCTTAGGTTAGTTTCGATTTCGCAAGAAAAGTAGAAAAAAAATGAAAAAGATAAAAATCGCAAAAATAGAATAAGGAACTAACTTAAGGCATTCAAGGCCCAATTTCATTTAAGCCTCCCCGTAGATCAACCCAGACTCCCTCATCTTAATCCACTTCGAGTTCCATAATAAATTTTGAATGCACTAGTGCTAAGGGAGAATTAAGCTACAACAACGGGTTTTTGAACTCGTAACTTCGCTAATTTAGCGTATTACACTTAGCCCTAGCCAACATCTCGCAATTTTGACTCCATTTTCGGGGAGGCAATGGGCGTTGGTTTAGCTCTAATCATCTTGTAAATATTTGTATCTAATCATCCTTGCCTTTGTTGTTTTGTTGTGTGTAGGTGAATGCGAAGGGAAACCCATGCACACATTGACATGTGGTGAAGACAAAAGCTAAGTACCCTTTCACCCTTATCTAAAGAAAAAAAAATTCAAATATAAAAAAATAGAAAAATATAAAATCTTTTTGGACCGCGCGCCAAACCAAACCGGCCGGTTTGACCACGTGTTGCCCGCTTGCGACACGTGTTGCGTCCTAATTAGCCACCACATGCTTTTGCGGATCGTTGACCGTGGGCCCACATCGCACCCATCCAATCGCGCCACAAGGTGCAAATTAGCCACTCTGCTCCTTGTCGCTCGATGCAAACTTGTGCACGCGCCTTTGAAAATGCCCCGCCACTTATCAGCGCATGCGCATCCGCGACTCCGCCGTGCTAGCATTACCTCCGCACAAGCTGCCATCACCACGTGTCGGGCTCTCACCACCCGTTGCCACCACTGCCACGACTATTGTGGTGGGAAGCCCAGACTTTTCGCTATCGTGAAAAGGTCCCTGAAGGAAAAATTTTTAATTTTTAAAAAGAAAATCCAAGATTTTCCTCCTCTCTTCCTTTCTTAATTTGAGAGGCTTAGAGGCTAATGACGATCCAAGGGGTTCCTTTTATAGGCTCAAGGGTTGTTGAGATTAGGATTAGTAGGGTGACATAATTAAAATACCCCTAAGGTTAGGTCTGCCTTACATTTAGGTCCTTTTCAACTTGTTTTGGCGAAAACTTGAGCTATACACCTTGGAATCACACGAAACAAGTCATCGGAAAGCTTGCGATGAGAGGAATCTAATGGTACCACATATGGCACCATTTTGACAATGTTTGACCAAGGGTTGACTCGAAATATGCATTTTTTGGCAATTTAAGGAGGTGTTTGCACCAGCATCGAACCACAATCGGGTTTACAAGTTTGAATTGTCCTGAACCACTTTGAAATTACTCAGAGTCTGGATTTTGGGATGTTACAGATATAACAACCTTAAAGGGAGTTTCGTCCTCGAAACTCGAGCGAACATGTAAGTACAAAGGGAGACATGCAAGCAAGCGGTCCATAACAACCTTAAAGAGGCAATAACAACCTTAAAAAGAATAAACCAGGTGTTATGGACCCACCGATAAACAACTCAGGATACCTCTCCTGTACCTCAATTAGACAATAACTCCATTTTCTTAATAATAAACACAGAAAACTATTTAGCATGCATTGGGTTGTAAGGTAACTGCATGGCCCACGGACTAAAATGGCAGGTATGCAAGGCATGAGAATTCCACAACAAAATCAACCAGTGTCAACAAAAATCAGAACTTTCATTTTCCAACCTTTACAACCAAATTTGTTAGTTTCAGGAAATTTACTAGTCTAGCCAGTTACTAACCAAAATATTAAAGTAAATTTACCAACGAGTATAAAAATGATTAACCACAATCATCAACCTCATACTTGCAATACATTAACTTTCCTATTCCACCTAATCACTACTTATGTCATTGTCAAACAAGAAACATCTTAAAATTATCCAGAGTAAAAAAATAAAGAACTAAATGTAGGCTCAAGAATTTATCACATAAGACCTGTCTTAGATTGTGAAAACCATTAACTTATCTTAATGTATGGTTTCCTTAAGAATAAATTGAGTCACAGCCTCACAAAAAAAAGGCACATCGATTTAAGTTCCGCTTTATTCAAGAGGAAAATTTTCATATAAAACTCAGTAATACACTCTTTACGACACCTTGGACAAGAGGCTACACAAATCATTTGAAGTTAACGATTACACCATAATTTTGGTGATTCTAGGTAGACATTACATCATTTACATCCATGGAGTATACACATATGATACGTAACAAATGTTGAATCTAGGGATGCTACCTTAAGTCAGGTGAAACCATTTTTTCAGATACGAACATATTAGTCAGATGATGCTACAAAAGTAGGTATCAACTATCAATTTCCTCATTTAAGATTTCAATACCTTTATCGGAATTCATTAATAAAAAAAAATGATTACCAACATTTTGTTTAAAAAATTTCAATCAATTTAACACTACCATCATTTGCAATGCTGATCTTAAAACCACAATGGTTTCATTAATATTTGTCTAGAATGCACTTTAATTCTATACCAAACATGCAGCCACTAATGAACACTCTTGCGAGAATTTAGTAAGTTGTTAAAAGAATTTCTATATGAAATGAATTGAGTGTTTATACAAACAAGCGAGAATTAAACAGAAAATTTGTTATCAACCAGTGTCAATTTTCATCACTCGTTAACCATTAACGAGGCAAGTCAGAAGAATTTGTGATTCCCTACCATCTATGCTGTCAACAATCAAAAGGATTTTGAAATGGTATGCCCATAGACGAAATTAATAATGATAGTGGTGATTTACAACAGATTGTTAAGGCAAAATTAGTCACATATGATACAAAATTCATGGAACTCATAATTACTAGATATTATAGGAAAATGCCTTCAAATCTAAGTAGAAATTTCAAGGAGCAAAACACCATCTTACAAAATTTTAAATTCATGCGAATGAAACAATCCTAAATTCTTAACTTGAAAACATGGAGCATTGAAAAAAAAGAAAAAAAAATCAAGTTTTAAGTACTTTCAAAGATCAAACTCAAGTTTCCAAAACATTTGTAACCTTTGTACTTTAAGCGATAATATATTCCAATCCTTAAGAATACATGAATATAATTTCCTAGGTTGATTAGAGTCTCATTCGATCATTCAATTCATTTATCAATTCCATCATGTCCCTGTATTCATTATCGCTGGATAACTTCCACTTACAATTTTAGGCATACACCAACTTTACGATTTATGTTTTGATATGATTGATAACGGAAGTTATCATATTATTCCTTTAAGCCATCAAATGTAGTGTATTTCTCTTTTCGATTCATCAAATTTATGCCTTTATTTCTTTTATAACCTTCCGAATCGAATTGTGCAACTTTATAATTTAATACTAACTCCATAAATGAGATATGAATTATTAGATCATCAATATCCTGAATGTATAAGCCATTGTTAAAATACCTTTGGCAATGTAATTAGTAACAATAGACTAATACATAAAAATTTTTCCTTATTTATCCTATGCAAGTCGACTAGAAATAACATGGTAGGAATACATCAAGATTAGGAATTAGCACAATATACGTTGTGAAAATACATTTCTCGTATCCTTATAAACTGTGTAATCAAACATGCATGCATGACAGTATAATAAATCTTCCTTTCCATATAACATACAGGAGGAACAATTGTATTATTTATACTTGCATATGAATCTATAACCAGTATAATTAACTAGACCAGAAATCATAATAGTCACATTCATTCAATCATTATTAGATGAATAATAAGATTACATGGCAGGAACAATCATCGATTAATTCTAAGCTACTTCGAGTAGTAATTGACTAATTTTATCCCTGTCCAGATAATAATAACTTAATTTCAATTTCAATCTAAATAAGATACGTCACAAAATTAGTCTATACAAGATTTTAATACACATTGCTACAATAGTAAGCCCTACAGCTTATGTCAGTTACCAACTGTATTAGAAATCAAGACAACCATCCTTCTTTAATAGTTATTAAGGTAATAATTGATCATTTAAGATCGTGCGTTAACATGGCAAGGAATCGTTTATCCCTGACTCAATCCCTCGCAGGCTTTCAATATATATATTGATGTGTTAAGGCATGTTACGAGTCAAATTCTTCGTGAAAATGTATATATACATATTTTATACTTTCAAGGACAGAAAACCTGTCATGCAAGAATTAGTTGAGACCAACAAATACTAACTGACTATTGGCCTTGACTCGAATGAAATCATAATTAAAATTAATTGACCACAGGGTGCGACAAATTTTTTTACTGATTTTATTCTAAACAAATAGTTGTGGCTATTGTTGTTCATAATGACTAATTACTTTCCATGTTGCCATAATATTTCTAAAGAAAATCCAAACTATCACGTAGTTACCGTTAAATAATAATAAGTATAGAAAATGCGAAATAGACTGTGCAATATCATGTGCTGGTCGAGAATAATCTACCCTTTTCTAAGTGATCAATGTTAGTTATATATACTCCACTATTAACACAATTATGCTACTATAGGTCATCCAATACATATTTATATATGTCTTGAAAACATATGTGACGTATATGTATATTTAAAGAACCAATGGTTGGGTGGTTTTCAAAAGGGGTGATAATGCATGGACACCTAATTTAAGTATCACAATTATGCACACCAAGTAGTTCTACCAATTAATGTGTTTGTCAGCCTAGTAATCAAATTTATTACCAATAAATCCACAAGCAAAACCCTGGAAAACTATACGATCACAGAAACGGTGCATGAACCAAGAAGTTACTAATTTACTTTTTGAGATCACATTCGGATCAAGCGATGCCCTAAGGGGGCCTCTAATCTGCTCATCCCAACGGTTGAAGGGATGACCTTAATGATGGGAGAAGTAGGAAAACTAAACGAGATGGGGACAGGATCAGAAATCAAGAAGAGAATCAAGTCAGAATACTGTGGAAGATTAGGACTAGGGATACTATGTCACTATGCGATTGAGTACTAAATCCGTGACACAATATGAATATATGTATGGCCTTTTCAAGTAATTTTATGATTAGTGGGGTGACCTTGCTTTGATACCATCTGTGAGGACTCGAGTCCTGCCAACCCACAAGACCCGAGTTGCCGTGTGTTAACACTAAAACAAATCACCCACAATACAATAGTCACCCAACGCATAATCATAAAATATAAACATAGCTAACAAAAAATTCATATTGTAAAAATTAAAGGAACACAAATTTAATACTAATGGATTTACCGTAGTATATAAGTCCAAGGAGATGTACAATGGAAATCTCTTGGCAAACTGCCAAGTACACCTGAGTATGGAACCCAAAAATACGTCAAACTGAGTAGAGTAGAAATAACAACAGCAGAGTGCAACAGTAACCAAGCACAAAAGAATATGGGTACTATAGCTTTAATTAATCCATTTATTAGACATCTTGTTATCTGATTCCGTTTCTTAGCTTCGAAGCCCAAGTTATTACAGTTCACAATCTATCAATCGATGCCTCAGGGCACAAGATGATTTCATGTGACTTCTTGCAGCACAAGACCGGTATAAGCCACACTCCTAGTCGAGAAGATCACTTATACCCAATGAGTCGTTGCTCTCCATCACCCTGGGGTCATTGCAAAGAGGGGTGGCAGCTACGTTGTGTAGCATGAACATGTACATGCACTATGTACGCTGAACCACAAACATCCAATGACCCACCCACCGGTCGAGAAAGAAACTACTCCAACCCTCGAGCCCTGCAATCCGCTATCCCAGTTGGTTGTTAAGCCTAACCAAAGGGTCGTAGGGAGGCCAGTAACTCCCTAAACTAGCGTAGAACCAGTCTAGAAGACCAAAGCTACTGCCAAATCCAGCAAGTAGTAGGTTGAAATCAGTTATCTGATTCCTTTTAATTTTTGACAAATCCGTCGTACTGATTATTTTATCATTTATGGATAACTGTATCTTTTGTTCTTGTTAAAACTAGTCACATTTAAGGATTTCACCTCCTTAAGCCCAGGAGGAACATATATTCATATCGCCCTTAGTATTATCAGTCTTCAGAAAATTTCCATTTTTGATGGGGATTCCATATTAGTTATTAATTACAAACTCGATGAAATTTATTTCACAAAGGTCTACAAAATCCTTAGAGTGTTCATTTTACAAATTCGAGGATTAACAAAATCCTCATTATCTTCCACCCATTCATTTACAGGTAATTCTAAGTTCATGATAGTGGTCCTGTATTATTCTATTTAATAAAGACTATCATAGAACTTGCTTTATAGAAAATGGATCTTATTTTATACATGCGATAACAAGGTAAATATGGTCATTAACTCTTAACCTTTCTCATAAAATCCAGTTATTTCTCATTAAAGTGCCCATAAACTAGGGAAAACGTATTAGAGTCGCTTTACACTATATTTAATAAGTGTACACATGGTATCATCCACTATTCATGAGAATTGTTTGTAATTATTTTGATAGTTAATCCAATTAACTATTCCCATCCAAGTCACCGACTTGATTTACCATGTTTATATTTAATATTAAAGTACCCCCAAGATAATAAGATGCATGAAGATGTGTTTCAACTCAGCAAGAGGAAAGAATGGACACTAAACGGTGCAATATGCCAAGAAAATCCCCACGTAGACAAACTACATGGAAGAGAGAGAGACTACTCTACCTAATGTCATTGGAGGGTTACGGTGACTCCGAACCATGTGCACAGGGCCTAGGGGTAGCATCCATGCCCACCTCAAAATTCACACACGCATCGAGGCAAGACCTGATTTGAACGAACCATTAATAGGGTCGAAAACACCTATTCAGGTTTCTGATTTTTCACTAAGGATAACATACTCAAAAGTGAAAATAAACCACACCAATGCATAGTATGCATCAATACAATTCAATGGTACCTTATTTGTTAAAATCCGAGGTTGGTGTTGAAGTGATCTATCGAGGAGTTTTAGATATGTTTCGTCATTATAGCAAAATCTCCTAAATAGCTCTCTTAACAAATACAATTTATAAACTCAAATATCTAGAAATGAAGTCCGAGGTCGAACACAAGGAGCAAGTATTGTAATTCACATACTAATTAAGATGAATATATAAATGAGCACAGGAATTTAAGTATAGTAATGATATTCAATGAATAATAATTACTCAAACTTGATATTCAATAAGAACATGAGTATTTCAAGAGTTTAATGAGGCAAAACGATGTCTAAGACTAAATAATGGTGATTTAAATCATCAATTATTAGTCTAAGCACATATATCAATTATTCAATCATATCAAATAAATGAACAGTAATCAGATGTCTGGTATATGGATTAGACGACTTAAGTGAAGCCTTCTACAGTGCTCTGTAGAGAGCCTTCTTCAAAGTCTTCTCCTCTTTAGCTTTTTCAGCTCTTCTTCTTCTTCTTCTTGAGCCTTTTCTTCTTTCTCAGGCATGACCCCTCTCTTCTTCTTCTTCTTCTGCCTTTCCTCTTCTCGCCCCTTCTTTTCTCCTTCAGCCAGTACCTTCCCCTTTTCTTCTTCTTCCTTCTCTTTCCTTCAGAGAGCACAAGGGTTCTCTTTCATGGCTAAGTGTTGCACAATGCATAGAGGAGCAAAGCCTTCCCCTCCCCCGCTCTCTCTCTTTCCTTCCTCCTCTCTTCTCTCAAATATCTAGGCTTAATCGGGTATTTGGGCATGCACAGTAACTGGGTCCAGGGTTGCGTGCCTGGGGTTGCAGCCGAGGAGTGAAGCTTGGGCAGGTCAGGTATGTGCAGGTGAAGTTGGGGACCTCACTCCCAGTGTTCTTGAGGAAGTAAGCCGTATGTAGAAATCCAATTTATGCCTAGGTGAGCACTTTTCTCTCTATGATGTGGGAGTAAACGTCCCCTTGTTCTTCACACGTGCCTGCTGCTAGAGTGGCTTCTAATTGAAGGTGAAGGAGTGGATGGGGATTTCAATTGAGGACCTGGAAGTGGTCCTGGGGCTCTTCCGCATCACCTAGAGGTTGCACCTGGGGTTTGCGTGGCTTCAAACATGAAGAACAAAGGCGGAGATGACGGCGGCGATGGCGGAGATCGGTGAACACCTAAAACATAAGTTAGAGCCTCACTGCAGCATTAAAACACTTCAGGAGGATCATCGTGGTGCGATGAGTGCAATAGTGGGTGCGGCGGAGTGAAAGGAGGTGGTGTGAGTGTGGCGATGTCAGAAAGTGAGTGCGAAGGTGGAGCTGTTTGGTGGGGCTTTTGGGTGGCGAATAGAGTGAAATAGGAGAGGGGTTTTGTGTGGGTGGATGAGGCGGAGGTGGTGGAGGCGGGGCAGACTCGCCGGTGGTGTGGCTGGAGGTGAGGGAGAAGGTGGATGGCGGTTAGGTCGAGGGTTGATTTTTCGATTTTAATAAAGGGAATTAACCTAAGAAACTAAGGGAATCTAACTAACCCTAAATCTAATTGATGAAAGGGAAGGATTCCCATGTCGATGGTACGTCGAATGTTGGGAAGACAAATTCTCCGGTGATAGGAGCGGTGATGACGAGAGGGCATGGTAGTGGCCACTGGTATTAGGACACGCAGAAGAATGTGGGGAAAAAAGATCCACCCGCTATGGTCTGTGAGGGTGGACGAGGAAGGTGGTCAGAGAAGGTTGCTGGAGTTGGCAGAGAAGGAGGTCGGGGAGAAGTGAAGAAGGGGCAACTGGCCTCCAAACCAAGTTAAGGAGGTGAGGCAAGTAAGGGAGGTCCCTTATAGGGCTTAGGAGAGATTTAGAATAGGAAACAAGCTTCATTAGCTTTCTTAGGATTCAAGAAGAACCCTACTAATTTCATGGGTTCATACATATGAATTAGAGGGATTTAAGAGTTAGAATCGATCCCAATAGGTTTCCCTAGGTGTGAACATCAATCCCACCAAATTTGGTGGGATTTAATTGCATTTGAGTGGGATTTGGCTCGATCAAAGCCTACTTGGAGGTCGGTTGACCTCCAATGGCTGCAGGGTTCAATTTCTGAAGATGATGAAGAAGTTGGGGGACTTTTTGTAAGAATTTCAAAAGTTGAGGGGCTTTTTGTAAGAAAAAGAGTCAATATAGGATTAAAATGCAAACTAGGTCAAGATGATATCAGATTAGGCCTAAATTTTGGTACAAACCTAATTTGGACCCAAGAAATCTGATGGAGAAGTTATATTTTAGTTTTAACTAAGTTTGATTGGGTAATTTACGTAAAAAACCAAATTAAGGTAATTGTCTGTCTGAGACTATGTTTTAGGTCAAATTGCGTTCAAATGGTCAAATCAAGGATACCAAACCTTAGAGAATATTTTTCTATGATTTTTAGAAGGTTTAGATGAGTTTTATCCTGACCAGAATCTCAGTTAATTAAGCGAGTCTATTTTTAGGATTTTAGATGTCTATTAATTCTTGAAATGCGTGAAAATCCATTTCATTCTACATGAACCCACTTATTAGACATTAATGATCATTTGACTTTTAATAAGCCCTTGAAATACCCTGTGGTTATTTTGTATTTATGGAATGCTATTAATTTTGCAGAAATAACCTTATATTCTTCTCTTCTTTTCAAAATAAGATAATGTGCCCTTAGGACCTTCTGATGGATATGTAGGAGTTTTATTAACCTTATCAGAACAAATTGAGTTGGTTATGGCTCATGATGGTGTTCCCATCATACCCCCATGCCTAGATTTTTCTATTCCCTTAGCAAAATTCTATGGATCAGACCAGTTATCTAGGAATCAGATCTTAATACCAACAATAGGCCTAGAGATACTCAAGTACCAGCCCAGATTGAGACCTAACTAGCTTTCGCCTCAATCTGTCGTGAAGGTTTCTAAGGCTCATAGGAACTATCCCAAGGTTCGTTGGACCTAGCGGTTAAAGCACTCATACTTGTAACATGGTTAGCCCAGGTTCAATTTGCTAGTGCATTCTTTTTAGAGAGGGATAGAAGAAGATTTTCATTTTTGGAGAGATTTCTCTCTCCTTTTCTTTTCATTATATTTTTCCTTAGATCCAACCTCGAATTAGCCCAAAACATGTTCTGTATCGGATTCCTTGTCCCTACCATCAATCCTTGTAGGGTCCTTGGTAATCTATGCTTTGAGATAGCACTGCCCATGGAAACCCCCAGAACCTTGGCTTTTGACACTTCAGGATAGTGCCGCCCATGGCATTTTGTAGCTAAATCCAGACCTTGGCAATCGACATTTCGTGATAATGTCACCCATGTCATCTGAACCAGCACAAGGTGCTTACGTGCCCCTAGTAGGATATTTAGATACCCTAGGAGACAAGCACCAAGGAAACGATATGCTATTATGCATCTTTAAGGGGAATTTCCCACCTCTCCACGCTGGGGACTCATCCAAATCAACTTGTGTTTTCGAGCCGCTCTAATCTAGATCTTAGGACCATTTTTAAAATAGCATAAAATGCTTTTTGACATGATTTCATATTTAAGCGCATTGAACCAGATTGTGTTTGATTTAGGGTGCTTAAGTTACTAAGTCCCGCAAACCTGAGGTCAGTTAACGGGGCTGAATAGTCCCTAGGTCTTAGACCTAATACATATGCATTGCATTTTCCTCAACCTCTTGAGGATTAATCCAGATCTTGACAAGTACGTGAGTGTTTAAATCTTAGAATGGATCCAAGAGGCCTAAGGTCGGTATTCGCCACTAATCCCTTAAGCTTTAGCTCTCCAGGTCTTAATTCATCATTCGATCCAACCTAGAAGTTAGGTAAGTTCCAAATTATTTTAGAGACTCAATTTTTTCATCTTTTTGCTCATTTCTTTCTTTTCTTTTTGTTTCCTCATTTTTCTTCATTTAGCTCAAATTACCTCCTCATTTCCTCCTCAAGAATGATGTGATATCTCAAAATTTTCTCCCTTTTTCTCCATTATATATATATGTATATATTTTTTACGAAACCCTTTTGTGATTTGATTTTCACAGCGTCTTGCACTTTAATACCCCTCTATGCCTATGATTTGCAATGTCCTCATTATAAATTAGGTGGGTTCGAGTTCAATTTAGATCGTATATTAGAATAAGGGTCAAAGGGCAGGTGGATGGGTCAGGATAACTGTTGCGAACGATTTCAAGCTCTGGTACGAATACTAAAGGTGGGATCAACTGTTGTAATGGACAAAACCTAAAGTGTAATATGATTTCAGCAGAGAGATATGTCAAAAGGGTTTTAGGTTTTTTCAAAAGATGACGGGTTGCCTCCCGTTAAGCGCTAAGTTTAACACCATTAGCTGGCCACAATGAGCTCAGGGAGAATGGAAATCAAAAGATAATGTAGCCAAGTTTGTGTCAGTGAGTTCAATGAATGGTTTGAGTCTTTGACCGTTCACAATAAATGGTTCAGAATCAAGGCTGAGTTCACTAATTTCGATAGCTCCATTTCCAAAAACATGTTGGACAAGGAATGGTCCAATTCATTTTGATCTGAGTTTGGCTGGGAATAGTTTGAGTTTGCTACAATGATGAAACATATCTAGAACTCCTTGATAGATCACTTCAACATTTTGGCACTATTGCCAGGGATGAGTTGGTGCAGGTTGGAGGTGGAGGAAAGGAAGATGTTTGTGGCGGTTAGGTCGAGGGTTGATTTTTGGGTTCTAATAAAGGGAATTAACCTAAGAAACTAAGGGAATCTAACTAACCCTAAATCTAACGGATGAAAGGAAAGGATTCCCATGCTGGTGGTATGCTAGACGTGGGGAAGATGAATTCTCCGGTGATAGGAGTGGCGACGACGAGAGGGCATAGGTAGTAGCCACTGGTATTGCGGCATGCAAAAGAATGTGGGGACAAGGATCCACCTGTTATGGTCTGTGAGGGTGGACGAGGAAGGTGGTCAGAGAAGGTCACCAGAGTTGGTGGAGAAGGAGGTCTGGGAGAGGCGAGGAAGGGGGAACCAGCCTTCAAACCAAGCTAAGGAGGTAAGGTAGGTGAGGGAGGTCCTTTATAAGGCTTAGGAGATCCTTAGAATAGGAAACAAGCTTCATTGGCTTGCTTAGGATTCAAGAAGAACCACACTGATTTCGTGGATTCCTACACACGAATCAGAGGGATTTAGGAGTTAAATCGATCCCAATAGGTTTCCCTAGGTGTAAACATCAATCCCACCAAATTTGGTGGGATTTGGCTTGGTCAAAGCCTACCTGGAGTTTGGTTGACCACCAATGGTGGCAAGGTTCAATTTGCAAAGAAGATGAAGAAGTTGGGGGCTTTTTGTAAGAATTTCAAAAGTTGAGGGGCTTTTTGTAAGAAAAAGAGTCAAAATAGGATTAAAATGCAAACTAGGTTAAGATGGTCTCAGATTGGGCCTAAATTTTGGTACAAACCTAATTTGGACCCAAGGAATCTGATGGTGAAGTTGGATTTTGGTTTTAACCAAGTTTGACTAGGTTATTTACGTAAAAACATAAATTAGGGCAAATATCTATCTGAGACTATTTTAGATCAAATTGGGTTTAGATGATCAAATCAAGGATACCAAACCTTAGAGAATATTTTTCTATGATTTTTAAAATTTTTAGATAAATTTTATCCAGACCAGAACCTCAATTAATTAAGCAAGTCTGTTTTTAGGATTTTAGATGTCCATTAATTCTTGAAATGTGTGAAAACCCATTTCGTTCTGCATGAACCCATTTATTAGACATTAATGACCATTTGACTTTTAATAAACCCTTGAAATATTTCATGATTATTTTGCATTTATGGAATGCTGTTAATTTTGCAAAAATAACCTTATATTCATTCCTTCTTTTCAAAATAAGATAATGTGCCCTTAGGACCTTCTGATGGATATGTAGGAGCTATTATCAACCTTATCAAACCAAATTGAGCTGCTTATGGCTCATGATGGTATTCCCATCAGTTGGGAAGGCCTCAAACCAGATGAAACAATGTGAGGGGGTCCAACACGAAACCAAACCGGCTGGTTCGACCATGCACCACTCGCTCGCGACATGTGTCACACCCTGATTGGCTGCCACACTCTCACGCGGATCGCCGACGGCGTGCCCGTCCGATCGTGCCACGTGGCACAAATCTGCCGTTTCATGCCTTGCCACTCGACAAGAATGCACACGTGCGCATTTGAAAATGGCCCACCACACGTCAGTGCTTGCGTGCCTTTGACTCCACCGTGACATGCGTCGCTTCCGCGTGAGCCACCACCGCCACGCGTTGCACTCTCGTCACCTGCCGCTACCACCGCCACAACTAATGCGGTGGGAAGTTCGGACTTTTCGCTATAACGAAAAGGTCCCTGAATGAAAAATTTTAATTTTTAAAAGGAAAATCCAAGATTTTCCTCCTCTCTTCCTCTCTTAACTTGAGAGGCTTAGAGGCTAATGATGGTGCAAGGACCTAGGGGGGTCCTTTTATAGGCCCAAGGGTTTTTGGGATTAGGATTAGTAAGGTGAAATACCTAAAATACCCCTAGGATTGGGTCCACTTTAAATTTAGATCCTTTTCAACTTGTTTTGGCCATAACTTGAGCTATACACCTCAGAATCACACGAAACAAGCGTTGTTAGAAAGCTTGCGATGAGAGGAACCCAATGGTACCACATATGGCACCATTTTGACAATGTTTGACTGAGAGTTGATTCGAAATATGCATTTTTTCCTAATTTAAGGACGTGTTGACACCAGCATCGAACCACAACCGAGTTTCCAGGTTCAAATTGACCTGAACCACTTTGAAATGACTTAGAGTCTAGATTTTGGGACGTTAAGCTAGTAATCGACATTTCAGGATAATTCTGCCCATGACACTTGAACCAGTACAAGGTGCTTAAGTGCCCCGGGTAGGATATTTAGATATCCAAGGAGACAAGCACCGAGGAGATGATATGTTATAACGCATCTTCGAGGGGAGTATTTTTCATTCCTCCTCTCCACGTTGGGAACTCATCTAATCAACTTGTGTCTTCGAGCTGCTCCTAAGTTGAATCTTTGGGAAAACATTTTCAGAATAGAACACTTTTGGCATTATTCTTCATTAAGTGCACTGAACCAAACTGGTGTGTGATTTTTGGGTGACTAGGTTACCAAGTCCCGTAAACCAAAGGACAGGCAACATGGTCGAATAATCCCAAAGCTTTAGACTTAATACATTAGCCTTGCAACTTCCTCAACCGTTTAGGGAATAGTCTAGATCCTAACAAATACGTGAGTGTTTAAGCCCTAGGATAGGCCCAAAAGGCCTAAGGTTGGTATTCGTCACTTATCTCCTAAGATTTAGCCATTCAGGTCATAATTCATCATCTGATCTAGCCTAGAATTTAGGTAAGTTCCATACTCAATTACAAAGACTAATATAATTTTTCTTTAGTTTGTTCCTTTTTTTCTATTTTTCCTTTTCTCCTTTTCCTCAACTCTGATCTTTCAATTCAGCTCTCCTCCTTTCTTTTTTTTTTTTTGAATGAAACACTTCCATGAATCGAATTTCACAGCATTTTGCACTTTAATACCCCCATGCCTACGATTTTCAATGTCCTCATTGTAAATTAGGTGGGTTTGAGTTTAGCTTGGATCACACATTAGAATTGGTTTGGGTGGGTTGGTGAACAGGTTGGGATGATTGTTGCGGATGATTTCAAGCTTTAATACAAATATCAGAGGTGAAGTTGGCTATTCTAATAGTTGAACCCTAAAGTACAATATGACTTTAGCTTAGAGATAGGTTAGAAGGGTCTCAGGTTTTTCAAATGACAGGTTGCCTCCCATTAAGCGCTAAGTTTAACGCCATCAGCTGGGTGCAATGCAGCTCAGGGATAATGGAGATCAAAAGATATAGTAGCCAAATTCTAATCGGTGAGTTTAAGGAACGATTTCAGTCTCTGACCGTTCACAACAAATGGTTCTAAGTCATGGCTGAGTCCACTAATTTCTACAGCTCCGTTTCCTAAGATTCTTCAGATGAGAAAGGATTTGATCCATTTTGATCTTAGTTTTCTTGGAGCTTAAGCTTAGCATCTAAGAGGAGCACTTTCTGACTAGGATGGAATGATTTTCGTGATATGTGCTTGTCATGGAAGGCTTTGACCCGCACTTTGTAGATACATGAGTTCTCGTATGCATCATTGTGTAACTCCTTGATCTCTCTTATTTGCAATCGACGGTGGATTCCATCCTTCATGAGATCCAAATTGCACTTTCGTACTGCCTAGTAGGCCTTATGCTCCATCTCTACAGGAAGATGTCATGCCTTCCTGGACACGAGCCTAAATGGAGACATCCCTGGCTGGGTCTTATGGGCTGTCCTATAGGCCCATAAGGCTTCTGGAAGTCGGGTGGACAAATCCTTCCTGTCAGGCCAAACAGTGACCTAGAGGATTTTCATAATCTCCTGATTGGAGAGCTTAGCCAATCCATTAGTCTGGAGGTGATAAGGACTTGAAATAGGATGTGACACCTCGTACTTTTTCATCAAGACTTGGAAGTGCACATTCATGAAATGAGACCCGCCATCACTGATGATGGCTTTAGGAACTCTAAATCTAAAAAAGATATTCTCTTGAATGAACCGGAGAACAACTTTATGATCATTCATTCTTGTGGGTACGGCTTCGATCCATTTTGAGACATAATCAACAAGTAAGATGTACTCGAAGCCATTAGATTTGGGAAAGGGTCCCATAAAATCAATTCCTCATATGTCAAAGATCTCGTAAATGATAATAGGATTCAAAGGCATCATATCGTACAGGCCCATGTTGCCAAGGGTCTGACAACGGGCACATGCTCTATAGTAGGATTGTGTGTCATTGAACATAGTAGGCTAAAAGAACCCATACTGGAGGGACTTCACTGTGGTTTTACACCCAGAGAAATGGCCACCGTAGGCTTGGTCATGACAAAAAGAGATGACATGATTGACCTCATTGCTGGGAATGCATGTTCGAATTACTTGGTCATTACCGATGTGAAATAAATAAGGATCTTCCAAGACATAGTACTTGGCATCGAAAATCAGCTTGTCCCATCGGGAGGTTACCCAATCATGCGAAACTTTCCTAGTAATGAAGTAATTCATGATATCAGCAAACCAGAGATGTCCATTAATGACCAAGAGATGTTCAACCAAAAAATGCTCGGTAATAAGTCCGGACAGGTCATTGATTAAAGAAGGAAGGTGAGACAGATGGTTAGTTACCACATTTTGCTTTCTCGCCTTATCGTGACTTTCAAGATCGAATTCTTCCAAGAGCAAGACCCATCGGATTAATTTAGGTTTTGCATCCTTCTTCATAAGCAAGTGCCTCACTGTAGTGTGATTAGAGTAAATGATGACATGGGATCCTAGCAGGTATGATCTAAATTTCTCTAGACAGAATACTATAGCTAGTAGCTCTTACTCTGTAATTGTTTAATTACACTAAGCCTCATCCAATGTCTTGTTGGCGTATATATTACCACTCATTTCTTGTCGATTTTCTGCCCCAACATTGCTCCAACTGTGTAGTCGGACACATCACACATTATCTCGAAGGGTTAAGCTAGTCATAGGATTGTAGGATTGGAGCTTAAGTAACTCGGTCACGCAGGATTTTGAAAGCGTGAATGCACTCACTAATCATCTTGAAAGGCATGTCCTTTGAGAAGAGATTCATTAAGGGGCACACGATCTTTGAGAAATTAGATATTGATGTATACACATTCATTTAGGTTAAAATGCCAATTCATGCATGTTCCTAAGCTTAGAGATGCATCCCATACTATAAATATTGCATAACATACATCATTTTGCATTTAGAATAGCTTGTATAAATTTTACGTTAATTTGCGTCCTTTTATGGCTAGGAGAGAATGAGATTTATTTTGGGGTCTCAAATTGACAATCTGACTGTACGGATCTGATTAGGACAACGATTGGAGTCCAATGCCTCAAAAACCATCTTGATCAGAATCCTGTAGCACATTGTGCAGTTTGAGGATGATCAACAGCCAAGTGATTAGGTGATGCAATTCAAAGCTTCAACAACAAATCAAACTGCACGGATGGATCCAAATCGATGATCGCAGCCTAACAGCACTAAAATCTCCCCAATCTGACTTTTGTGGTGCCACCTACAAAGGAAAGAAGATTAATGGCCATGATAGCACCATGTGGTGCCATCACAGCCACCCAATATCACTGTAGCCTTGCCTTAGCCTCAAAGGAGCCCTACCTCAAGTAATCCCAGCTGTTGGATCTCAATCTAACGACCCTAATCATGCCACGCCGTTCGCTTCATCTTAGGAGCTCCTTAACTTTGATTCTCGACCGTTGGATTTCCATCCAACAGTCGAGATCTCTCACCACCTCGATCCTCCACTCGACAATCCATCCACATGCTGCATCGATCTCGCCTACCACTCGCAATGTAGGGACACGCAATCGACAATTCACGCGCACATCCAATTTGTTGCGAAGGTGTGCAGACGAAATTCGTCTGCACGATCTCAATCAGTTGGTGAAGAAGGTGGTGATGTGGCATGATCAGCATTATGCAATTTGAAGTGGTGATAACGTGTGGACCAACATGCGAATCGAAGTGCCATTTGACCCGATTTGAAGAGTGCGATGCTTGTGTGATCCACTGCCCTCTAATGGAGATCTGACGGTGGAGATTCAGCATCGCGGTGACAGCGGTGCACACGAGCTACATGTGTGTGCACAAGTGTGAGTTGGGGCTGTAGAGATATTTGCGGTGGAGCTTTAGCGACGAATGTAAATGTCGCTGTTGACCATGACTTCATTTTGCCTCTTCTCCTCCACTATAAAAGGACCCTTACCCCTCTCATTTCTCTTCATGCTTTCCTTTCTCTCCTTCACCATCTCTAAGGCTCTAGAGAGAGCTTGTCCCAAGCCTGGGAGGCTCCTCTAATGTACAAAATCAAATATTTTTCCCCTTTCCCACCCCCCTTCGTGGAGCATCCGTGACGATCCTCTCACCACCTTTAGGAAGTGGATCCTCACAACGACGTCATCCCGCCCTGTCCTCCTTCCTCCGGCTCCATTCTTCTTCCTCTAGCTTCTCGCCACATTTATCCAAAGTGTCGCTAAAGTGAGTCATCGTCAAAGCGACTATCGAGGGGGATTCTTCTCACCTTTATCTTTTATCACTTTTTAGTGTAGTTTTTCGCTTTTCTATTTGTAGCAACTCTATATTGGAAATATGTGTGATTGTTTCTCTCTTTCTCTTTGCAAGTAGATTAGTTAGATAAATATTTTGTCGATTTGATGTCTTGCCTATTAAAATACTAAAAAAAATACAAAAGATAAAAACAACAAAAAGAAATAAAATCAAAGTACGAATTTCAAAACCAAACGTTCGCCTCTCAGTGTTCGACCCAGAATTCACTTCGAGTTTCAGTTATAAATTTTATTTGGTAGTGATATTTTGTGACTATGATGATGGGTTCTCCAAAACCCTGATTTCTCTTGCGAAAATACACTCATCATTTTGGTGTCGTGTCCGGGGAGACAACGCTCTTTGGTTTTTCTTACTTTTTTCCACCTTAACTTTTATCTCACTTTTTCTCTGATCTTCCTGTGATTGCAGGTACTGTTCTGAGGTGGGTCAGAGCAGTTAGATTGGAGAAAAGTGGAGATGAAGGTTCTGTAAGTGTATCCCTACCACCCTCACCCTAGATTTTATTTCGCCACACTAATAACTTAAACCCAAATCAACTTAGGTGCTTGCATAAACCTTAAGTTAGATCTTGGTTGTTTGATTGTCACTCCGTTCATCTCACCCATCCGCATAAATTAAAAATAGAAAAAAATTACTCTTCTCTTCTTGTGGGATTAAGCTAAAAGTGACTCAACTTAAACATCCACAAATTTCTTGACCTAAGGCACACAATTACATTAATTCTACCACTTAACCAGAATCTGACCTATGGATCTGGTACACCTTAACTCAACACACAAATAAGTGAGTAGAAATTTGATTAGGTTAAACATTTTTTTGTGCCTTAATCAAGTGGTGCAACAAGCCAATTGCTTGAACTGTTTGGGTCGCACCACTTAATTTAAAACTGATCCATCAAGTAGCTTGCCACTTAGGGTTCAATTTTTACTAACTAGCCAAACACTCCACATTTTTTTTGATTTTTAGAAGAATATATCATCACCAGTGCTTTCAAAACTTAGAGTGTTCTACTGAACCTGATTGAACGAACCTAAAGATTAAACCCTAAAAGCTACTAAACAAGGACGGACCCTAAAAGACACATCATCAAATAACCTTGTTTGAAAACCCTGGTTGTAGACACACACATATTTTAATTGATCATTAAGGGCACAACCTATCTAAAGGGCCCATCACATTCCAAGAGCACAATCATTCCAAGCCTAATTAAAATTGAGTAGACATTGGCCTTAAGGATTAACTCACTCTTTGGGACTCCAATTGAGATTTTTTTTGATTAATCTGCTTCTACTGGTCCATTTGATGTCTAGCTAGGGGAGTAACATCAAACGGCCGTGGTTGGGGGGTATCAAAGGAGTCGGAGGCACAAGCCAAAGGAAGAATGTTCTGTGAGCACCTCTATTTTGATGCACCAAAATTATGCTTATTGCTAGACTAACATTTCAGGACTATCTCGGAATAAAGCGTCTTTCAAGGCAAGTGTAGATAGTTGCTGATGTGTGTCTTTTTATCTTTATTTGAGTCTAGGACATTATTGTAAAGAACCTCAAATAAAACTAAAAAATGGATTTTCGCATATCTTTTCAAAATCAAGTTTTTAGGGTTATTGATTGACCAAATTAGTAAATTGATCAACCAAATTATCTTGATCGACCAGCCAACTTCATTAAACGATCAAATCAACACATTTTAGGAAGTTGATAAATATCCTTTTGATCGACCAACCAAGTAAATTGACCGATCAATTAGGGATAGACTAACCACCTAAATTGATTGACCAAATTGCCTTTTGATCGACCAATCAACCTTAATTGATTGACCAATTTAATTTCCTATTCAGGCAAAACTTTTAGTATAAATAGAGGTTGTATGCAACCCATCTTTTCATAACTTTAAAAGAGAAATACCATTCAAAAAGTAGAGCTTCTTGTTCTTATTCCAAAAGCCTTTATGCCCCATTCTTCATGTTCTTCAAAAGCACGATGCCTCGAACCTCTGTGAAAAATTCATTTTGATCTTTTATTGAGGTTCCATAGAAGTTATTTCTGTTATTCTATCCTGTTGCTTTGATTTACGGATCCCAAGTTTGTTGGGAAGATCCGTGGTTGTTGCTTTTACTTCTCTTCAGCATAAAAAGAGAAGTGGTTGTAAGAGGTTGTGCCACCCTAGTTCAAGTGGTGTGATTAATGGATTGACCAGCTTGGACTAGTCGAAAATATCCTAAGTTGGGAGGCTTAGGTAGTGGTTTTCACCTGGTTTGGGTTTCCATTATAAATTAGGTGTACTTTGTGCTTGAATCTTTTGTGATTTATTTGTAATTTGTGCATATAATATTTTTTTAAGGCGATACTATTCACCCCTCCCCTCTAGTATACATTGCGATTCATAGGATTTCCTCCTACTTTCACTTGGTATCAGAGCCTGCGTAGTCCAGGAAATGTCAAAGTCAAATGTTGACATGTATGTTGAGGGTCAGTCGACAGTTCGACCTCCTCTATTTGATGAAACAAACTTCAACTATTAGAAGACCAGGATGCAGATCTTCTTGGAATCAATGTACTACGAGGATTGGATGTGATCGCCTCGAAGTACACATGCCAGAAATCAAAGATGATGTTGCTATCACTCCAGATCAAAAGAAGATGACTACACACGATGCAAAAGCCATGAATTGCATATTCTGCGGTCTCTCCAGAGAAAAATTCAATAGAGTCTCTACATGCAAAATCGCACATGAGATATGGAGCATTCTAGAAGTTACCCACGAGGGAACTTCAAAGGTAAAAGAAACTCGAGTAAATCTACTAACCCAAAACTACGAGCTTTTTAGGGTGAAGAAAGGGGAGTCAATAAAGGAAATGTTCACAAGATTCATGAACATCATAAACTCCTTATGGAATCTTGATCAAGAAATCAAGAATGAAGCCCTTGTCAGAAAAATTCTTCGCTCACTCACCAGCGACTGGGAAACCAAGACTACCGCCATTCAAGAGTCTAAAGATCTATCCACCCTAAAACTAGATGATCTTATAGGAAGTCTAATGGTGTATGAGGTTCAACTCCAACACATGAGGGATCAAGAAGGAGAAGGATCCAAGAAGAAGACTATAGCTCTTGAAGCTATTCAGGGATCTGAAGAAACCTCAAGTGGAGAAGAAGAGGACATAGCCCTCTTCTCTAGAAAATTTAGAAAGTTCCTTAAAGATAAGAAGAATTGGAGGAAGAAGAAAGAAGAAATCAAGAATGATGCAATCACTTGTTACAATTGCAAGAGAAGGGGACACATCAAGAAGGACTGTCCATTTCTCAAAAAGGAGTCAGATAGAAAGAAGAAGCCCTTCAGAAAAGACAGAAAAAAGAAACCTTTCACAGCAACTTGGTATGACTCGAACTCAAGTTCAGAGGAAGAAGAAACCTCGGGAGAAGAAGCTCTTCTCAGTTTTATGGCTTTAGATGATGAGGTAACCTCCTTTACTCAAGATGAATTATTAGAAGCATTCTTTGAGTTGCATGATGTAGCTAAATCATTAAAACAGGAAAATAAAAACTTAGCAAAAGCATTAAGTGAGGAAAAAGCACACAAAGACGTACTAGATAATCAAAACAAAGAGTTATCTATTGAGATTACTGTATTAAAATCACAGATAAACAACTTAAAGATAGATATAGACAAACTAAAAGAAAACTCTTCTGTTCTATTAAATGATCTAGCTAAGTTCACAAATGGAAGTAGAAACCTGTATAAATTGTTAGGAACACAAACCCAAAGCACCAAAAAATTTCGGTTAGGTTACATAATAAAAAATGATCATGAATCATCTAGCTCTAACAAAGGGAAAGGTAGCTTGCCAAAACAGGCAACACAAAGTAACCACTGTGGACCCAAAAAAAAATCGGTACCAAAAAGTATGTTGCAATCTTGTTTTGTAGGTTCTGTAGATTATAAGAAATGAACTTTCCAAGAAATCAATGGAACACTAAA
Organism: Thalassia testudinum; assembly: GCA_037157565.1. Classification (NCBI taxonomy): domain Eukaryota; kingdom Viridiplantae; phylum Streptophyta; class Magnoliopsida; order Alismatales; family Hydrocharitaceae; genus Thalassia; species Thalassia testudinum. The sequence goes on along the minus strand of JAZHRO010000034.1, from coordinate 1,001,256 downwards.
GCCACTCTATCAAATAAAGCCTCATAAATACAAACCAATGATAGGAAAGAGAAGAAAGAAGATGGGTAATGGACAATGGCTATTCCAAGCACATGACCGGCGAAGAAGACCTGTTCCTATAGCTCAATTGTTAGGAAGGTGGTATGGTCATGTTTGGGAACAACCACAAAGGCCGTATTATTGGTAATGTTCAAATTGGTAACTCTTCTACCTCTTTTAATAATGTACACTTAGTTTGCGGCTTAAAACATAATTTGCTAAGTGTAAGTCAAATATGTGACAAAGGTTATAAAATTACTTTTACATCAAAAGATTTTAAAATTCGTGATAAAGAAACAAAATAAATTATTCTTAAAGGAAATAGATATAAAGACATTTATACTATAAACTTCGACAAATGCGACAGTCTTGATTGTTTGGTCGTATCTGACGAAGAAGCTACACTTTAGCATAGATGACTAGGTCATGTTCACATGAGGAACATTAGCAGACTCATGAAACATGAACTCGTCAAAGGTTTGCCAAATATCAACTTCAAGAAAAGCAAAGTCTGCGATTCTTGTCAAGTTGGTAAGCAAACTAAAAATCCCTTTAAGCCAAAAAGGATGGTTAGCACTTCACAACCTTTGGACCTACTTCACTTAGACTTGTTCGGACCAACCAAATCCAAAAGCCTAAGCAGGTGCAAATATTGTCTAGTCATAATTGAGGACTTTTCTAGATTTACTTGGGTATCTTTCTTAAAAGGTAAAGATTTAACCTTTGATGTTTTTAGCAAATTAGTTAGAAGACTACAAAATGAAAAAGCATATGAAGTAATTAGGATTAGAAGTGATCACGATGGAGAATTTGAGAATGACTCTTTTACCAATTTCTGTGATCAATATGGTATAAAACATGAATTTGCATTCCCTAGAGCTGCACCTCATAATTGTGTAGTTGAAAGGAAAAATAGGACTTTACAAGAGTGAACCTACACAATGATGTGAGTCAAAGCTGCCTTGATATTTTTGGGCTGAGGCTGTAAACACTACTTGTTATATTCATAATAGAACCTTGATCAGACCAATCTTAAAGAAGACACCTTTTGAACTCCATCATGGAAGAACACCTAGAATTTCCTACTTCAAAATATTCGGATGTCGATGTTTTATACTTAATATTAAGGAAAATCTTGATAAGTTTGATCCCAAAGTTCAGAAGGAATTTTCTTAGGTTATTCAACCAGAAGTAAAGCCTATATGGTTTTTAACAGGAAGAATTTTGTTGTCGAGGAAAGCATGCATGTATCTTTTGATGAAACTTTAGTTCAACCAAAATCTTCTATAATTGATGATGATGACCTAATAGTTGACCCATCAAACATTCCAAAAGAGAACATTTCTGAGATATCTCATTTGTGAATGATCATCCAAAAGAATTGGTGATAGGTGAATTATCTAAAGGAGTTCAAACTAGATCTTCCTTTAATAGTTGATCTTTCGCTGCTTTTGTTTCACAGTTAGAACCCAAAAATGTCAAGGAAGCCTTTTTTGATAATCATTGGATCATTGCAATGGAAGATGAGTTAAATCAATTTAAGAGAAATCAAGTATGGGAACTTGTTTCAAAGCCTGAATCACAAACCATTATAAGAACCAAGTGGGTCTTTAGGAACAAACTTAATGAATTAGGAGTAGTTAGAAATAAAACTTGACTTGTGGCCCAAGGGTATAATCAAGAAAAAGGAATTGATTTTGATGAAACATATGTTCTTGTAGCTCACCTAGAATCCATTAGGATGCTGCTAGCCTTTGCCACCCATATGAAATTCAAACGTTTTCAAATGAATGGCAAGAGTGCCTTCCTAAATGGATTCATCAAGAAGGAAGTCTATGTTAAATAACCTCTAGGGTTTGAAGATGTTAAAAATCCAGATCATGTCTATAAACTAAATAAAGCCTTATATGGACTTAAACAAGCTCCATGAGCTTGGTATGATAGATTAAAATCCTACCTAATTGAAAATGGATTTAAAATTGGTCTAATAGATCCAACCTTAGTCACTAAAAAGAAAGAAAATGATCTTTTAATAATACAAATATATGTTGATGATATTATTCTTGGTGCTACTAATGATTTGTTATGCCAAGACATTGCAAAGGTGATGTAGGATCAGTTTGAGGTGAGTAAGATGGGAGAACTTCGATTCTTTCTTAGACTTCAAATTGATCACTTGTCCTTTGGAATCTTCATATCTCAAACGAAATACATAGCAGAGATACTGAAGAATTCTTGATGGACAAAGTCAAAGGTAAAGAAACACTGATGGCAACTTCTACTCAATTGAAAATTGACGACACAGGTAAATCAGCAGATCAAAAACTATATAGAAGCATGATAGGATCATTGTTATATTTAACTGCAAGTAGACCTGATATATTGTTTTGCACTTGTTTGTGTGCTCGCTTTTAAGTAAACCCTAAAGAAACACATCAAAATGCTGTTAAAAGAATACTTAGGTATCTAGACAACATACAAGATTTAGGACTCTTCTATCCGAAGCCAGATACATTGGAATTATATTCCTTTTGTGATGCTGACTATGCGGGTAGCTTCACAGACCGTAAGAGTACTAGTGGAACTTGTCAATTTCTCAGAAATTTCCTAGTCTTTTGGTTCTCTAGCAAACAAAATACCGTATCACTATCCACAACTGAAGCAGAATACATAGTTGCATCTTTACTTGTTCATAACTATTGTGGATGAAACAAACATTATAAGATTTTGGCATGTCTTATAAGAATAACAAAATTTTGTGTGACAACACAAGTGCCATTAATCTATCTACGAATCCAGTACAACACTCTAGAACTAAACATATAGATGTTAGACATCATTTTCTTAGAGATTATGTCCTAAAAGGAGATATTAATTTATAATTTATTAACACAGAAAATCAACTAGCTGATATATTCACAAAACCTTTACCTAAGGAAAGGTTTAATCAAATTTATCATTCACTAGGATTATCTAGATTAAAAGAGCTTAATTAATTTGCCTAATGAATGTTTCTTTTACTGTTTGATCGATCAAATAGTCCACTCTGATCGACCAAAACTTCATACTTGCTTGGTGGGAAATCTCCCTCCAAAATTTTGACTTTTAATCGATTAATCAAAATGTTTGATCAACCAATCTATTTGGGAGGGACTTTTCCCTCCAAATGTTCAAACTCTGATCAACTAATTAACTTTTTTGATCGATTACTTTTCGTTTTGATCGACCAAAAACTCTTTTTGATCGACCAAAACTGGCAGATTCTCTTTTCGAAGATTGCAATCTTTTTTCCTTGATTTGCATTTGCAATCACCGTTTACTGTTTCTAACCTACGTGATTAGTTGCCTAAACTGCATTTACCTTTTTTTACTAATCACATTCTCTATAAAACACTTCATTTTTACTCAAACACCTATTTTTTACTACACTACCCCACATATTTGGTCCCCACTCCACCAAAACTCAAACACACTCGACCCCACTCCTCTCCACCAGCCATGTAATCGACCAACACCACCGACCATCTCGCGTGCAAGCCTCCTCCGTGCATGCATCCTCCGAGAGTAGCCCTTCAACAACAACATCGCCCATCCTCTGTCCGCTTCCTCCCTTGATCGACCATTTTTGGTTCGATCTTGGTACATTTTAAACCTTGAATACATCCATTTCCGTGGATTTCTCTTGTGCTTAAAATGTGCCTTGGCTTACTAATTTCTTGTTGTTACTTGTTTTTGTGTTTGAATGCAAAATCTTGAAGTATATGTGAGCCTATCATCCAATCAAACCTCTCTTTTTTTCAGTCTGTTACATTTTTGGTTGACCAAACACCTTGGTTGATTGACTAAAAGTTCATTTTTCAGTACCTTTGTCTGGGTCATTTTTAATCAACCAGTCTGATATTTTTGATTGACAAACGTGTTTTTGCGATTTTCAAATGGCTCCAAAATGTGCATGTACCTCCTCCTCGTCTCATCGTGATGACACCTTTGATCGCTTCTTCATCACTGAGGTTGCATGTGACTATTTTTCCTCGTTCGCAAAATTTTCACCTCATGTTGGTAGACCCGTTGACTTTACTTATTTTGAGTCTATATTCCCTAGAATTTGCGAAAAATTTGCTTACCAGTAGATTTTATGCCCTTTTGAGCAGAACTTTTACATCGGTTCCTAGAATAGCCGCATACCTGGTGTTGACCCGATGGCTGTCACCTATTTTATGCTAATCTGAAAAATATAGGTGAGGGTTTCAACATCGAGTTGACCTCTAATGTCTATGGCATAGAAGTTTTGGTCAACATGGATGTTCTTTCTGAGATTCTCGGTTGTCCGTCTGTTGGTCCCACGTTTCTTGAGCTCTACTAGCAAACACAGACGGATACCATTAGGGAGACCCTGGTCACTCCCTCTCACTTTGACTTGGGTCGTCCGGCCAAGTCACCCTATTTTTGTCATCTTCCACATTTTCTTAATTGAGTTTTTCTATAGAATTTTATATCTAAATCTACGTCTTTTGAAAATTGCTCTGGTATTATGCTCATCACTCTTTATGCATTCCTTAAGAACAAGCGGTTCAACTGGAACCACTTGATTCTGTATCTCATGAGCAAGCCTCCCACCAACTCATTCCAGTTTGGGACACTTCTCTCCCATATCTTCCTACACTTTAGTGTTCCCATGGATATAAACCATAAACAATTCATCACTCGTGTCTCCATATGCGATAAGCTCACTTATACGAAGATGGAGCAAGCATAGGGAGCCCGTGGTGAGGAAGCATCCCAGGATTAGTAGCAGGAGTAGACAATAGTACCTCCTCCATTCCCGCCTTATGAGCACTTTGCTGTGACATGTCCTCCTCCAGTGAGACCATCTCCATCTTTTTGTGACCAGGATTGGAGCCTCTTGGACCGACAGCTCTCAGGCAGGGACTTTGTGAGTATTCAGGATGTGACAAGTGGTATCTCATTGATGATGCATCGGCAGAGGGAGACAGATTTGATGATGATGTGCCATGGGCATCAGGTATCAGATTACCTAAATGCTCAGAGTCAGTTCTTGGACAGACTTAAAGAGTCTGTCAATGACATTCAGCAGCAGCTTCACTGACTAGCAAAAGATAAGCATGGGGGTGTGATAAACGCCAGTTTATCATCATTTTTATGCATTAAAACAAACCTACCTCTTAGGATTTTGCTCCGCAAATGGGTTTTTGGGCTACATTTAGGCATTAATTAGGTTAGGCATGCATTGCACCTTTTATTGTCTTTTTAATATGTTTTTGTGAGTGTTAGGGATATATAAATTGTCAGAACTCCAAAACCCTAGCACTCAGAAGGAAACTGGTGAAGAAGAAGCTCAGACTAGCTGGAACTCAACTTGATCCAGCTCACCATAGCTAGATTCCAGCTCACTTGAACTAGGGTTAGCTCATCTTAGCTCCATTCATCTCATTTCAGCTGAATGGCAGCTCAAGAGAGATCATCTTAGCTTGCCCTATCTCAAGTCAGCTTAGATCCATCTCAACTTAGCTGAATCTAGCTCATCTCAGCTCCCATTAGTTCACAGGGAGCTCTAGCTAGCTCAACTGAGTTGACTAGAGTTCACCTCAGCTCAGGACCAACTACATCCAACTCCACTCAACTACAGCCAGCTGAAGATGACTTCATCTTAGCTCAGGAAGCTCAAATCTAGCTCCTAGGGACTCAGCTTAGCTCAACTTAGTTGACTTAAGTTATCTTAGCTACCTCAAATAGCTAGGTCCTCCCTGGGAGCATTAGACCTATCTCACCTCAGCTCCTTTCAGTAGAAGCCAGCTTGCTTTAGGTTGGCTTAGTAGCTAGCAAAGAACTAGCAAACTAAGCCAGCTAAGGTAGCTCCTTGCAGCTCTCTTCAGCAGCCACCAGCTCCAGTGTAGCTTAAGATGACTACATCCAGCTCTTCTCCCTGAAAACTCTAGCTCCAAATGCCTCAAACCCTACTCCCTACTAGCTAAGCTACTTAGCTTAGCTAGTCCACCTCCATGGCACCAAAACCTACTACCCTACTACCCTACTACCTAAGCTCCAGCAAAAAGACCACCTACTCCTACTTTATTTTGGTGCCAACTATCCATTCCATCACCACCCTACATCTACCATCAAAACCCATCTCCACCCTCCATTTTTTTCCCACCAAAATCAATACCTTCTATAAGGTATTTTTGGAGGGAAAACCAAGGCACCTCTTCATTTCCCTCCCATTTTTCCCTCCAAAAATATCCAAGCACTCCTTCATTCCCTCCAAAAAAACACCATAACTACCCCCTTCCCATCCTATAAATACCCTACCCTACCACCACATAATTTCCATCCTCCATTAGTGTTTAATTCCACCTAAACCCACCTACACCTACGACCAAGAAGAAGGAGTAGAGAAGAAGATTAAGGGGGCACATCACCTGCCCCTTTTCTGCCTTCTTCTCCCCACTCTCTTCAACTTGTGCCACGCCAAGGAGGAGGAGCATTCTACTTCAAGGAGGACAGCCAGGCAAAGGAGAAGGACCTAGGGTGGACATCCACCCTTGGAGGAGGAGAATTGAAGGTGGTAGCTTCCACCTTGGAGGACACCATCTTGGAGGAGCATAGTAAGGAAGGAGAAGGACGAACCCTTTTCAAGCCTAGGAGCCACTAAGCTTGGAGCAAGGAGCTTCCCCTCTTCACCAACAATTCAAGAGGATTTGTGTTTTATTTTATTTGTTGCAATTATCTAGTAGTAGAAGAATTCCTCTACTTGGGTTTGTAAAACATTTTTTCAACTTGAGTAAAGTTGCCTTTTCTTAATTGTGTTCTTTTACTTTTACCTTAATGTAATCACACCCTCTCTCTAATTACTCTAGGTTCCCACCTTCTTAGGTGAGCTTAGAGAGAGGAATTACTTGTCACTTAGGTTCTAGTATAGTAAATTTAGGTGTTAGCCATCTTCCTACCATCAATTTTATGTTGCTGTAGTTATTTCAAAACAAAAATTAAATATTTTAAAACACCAAAAAGAAAGTTGAGATTTATTTTCCAAGCAAGAGATTTAATTTCTGCAAACTTGTCTCCTTAGATGACCCTAGATACCCCATTGTCTAGGTCTTATAAATTTTAAAAGCGAAAGCGGAATTACGTGTTACAACGACACTAAATTGCCTAATTAACAAATCACGCCAAATTTACCATCACTTTTTGGCGCCGTTGCCGAGAAGGCACGGCTTTGCATTAATCATTTTTCTCTTGCTTGAAGTGGATGTCATCCTCTTCTCTTTCTTTTCTCTTGTGTGCAGGTATTGTAGGAAGAAAGCAGGAATTTGAAAGTGAAAGCTCAAAGTTCCTTTTCTTCTTGTGAAATTTAGGTTGGTTCTCTTTTCTGGTCACATAGTCAATTAAAAATACGAAAAAAAATTAAACTTGGCTTTCAGGATCCCAAACATCTTAATTAAGTGGAGTGGTGCCCATTAAAATTCATTGTTTGCTTGTATGCTTCATTAAACACCACTCCAATCCAACTATTGGTGTTCTATTTTTTTGGTCTAGATTTCTGTCTGGACTTCAAAAACCAATTCCCAACACCACAGGTCTTCTAAAATCTTGAAATTTTACATAGTGATTCCAAATTAAGCTAGAAACGTTTGTTCCAAATTTTAGATTAGTTGGCTTTGTATTTAATTTTTGAAAATTAATGGACTGTCGAGGGGTCACACCCTCTAAACTTCCTATTTTGCTACTCTCCTTGAATTTTTAGAATTTTTATACTCATCTAATTTTTGTGAAATTTAACTTTGTGGAATCCTTGTGAAATTTTACATCTCACATAAAATCACCAAAATTTTCTGAGGCCAGTGGTGTACAAAAAATCCAGAATACCCATGGGTACCATTTTTGGACTTTAACACCAGCACAAATAAAAATTCAAAACAAATATCAAACAAATTCTTAAAATCTTAAAAAAATCTTTTTTGGAATCCTTGTTTGATTTTCTTCAAAGTAGTGGTGTTTTTTGACTTATTTGGACCAGTACTTAATACAGAAAGCCTAAAAATAATTCATTGGTAGTAATTTTCTATCTTAGGGACAATTGGCTTAGGGTTTCTTTCTTTTTTAGAGACTCACATTAAAGGAAATTAACCATCACCAATACAACTTATTTTTACCTTGATTGTGGAGTTTCAAAACTTGTTTGAAAATTTAAAAAGAGAAATCCTAAAACACATTGAATTAAATCAAATCCTAAAAGACAAAAATACAAGAAATTGTGTGATAACTTGCTTTTTAATTGGAACCACTTTCCAATTCTTGCACACACTATAAAATTTGAAATAATAAAGCAATAACCCAATCAACTCCCTCCACATTCCATGTGCACTTTAGTATCCTAGACCTAATTAAAATATATAGCAACTTGTCCTAAGGTTTCATCAACTTAGGCTTGCTATCTAGGTCTTAACTTTTCTTTAGTTAATATCAATTCTATCATCTATATCTGGTGTTCAAGCTGAGGGGCCGTGTCAAACGACCAAGCGCGGGTTTGTACAAGCACCTTGGGATTTCTTGGGAAATGCTTGGGCCCAAACCTCTCCTTAAACAACTTGGCTAGACTTATTGACAGAACGGGTATTCACTAGTGATTACTTATTTCCTAGGTAGGTCAAGTCTTAGGTTAATTTTTAGGGAGTCACATTTAAGTTAGGTCTAGAATTTTGATTGATTGATTGCACACTTTCTCTCATCTCCATCTCTTCTCCTCCCCTACCATTTCTTCCATTTTGCACGGGTGGTGGTCCAAAACTCCACACTTGGAGGGACCACTTGATTTTGCCTCCCCAAAAAGACTTTTCCTGCATTCTCCCTCTTCTTTAAAAATGGAAAATAAAAATTGGTCCTCTAACTTGCATGCGAATTATTCTTTCCCTAATCTTTCCACCCAGGAGCTTCTTAATTAGGACCCTCCACCTAATTTCTACTCCATAATGGCTCAGCTACAAGTTAAGCAACAACAGTTGCATAAGGATTTAACAAACCTAGCCAACCAAGGGAGTCTTGCCACACCTACCCAAGCTCCACACATTCCACATCTCACCCCTTCTCACATTCCAAAGAGACAAAATTTGCATGCGACCTGTGCTGAGTATAATCATTATTCTGAGGCTTTCTATGGTTCAACAAGGAATTATACTTATCCAAATCATTACCCCACTCAAAATGTCTCCACCTTCCAGGAGTAATTGCAAAATTCCTCTAATTTGAGGAATTATCTGACTCACTCCTGGACCAATCCAATTCCTCCCCAACAACAAAACCCATTTGGAGGGTATGGCTCAAATCAAACTTATCAATCTGGGACATCTGAAGAAGACATCAATGCCCAAATGATGAAAACCCTGCAGGAGATGCAAAGAAAAACTACAGAAATCACTCGTGTTATCAACAATCTCAATGATCAAATTGGGGTTATTCCGACTCAAGGACCTGCAAAACATTCACCAGACCCAGCTCACCTCAGCTCTATTCAACAAAAGCTAGCTCACTTTAGCCTGGCTTAGCAGCTAGAAAAGAACTAGCAAGCTAGGCCAGCTAGAGTAGCCCCATATTGACCTCTTCAGTAGCTGCCAGCTCCAATTTAGCTCTAGACTCTTCATATCCAACTCCTCTCCTCAAACCCTAAGCTCCACATGCATACTCCTCTACTCCATAGCTAGCTAAGCCAGTTTAGCTTAGCTTAGTCTAGCTAGCATCCACTTTCCTGGCACCAAAAACCTAACCCTAACTCCACCTACATAACCTTCCACTCCAAGTCCACCTAAGCCTACTTAAGCTAGCTCCACCCAACTCATTTTGGTGCCACCACTTCACCACCTTTCATGCCTCAACTAACCACCAAAAGACACCAAAAGTTGTTGCCAAAACTAACCCTAACCACCTCCCTTTTGGCACCAACTTCAACCCCCATATCCACCCTACACATAACCCCTCCAAGACACATCCACCATCCACCTCAGCCCCCTTCTAGAAGCCTAGAAGTTGGCGCCAACCCATGGCACCTCTCCATGGTTGGCGCTAGTTTTAGGTGTCCCTTGGCCACCCATAACTACCCCCCTTGCATCCCTTAGGTGGCGCCAGCTCTCCTTAGCCCTAGGATCAACTAACCACCCCCATCTTCCCATCTTAGCCATCCATCTCAAGAGTCACCTTAACCCTCTCATCCTACCCTATAAAAAGACCAACACCCACCACCTTACAACCCATCCTTGGCTAGCAAAATACCTCTCATATTCTACCTAAAGCTCATGCCCAAGAGAGAAGAAGAAGAAGAAGATTAAGGGGATATTCTGTCCCCTTGGTGCCTTTCCCTCTTCCCTTCTCTCTTGTGCCCACGCCAGCCAAAGGAGAAGCCAAGCAAGGAAGACCTTTGGAGGAGGTCTTGAAGGTGGTCCATGCCACCTTGGAGGAGAGCTTGAGGGTGGTGCACGCCCACCCTTGGAGGAAAGAATTGAGGTGGAGAGCATCCACCTTGGAGGAGCATTCAAGGAAGGAGAAGGAGACCTTCTTTTCAAGCCAGGGAGTAGCTAGGCTTGGAGCAGGAGGACTCCCTTCTTCATTAGATTCTGCAAGATAATTTGTGTTTCTTTTTATTGCTTTTATATTTTCCATTTTTAGTAGAAGCATTCCTCTACATGTTTTTTGTAAAAAAAGAACACAAATTCTACTAAATTAATTTGCCTTTTTTTCAATTTCTATTGCAATTGCTTTGTCTTTGTTCTAGTACTTTTTCACTTCCACTTCTTAATTACTCTAGGCCTCCACTTGCCTAGAGTGAGATTAGGGAGGAGTCATATTTGTCTCTTAGGTTTTAGCTTAGTGATTATAGGTGTTAGTTACTTTTCTGTCAACAATTCTCATTTTGCCCTCATTATTTGAAAACATAAAAATTATATATTTAAAATACCAAAAAGAAAGATTGAGTTTCCCTTAAAAGCAAGAGATTTGAATTGCAAACTTGTCTCCTTGGATGACCCTAGATACTCTCCTATCTAGGAATAGAAATTTAAAAGTGTATGCGATTTCACATGTTAAGCGACTTAAAAACCCTAATTTCAAATCACGCGATTTTTCGCATCACTTTTTTTGAACATTCACCATCCCAGCCCACACCAAACTTTGTCAATCAAAGGAACCAACACCCGGGTGGCCACCAACATCAGAACCACACTGTTCATCCTCCTATTAACCCAATATCTTAGCACCAACCTAGTTTCTATCAACATCAGGCCCCCCCTCCTCCCAGTGATAACCAAACTGCATATGCACATATGTTGAGGAGTGGGAACACCACCACTAATTTAGGTTCTTCAAATCAAATTGATGAAACCCACTCTCAGCCTATGCAAATCAACTCTCCTAACCCCACTCAGGAAGAAGAAAAAAAAATCCCAAAAACACTTGATTCAAATCCTACTTCTTACTCTCAAACACTGCAATCCAATCTTTTTGATCAAAAATCAGAGCCCTCTTACCAAGATCTTTTGGACTTATTTGAGCAAGTCGAGTGGAATATCCCCCTCCTAGATGCCACCCCTCCCTTTGCTAAATTTTTGAAAGAAAAGTTTACTCCAACAAGGGAGGCTCAGAATCTAGGAAGGGTGGCCCTTTCTAAGACAGCAAGCTCAGTTGTTCAGAGCAAGTTGCCTCTCACAAAAAAGGACCCGGGCGCATCTCTCATCTCGATTGTCATAAATGACACCATCTTTTTTTGCTCCCCTCTCGACTTAGGAACCTCAATTAATATCATTCCCCGGTCATATTCGAGGAATCTCAATTCGGTGATTTTAAACCTACTAAGGTTCAATTTCAATTGGGAGATCGATCTACCATTCAACCGTGGGGAATCATTGAGGATCATATTGTCAAGGTCCCGAATTGTCTAAATCCGATAAATTTTCTGGTCCTTGACATAGAGGTACCTGTAGCTCTCACTAACACCATTCTTGGAAGACCCCTTCTGATTACCGCAACAGCTAATATCAACTCTCCCTCTGGGAAAATGAATATAAGTTACGGTAAACAGATTTTCTCACTAGATTTATTTTAATCTTCTAAGAGGTCCATTGAACATAAAATTTTCGAGGATGCTGATAATACAGTGGAAGTAATTTGTGAGAAATCTTTGTTGATCAAATCCTACTCAGCTTTGACCACCATGGATCTAGATTTTATCGATTCCTATTCTAAGGATGATTTTGTGGTCCGAGACTTTTTAGATCAACTAAGGTTTGACTTTTACTCTTTCAATTTTCCTAATTTTTCACCAAAAACATCCACACTAACTTCACCCACCCTACATCTCATTGACTCCTTTCCCCCTCCCTTTCCATTGGACCTATCACCCGACCCACCATAGTCTGGCATTTTACATGCACTTAAACCATGCCCAGATCTGGGTCATTCTTCCATTTTTCCATTTCATTTTGATCTTGATTTCTTTACCATTCATCTTTTCAGGGATCTTGAGGAAAACACATTTCTTGAGGACATCCAAGTGTTCAATTATTTACATGATTGTCCATTTTCCATGCATACCTTCACACCCGACTGAATGGCATCAAAGATAACACTGGATGGGAGGTAACCCATCATTTTTCCTGCCTTCCTTTTTCCTTTCTTTTTCCAGGTTTTGACCATTCTAAACCTGACCGCCCTTCACTAAGGTGATCCCTTTTCCCTCCTGATGCATGAGGACATTGCATATCATAAGCATGGGAGGGTGTTTTTAAAATTTTGACGATTGATTTAGGATTTTTGAAACCTAAAAACATGCATTTTTCTTTAGTCATTTTTATTTTCTTGTATGCATACCCAAAAAAAAAATAAAAATGTTGAAAAATTTTTGAGGAAAAATTTCAAATCGGGACTAAGGTTGAAAAACTCACCTTTGGTACAATGGGATCTAATCTTTAAGAAACTAGGGATGAGGATACAGATCTGATCATTAGAATTTCAGGGTTTATTTTTAGACTAGATCAGATATCCTTCTCCAAAATTCCACCTGAACTCATGATAGTTCAGGTGACTTGATCCTCTTTTGTAATATGGAAAGTATCTGGCTTAGTTTTCGATTCAAAAACTTGCATTTCTTGCGGAACTTCCTGTGTCAAATTTCACACAAGCCAACAAATAAAAACTACTAAAAATCAAAAAAACCCTTGTTTGGCCTTAGCAAAAGTCTGAAGCAGATCATTGGTTTGAGTTCCCATTGCCGAGGAGGAAAATGCCTCCTTTGAGGATGCGATGTCAACATGTTACCGCCTCAGCACTGCTCCATATCTATATTTCATATCTTTAGATGGAGCATTAAAACACATTTTAGCAGCTCAAGTGTCTTGGAAGGTGCTCTACCTATAGTGTTGGAGCAAGAGCTTGAGTTTGCTTGGAGTGCCCTTTACACTGCATTGTGTTTTTGGGTTGTGAGCTCCTGGGTGGTGTCATGGACAATGCTATCCCGAAGTACTGGCACCAGAGCCCCCTCGAGGATTGGTGATGGGAATGATGATCTTGATGCATCTATTGTAAGACTAAGCTAGAAATAAGCATGGGGGTAAAAAAAAAAAAAGAGTTTTAAACCAAAAACATGCCTTTATAAATGTTGGCTTTTCACAAGCACAGACACAAGGTTTTAAAGGTAATTGCAAGTTGCGAATCATATTCAAGAGCCAGAAAAATCCTAAAAATGAAAATTTCAAGTCATCTGAATTAACAAGAGGTTAATCTAGGAATTTTCTAGAGGATATATTGATCCCGTTTTGTCTAATTTTTGGATCCAAAAACAAATCCTGATGTTTATCTTTAGCAAATCTCGTACCTCCTGGTTTAAACTAACCAAGGTTCCTTAATCTTTTTCTCCTCAAAAGTCGAAAAAATTAGATTTCCCAAAAATTCTATTTTGTAAAAATTTAAGTTTTGCTAAGAGACTAGCAAAAGATAAGCATGGGGGTGTGATAAATGCCAGTTTATCATCATTTTTATGCATTAAAACAAACCTACCTCTTAGGATTTTGCTCCGCAAATGGGCTTTGGGCTGCATTTAGGCATCAATTAGGTTAGGCATGCATTGCACTTTTTATTATCTTTTTAATGTGTTTTTGTGAGTGTTAGGGATATACAGATTGTCAGAACTCCAAAACCCTAGCACTCAGGAAGGCAATTGGTGAAGAAGAAGCTCACACTAGCTAGAACTCAACTTGATCCAGCTCACCATAGCTAGATTCCAGCTCACTTGAGCTAGGGTTAGCTCATCTTAGCTCCATTCATCTCATTTCAGCTGAATGGTAGCTCAAGAGAGCTCATCTTAGCTCACCCTATCTCAGGTCAGCTCAGATCCAGCTCATCTCAGCTCCCATTAGTTCACAGGGAGCTCTAGTTAGCTAAGCTGAGTTGACTGGAGTTCACCTCAGCTCAGGACTAGCTACATCCAACTCCACTCAACTCCATCCAGCTGAAGATGACTTCATCTTAGCTCAGGAAGCTCAAGTCAAGCTCCTAGGTGATTAGCCCATATTTGTGGGCTATTTAAGTGCCTCAACATTAAGTTAATTTTAACATTTAGATAGCCTACATTAGGATGTAATTAAATTAATTCATATTTTTAGCTTAAGTGCATAATTCATGTGTGGCATCCATATCTAAATGCATTTAGAATTAACCTAGGATTGCATACATTTGATTAGTTAATTAATTAAGTGCATTACATATATTGTTTTAATTAACATAAAAGTTAAAGAGTTATGTATAAATAATCCTAATTATTTTATTATTCATTTTCTTCTTTTTTGCAGGTAACCACTCCGTCTCTGCCTCCTCCTCCTACGCATTCACTCTTCTAGCATTGGCTCGACGGTGGCCTTTTGAATTTCAAATCTTGGTAGCTCTGGCTACAAAGCAGGAGGAATGGTTGTTGTTCAGAAGGAGGCCACCACCCATTCCAACACCGTGTAGCATTCCACCACCATGGGCCTCCACAGCCAAACTCCGTTATACCGTGGGCCAGCGGGGTGATAGACTACTGTGCCAAGAGGATGGACTTGACCACCACCATGCACGAGCTCCTTGAAGCTCGCCTACCATGAGTGCATCTACTGATGCATGACTTGTTACCCCTGTCCGCAGGCACCATCACCACCTTCATCTTCTTCCCCATCCTCTATTTTTCCTCTACTTTAGGAAAAAAAACCCAAAGGCCACGCCATTCCCGCAGCAGCATGACTGTGCATGCCCCTTGCTGTGCATCCAGAACACCTACAACAACCCTCCACGACCACCCCGCGTGTGCCACACGTCTCCTGCAGGATGCACCACGTGCTTGCAGCTCAGCCCCCTTGCCTTCCAACTACGTTCACAGAGTGTGCTGCACCTTCGCCCATGTGCCTGATTAGCCCATAGTTGTGGGCTATTTAAGTATTTAAGTGCCTACACATTAGGTTAATTCTAACATTTATTTAGTATAAATTAGGATGTAAATAGATTAATTCATAGTTTTAATCTAATTACATAATCCATACATTGCATTCATATCTTAAGTGCATTTAGAATTAGCTTAGAATAGCATTCATCTAATTAGATAACCAATTAGGTATATTATTTTTATTAACATAGAAGTTGAGGGTCTATACATAAATAACCCTAATATTTTAATAATATTTTCTTTATTCGTCTTCTTTCAGAACGGCTGGCTGCCGCTCCAACGCCCGGCTGCTGCAGTGATGAAGCCATTCAAGGGGGAGCGGATGTGGTGGATCTGGTCGGCGGCTGATTTCAAAATTGTTTAAGACACTACAAAAGGAGCACGGAGGCAGCCGAGCTCAGAAGGCCTCCGCCACCGACCCACCACTGTGCAGAGAGAACCTCTCTCTTCCACTCCACACTGCCGGCCTCTACCGTGGCGGCGAGTCTCCACCACCGTGGGCGTGTGGTGTGACAGGCCACACCGCCATCCGGAGCTCGCCCGCATTACCGTGAGCACATCAGCGTGCATCTCCCTCGCCGTCGTCACCAACCACCATCGCCGAGCCACTGTGCAATCACCCTTTCAGTCACTTAAGACGTCCGGGAAATTTCCCGGACGTCTGAAGTCCACCCCCACTCTAGCAGCAATCTCCGTCCTCTCACTTCACTTCCACCACCCACGCCGCAGCAGCCCGCTCATCTCCAACCGCATGCAAGGCGTGCACAACCTCCAGCCCTCACGCCTGCTCACGCCACCTTCCCTGCGCCTGCAGCCTTCGCCATCTCCACGCGCAACCACCGGCGCACCCGTCTGAAGTCCACCCGCAGCACCTTCCCGCACCGACTGCAGTGCGCGCCCCACCATCTGCAACAGCACCTGCAGAACCACCCCCCTACGCCCTCTCGCCAGCAGTCCCGCGCATGCCTCACTACACACGCCCTCTTCCCCGCTCCTGCAGACCACCGCAGCCACGCCTCCGCGCGCCAGCGCCCTCAGCAGACCTCCGCGCGCCCACGCACAGCCATCTGCAGACCGCCCAACCGACCACCGCTCACTTCACCGCACACGCCAGCCGCAGCAGCCACCCCTGCAGCAGCAGCAGGCGGCAGATTCACGCCAACCGGCTGCGCAAGCTGCCGGCTGCAGCACCTCCACCGGAGCTCGTCCGGCCACCTC
The DNA here is from genome assembly GCA_037157565.1 of Thalassia testudinum. NCBI lineage: Eukaryota > Viridiplantae > Streptophyta > Magnoliopsida > Alismatales > Hydrocharitaceae > Thalassia > Thalassia testudinum. Next base: position 984,527 of record JAZHRO010000034.1, on the reverse strand, counting down.
CGACCGCCGCACGACTCGTCGCCACCACCAATTCGAAGCCCTTGATCCAAGGGACCTCCTCCGAGCTTCCTGCGCCCAGCCATCGGCTCCTCGTCACGCAAGACAACGGGGAAAAATTCCCCTGTTTTGCTACAGTAAAACGTTGATTAAAATTTACATTTTCTTCCATTGCCACATTTTATTCATATTCTATTCACTCTGCATTGCGGAAAATATCCTGTAGTTTCTCATAATTGCCATTTCAGCATTATTTCTTGCTTAAACCTTAATCTAAAGGCAATCTTGGCTTGGTTCTTGTCCAAATTGACTCCGAACAAACATTTTTAAGTGGCGCGAATTTTAATACGTTATTGTCTCCCTGTGGATACGACCCGCTCCTCTGCGAGTGGTTATTTCTTGTTAAAAATTGATTAGTCGATTTTTCCACCACATTAAACTAAAAACGACTTAAAAGCGAAAGATCGACTCGGTCAAATGGCGCCGTTGCCGGGGAGGCAACAGACACAATAATTTCGCCTAATCTTATTTTGATTATTTGTCAATTGCACAGAGATTTGACCATCTATTATTTTCTTTTCTGTGCGAGAAATTTTGTGCAAGAATCAGCCACTGTGAGAGGCGACCCTTGACGTCGCCAGACGAGAAGTGGACAAGCAATTTTGAAAGGAGGAGAAGGACGAGGACGCGACGGACACCACTGTATTTAATCGCTAATTTAATTAGAATAGAATTAAGACTGAAGACTTAATTTTTCATTACAGTTAGTTTGAAACCCTTGTTCTGGGGTAAATTTTGAGGGGTTTGTTCCCTGATTTTGTTTTGGACTCGTGTTGGGTAATTTTTGGGAGCCTGTTCCCTTTTCTTTAGATTTAGGTTATTTTTTTTATTATTATTATTTCTTTTATTTGCTTGTGCATAAGTAGTTCTAAAAAAAATAGAAAAAGAAAAAAAAATGAGCTGCCTGCTAGAAGCTGCCTGCCCTAGGACGAACCATTTAGGTCTGTATGAGCAGCCTCTAGATTTGCTTTTCTGCATTGCGTGCATTTTTGCATCGAAGATCGCTGGAGGCAAGGTACGCATTCTCTTACTTTGCATCCTATTTTTGATCACGCATTGCATTTGGGATTTAATGCGAAGACCACCTAATCTGTACTGAATAAATCTAACAAGTGGTCACATATTTTCTTTAGAAAAAGGACTAATTAAAGGAAGGACATTTTAAAAACCAAGGATTTGATTTTCAAACTTGGCGTGCGATTCAAAGTTCAAAATCTTTGACGGTGTATGCACACTTATTTCACTTGCACCACGGCACGTTTCTAGACACTCCTTAGGTTTGGAAATACTAGGACAAGAGCCCTCCTTTCGTTGGATTTTGAAGTGTTCGGAACTTGAGATCAAAGGTTTTGTAAATCCAAAGAGGGAGATACCCTGTCACGGATTTTTGGGGGTAGTTGAGGAGCACCGCGAAAGCACAGCTTCAAAGGAAGGCTTAGGCCTACTTGCATCCCTCGATCTTCCGTCTTTGGATTTACTTGACCATTTGAGATTTAGGGAAGAACACCTAAGCTCCAACTAGGTCTTTTTAGGCGAGCTGTAGGTCGACAATAGGTGCGTAAATTGATTGAACAAATTGTATTGTCACCTGCAATCTGACTTAAAATCAAAAGCCTAAATTGGAAAAGACCTAAAAGGTCCTTTTTGAATTGTGTCTTGTTTAGGGAATTCTGATTGAAGTGTGAGTTAGAATGGACCACATTGATTTTCATCCTTTCACATCTTGCCCACACCCTCACCCCCACTCTGCATCCTTCGATCCCAGACACCGAGATGGTCCATTCCTTGATGGACATAATGACAATCATTGGGATCCGTTTTACTCCTATTATAGGAGTATTGGCCTAGTTAAGCCCCAAATTAGTGAGCAGAACTCAGGAGCGGGATTTGCTTTGCCCAATATCTCACATACCAAAGAAATACCCAACCCACCCTCCCTGAAAACTTATAATGGTTGGACAAACACTCCTGGGTACTATAAGCCTGAGCCTGACTTCTCTTATGATAAAAATGACCTCTCCTCTTTGAAGATGGAAATACAGAAAATGCAAAATGAAATGAGTGAATTGTTAGGAGAATCTTTGAGAGCAGGCCAACAAGAAAGAGATGAAATTAGCCACCCAATCTACCCCATTGACGATGACGTACACCCCTCTACAATAGATGCATCTCCCGTGGGAAAGCTACACTTTAAGTTGAAGGGAAATTCTGGGGAGAATAGCTGCTTTTCGAGGATCGATTTTGAAACCTCCCCATTAGATGACACTTCCTTGAGAGATCTACACTTTAGGTGGGAGGAAAATACACATGAAAGTAGCTATGCATTGGATGAAGAAAGGTGGCAACCCGAGGAAGATGATGATAAGGTTGAGTATCCACCTGAATTATATTGGAGTCAAAAGAAGGGAATGATGGTGCCATTGGAAGACCTCGACCCAGATGATAGTATTTTCGTGACATTTGATGAAGTGGGTCAAAGTCAAGTTGTTAATCCTACCCTCCCTTCTGATCACGATATGGAACTCAAACCCACCCTTAGGGAACCTAACCCTAAAGAAATTGACCTATCTGAGGAGTCTGATGTAACCAATGTAAATAATTTACCTCAGATAGAGCACCCTAGGGGATCTGCTGAGATATTAAATGATTCTAGACCTCGGGTACATGATGAATTGTGTGATGAGGAGGAAGACGAATTATATGAGGAACCTACATTCAAGATTTGGAGTGACACTAAGGGTGATTATGTCTTATTTGAAGAGTTAGCCCCTGAGGATGTCACAAATTTGACCAAATTAGGTTTCCTTGGCATACCCATTGATGATATTTCTCCTCATGATAAAATGATGGAAAATTTGGAAGCAATTTCTAAGATTTATGTGGATTCACATATAGACTCCGAGGAAGATTTGAGTAAAGAACAAAAACCCGGGGATGACATTAATAGGATAATCCCTAGATCTGTTGCTTCCAACCTGCCTTCATTCACTTCGAAGTCACCCTCTGATTCTCTTATATCTGAAAGCGAAATTGTGACTCCTGATGAAGAGCAGGAAGATCCACGTGATGGTGCAAGGAATGTTAGGGATGAAATTGAGGATTTGGAAAGAGTGTTTGGGATGGACACCAAGCTGATTAAACCCAACCTAGATCTTATGGCCATCCCACAACCTCGTAACTTGGACACCCTAGACGATCCTTGCCTTAGAGAATTGCTCATTTTTGTTCTGACTAGGGGGCTTAACAGACCAATATTTTCTGTAATGGAGTATCGGGTATGGATTGATGATTTCTTTAGTCAGTCCATTACCCTGGGGGTTTATCTCTATACCATTCCTTCCCCATTATTTTTGGAGGATCCTTGTCATCCTACCCCTACCCCTTTGGAGGTTATTTTAACTGTTTATCCTTTAGAACCTCTTCTGGTGACCTGGGAAGATTTCATTCCCACTTTAGTTGGGCGAGCATTTGCTATCGGGATTCATCATCAGCTCGCCAACATCCTAGGTTACCTATTTTCTAGGCCAACTTTGCTTTGCTCATTTTTAGGGCCTATTTCTACAATTCTTGAACCTGATTTGCAGGTTCTTCGGCTATTCAGCCCAGCTTTGACCCAGGTAATATCCTTCTATGCAATGAGGACATTGCAGATTTTAGGCATGGGGGGGTGTACTTGGGGATATACATAGCATAATTGCATACATTTGTACATATAAAAAAAAAAAAAAGTTTTGAGCTTAACTGGCTAAGTCCTACTTTCTTAAGCAAATCAGAACTCTAGCGTAGACTAAATTAATTCTAGGGTCAAACTTTAGAAGCTAAATAAGCTACTAGCTTTAGACCTTTAGGGTCCTTTGTGGACTTAAAAACTTAAGTAGGAGTTAAGTTGCGGACCATTCTTCAAGAGGTTGAGGAAGGGAAGCTAGGGTTTGAGTTAAAAGGTGGGGTAGTACCTGGAGTCTTATTCTACCTTTTGGTTTACGGGTCCTGGTAACCCAAGCATCCAAATTTTTCACACTTGGTCTGGTAATTAACTTAATTTCTGAAAAGAGATTTGGTTCTCTTAGTTTTGACTTAAGAGAGGCTTGAAAACACATTTTGATTGGAAGAGTTCCCGCCGCAGGAGAGGTCGAGTATATACTCACCTTGAGGATGCGATGGTAACATATTACCTCCTCGGCGCTTGTCTCTTAGGATATCCATCCTACTGGGGGCATGTAAGCGCATTGCGCAGTTCAGGTACCATGGGCGGCCCTATCTCAAAGTGCCGATTGCCATAGGCCTGAATTCGCTTAAGAAATCCATGGGCGATACTATCTCGAAGTGTCGATTGCCAGGAGTTCTTGGGGTCGTTATGGGCGGTGCTATCTCGAAGCATCGAAAGCCAGGCACCCTTCGAGGTATGGTAATGGGGACAATGAATCCGACACAGACCGTGTTGATAGCTGATCTGAGGTTAGACTTAGAAGAATCAAACAAAAAAAAAAAGTATATATATTAAAAAAAAAAATTCCTTTCACTCAAATAACTCGGACCAATGCAAAAGCACGGATGCTTTAATCTCAGGGATCAATAAACTTTAGGGTAGAGTCAGAAATCAAGGAAACTTGTGCTTGCAACTAGTCTTTAGCCGACCTAGTCTGTAACTTAGCAACTACTTAGGAACCTTGGGTTTAGAACCTGAACTTAATATGCTTCTGAAGGAAGACTAAGTGAGTTGACTAGTCTACTTAGAGTGCTAGGTTTCGCTTAATTTTGCTAGGGACTAGCAAAAACTAGGCATGGGGGTATTTGATTAGCCCATAGTTGTGGGCTATTTAAGTATTTAAGTGCCTACACATTAGGTTAATTCTAACATTTATTTAGTATAAATTAGGATGTAAATAGATTAATTCATAGTTTTAATCTAATTACATAATCCATACATTGCATTCATATCTTAAGTGCATTTAGAATTAGCTTAGAATAGCATTCATCTAATTAGATAACCAATTAGGTATATTGTTTTTATTAACATAGAAGTTGAGGGTCTATACATAAATAACCCTAATATTTTAATAATATTTTATTTATTCGTCTTCTTTCAGAACGGCTGGCTGTCGCTCCAACGCCCGGCTGCTGCAGTGATGAAGCCATTCAAGGGGGAGCGGATGTGGTGGATCTGGTCGGCGGCTGATTTCAAAATTGTTTAAGACACTACAAAAGGAGCATGGAGGCAGCCGAGCTCAGAAGGCCTCCGCCACCGACCCACCACTGTGCAGAGAGAACCTCTCTCTTCCACTCCACACTGCCGGCCTCTACCGTGGCGGCGAGTCTCCACCACCGTGGGCGTGTGGTGTGACAGGCCACACCGCCATCCGGAGCTCGCCCGCATTACCGTGAGCACATCAGCGTGCATCTCCCTCGCCGTCGTCACCAACCACCACCGCCGAGCCACTGTGCAATCACCCTTTCAGTCACTTAAGACGTCCGGGAAATTTCCCGGACGTCTGAAGTCCACCCCCACTCCAGCAGCAATCTCCGTCCTCTCACTTCACTTCCACCACCCACGCCGCAGCAGCCCGCTCATCTCCAACCGCATGCAAGGCGTGCACAACCTCCAGCCCTCACGCCCGCTCACGCCACCTTCCCTTCACCTGCAGCCTTCGCCATCTCCACGCGCAACCACCGGCGCACCCGTCTGAAGTCCACCCGCAGCACCTTCCCGCATCGACTGCAGTGCACGCCCCACCATCTGCAACAGCACCTGCAGAACCACCCCCCTACGCCCTCTCGCCAGCAGTCCCGTGCACGCCTCACTACACACGCCCTCTTCCCCGCGCCTGCAGACCACCGCAGCCACGCCTCCGCGCGCCAGCGCCCTCAGCAGACCCTCCGCGCGCCCACGCATAGCCATCTGCAGACCGCCCAACCGACCACCGCTCACTTCACCACACACGCCAGCCGCAGCAGCCACCCCTGCAGCAGCAGCAGGCGGTGGACTTCACGCCAACCGGCTGCGCAAGCTGCCGGCTGCAGCACCTCCGCCGGAGCTCGTCCGGCCACCTCCGACCGCCGCGCGACTCGCCGCCACCACCAATTCGAAGCCCTTGATCCAAGGGACCTCCTCCGAGCTTCCCGCGCCCAGCCATCGGCTCCTCGTCGCGCAAGACAACGGGGAAAAATTCCCCTGTTTTGCTACAGTAAAACGTTGATTAAAATTTACATTTTCTGCCATTGCCACATTTTATTCATATTCTATTCACTCTGCATTGCGAAAAATATCCTATAGTTTCTCATAATTGCCATTTCAGCATTATTTCTTGCTTAAACCTTAATCTAAAGGCAATCTTGGCTTGGTTCTTGTCCAAATTGACTCCGAACAAACATTTTTAAGTGGTGCGGTTGTGCGTGGGTGGTGGTCTGCAGGAGACTTCAGGCATGCGCGGTGAAGTGAGCGGGTAACCATTTCAGCATTATTTCTTGCTTAAACCTTAATCTAAAGGCAATCTTGGCTTGGTTCTTGTCCAAATTGACTCCGAACAAACATTTTTAAGTGGCGCGAATTTTAATACGTTATTGTCTCCCTGTGGATACGACCCGCTCCTCTGCGAGTGGTTATTTCTTGTTAAAAATTGATTAGTCGATTTTTCCACCACATTAAACTACAAACGACTTAAAAGCGAAAGATCGACTCGGTCAGTGCCTTCCTGCAGCACGCGCCCGCACACCCTCCAGCCACGCGAGCAGAGCACACTGCACCTTCGCCCGCACTCCCTGTAGCATGCTATCGATGCTCGTAGCTGCAATGGCCGCACGTCCTCCAGGCGCTCTTGCCCTCGCCCGCGCACGTAGAGCAACTCCAACCAGCGGCCCTCGCCTCCAGCCACATGTGTAGAGCATGCTACACCTCCGCCACCTCCACCCGCGTGTAGCGTACATTCTCCAGCGCTCCTCCTTGCCTCCAGCCGTGCGTTGAACTACTACTCCAGTAGCAGCAACAACCACCACTGACCATTCCTTGCCATCCCACCATCGGCTCCGACCACCATTTTCCACGAGACCACCACCATTGGAAGCGGCATGGCTCCTTCTCCCTCTGGTGAGCTCCTCCCCTCCGGTCATCACCCCTCGTGTGCGGTCACGGCAAGGAAACGTTCTTACCTATTTTGCTACAGAAAACTTGCAATTAGTTATTACATTTCAATGCCATTACCAAAGTCTCATTTTTTATTTTATATATGTGATGTATTGAGTGAAATTGCAACTTCATACTCATGCTTTCTTATAATTGCGTGGCTTTTGTTAGTCACATCTTTTGACATTAGTTTTGGATTAAAATGTGCACAAATTCTCTTTAATGTATGTCAATTGGAAATTACAGAGATTCATCACATATTTATTGAATATTTTAGTGAGGAGAAATTGCACATATAACCTTACATTTTTGAGTTATTGTGTCTTATTTTCGTCGCATTTCATGTCAGATTTGACTATGGATTTCGCACTTGATTGAACGAATACGAGAAAAATATTCATGAATTTATTGCATCATTGTCTCCTTGTGGACACACCCCGCTCTCCTGTGAGTTTTTTAATCTTAATTTTAATTGTTTTGTTAAGTAGTTTTCCACCACTTTAATCCTAAAATGACAAATCATCTTAAGCACATTATTCGAAAGCGAAAACTGTCTTATCAAATGGTGCCGTTGCTGGGGAGGCAACAGACGCAATAATTTCACCTGATTTTTATTTCTGATTATTTCTCGTTGCACAGCGATCTAACCATTTATTATCTTTTCTATGCGAGGAAATTTGGAGGTGACAGGCACATATGGGAAAATGACGTCGACCTTGAGCGACGCTTACATGTGGGGAAGATGCAGGAGACCTAGATCCCGCTTCCATAGGGCATTCTCCTTTGTCACAAGTTTTATTTCTGTTTTCTCACCCTTGTAGTAATTGGGGCTGATTTTCGGTAGCCTATTCCCTTTTCTTTAGATCTAGGTTTTTAATTTATTTTGTGGATTGTTTATCTTTAATTTGGTTGTGCATAAGTAGCTAAAAGAAAAAACACACGAGCTACTTGCTAGAAGCTGCTTGCCCTTAGGTTGAATCATTTAGGATTGAATGAGTAGCATCTAGATCTAACTTCTTGTCTTGCATACTGCATGAAGAATGCTGGAATTAGGTATGCACTTCTAACTTTACAATTCTACCTGTCATGCAAATGCATTTGGATTAATTTTTTAGACCACATAATCTGTCTTGAAGCGATCTAATAAAGTGGTCACATTTAATTTTTGAAAAAGGACTAATTAAAGGAGGGACATTTAAAAATCAAGGACTTGATTTTCAAACTTGGTGTGCGATTTAAAATTCAAAATATTTTGCGATGTATGCACACTTATATCTCTTGCACCAAGGCACGTTTTTAGACACTCCTCAGGTTTGGAACCGCTAGGACTAGAGCCTCCTATTACTGAGGTCTAAAGTGACCCAAACTTTAGTTCAGAGGTGAAGTTGCCTCTAAACCTTGCAGATTGAGGGTAGTTAAGAAGCACTACAAAAGCAACACTTCAAAGGAAGTGTTTAACCCTACTTGCATCCTTCTTTGCTGTGTTTGGTGGTGACTAAACTTTTTGGGCTTTAGGGAGGATCACCAAAGTCCCAGTTAGGTCTTCTTAGGCAATCCGTAGGTCAACAATAAGTGCGTAAATTGATTGAACAAATTGTATTGTCACCTACAATCTGACTTAAAATCAAAAGCCTAAATTGGGAAAGACCTAAAAAGTCCTTTTTGAATTGTGTTTTGCTTGGGGAATTCTAATTGAGGTGTGAGTTAGAATGGACCACATTGATTTTCATCCTTTCACATCTTGCCCACACCCTTACCCCCACTCTGCACTCTTCGATCCCATACATTGAGATGGTCCATCCTTTGATGGACATAATGACAATCATTGGGATCCATTTTACTCCTATTATAGGAGTATTGGCCTGGTTAAGCCCCAAATCAGTGAGCAGAACCTAGGAGCGGGATTTGCTTTGACCAATATCCCACACACCATAGAAATACCCAACCCACCCTCCCTGAATAATTATAATGGTTGGACAGACACTCCTGGGTACTATAGCCTGAGCCTGACTTCTCTCCTGATAGAAATGATCACCTCTCCTCATTGAAAATGGAAATATAGAAAATGAAAGATGAAATGATTGAATTGTTTGGAGAATCTTCGAGAGCAGGCCAACAAGAAAGAGATGAAATTAGCCACCCAATCTACCCCATTGAGGATGACGTGCACCCCTCTACGCTAGATGCATCTCCCGTGGGAGAGCTACACTTTAAGTTGGAGGGAAATTTTGGGGATAATGTAAGGGAGAATAGCTACTTTTCGAGGATCGATTTTGAAACCTCCCCATAGATGACACTTCCTTGAGAGGTCCACGCCTTAAGTGGGAGGAAGATACATATGAAAGTAGCTATGCATTGGATAAAGAAAGGTGGCAACTGATTGCACAGCAAAAATACACCAATAATTGTTCCATCTTGTGCTATTTCCTAGCATTGCCAGTGCATATTAGGTAGCCATAGTCGCATTTGTAAAAATAATCACTGCATACATTTATTTGAGAGGGGAGGAGAGTGAATAAAATGGCCTTGAAATTAACGTTTTCCTCAAGTGCTGCCTTGCAAAATCACCATCTTTATTTTTATTTGGCTTTGAAATTCTTTTTCTCCGCGTGGCTACAGGGCATGGCTTCTTCCTCTTTGCGCCATTCTCTGCAACAAGCTTGCCCTGCCAACCGCATGCACAGCATGCACAGCCATGCACAGCGCAAGGCATGGCTGTGCTTGCCTCCATGCTCTTTAAAAAGGCCTCCTCGCTTCCTCGCGCAAGTAGAACCTGGTCCAGCAGAGAAATAACACACCAACAACACCTCCTTCCTCCAGGCCGTCTCCTCCCCTCTCCTCTCCACACACAGCCTCTCTTCTTCTTGAGGAGCCACGTTGCGGGCAGGAGCAACTCATAGTGGTACACAACCACCTCTGTGAGTCCCACCACCACCCAGCTCATCAAAGAGCCGGTGGGTGTGGTGGTTCACCTCTCTGTTTCGACATTCCAAGCCATTTCCACCATTGCCACAGAGCCGACCTTTGAAGCTCAAGCACAGCAGCAACATGGCATCGGACTCCTCTTCCGCGCGCGCCAGCCACCGTGCACCCCTGCAGCAGCCGGTGCAGCTCTTTCCGCACTCGCAGACGTGCTCTATAGTGCCCGCACACGCAGAACCACCAGTAGTCGGTCGCGCGCGTCGAGAGCGCATTGTAGCTACTGTTCACGCTAGAGAGCGCGACACTGTAGCTATAGTGCGGTGACCGGAAAGTTTCCCACTTATCTGGTCACCGTACGTTGTCTCTCCACACAGCAATCGTCGCCAGCTCGTCTACACGCCTGCTCCCGCATATGCCAGCGCCCGCTCGCGTCTACACCCGCCCGCTTCTTCGCCCATGTTCACCTCAGTGTGCAACGCGGTGCGCTGCGGTCCGCAGCTCGCTGCGCTACACCTTCCTCTTGCGCTCACTCCCTCCTACGTGTGCGCACATCTTCGCATGCCTACGTGCCTGCGCCTGCACGTGGACATCAGACGTCGGCCGCTACCACCAGATGGCTTAACTCGCCGTGCCCTCTTCAGACGCTCTCTCTCTCTCACTCCCTCTTGCAGACACATACACACACACATACACTCTCGTACACACACACTCTCACTTGTACACGCCTATATACACACTTATATATATATATACCTATATATATTTATATATATATATACATATTAGTACCTATACAATTATATTTAAGTATATACACATACATACATACATACATACATACATATATATATATACATATCTATATACTTATATATATATTTATATACATATATATATATATACATATATCTACATATATCTATATACATAGATACTTATACTAATATATATATATATACGTATATACATATATATAACTATATACATATATTACTATATATATATATCTATATCTATATAGTTATATATATATACTTACATAAATATCTAATTATATATATATATATCTATATATACATGCATCTATCTATACATATATTTACATATCTATATATATATACATATTTAACTACATATACACCCATATAATTATAACCATATTTATATATATACATATAGATATATATTTACATATATACATATATATATATTTTCATATCACCTACCACATGTTGTATCAAGGGAATATCAGTAACAGTTGCCGATATTCCCCAATACACGCATACAGAAAGCGTCTCCATACACACCTTCCACCCATCCATCCAACACTCCACGTGGCACTTCGTCCTGTTGGTGGCATCTTCCTAGACGATGATCAACTCGACACCGTGCTACACGCCATTTCCACCTCCACCCCCACCCCTATATACATATATAATATATACATATATATATACTATATTTATCTTATTTCTCTTTCTCTCTCCTACCATTAAAAAGATAAAAAAATATATACAAAAGAGAAAAGATAATCTTTGACTTGCAGGTACTCAGTCTTGCAAATAGCAAGACTAGTTTTAGAACCCTAATTTAGCTCAAAGCCAAGAACCTGATTTTGACGTGTACGTCAAGGACAAAAATTATCAGAAAAGATATTAAATAGAAAAACACCAAAAACATAATAAACGAACGGAAGAGATTCGTTGTAGGAAGGGCGTAGAAACTTATTCACCTCTAATCCCACTTCCCTGAGTTCGACTATACTCATTTCAATAATTAAATCACCATATTAACACAACCTATCCGGGTCCCGACCACACTTTTTCTGGCACTGTGCGCATTCAAGTAAGTTTTTACTCCATTCCTTTAATTTTTGTCTACTCACACCCTTTTCTTCACGGGTGTTTCTGTTTGTTGGTGTGCAAGTGAACCATTTGCAAGGAAAAGGCAGGCAGATGAAGTCGGAGACGTGGGCAGATCCAAGGCGGGAACGAGAGTGTGAAGTCATTGGTATCGCACTGGAGCTTCGCCCACATTACTGAACAGGTAGGTCTTTCTTTATTAACAACTTAGGTCAACTTGTCACCTTAATAATAATAAAAAAAAACTAAAAAAAACTTCTTGGGATCTCTTAGGGCAAGTGGATTAAAAATCACTTGTTTGATTGTTTGTCATCACTCCCATTGCCCTGGGATTTCCCGCCAAACTTCGCATAGTGAAGATCCAAGAATCTTGATTCTTGAATCTTTCGCCGTGTGAAGTATTCTTTGAGGCAAAAATAAATAGATTGATTGCCATCCCTCTTTGCCTCATTTATCTGCAATTCGGGATCACCTTTTTGGTGGGGAGACTTGGAATTGAGTTGATTCCAACCCCACCACGACCTTTCACGTGCCTAAGATTCGATCCCGAATACTTCAACCCCAACAATCTAATTTTCTTTATCTTATGGTTGAAGCTTGTGTGTGGAAATCATTTTGGTGATTGGGAGCACTTGAATTGAAGTGCTTTGGCTCCCTTTCACACTAATCTAAAAATTGATTCGTGCATCCACACATAGAAATCTCCATCTAGGGAAGCCCATTGCATTTTAGCATGCATTAACCAACTAACATTGAAGAAGGGTTTGTTGGGCTTAGAAGAAAACTTGTATTCTCTTAGAACTCGAAGATTGGTTGAATTAGTAATTCAGAGAAATCCTAAAATCCATACTACTTAAGGCTGAATTCTAAAAACCATTCACCAATTAAAACTTAAATTCGGGGAGATTTCCCTGTTGCATGCTTGGTTTACACACTTTGTAAAATCAATCACTTGGGCATTACCCGAAAATAACGCCCTTCACATTCTAGAAGCACTTGATCCTAAGCCTCTAACTAAAACTGGTAGCAACTTGACCCTTATTAAGGATTGGAGGTCTAACTACCTGTGTGTAGCACCTACTTGTTGGTGAGGGTTCCCGCATGCTATCGGGTGTCTAAGACTGGGGCATATGGCCTTTCAATCTGGCCCGGTGGTTCCACGGTGCTCGCATTCGGTTCTGTAGGTCGTGATAGTAGGTAACTTAGATCTTTAGGTCTAATGACACATTGTAGAGGTTAGGAATTTGATTGTATTGATTTTTCATCAAGTGTACCTTTGCAGCGTCATTTCTCTCATCTCCTTTTCCCTTCGTATCCCACCAATTCTTCCTGCGGTAGTGCATGTTTGGGAGGAGGTCACAAAATCGTGAACTGTGTGAATTGCCTGATAATTTTAGAAAAGAGGCCGCATCGTCCTCCTCCTCCACAAACATGGTTGCACGCCCACACCCAAATCCCGAGGGAGGAAACCACCCTCAAAACCCACCAGGTGGTGGAGCCTTAGATCCCATAACCCGCCTCCAAGTCCAAATGGAAATGTATAATGAACAAATTGAGGCCATTAGGGAAACATTGGAGGAAATGCAGAACCCTCCCGAACGGGAGGAGCCTAGGTCTCTTAGCTCCTATCAGAATCCCATTGCTACAGAGACCATAGGACAAATTCGGGTCCCCATGGGCGGGGACGACTTTGAATTGAAACCTAACAAAATTGGCCTGATAAATTTTCACTTTCATGGTCTTGCTAGTGAAGATCCTTTTCTTCACTTGGAAGACCTAACCCGATTAGCTGAAACAGTTAAACCAAGAAATATCGGGTTACCTATAGCCCTCATGAAAATGTTCCCGTTTTCATTGCGGGATAAAGCGTCACAGTGGTTACGCACCCTTAGGAGAACCATCCACTCTTGGGAAGAGATGTGAATAGTGTTTCTCAAGAAGTTCTTCCCAACCGGGTGAACCAATGCACTTCGCCGTGCTATCACTTCATTTACGCAACAAAATGGTGAACAGTTTCATGAGGCATGGGAGAGATATAATGACCTCCTCAGGAAGTGCCTGCACTACGGTCTGCCTAAGTGGCATATAGCCCAAATTTTCTATTATGGGTCAAATGAGACTTTGAAGCAGATTGCAGACGCTTCCTACGGAGGGAATTTCATGAATAAAGACGAGAATGGAGCATTCGAATTATTTGAAAATATGAGTGAAAACTCAATGAACAATGCCTCCATTGTTGCCTGTAATCGTACTAGCCTGCCTTATAATGTCCATGAAGTTGACACAGGACCATCCCATTCATCCACAGATCTCAGCCTTATCGCACAGAAATTGGATGAAGTCTTCGTCGTGCACAAGAAGCTGGATGAGCTTCTGGCCAACCCCACCTGTTCTATGGGCAAACACCTCCACCTCACCACTTCATCACAATTCCAGTTCTTCCAACACCAGGCCTATCCCGAGAAACCCCGTAAGACCTTCCTTACCGAGTGTCGCACCGAGCGATTCGGTAAGTCATGTGGATCTGGCTTCTGCGAGCTAGTATTTCGACATGGAGGACCAAGCCTCCGTGTGCTCGGAAGCATATTTACATGCGGACGCATCTTCTGGCATAGAAGATGCTTGTGCCCTGGGGAACAACCTGTTCTCTGCCACTTATAACCCAAGGTGGCGAAATCATCCGAACTTCGCATGGTCCAACAACCCGTAGCGCCAAAACCCTGCTGGTGGACCAATGCGATCGTCCGCACCCATCATCCCAAGGGCCCAGTCTAATCCTATGGTGTATCCACCATTAGGTCCTTATGTACTGCAAGTAGAACATGCATCAAGTCCTCTTGATAAATTGATGCGAATGATGACGGAAATGTCAAAGCGCCATGAAGAGAACATGACCTCTCTTCAGCACCAATTGGCACAGCAGAATGCTGAGATCAGTCAACTACGAATGGTGACTCAATTCAGGGCACTCTTCCAACCCAACCTATTCCAAACCCGCAAAATTTCATACCTCGTGGTCCTCAACCACAGGTACGACCTTCTCAGGGGTAGGTACATCAAATTGTGCAGGCTCTGAGCATTCCACTAGGATTTCAGGCTAATCCCGCTACAGCACCTCACTCTTATGTCCATATTGTGAACCCTCCTCCGCCTTATGATCCCACTAGACCCGTATCATCCAATGTAATCACTACAAGGAGCGGTAAGCAGATTGTCGATCCGCCTCGACCTGATCTTGGCCTATCTTCTTCATCGCCCTCTCATTCGGGATGCACACCGCATTCGCGAGAGGACGATACACCCAAATTGGTGCCAGAATCAGTCACATTCCCTGAGGCTCTACTGAGGGAGCCAAAAGGCAAGAAGAAGGATACGTAGGCTTTTGATAACTTGCGTAATTTGTTCAGGGATGTTGAAATCAAGGTACCCCTACTCGAGGCTATCGACCACATACCTACTGTCGCCCAATTTTTCAATGACTACACAACATCCAGGTGACAGTCAAAGAAAACTAAGAATCTGGTGGTTCTCTCACCTCATGCGAGTCGTGCTATACTGTCAAATCTACCACCAAAGCAGAAAGATTCGGGCACAACACTTATTCCTGTAGCATCCAAGACTGCAATTTTAACCGTGCCCTGCTTGATCTAGGATCTTCCATCAATCTTATACCAACCATCATGCTCAAAAAATTTTCCTTGGGAAATCTGAAACCCACCCCTATCACGTTACAGTTGGTAGATCGTTCTGTCAAAATTTCGAAGGGTGGGTGGAAGACGTGGTGGTTAGGGTCAACAGTCTCTATTTTCCTGTTGACTTTCTTATTTTAGATATGTAAATTCCTAGCTCACTTTTTGATTGTCCGATCATCCTTGGTCGACCTTTCTTGGCCACAGCCCGCGCCCATATCGACTGCGAGTCGGGCTGTATTGAGATTGCCATTGGATCTGAGAAGCTCAAGCTTAACATCTTCAAGGCAGCCAAGAACTTTGATTGCGATTGCATCGAGGATGACACGTCTGACGAGGACTTGACCGTCAGCATGTGTATCGGACTAATTGGGACCTATTCTGACTGCTGCGGATTACCTGTAAACGCTGACGATTGCTTGACCGACACATATTGTGACGTTCCCCCATCCCTCCCTATTCCCGTACCTTCTCTTGACCAGACTTCTGACGAGGTTTTCTCTGCTTCCCATACCTCGTGGTCTGAGTCATATCTGGGCTACTCACCACCGGTCCACACTCTTGAAGACCGGATTGCCCTTTCTTTCCCACCAAATCAGGCGGAGTTGCAACTCCACACTGGGACCTTGAGCCCACATACTACTCACTGGGGCTATTCCTTTTTGGATCCATCTATCCAAGAAGCCCCTCTTCTTGGCCAATCTGAGGGTCAACTTCTTCCTCCTGACTTGTTTTTCGATCTGCCTGGGACACTCTCGTCGCAAGAAATGCCAGATCTTTCACCATCCACTCCCGAGCTGGAAAAGATGCCTAGTACAGTTAAGTATGTTTTCTTGGGACCAAATGAAACGCTCCCCATAATCATCAGTTCAAAATTGACCAGGGAGCAAGAGTGCAAACTAACGAAGGTCTTTATGGAACACAAGGCAGCCATTGGATGGTCTTTATCAGACTTAACTGGCATTAGTGCCTCCTACTACACTCACCATATATATATGGAGGAGGATGCTCGACCTTCCCACGAGATGCAGCGGCGTCTAAACACTAACATGCAAGAGGTCGTTAAGAAGGAAATTATTAAGTGGCTAGATGCGGGTATAATCTACCCAATCAGTGATAGCCACTGGGTGAGTCTGATTCACGTTGTGCCCAAAAAGGCGTGACTCACCATCCATGTCAATGATAGGGGCGAATCCATACCTACACGCACTCCTACATCCTGGAGAGTGTGTAGATTATAGGAAACTCAATGCTGCAACTAAGAAAGATCACTTTTCGCTACCTTTCATTGACCAAATCTTGGAGCAGTTAGTGGGAAATAAATTTTTCTATTTCCTGGATGGATTCTCAGGATATAACCAGGTGGCAATTGACCCCTGGGACCAAGAGAAAACCACTTTTACCTGCCCCTTCGGCACCTTTGCATTTAGAAGGATGTCGTTCGGACTTTGCAACACGCCAGCAACTTTCCAGAGATGTATGCTGGCAATATTTCATGACATGGTGGGTGACTTTCTCGAGGTCTTCATGGATGACTTTTCGGTCTTTGGACCATCTTTTGATGAATGTCTTTCCAACCTGACTCGTATCCTTAGGAGATGTATTGATGTAAACCTCGTGCTTTCCTGGGAAAAAGGTCACTTTATGGTACACAGGGGAATTGTTCTCGGACATATCATCTCCGATAAGGGTATCGAGGTTGATAGAGCTAAGCTTGATGTAATTGCTGATTTACCTGTGCCTGGCTCTGTCAAGCAAATCAGCTCCTTCTTGGGACACGTTAGTTTCTATAGGAGATTTATCAAAGATTTCTCCAAGATTTCCCGACCTTTAACTCATCTCCTATCGACCGATGTACCCTTCGATATGGGTCCTGATTGCATACGAGCATTCACATAGCTGCATAATGCTGTCACCAAGGCCCCTGTTCTCTAGCCACCTGATTGGTCCCTCAACTTTGAACTCATGTGTGATGCTTCCGACCTTGCAGTCGGAGCCATCCTGGGACAAAGATGCGATAGACACCCCTTCGTGGTGTACTACGCCAGTAAGACGTTGGACGAGGCCCAGCATAATTATACTACCACTGAGAAAGAACTACTGGCGATCGTCTTTGGGCTGGAGAAATTCTGCTCTTACCTTCTGGGCTCACATGTTATTGTTTTTACTGATCACGCGGCCATTCGCCATCTCATGCCAAGCCTAGATTGATTTGTTAGATCCTTCTGCTCCAATAATTGACTTTGAGATCCGCGATAAGGCCAGAGCCCAGAATGTTGTGGCTGATCATCTTTCTAGACTGGACCCTGACCATATTGGACATACTCTGCCGATTAATGAGATTTTTTCCGATGAGCACCTATTGGCAATTAATGTGGCAAGTAGACCTTGGTATGCCGACATTGCCAGTTACCTTGCTTCTGGATCCCTTCCACGTGGCTGGCCTAAAAACCAGCGCGAGCGTCTCATGGTAGAAGCAAAGTATTATTTCTGGGATAATCTACTTCTTTTTCGAATAGGTGCTGATCAAATCATCCGTCGCTATATTCTTGATAGCGAATTCCCCAGTGTGCTATCCTTCTGCCACGATCAGGCCTGCGGAGCCATTTCTCTGGGAGGAAAACTGCAGCCAAGGTGTTGTAGTGCGGTTTCTTTTGGCCCTCCCTTCACCAGGATGCACGCAATTATGCCAAACATTGCACTAGGTGCCAGTCGTTAGGGTCAATGTCACGTCATGACATGATGCCCTTGCAACCCATCCTAGCTGCGGAAATCTTCGACATTTGAGGAATTGATTTCATGGGTCCCTTTCCTCCTTCCAACGGCTTCGAATTCATTCTCGTGGCTGTTGCTTATGTTTCGAAATGGATCGAGGCTATTCCCACGCGACGTGATGACCATGTTATATCCACTCGATTTGTCAAAGACCACATTTTTGCGCGCTTTGGGATCCCTCGAGCCATTATCTCGGATGGAGAAAGCCACTTTACCCATGCTTCTTTTCGGGCACTTCTGAGGAAATACGGAGTCCACCATCGTATCGCATCCTCGTATCATCCTCAGACGAACAGCCAAGCAGAGGTGTTGAATAGGTAAATCAAGCAAATTCTCCAGAAAATGGTTTGGCCTGACTGGAAGGACTGGTCCGACAAGCTGATTGACACACTTTGGGCGTATTGGACCGCCTTCAAGGCTCCTCTTGGTATGTCCCCTTATAGAATCGTTTACGGGTAGCCTTGTCGTTTTCCCGTGGAGCTGGAGCATCGCGCTTATTGGGCGGTTCGCCAATGTAACCTCGACCCAGACCTGTGTGGTCGAGAAAGGAAACTCCAACTCCAAGAGCTGGAAGAGCTCCGTCGTGAAGCCTATGATTTTGCCTTAACTTTCAAGCAACGCACTAAGGCTTTTCACGATAGCTGTATTCGGCGGAAGGAATTTGAGCCATCTCAGCAAGTTTGGCTCTACAATGCTCGGCTCAAATTCATTCCTGGAAAACTGAAGTCCAAATGGACTGGTCCTTTTCTGGTCTCGAGACCATTTCCCATCGGGGCCGTTGAGATTGAAGATCCCAAATCTGGGCATAAATTTATGGTCAATGGGCAGCATTTGAAACCCTATCTTACTCATGAACCTACCCCCGTTGGAGAAACTATTGCCCTGCTGGAGGGTAACTAATGTTGTGCCTCATTCTGAGTCCAGCTGGGGACATTAAATTCAGCGCTCATTGGGAGGCACCCCAACAGCACTTCGCCACCGTCACGCTCACTTCACTTTTCACTTCACCACCCACCATCCACCCACCCTACCACCCTGCTGAATACCCTGCACCTTAGCTCTCGTTACCCGATCTTTCGTCCTTCCTCTACCCTACCCTGCATGCATATGACGAGATAGCATCATTTGGCATGGGGGGGTGGATAGGCATCCTTAGGATCTGGGTATTTTAGGGTATCATGCAGTTTCCACCTATCTATATATATAAAAAAAGGTGTTTAGTAATGATCTGAAGGCTGAAACAAAAATACAATAAGTGTTTATGGATATTCAACCACTATTTTGAAGACTTTCCAGGCCACAGAAGCTTGATTCGCTCAGGGTCGGCTTAATTCACTTAAGCATTGACAAGGTAGATCGGAATCTCTCCTAACTAAAGACGTATTCTTGTACCTGAGACACCAGTACAAGATTCGTTGGTTTGCTTCTACTCGAGAGCCTAAGTAATCTTGGTTCACACTACACATATCAAGAAAGACCAGGTAAACATAAGATTCAACCCTAGTGTTCATTAGGGAAGGTGGAGTCCTTACCTATGCGTGCAGGTAGACTTTTTGTCCCAGGCTTTAGTCTTGTGTTTAGGAAGAGACTCTTTCCACCAAAAAGTAACTCTCCCACCAAAAGAAAAGTGTGCTCCTCCAAATAATGTTGTAAGAGATATATTGACACATGTTTCAAAAAAAAAAAAAACTACAAATAAGTCAGTATATCTCACAAATATCTGTAAAGTCTTCTCCTTATAAAAGTTCTTCAGGGCAAGTTACAAATACCCTGTTTTCTTTAAGCCACAAATGTCATAAAATGGGAGTTGAGTTTCCGTCATCTTTTTAAGAGTCAATCCAAAGACAAGCAGAAACTGGGACCAACCTGCACTTAAAAATTCGTGAAACCCTAGGCTTGAGTCTTAATGTTCATCTGGTCAGTCTTGATCCTTCACTATGCACAAGCCATAATCTCTTGAGCTCTCGAGTTTGGCAAAAACCTCCTGGGTCCTTGAAATCGTACTTAAGGTTTAAATATCAAGAGTCCAGGATAGTTGAGAGATGGTCTATGTCATGTAAGGCTTAAAGTACTGGTAGTCAACTCTACAATTGGTTCTCACAATATCCAACAAACAAACACACATATGTTGCCTCAGAAGAAAATCTTCAGCTTAAGATCATTTCTAAATATAATACAAAAAATGTTTTGCTAGGGACTAGCAAAAGATAGACATAGGGGTATAATTGCACAGCAAAAATGCACCAATAATTGTGCCATCTTGTGCTATTTCCTAGCATTGCCAGTGCATATTAGGTAGCCATAGTCGCATTTGTAAAAATAAGCGCATGCATGCATTTATTTGAGAGGGGAGGAGAGTGAATAAAATGGCCTTGAAATTAACATTTTCCTCAAGTGCTGCCTTGCAAAATCACCATCTTTATTTTTATTTGGCTTTGGAATTCTTTTTCTCCATGTGGCTGCAGGGCATGGCTTCTTCCTCTTCGTGCCATTCTCTGCAACAAGCTTGCCCTGCTAGCCGCATGCACAGCCATGCACAACCCAGGGCATGGCTGTGCTTGCCTCCATCCTCTTTAAAAGGGCCTCCTTTCTTCCTTGTGCAAGTAGAGCCTGGTCCAACAGAGAAATAACACACCAACAGCACCTCCTTCCTCCAGGTCGTCTCCTCCCCTTTCCTCTCCATATGCAGCCTCTCTTCTTCTTGAGGAGCCACGTTGCGGGCAGGAGCAACTCACAGTCTGTGAGTCCCACCACTGCCCAGCTCATCAAAGAGCTGGTGGGCGTGGTGGTTCACCTCTTTGTTTTGTCATTCCAAGCCATTTCTGCCATTGCCACAGAGCCGAGCTTTGAAGCTCAAGCACAGCAATAGCATGGCATCGGACTCTTCTTCCGCAAGAGCCAGCCATTTCCGCGCGCGTAGGCGTGCTCCGCAGTGCCCGCACACGAAGAACCGCCAGCAGCCGGTCGCGCACGCCGTGAGTGCACAATAGCTACTATTAACGCAAGAGAGCGCGACATTGTAGCTACAGTGCGGTGACCGGAAAGTTTCTCACTTATCCGATCACCGCGTGCTCTCTCTCCGCGCCGCAACCGTCGCCAACCCGTTCGCACGCCCGCTCCTGCATACGCCAGCGCCTACTCGCATCTGCACTTGCCCGCTTCTTCGCTTGCGTTCACCTCAGCGTGCAGTACGGTGCACTGCGGTCCGCAGCTCGTTGTGCTACACCTTCCTCCCACGCTCACTCCTTCCTGCGTGTGAGCGCATCTTCGCACGCCTACACGCCTGCGCTTGTGCATGGACATCAGACATCGGCCGCTGCCTCCAGACGGCTTAACTCGCCACACCCTCTTCAGACGCGCTCTCTCTCTCAGTCCCTCCTGCAGGCACATACACACACACACATACACTCTCGTACACACACACTCTCACTTGTACATGCCTATATACACACTTATATATATATATATACATATTAGTACCTATACAATTATATATAAGTATATATACATACATACATACATATATATATATATATACATATCTATATACTTATATATGTATATACATATATATATTTATATATATATATTTATATGCATATATATATATATACATATATCTATACATATATTAGTACCTATACAACTAAGTATAAGTATATATACATATATATATCTACATATATCTATATACATAGATACTTATACTAATATATATATATATATACATATATACATATATATAACTATATACATATATTACTATATATATATATATACATATATATATACATACATATATATCTAATTTTATATATATATATCTATATATACGTGCATCTATCTATACATATATTTACATATCTATATATATATACATATTTAACTACATATACACCCATATAATTATAACCATATTTATATATTTACATATATACATATATATATATATATTTTTTTTTTCATATCACCTACTACACGTTGTATCACGGGAATATCTGCACCAGTTGCTGATATTCCCTGATACACGCGTACAGAAAGCGTCTCCGCACACACCTTCCACCCATCCATCCAACACTCCATGCGGCACTTCGTCCTGTTGGTGGCGTCTTCCTAGTTGACGATCAACTTGACACCGTCGTACACGCCATTTCCATCTCCACCCCCACCCCTATATACATATATAATATATACATATATATATATATACTATATTTATCTTATTTCTCTTTCTCTTTCCTGTCATTGAAAAGATAAAAAAAATATACAAAAGAGAAAAGATAATCTTTGACTTGCAGGTACTCAGTCTTGCGAATAGCAAGACCAATTTTGGAACCCTAATTTGGCTCAAAGCCAAGAACCTAATTTTGAGGGTGTACCTCAAGGACAAAAATTATTAGAAAAAAATCTTAAATAGAAAAACACCAAAAACATAATAAACGAACGGAAGAGATTCGTTGTAGGAAGGGCGTAGAAACTTATTCACCTTTAATCCCACTTCCCTGAGTTCAACCCTGGGCCTAAAAGTGACCAAGATAAAATCAAGTAGGCCAGGTTAAAAATTTTGTAAAAAGATGGTTAGGCTCGATTTAGGTTAACCACTATACTCATTTCAACGATTAAATCACCATATTAACACAACCTATCTGGGTCCCGACCAGCAACCCGAGGAAGATGATAAGGTTGAGTATCCACCTGAATTATATTGGAGTCAAAAGAAGGGAATGATGGTACCATTGGAAGACCTCGACCTAGATGATAGTATTTTCGTGACATTTGATGAAGTGGGTCGAAGTCAAGTTGTTAATCCTACCCTTCATTCTGATCACGAGATGGAACTCAAGCCCATCCTTAGGGAACCTAACCCTAAAGAAATTCACCTATTTGAGGAGTCTAATGTTACCAGTGTAAACCATTTACCCCAGATAGAGTACCCTAGGAGATCTACTGAGATTTTAGATGATTCTAGACCTCGAGTATATGATGAATTGTATGATGAGGAGAAGGATAAATTATATGAGGAACCTACATTCAAGATTTGGAGTGACACTAAGGCTGATTATGTCTTATTTGAAGAGTTAGCCCCTGAGGATGTCACAAATTTAACCAAATTAGGTTTCCTTAGTAAACCCATCGATGATATTTCTCGTCATGATGAAATAATGGAAAATTTGGAAGCAACTTCTATGATTTATGTGGATTCACATATAGACTCCAGGGAAGATTTGAGTAAAGAACAAGAACCTGGGGATGACATTGATAGGATAATCCCTAGATTTGTTGCTTCCAACTTGCCTTCATTTGATTTGAAGTCACCCTCTGATTCGCTTATGTCTGAAGGTGAAATTTTGACTCGTGATGAAGTGTAGGAAGATACTTGTGATAGTGCAAGGAATGCTAGGGATGAAATTGAGGATTTGGAAAGATTGTTAGGGATGGACACCGAGATGATTAAACCCAACCTAGATCTTATGGCCATCCCGCAACCTCGAAACTTGGACACCGTAGACGATCCTTGGCTTAGAGATATGCTCACTTTTGTTATGATCAGGGGCCTTAACAAACCAATATTTCCTTTAATGGAGTATCAGGTACGGATTGATGATTTCCTTAGTCAATCCATTACCCTAGGGGTTTATCTCTACACCATTCCTTCCCCATTCCTTTTGGAGGATCCTTGTCATCCTCCCCCTACCCCTTTGGAGGTTGTTATGCCAGTTTATCCTTTAGAACCTCCTCTGGTGACCTGGGAAGATTTCATTCCCATCTTAGTTGGGCGAGCATTTGCTATTGGGATTCATCATCAGCTCGCCAACAACCTTGGTTACCTATTTTCTAGGCTAGCATTACTTTGCTAATTTTTAGGGCCTATTTCTGCGATCCTTGAACCTGATTTGCGGGTTCTTTGGCTACTCGGCTGCTAGCAAATAAACGGCAGCTCATCTCTGACCTAGGTAATATCCTTCTATGCAATGGGGACATTGCGGATTTTAGGCATGGGGGGGTGTACTTGGGGATATACATAGCATTTATACATAGTGCATTCATGCATTTAGTTAAAGCATTCCTCATTGCATACATTTGCATTAAAAAAGAAAAAGAGAGAGAGAACAAAGAGAAAAATATTTTGTCATTATTGAGCTTAACTAGCTGGGCCCTGCATTCTTAAGCAGACCAGAACTTTAAGTTAGACTAAGTTGATTCTAGGCGTCGAACTTTAGAAGCTAAGTTGAGCTACTAGCTTTAGACCCTTAGTGTCTTTTGTGAACTTAAAAGCTTAAGTAGGAGTTAAGTTGTAGACCATTCAGCTAGAGATTGAGTTAAAGGGTAGGTAGTACCTGGAGTCGTGTTTTACCTTTTGGTTTACGGGTCCTCGTAACCTAAGCATCCACATTTCACACACACTTGGTCTTGTGTAAATAGTGATCACCCTAATTCATTTCTTAAAGAAAATTTGGTTCTCTTAGTTTTGACTTAGGAGAAGCTTGAAAGCACAATTTGATTGGAAGAGTTCCTGCCGCAAGAGAGGTGGAGTGCATACTCACCTTGATGATGCGATGATAACATGTCACCTCCTCGGCGCTTGTCTCTTAGGATACCCATCCTACTGGGGGCATGTAGGCACATTGTGTGGTTCAGGTACCATGGGCGGCCCTATCTCGAAGTGTCGATTGCCATAGGCCTGAATTTGCTTAAGAAATCCATGGGCAATGCTATCTCGAAGTGTCAATTGCCAGGAGTTCTTGGGGTCGTTGTGGGTGGTGCTATCTCGAAGCATTGAAAGCCAGGCACCCTTCGAGATTCAGTGATGGGAACAATGAATTCGACACAAACCATGTTGATGGCTGATCCAAAGTTAGACTTAGTGGAATCAAACAGAAATATATATATTACAAATATATATATATATACTCTCTTTCTATGTTGGCAATCATAATCATACCAACCTCAAATGACTCAGACCAATGCACATGCATGCATGCTTTAATCTCTGGGACCAATAAACCCTAGGGAAGAGTTAGGAATCGAGGAAACCTGTGCCTACAACTCGTCTTTAGCCGAACTACTCCATAACTTAGCAACTACTTGGGAACCTTAAGTCTAAAGTTTGAACTTAACATGTTCTAAAGGAAGTCTGATTGGGTTGGCTAGTCTACTTGGAGTGCTAGGTTATTGCTTGGATTTGCTAAGGACTAGCAAAAACTAGGCATGGGGTTATTTGATTAGCCCATATTTGTGGGCTATTTAACTATTTAAGTTCCTCGACATTAAGTTAATTTTAACATTTAGATAGCCTACATTAGGATGTAATTAAATTAGTTCATATTTTTAGCTTAAGTGCATAATTCATGTGTGGCATCCATATCTAAATGCATTTAGAATTAACCAAGGATTGCAAACATTTGATTAGTTAATTAATTAAGTGCATTACATACATTGTTTTAATTAACATAAAAGTTAAGGAGTTATGTATAAATAATCCTAATTATTTTATTATTCTTTTTTTATCCTTTTTTGCAGGTAACCGCTTCATCTCTGCCTCCTCCTCCTGTGCATTCACTCGTCCAGCATTGACTCGACGGTGGCCTTTTGAATTTCAATCCTTGGTAGTTGTGGCTACAAAGGAGGAATGGCTGCCGTTCAGAAGGAGGCCACCACCCATTCCACCATCGTGCAGCATTCCACCATCGTGGGCCTCCACAGCCAAACTCCGTAATACCGTGGGTCGACGGGGTGACAGACCGCCGAGCCAAGAGGATGGACTTGACCACCACCGTGCACGAGCTCCTTAAAGCTCGCTTACCGTGAGTGCATCTATTGATGCATGACTTGTTACCCCTGTCCATAGGCACCATCACCACCTTCATCTTCTTCCCCATCCTCTATTTTTCCTCTACTCCACAAAAACAAACCCAAAAGCCATGCCATTCCCGCAGCAGCAAGACTGTGCATGTCCCTTGCTGCCCATCCAGAAAACCCACAGCAGCCCTCCACGACCACCCCGCACGCGCAACACACCTCCTGCAGCATGCACCATGTGCTTGCAGCTCAGCCCCCTAGCCTTCCAGCCGCGTGCGCAACGCGCACTGCACCTTCGCCCGCGTGCCTTCCTGCAGCATACGCCCGCATGCCCTCCAGCTACACACGCCCGCACGCCCTCCAGCCGTGCAAGCAGAGTGCACTGCACCTCCCCTTGCACTCCCTGTAGCATTCCATCGACGCTTGCAGCTGCAGCGGCTGCATGTCCTCTAGGCGCTCTTGCCCTCACCCGCACGTGCAGAGCAACTCCAACTAGTGGCCCTCGCCTCCAGCCACGTGCGTAGAGCACGCTGCACCTCCGCCACCTCCGCTCGCGCGCAGTGCGCGTTCTCCAGCGCTCCTCTTTGCCTCCAGCCGTGCGTTGAACTGCTACACCAGTAGCAACAACAACCACCACTGACCATTCCTTGTCGCCCCACCATCAGCACCGACCACCATTTTCCATGAGACCACCACCATTAGAAGCGACGTGGTTCCTTCTCCCTCTGGTGAGCTCCTCCCCTCCAGCCATCACCCCTCGTGTGCGCTCATGGCAAGGAAACGTTCTCCCCTGTTTTGCTACAGGAAACTTGTAATTAGTTATTACATTTCAATGCCATTGCCAAAGTCTCATTTTTATTTTATATATGTGATATATTGAGTGAAATTACGACTTCATACTCATGCTTTCTTATAATTGTGTGGCTTTTGTTATTCACATCTTTTGACATTGGTTTTGGATTAAGATGTGCACAAATTCTCTCTAATGCATGTCAATTGGAAATTACATAGATTCATCACATATTTATTGAATATTTCATTGAGGAAAAATTACACATATAACCTTACATTTTTTAGTTATTGTGTGTCTTCCTTTCATTGCATTTCATGTCAGATTTGACTATGGATTTCGCACTTGATTGAACGAATACGAGAAAAATATTTGTGAATTTATTGCATCATTGTCTCCTTGTGGACATGACCTGCTCTCCTATGAGTGGTTTAATCTTAATTTTAATTATTTTTTTAAGGAATTTTCCACCACTTTAATCCTAAAACGACAAATCATCTTAATCACATTATTCGAAAGGGAAAATCGTCTTATCACCAGGGACTCAGCTTAGCTCAACTTAGTTGACTTAAGCTATCTTAGCTACCTCAAATAGCTAGGTCCTCCCTGAGAGTATTAGACCTAGCTCACCTCAGCTCCCTTCAGCAGAAGCCAGCTTGCTTTAGCTTGGCTTAGTAGCTAGCAAAGAACTAGCAAGCTAAGCCAGCTAAGGTAGCTCCTTGCAGCTCTCTTCAGCAGCCACCAGCTCCAGTGTAGCTCAAGATGACTACCTCCAGCTCTTCTCCTTGAAAACTCTAGCTCCAAATGCCTCCAACCCTACTCCCTACTAGCTAAGTTTCTTAGCTTAGCTAGTCCACCTCCATGGCACCAAAACCTACTACCCTACTACCTAAGCTCTAGCAAAAAGGCCACCTACTCCTACTTTATTTTGGTGCCAACTATCCCTTGCATCACCACCCTACATCTACCATCAAAACCCATCTCCACCCTCTATTTTTTCCCTCCCAAATCAATACCTTCTAGAAGGTATTTTTGGAAGGAAAACCAAGGCACCTCTTCATTTCCCTCTCATTTTTCCCTCCAAAATATCCAAGCACCCCTTCATTTCCCTCCTAAAAAACACCGTAACTACCCCCTTCCCATCCCATAAATACCCTACCCTACCACCACATAATTCCCATCCTCCATTAGTGTTTAATTCCACCTAAACCCACCTACACCTTCGGCCAAGAAGAAGGAATAGAGAAGAAGATTAAGGGGGCACATCACCTGCCCCTTTGGTGCCTTCTTCTCCCCACTCTCTTCAACTTGTGCCATGCCAAGGAGGAGGGGCATTCTACTTCAAGGAGGATGGCCAGGCAAAGGAGAAGGACCTAGGGTGGACGTCCACCCTTGGAGGAGGAGAATTGAAGGTGGTAGCTTCCACCTTGGAGGACACCATCTTGGAGGAGCATAGCAAGGAAGGAGAAGGAGGAACCATTTTCAAGCCTAGGAGCCACTAAGCTTGGAGCAAGGAGCTTCCCCTCTTCACCAACAATTCAGGAGGATTTGTGTTTTATTTTATTTGTTGCAATTATCTAGTAGTAGAAGCATTCCTCTACTAGGGTTTGTAAAACATTTTTTCTCCTTGAGTAAAGTTGCCTTTTCTTAATTATTTTCTTTTACTTTTACCTTAGTGTAATCACACCCTCTCTCTAATTACTCTAGGTTTCCACCTACCTAGGTGAGCTTAGAGAGAGGAATTACTTGTCACTTAGGTTCTAGTTTAGTAAATTTAGGTGTTAGCCATCTTCCCACCATCAATTTTATGTTGCTGTAGTTATTTCAAAACAAAAATTAAATATTTTAAAACACCAAAATGAAAGTTGAGATTTATTTTCCAAGCAAGAGATTTAAATTCTTCAAACTTGCCTCCTTGGACGACTCTAGATACCCCACTATCTAGGTCTTATAAATTTTAAAAGCGAAAGTGGAATTACACGTTGCAATGACGTTAAATTGCCTAATTAACAAACCTCGTATTTTCACGATCACTCATGGTCTAGAAGCGAGGGGAAGCGCAGTGGGTGGTGTGCGGAGGTTGTGCGCGTGTTGCTATGTGGAGGCGCAATGAGGGGCATGAGACATCCGGGAAACTTCCCAGTCATCTTAATTGAAGGGGGAGATGAAGGTGTAGGGCGTGGTGTTGCAGCGTGGAGTTGCAGTGGCTGCGAGGGTGTTGCACGTTGGCGGTGATGGCAGTCAGGGTTTTGCACGTTGAGGTGCTCATGGTATTGCAAACAAGCTCTAGATGGAAATGTGGCCTGTCACGCCACATGCCCATGGTGGTGGAGGCTTGTCGCCACGGTTGAGGTTGGTGGTGGTGGAGCGGACGAGAGTGGTGCACTCTCTTCATAGTGATGAATCAGGGTGGAGGCCTCCTGAGCACCGTCGTCTCCTCCCCCCTCTTGTAGCTACAACCAATTCATTTGAAATCACAAGAGGCGGGAGCAGATCCTCGTGAACGCTGGAAGCTGTTAGAAATGAATGGGTGCAGGAGGAGGTGGAGTGGTTACTTGCCGAATAATAATAATAATAAAAATAAAATAATTAGGATTATTTATACATAACTCCTTAACTTCTATGTTAATTAAAACATTATATGTAATGCACCTAATTGGTTAACTAATCAAATGCATGCAATTCTAAGTTAATTCTAAATACATTTAGATATGAATGGCACACATGAATTATGCAATTAAGCTAAAAATATGAATTAATTTATTTGCATCCTAATGTATGCTATCTAAGTGTTAAATTAACTTAATGTCTAGGAACTTAAATACTTAAATAGCCCACAAATATGGGCTAATCAAATACCCCCATGCCTAGTTTTTGCTAGTCCCTAGCAAATTCAAGCATGACTTAACACTCCAAGTTATCCAAGCTAACTCAATTGACCTTTCCATAGAAATTAGGTTGAACCATCTAACCCTAGATCATAAGGTACCCAAGTAGTTGTTGAGTTACAGACTAGATTAGCTAAGGATGATTTGTAGGCACAGGTTTCCTTGATTTCTAACTCTACCCTAGGGTTTATTGGTCCCAGAGATTAAAGCATCCGTGCATGTGCATTGGTCTGAGTTATTTGAGGTTGGTATGATTGCCAACCTAGAAAGAGAGTAAGAAGGATTTTTTTTAATATATATATTTTTGTTTGATTCCTCTAAGTCTAACCTTGGATCGGCTATAAACACGGTCTGTGTCGGATTCATTGTCCCCATCACCGAACCTCGAAGGGTGCCTGTCTTTCGATGCTTTGAGATAGCACCGCCCATAGCAACCCCAAGAACTCCTGGCAATCAACACTTCGAGATAGTATCGCCCATGGATTTCTTAAGTGAATTCAGGCTTGTGGCAATTGGCACTTCGAGATAGGGCCGCCCAAGGTGCCTGAACCGCACAATATGCTTACATGCTCCAGTAGGATGGACATCCTAAGAGACAAGCGCCAAGGAGGTGACATGTTATCATCGCATCCTCAAGGTGAGTATATACTCCACCTCCCCTATGACAAGTGTTCATGGTGTAGATCGCGTAGAAAATTAACTCACTGTAGTATAGTGTGAAATACGTCTCGAGCAAATAAATTAACGGAAACTTGGTGAATCCTAGTCGATCACAAGGAGGCAGAAAGCACTTTTGATTTCATACGTTTGTTCTCAATATGATTACTAAATAATAGAAATAATCATTCACAATATCCACATTACAAAGAGATTGAATTTGATAGATATGCAATAGACTAAAAACATGAATGTAAACAACTACTACTATAATAGAATAAGGGCACCATGGGTGGTTCATGGTGGCCTTTTGGAGAGGTTGGGAAGAGTAGCAACAATCCATTGGGGTGGCCCAACAGATGCTTTAGACAGAGGTGCAGAGACGGATGCAGAGAAGATGGGAAGAAGAAGAAGAGAGAGAGGTTGAAGGAGGAAGAAGAAATATGAGAATTGCCTTCAAAGGGGGGGCCCTTTGGTCTCTTTTTATAGCTTTAGTGAAGGGTAATTAATGTATTTGGCCCCTTAAATCCATGCAAATGCTTCAGATTAATCAGATCCATTGATCGGGAGATCAACGACCCTGATTAAGCCTTCCAAATCCTTCTTTTATCCCCGGTTGAATCTGGTGTTGCCACATGGCAACCTGTGCACCCTCGATCCTCCATCGCATGGCTGCAGATTGGCCGTGTGTGCGCCTTCGTTTCCTCTCCTTTGCCGCTCACCTCTTCTGAGCGCCCAATCGTCAATCATCCGATCGTAAGATCGGACGGCTTAAACGCATGCTCAATCACGCCTTTAAATCCTAAAGCGTGCCCACGCGCGTCTCTGCATGTGTCATCGCACGCATTCTTGATCTAGTGCCTCCGTGCCCGCCACGTGTTTGTTGCCGAGCCGCCTGATGATGATCCAATGATCAATTGTGCCTGCGCTCTCCGCTTCTCCTGATTTCACACCGGGCATGCTTCAATCCCGCGACGCCCGTTGTTTGTTAGGCGCCCTCTCCGCTGTGCTACGCACACAAATGGTCGCACCTTCCATTTCCTGTGCGGCTACTTTCGACCGTTGGATAGGAATCCATTGTTCGAGATCTCTCTAGTGCGTGATGAAGCGGCTGGAGGTGGCGACGTGGCTGCATCACGACCGTTGGATGACGAGTGAACGGCCCATTGTTCTCCTTTCCAAATTGGGGTGCAGTGAGGGGTGGTTGTGATGGCATCACGTGGCGCCATCATGGCCATCCATCTTCTTCTCCTTGTATCTAGTGACATAGGCCTCTGATTAAGTTGATTTCTATGCTGTTGGACTGTGAATGTCGATCCAGATCCATCCGTGCTGTTGGATTTGTCATCTGAGGTCCGGATATTCTCCAATTTCTTCTTGGCTTCTGCTTCTTTTGTAGACTCCCTAGGGTTCTATGGGAGTCTGATTGATGTACTGTTGGAAGCGTTGGACTCTCGTCGTTATTCCAAATAGATCCATAAGGTTGGATCAATCATCTGTTGCCTTGGATTACCAGCAATTAATAATACCTCTCAAATAGCACATTATTATGTATAAAACATATAAATCATCTAAGATGCAAAGTACGATGTGTATGCATGCAAAATGCCCATGCTAAGCTAGGTTCTACCTTAATTCAGGCGAATTAGGGCATATGCTTACTGTGCAATCATACCCACATGCCTAAATCTTGCTAGTCCCTATCAAGTGCAAACTAAATGCATTTTATCAAGAGTTTACTAAATGTTTATTTCTTTTTGTTTCAAAGGTTCAGAATCTAGATAACCATGAATATATAATGTTGTAGCTTCTACAATGGATCCAAGCAAAGTGTTGATACACATTTAAAGTTTGTACTTGACCCCTAGTAAAATTCTATTGGGATAGGAAAACCTCTTCTCTTGGGGATATAAACTATTCTCTGATTTTATCCTTGGCTTTTGGCTTAGGTAGCAGATGTCTGAGTTAACTAGATTTGTATTTGGTGGCTCACTCTCTTCTGGTGCTACATGGAGACTAGTATTTCAGAATCTAGATTATTAGATTATTGAATAACTTAACTTAGAGAAGGGCTGGAAAACTGTCCTCTCTTTAATCTTTTGTACTTTTTCTTTTCTCTCTTTCTCTTTCTCTCTCTCTCTCTCTTTCTTTTTCTTTTTCTTCCTAAGCTCACATCTTACCAGATTTGCAGCTGTCTTTGGTGGTCTTGCATGGCAATACACTTTAATTAGGTTCTAATAACCCTACAACTAAGGCAGACTCTTTAGCTCATATTCAAGCAGTCAGAAATACAAAAAAATAGGTTAAGGCTGTATTTGGTGGTTTGTTGGGGATGGTAGGTGTTTTTTCCTCAAAACATTTTGACTTACATGACTCAAATTTTTTAACATTACACTTTTTTTTTTTCACAAGCAAATATCTCTTTTGTATGCTTTCTTTTTTTTTTTCCAATATATATCTATTGGCACAATGACGATACCAACATAACATAATGCAACAATTCAACACGACATACATACTTTTATTCTTGAGGCATTCTTTCCCTCTCTCTTTATTTTGTAAAAGAAACATGTATATCTCTAGAATACGACTTGCTCCCTGAGTTCGACCTCGGGAACTCTTTCATTTTCTGAGTAAAAAATTTATATTTGAAATGTTGGTAATAACCGGCTTTACTACAACGTTATAACAAAACCCTCAAACCCGGTTGCCGCGACGTTTCATTTTGGCGCCGCTGCCGGGGAGCAACGGCTATTCTAGAGGTAAACATTCCTGTTTCTTTTAAGTTCTGATAATCTCCTCTCTTTTGTGTAGCTACAGGAAGACAAGCAACCACACAACCACTCCGAAGACAGGTAAATCTTTTCTCTCACTATTAACCCCTACACTCTAAAGAGGAAGAAAAGAAAAGAACAAGCAATATAGGGCTAACCTGTCTTCCATACTTAGTAACCATAAAAAGTTGCATGTTTTCAACTCATCACTCCTGCACACTATTAAGGGTATTTAAGGGCTAACACATTCTTGCTTGAGCCCTAATTGCCCAACAAAGAGTTAAATGGACCAAGTAGAGCCAACATAAGGTCAAACATTAGGATTTCAGTAGAGACACACCCCTTAATCAAGAATTGAGGAAATCCAAAAGAGGTGTGCCCAAGCCATTGATTGAAAATAATTAACAAGAAAAATCCTAAACAATTGGCTCTCTCTAAACACTTGAACCCTAAAAGAAAGGACCCAAAAAGCTCTCAAAGAAAACAAGAGGTAAAGTTGACCCCTTTGGGTTAACCAACCTTAAATTAGGTCACTCTTTGCACTTAAAAAGACTAAAGTTCAAGTGAAACCTTAAGCACCCTGATCTTAAAATTGGTAGACTTAAGAGGTCAAGATCCCCATTCTGGTCTACCTGGAACCGCAGTGACAAGAGAGGTCGGGTGGGGGAAACCCTGTAACCCGTGGGGACGCTCTACCGTGTAGGGGTCTTCGCGGGACTCTCCCTCTCTGGCTGCCCAGGTAATTCTCAGGTGGACGATCTTTCTGATCAAGGGGTCCATCTGCCCCGCACCTCTATAGTCACCCAACACATTTTTGGGTGTCTTGATTGGGTCCAGCACCTTCTAAACTTACCTCTCCCAACTGTGCATGTACGGAAGGAGGTCTCTAAGACCACCCTTAAGACCTCCATTAGAAATTCGCTCTCGTCAAGGCCAAGCCTTGACGCCCGTATTTGTGCAGCAACACCCTCACATTATTCTCTCTTCTGATTCAGAACCAAGTTCTTCTTCTTCCCCCATCATGGCTCAGCCAGTTGAGGAAGAAAATAATCTGGAACACCAGCTCCAGCGACTCAATGACCTCTTCCAAAACTTCGTGCACCCACCATAGCGTCCTATGATGCGGGACCACTACAATCCTGCTGCGGTGGCCATTGAGCCTCGAGTCAGAATCCCGATTGGAGGACCTGATTCCGAACTAAAGCCCAACATGATTCATGCTATACCTAAATTCCATGGGCTTAATTCTGAAGATCCCTTCCAGCACATCAAACAGCTAAAGCATCTGGCCCACACTTTTGGATCAGATGCGCAAAATTGGGATATTCTTCTCATGAAGATGTTCTCCTTTTCTCTTATGGACAAGGCCGCCCATTGGTATCAAACTCAGACCCGGCCGATCAACACTTGGGAAGAACTTCAATCCGAGTTCTTGAAAAAGTTCTTTCCCGTTGGTCGGACCAACGCCTTGCGCCATCAGATTACACACTTCACTCAACAATCAGGAGAACCTCTCCATGAGGCATGGGATCGTTTTCAGGATCTCATGAGGAAGTGCCCCCATCACGGAGTTCCTAAATGGGAACAAGTCCAATCTTTTTACCAGGGACTCCGTGAGGACATCCGCCTTTTCGTCAATGCAACCTGCGGAGGAAACATCATGGGTCAACATGAAGACACCGTATGGGAGATTCTCGAAAACATGTGTGAGAACTCCATCAACAATGACTCCATGGGATTATTCGACAGGACGAATACCCGCGCAGCGACGAATCTTAAGGGAGCACATGAGACGCAGGACTTGTCCGCATCAGTCGACCTGGAATTAATGGCCAGTCGAT
Source organism: Thalassia testudinum (assembly GCA_037157565.1). NCBI lineage: Eukaryota > Viridiplantae > Streptophyta > Magnoliopsida > Alismatales > Hydrocharitaceae > Thalassia > Thalassia testudinum. Next base: position 949,355 of record JAZHRO010000034.1, on the reverse strand, counting down.
TGGACAAGGTCTCAATCATTGAAAAGAAGGTGGATGAGCTGACTCAGCACTTGCAGCGAGCCACCTCTGCGCGTAACTCCTTTGCACAACCTCCTTCCACACAGGAGACTGTGCAAAACATCCTCCACCGATCCTCCCTTGGGATGGATCCATATCCATCCCCATCTGATTCTTGGACTAGAAGATCATCCGATCCTTTCTTCACCAGCCGGGGGAACTCCATTCCTCCTTTCCCTGATTCTCAGGAGGTTCCTCAGATCTGCGAGGACCTCAACGCCATCCAGAACGACCCATTCTCCAACACTTACAACCCTGGATGGCGAAACCATCCCAATTTTCAGTGGGCGGGAAATCCCCAAACCCAAAGACCACCTTTTCAGTCCCGCCTACAGCCCTCTCATCACTACCAGCCGCCTCAGCCTCGGCCCAACCCTACTTATCCATCAGGGCCAAATCAAGATCAAATGTCCTTAATCCTTCAGACTCTGGCTGACATTCAAAAATCGAATGCGGCCATTCAAAAACAGCACAAGGACGAGCTTACTGAAGTTAAAACTCAGCTGGCCCAGTTGGCAAATTCTCGCCAGCCAGGCACACTCCCTTCCCAACCTCTTCCTAACCCAAATAACGTGCCAACCCAGAAGCGCGTTATGAATCCAAATTTAGGCCATGCTCAATGGATTTATCAGGCCCCTACTGCCCCATCTCCAGACGAGATGGAAGCCTCAACTTCGCGTGCGGGATTTCAGCAGCAGCCACCCCTCCTACCAAACCCAAACCAAAATCAGGCCGGATTAAATTCTGTAACAACACGTAGTGGTAAGACAACTCAGGACCCGCATTATCCAAACCACTCCCAGCCTGATAACCATGACCCTAGGATAGTTAGCCAAGGTACCGCTGTTCCAGACCCACAACCTGGACCTATCCTAGAGGAACCAACCAAGATCCCGTTTCCCGAGGCCCTGACCAAGGGAAAGAAGACCACCAAACCCGTGGCCCCTGAGGAGGACCTGGTCAAGCTCTTTGAGCAGGTCCACATAAACATCCCCTTGATGGATGCAATCCGCCACGTACCAGCTTACGCACGATTTCTAAAGAATATATGTACACCCCAGCGTAAGCCGCGAACCAAGGGAGGGAGCCCAATTGTTCTGTCAGAGCAAGCCAGCTCTGTAATCCTTAGTAGACTCCCACCCAAGGCAAAAGATCCTGGAACTCCCCTGATCTCCTGTAAGATAGGTGGTACCCAATTTGATAGAGCATTGTTAGACTTAGGTGCATCTATAAATCTGATACCCACATCCTTACTTGACCATCTGGAAGAATCTGAGCTGAAACCAACCGAGGTGACATTACAATTAGCAGATCGATCTATAAAGTCACCAAAAGGGATTCTCGAGGATGTTATCGTGAGAGTGCGGGATTTCTATTTTCCAGTGGACTTTATAGTCTTAGACATGGATGCACCTGAGAACCCTAGGGATACACCAATCATTCTAGGGAGACCTTTCTTGGCTACTGCTAGAGCCAACATCAGCTGTGAGGAGGGCCAAATAGAGCTTAAGTTTGGAGATCAAACACTGAAAATTGATATATTTAAGGCCCAACAAGGAATTAATTGCGGCGTCATCGAGCAAATTTGTGACATCAAGACTTTGGTTGATGAATCACACCTCCAGAATGACTTGAGTATGCCTCATCAACCACAGAAGGATCTTGACCCGCAAACAGAGGAGTCAAATCCAGATGTGAACAACCCAGTAACTCCCACCCTTGAACCTCACATCTATACTGAACCACCCGCTGCTGCTGAAAACCCCATCCTCGAACTGAAACCCCTTCCTGCTCATTTGAAATACATCTTTTTGGGTTCTAATCAGACCCTTCCTGTGATCATCAATTCCAACCTCAGTCCTGAACAGGAATCCCGTCTGATTGTTGTCCTCCAGCAACATCGCAGAGCCATCGGATGGACCCTCGATGATTTGACTGGAATAAGTCCCTCTTATTGTACTCATCATATCTATTCAGAAGAGGGCACACGACCTTCTCGTGAAATGCAGAGACGCTTAAACCCCAATCTGCAGGAGGTCGTGAAAAAGGAGATCATCAAGTGGTTAGATGCCGGGATCATCTACCCGATCTCCGATAGTCGTTGGGTGAGCCCAATTCAGGTCGTGCCTAAGAAGGCAGGACTCACCACTATAACGACTGAGACCGGAGAAATCATTCCTACCCGATTAGCCAACTCGTGGAGAGTCTGTATAGATTACCGTCGACTCAATTCCTCCACGAAGAAGGATCATTTCCCACTACCCTTCATTGATCAAATTCTCGAAAAACTAGCGGGAAATAGGTTCTTCTGCTTTCTTGACGGGTACTCCGGTTATAACCAGGTGGCAATCCATCCTGAGGACCAAGAAAAGACCACGTTCACCTGCCCCTTCGGAACATACGCTTTCCGAAGGATGCCTTTCGGTCTTTGCAATGCACCCGCTACTTTTCAGCGATGCATGCTTGCCATATTCTCAGATATGGTAGGTGATTATCTGGAAGTCTTCATGGATGACTTTTCAGTTTTCGGAGCATCATTCGACGATTGCCTCCAACACTTGGTCCAGATACTCAGGCGGTGCATCGACGTGAATTTGGTTCTTTCCTGGGAAAAGAGCCATTTCATGGTGCCTGAGGGAATTGTCCTGGGACACTCAATTTCGGAGAAAGGTATCCAAGTGGATCGAGCTAAGGTTAATCTGATTTCTCACCTTCCTATGCCTAGCTCGATCAGGGACATCCGATCCTTTTTAGGGCATGTCGGTTTTTATCGACGATTTATCCCTGATTTTTCAAAAATCGCACGCCCCCTGACCACTCTTCTCTCCAAGGATGTTCCCTTCGAAATCTCCAAGGAATGCACTCAAGCATTTGAAATCCTGCGTGACCGAGTCACCCAAGCCCCGATCCTACAGTCCCCTGATTGGTCTCAACCCTTTGAGATCATGTGTGATGCATCCGACTTCGCTGTAGGAGCGGTTTTGGGGCAGAAAAATGACAAGAAACCTGTGGTCATTTACTACGCCAGCAAAACACTCGATGAGGCTCAGCGTAACTATACAGTTACTGAGAAAGAGCTGCTAGCTGTAGTATTTGCCCTAGAGAAGTTCAGATCGTACCTTCTGGGTTCCCATGTCATCATATACTCGGATCACACGGCTGTGAGGCATCTCCTTGCAAAGAAGGACGCGAAACCTCGATTGATCCGATGGATCTTGCTGTTGCAAGAATTTGACCTCGAGATTCGCGATAAAGCGGGAAAACAAAACGTGGTAGCTGATCACTTGTCCCGTCTTCCTTCTGAAATGATAGACCCTTCCGGACCCATCACTGAGCATTTTCCCGATGAGCACCTGCTGACTATTGGTACTAGCCTTCCATGGTTTGCTAATATTGTAAATTACTTGGCATCTCATCAGACCCCGTCCGATTGGCCGAAGGCCAAGAAAGACAAATTACGCTCCGATGCCAAGTATTACATTTGGGAAGACCCGTACCTCTTCCGCATAGGTGCCGATCAGATCATCCGGAGATGTGTCCCGGAAGGGGAAGTCAACAATATCCTCTCTTTCTGCCATGACCAGGCATGCGGTGGCCATTTTGCCGGGCATAAAACCGCATCAAAAGTCCTCCAGTGCGGCTTTTACTGGCCCACACTGTTCGAAGACGCATACAATCATTGCAAGGCATGCAGTCGTTGCCAGACTTTGGGCAACATGAGCCATCGCGACATGATGCCTATGCAACCGATTCTAGTATGCGAAATCTTTGATGTTTGGGGGATTGATTTTATGGGCCCCTTTCCTGTTTCGGATGGTTTCGAATACATTCTGTTGGCTGTGGACTACGTGTCCAAATGGATCGAAGCCATACCGACCCGAACCTGTGATCACAAAATCGTTCTCAAATTCATTCATCAACACATTTTCTCAAGGTTCGGGATTCCTCGTGCAATAATCTCTGATGGGGGGACCCATTTCACAAATGCTCAGTTTAGGTCACTGATGACCAAATACGGGGTGTCTCACCGAATCTCTACTCCTTACCACCCACAAACTAATGGTCTAGCTGAGCTGTCTAATCGGGAGATCAAGAAAATCCTGCAAGTCACTGTTCGACCTGACAGGAAGGACTGGTCGTCCCGACTTCCGGAAGCATTGTGGGCCTATAGGACCGCCCACAAGACCCAATTAGGCATGTCTCCCTTTAGACTGGTGTACGGAAAGGCATGCCACCTTCCCGTCGAACTGGAGCATAAAGCCTATTGGGCAGTACGGAACTGTAATCTGGATCTTTCCAAGGCTGGGACCCACAGAAAACTCCAAATCAGCGAGATCGATGAATTGCGCATAGACGCGTACGAGAACTCGCAAATCTACAAGGAGCGGGTTAAAGCCTTCCACGACAAACACATCTCGAGAAAGATCTTTCATCCTGGTCAAAAGGTCCTACTCTTTGATGCCCGACTCAAACTCTTCCCAGGAAAACTGAGATCTAAGTGGGTCGGACCATATTTGGTCCGACAGGTTTTTGGAAATGGAGCAATCGAAATCAGTCCACTCAGCCACGATTCTGAACCTTTCATCGTGAACGGTCAGAGACTCAAGCCGTTCATTGATGTAACTTCTACTGATTTGGCTGAGGCATCTTATATCCTCCTTTCCCCTTGAGCTTATTGCGCCCAGCCGATGGAGTAAAACTCAGCGCTTAACGGGAGGCAGCCCGTCATTCTCTTTGAAAACCTGAAACTTGTTCTGACACCTTTCAGCACTCGAAGTTCACCCTTGTAGACAGCCGACCCCAACTCAGATGTTTGCATCTGGGATTTGAAATCGTCCGCAAAAATTCAACCCGACCCATTCACTCATCCAAATTTCTGTCTTAAGGAATGAACTAAGACCCCCTAGGTTACAATGAGGACATTGCAAATCTTAGGCATGGGGGGGTAGGAAAGTGCAAAAACTTGTAAGAAAAGGTTTCAAACAAAAAATTCACATATGCCAAAAATACCATAAAAATTAAAAATTTTTTCGAAAAAGAATAAGAGGAAAAGAGGAGAAGGAAAATTTTGTGAAGGAGAAAAGAAACAAAATGAAAAAGGAGCACAAAATTATGAGAAAAAGTGATAGTCATTAGTAAGGAACTAAGGAATTAACCTAAGTTCTAGACCTCATTCAAGAAAATAACTGAAAAGTGCACAATAAGATTAGTAAGAATGCAAACCTTAGGCATTCTTGAATAGACCCTTAGTACCCATTAAGATCTGGACACTCCTCAAGAGGTTGAGGAAAATGAAAAGCTGAAGTATTAGGTCTAAGGCTTAGGAAGTATTCGGCCTCGTTAACTAATTTTTGGTTTACGGGACTCAGTAACCTAAGCACCCTAATCTCACACACAGCCTGGTTCAGTAAGCGTAAAAATCAGAATCACGCAGAAGCGTCGCAAAAATCTGAAAAGAACACCTAGAATAGGAACGGCCGATCAACACAAGTTGATTTGGACGAGTTCCCAGCGCGGAGAGGCGGGAAATCCCCTCGAAGATGCGTAACAAAATATCATCTCCTCGGTGCTTGTCTCTTAGGATATTTACATATCCTACGGGGGGCATGTAAGCACTCTGCTGGTTCAGATTCCATGGATGGCATTATCTCGAAGTGTCAATTGCCAGGGTCTGGATTCGGCCACGGAATACCATGGATGGGATTATCTCGAAATCTCAATAGCCAGGGTTCCGGGGGTTGCCATGGGCGGTGCTATCTCGAAGCATCGATCGCCAGGAACCCTTGAGGATTGATGATGGGAGCAAGGAATCTGATACAGACCGTGTTGAAAAGCTAATCCTAGGCTAGAACTAAAAAGAAAAAGAGAGAGAAAACTCTCCAAACAGAAAAACTTTCTATCTCTCTCTTACAAAACGCACTGCGAACTGAGCCAGGGCTAAAATCATTTCAAGCACGGGTGCTTTAACCACGAAGTCCAATAAACCTTAGGTTAGTTCTTGCGGGCCTTAAAAACCTTTGCTAAAAGACTGAGGCTAAGGCTAGACAGATTTGGATCTTGATTGGTACTAGAGTGCCTTTTAGGCCTATGGTCAGCATTCTAACGTAATCTATGCGCAAATAAAAAAGGCACTTATCTAAAACCATTAAAAACTTCATGGTCTAGAACAAGGGTTGAAACCTTAAGTTTTTGCTAAGGGACTAGCAAAAGCTAGGCATGGGGGTATGATGAGAACCTCATCATGAGCCATAACTAGCTCATTTTGACCCAATACAAAGGATAAAAGCTCCTACATATCTCAAGGAAAGGCTTAACTCAGAGAATTCTGAGTTTGAGAAGAAAACCAGTCATAAGGGGTAAAAGTGCAATTTTACCAGTATAATCTGCATACAGGGTAATTCAGGGCCCAAACACAGGTCAAAACAGCTTAATAAGAATAAAAGTGGGATGAGATGATCTAGTAAGGGCTACAGCACTTCCAAGGAACCAAATGATAATCTGTAACCCTAAAACAACCCACTTCAATTCACAAGGTTCGAGGCAAAGTAAAAATAGAATAAACCCTCTAAAATTCATAGAAAAATAATCTCTAGGGTTTAGAACCTTCAATTTGGCCTTTAGAACCCATTTTGACCTACATTGAGAACCATGCCCAATTAATAACTTAATTTGGGTTTTTGCGCAAATTGACCGGTCAAACAAGGTTTAATATGAAAATGAAATTCACCATCAGATTCCTTAGGTCCTAATTAGTCATGTATAAAAACTTGAGCCTAAGAAGAAACCTCCTTGACCGACTTCACACTTTGGTCCTCATATATTTACTCTTTGGCCCTCAACTTTTGAACCCTCGCATTTTGGCCCCTAACTCTCCTTCGTTCTTTGCAATCAGGTCCCTCCTGCAAAACCCTGCCAGCACCATGCTCCGGCGACCTTGCGCGGAGCATGGCGCCGCGCAGGGTGAGGTGGGGGACCTGGCAAGTAAACCGGGGGTGCCCTGCGTCGTCAGCCGTCGCAGGGGCACCCCCCTGGTCATTGTAGCCCACCATACCGGCCGTGCGAACGCACGGACGGTATGGGTTCGTGTTCCGACCATTCTCCGGCGAGGGAGACACGTCGTCTCCCTCCGCCTTCCTCCCTGTTTCATCCCTATAAATACCCCCCGCTGCTCCACCGACCAGGGCAGCCTGGATCTGACGGAGAAAACCCCCAGCTTTCTTCTCTTCTTCCTCCGGCAGACGCTCACCAGCTCCGGCGGCTTCCTCCCCCTCCACCTCTTCGCTCTGTCGCAATACCAGCAGCAGAGACTTCCTCCCCTGCTCTTCCCGCGCCACGCCGCACCCAGCTGGCGCCTCTCCGGCTCTCTGCTCGCCGCCGCCCCTCTCCCTGAGCATCGTCTTCTCCGGCGACAGTCGATACGACTGTCGCCCTGTTCCTCCCCCTTCGTCCCTGCAAGTAAGCTAGAGCTACTCCCCTTCTCCTCCTCTTTCTTTCCCCGCTTTCAATCTATTCAATTAAACCCTCTACCGACCCTGACCACCTTCACCCCCTTCGCCTCCGCCCACCCTCCGGCGAGCCGTTCCCATCACCTCAGCGACCCACACGGCTCGTCGACCACCGCAGAACCTCCGCCTCCTCACCCTGATCCTCTTCCGCCCCTCCACTTCCCACCAAACACCCTCTGCAGATCCACCGAACACACCCACTTCTTCGCTCACAGTTTGACCTAGGACGACCTGTTGGCTCCATCACGCCCCCTGCAGACCCCCTGACCACCTTCGCCGTGCCACGGCGAAGGTCCCCCGCCTGTCTGATTTGGCCGAGAGGCCGTTCTTCTGTGACCAGGTGACTCGCCCGCCGTCGCCATTACTGAGCAGGCAGAGCTCCTTCACCTGCAGGTGCAGGCACGCCTTCGCCCAGGTTCGACTCCCAGGTTGCGCGGGGAGTCTCCGCGAAACGTCCCAGGCTCGCAGATGGGGAGAAGGCCGCGCGTGAAGACACGATCGCCCACTGCTCCCTCCGCGACGGGCGCTCAATTGGGGTGGGACATTTAGTCCCACCTCGGAACTTCTCGGAGGCGCGCGGACGCATAAAGGCAAAAAGTGCCTTATGCTGTCTGCCTCCTGACCACGGGGTGAGGTCCCTCTCACCCGACCCGGCCTCGTCCGTGACCACGCTCCGCGGACCTGGCCCGACCCGATTAAACCGACCTGCACTCCTCGCCCACCACCGCACGCCGGTGGGCCTGGACCCGGGCCTGACCCGAACCCGATTACCCGGTAGCTCTGGGAGAGCTTTCCCAAGAGTGGTTTCAGAGAGAAAGAGAGACGCGGGGGGGGGGGGGGGTAGAGTAGGTTTTGCCTCTTGACGAAAAACTCTGAAGTGTGCAGGCCAAAGAAGAAGAAGAAGACCCGCGGAAGAAGAAGTGCAGGCGAAGAAGAAGGAGCTGCACTGTAGCAAATGCATAGTTAAGTCGTCTAAGCACCGGGTCAGACGACGGAAAGTCAGCAGCCAGAGCAGGAAAGAAGGCAGGCAAAAGAAAGAAAGAAAAGAAGAGCAGCAGCCAAGGAAGAAGAAGAAGGAGATCTGAAGAAAGAGAAAGAAAGAAGAACATCACAACAAATTCTTTCCCTCTCTCTTTATTTTGTAAAAGAAACATGTATATCTCTAGAATACGACTTGCTCCCTGAGTTCGACCTCGGGAACTCTTTCATTTTCCGAGTAAAAAAATTTATATTTGAAATGTTGGTAATAACCGGCTTTACTACAACGTTATAACAAAACCCTCAAACCCGGTTGCCGCGACGTTTCATTTTTAGTTCATTCCTTAAGACAGAAATTTGGATGAGTGAATGGGTCGGGTTGAATTTTTGCGGACGATTTCAAATCCCAGATGCAAACATCTGAGTTGGGGTCGGCTGTCTACAAGGGTGAACTTCGAGTGCTGAAAGGTGTCAGAACAAGTTTCAGGTTTTCAAAGAGAATGACGGGCTGCCTCCCGTTAAGCGCTGAGTTTTACGCCATTGGCTGGGCGCAATAAGCTCAAGGGGAAAGGAGGATATAAGATGCCTCAGCCAAATCAGTAGAAGTTACATCAATGAACGGCTTGAGTCTCTGACCGTTCACGATGAAAGGTTCAGAATCGTGGCTGAGTGGACTGATTTCGATTGCTCCATTTCCAAAAACCTGTCGGACCAAATATGGTCCGACCCACTTAGATCTCAGTTTTCCTGGGAAGAGTTTGAGTCGGGCATCAAAGAGTAGGACCTTTTGACCAGGATGAAAGATCTTTCTCGAGATGTGTTTGTCGTGGAAGGCTTTAACCCGCTCCTTGTAGATTTGCGAGTTCTCGTACGCGTCTATGCGCAATTCATCGATCTCGCTGATTTGGAGTTTTCTGTGGGTCCCAGCCTTGGAAAGATCCAGATTACAGTTCCGTACTGCCCAATAGGCTTTATGCTCCAGTTCGACGGGAAGGTGGCATGCCTTTCCGTACACCAGTCTAAAGGGAGACATGCCTAATTGGGTCTTGTGGGCGGTCCTATAGGCCCACAATGCTTCCGGAAGTCAGGACGACCAGTCCTTCCTGTCAGGTCGAACAGTGACTTGCAGGATTTTCTTGATCTCCCGATTAGACAGCTCAGCTAGACCATTAGTTTGTGGGTGGTAAGGAGTAGAGATTCGGTGAGACACCCCGTATTTGGTCATCAGTGACCTAAACTGAGCATTTGTGAAATGGGTCCCCCCATCAGAGATTATTGCACGAGGAATCCCGAACCTTGAGAAAATGTGTTGATGAATGAATTTGAGAACGATTTTGTGATCACAGGTTCGGGTCGGTATGGCTTCGATCCATTTGGACACGTAGTCCACAGCCAACAGAATGTATTCGAAACCATCCGAAACAGGAAAGGGGCCCATAAAATCAATCCCCCAAACATCAAAGATTTCGCATACTAGAATCGGTTGCATAGGCATCATGTCGCGATGGCTCATGTTGCCCAAAGTCTGGCAACGACTGCATGCCTTGCAATGACTGTATGCGTCTTCGAACAGTGTGGGCCAGTAAAAGCCGCACTGGAGGACTTTTGATGCGGTTTTATGCCCGGCAAAATGGCCACCGCATGCCTGGTCATGGCAGAAAGAGAGGATATTGTTGACTTCCCCTTCCGGGACACATCTCCGGATGATCTGATCGGCACCTATGCGGAAGAGGTACGGGTCTTCCCAAATGTAATACTTGGCATCGGAGCGTAATTTGTCTTTCTTGGCCTTCGGCCAATCGGACGGGGTCTGATGAGATGCCAAGTAATTTACAATATTAGCAAACCATGGAAGGCTAGTACCAATAGTCAGCAGGTGCTCATCGGGAAAATGCTCAGTGATGGGTCCGGAAGGGTCTATCATTTCAGAAGGAAGACGGGACAAGTGATCAGCTACCACGTTTTGTTTTCCCGCTTTATCGCGAATCTCGAGGTCAAATTCTTGCAACAGCAAGATCCATCGGATCAATCGAGGTTTCGCGTCCTTCTTTGCAAGGAGATGCCTCACAGCCGTGTGATCCAAGTATATGATGACATGGGAACCCAGAAGGTACGATCTGAACTTCTCTAGGGCAAATACTACAGCTAGCAGCTCTTTCTCAGTAACTGTATAGTTACGCTGAGCCTCATCGAGTGTTTTGCTGGCGTAGTAAATGACCACAGGTTTCTTGTCATTTTTCTGCCCCAAAACCGCTCCTACAGCGAAGTCGGATGCATCACACATGATCTCAAAGGGTTGAGACCAATCAGGGGACTGTAGGATCGGGGCTTGGGTGACTCGGTCACGCAGGATTTCAAATGCTTGAGTGCATTCCTTGGAGATTTCGAAGGGAACATCCTTGGAGAGAAGAGTGGTCAGGGGGCGTGCGATTTTTGAAAAATCAGGGATAAATCGTCGATAAAAATCGACATGCCCTAAAAAGGATCGGATGTCCCTGATCGAGCTAGGCATAGGAAGGTGAGAAATCAGATTAACCTTAGCTCGATCCACTTGGATACCTTTCTCCGAAATTGAGTGTCCCAGGACAATTCCCTCAGGCACCATGAAATGGCTCTTTTCCCAGGAAAGAACCAAATTCACGTCGATGCACCGCCTGAGTATCTGGACCAAGTGTTGGAGGCAATCGTCGAATGATGCTCCGAAAACTGAAAAGTCATCCATGAAGACTTCCAGATAATCACCTACCATATCTGAGAATATGGCAAGCATGCATCGCTGAAAAGTAGCGGGTGCATTGCAAAGACCGAAAGGCATCCTTCGGAAAGCGTATGTTCCGAAGGGGCAGGTGAACGTGGTCTTTTCTTGGTCCTCAGGATGGATTGCCACCTGGTTATAACCGGAGTACCCGTCAAGAAAGCAGAAGAACCTATTTCCCGCTAGTTTTTCGAGAATTTGATCAATGAAGGGTAGTGGGAAATGATCCTTCTTCGTGGAGGAATTGAGTCGACGGTAATCTATACAGACTCTCCACGAGTTGGCTAATCGGGTAGGAATGATTTCTCCGGTCTCAGTCGTTATAGTGGTGAGTCCTGCCTTCTTAGGCACGACCTGAATTGGGCTCACCCAACGACTATCGGAGATCGGGTAGATGATCCCGGCATCTAACCACTTGATGATCTCCTTTTTCACGACCTCCTGCAGATTGGGGTTTAAGCGTCTCTGCATTTCACGAGAAGGTCGTGTGCCCTCTTCTGAATAGATATGATGAGTACAATAAGAGGGACTTATTCCAGTCAAATCATCGAGGGTCCATCCGATGGCTCTGCGATGTTGCTGGAGGACAACAATCAGACGGGATTCCTGTTCAGGACTGAGGTTGGAATTGATGATCACAGGAAGGGTCTGATTAGAACCCAAAAAGATGTATTTCAAATGAGCAGGAAGGGGTTTCAGTTCGAGGATGGGGTTTTCAGCAGCAGCGGGTGGTTCAGTATAGATGTGAGGTTCAAGGGTGGGAGTTACTGGGTTGTTCACATCTGGATTTGACTCCTCTGTTTGCGGGTCAAGATCCTTCTGTGGTTGATGAGGCATACTCAAGTCATTCTGGAGGTGTGATTCATCAACCAAAGTCTTGATGTCACAAATTTGCTCGATGACGCCGCAATTAATTCCTTGTTGGGCCTTAAATATATCAATTTTCAGTGTTTGATCTCCAAACTTAAGCTCTATTTGGCCCTCCTCACAGCTGATGTTGGCTCTAGCAGTAGCCAAGAAAGGTCTCCCTAGAATGATTGGTGTATCCCTAGGGTTCTCAGGTGCATCCATGTCTAAGACTATAAAGTCCACTGGAAAATAGAAATCCCGCACTCTCACGATAACATCCTCGAGAATCCCTTTTGGTGACTTTATAGATCGATCTGCTAATTGTAATGTCACCTCGGTTGGTTTCAGCTCAGATTCTTCCAGATGGTCAAGTAAGGATGTGGGTATCAGATTTATAGATGCACCTAAGTCTAACAATGCTCTATCAAATTGGGTACCACCTATCTTACAGGAGATCAGGGGAGTTCCAGGATCTTTTGCCTTGGGTGGGAGTCTACTAAGGATTACAGAGCTGGCTTGCTCTGACAGAACAATTGGGCTCCCTCCCTTGGTTCGCGGCTTACGCTGGGGTGTACATATATTCTTTAGAAATCGTGCGTAAGCTGGTACGTGGCGGATTGCATCCATCAAGGGGATGTTTATGTGGACCTGCTCAAAGAGCTTGACCAGGTCCTCCTCAGGGGCCACGGGTTTGGTGGTCTTCTTTCCCTTGGTCAGGGCCTCGGGAAACGGGATCTTGGTTGGTTCCTCTAGGATAGGTCCAGGTTGTGGGTCTGGAACAGCGGTACCTTGGCTAACTATCCTATGGTCATGGTTATCAGGCTGGGAGTGGTTTGGATAATGCGGGTCCTGAGTTGTCTTACCACTACGTGTTGTTACAGAATTTAATCCGGCCTGATTTTGGTTTGGGTTTGGTAGGAGGGGTGGCTGCTGCTGAAATCCCGCACGCGAAGTTGAGGCTTCCATCTCGTCTGGAGATGGGGCAGTAGGGGCCTGATAAATCCATTGAGCGTGGCCTAAATTTGGATTCATAACGCGCTTCTGGGTTGGCACGTTATTTGGGTTAGGAAGAGGTTGGGAAGGGAGTGTGCCTGGCTGGCGAGAATTTGCCAACTGGGCCAGCTGAGTTTTAACTTCAGTAAGCTCGTCCTTGTGCTGTTTTTGAATGGCCGCATTCGATTTTTGAATGTCAGCCAGAGTCTGAAGGATTAAGGACATTTGATCTTGATTTGGCCCTGATGGATAAGTAGGGTTGGGCCGAGGCTGAGGCGGCTGGTAGTGATGAGAGGGCTGTGGGCGGGACTGAAAAGGTGGTCTTTGGGTTTGGGGATTTCCCGCCCACTGAAAATTGGGATGGTTTCGCCATCCAGGGTTGTAAGTGTTGGAGAATGGGTCGTTCTGGATGGCGTTGAGGTCCTCGCAGGTCTGAGGAACCTCCTGAGAATCAGGGAAAGGAGGAATGGAGTTCCCCCGGCTGGTGAAGAAAGGATCGGATGATCTTCCAGTCCAAGAATCAGATGGGGATGGATATGGATCCATCCCAAGGGAGGATCGGTGGAGGATGTTTTGCACAGTCTCCTGTGTGGAAGGAGGTTGTGCAAAGGAGTTACGCGCAGAGGTGGCTCGCTGCAAGTGCTGAGTCAGCTCATCCACCTTCTTTTCAATGATTGAGACCTTGTCCAATCGACTGGCCATTAATTCCAGGTCGACTGATGCGGACAAGTCCTGCGTCTCATGTGCTCCCTTAAGATTCGTCGCTGCGCGGGTATTCGTCCTGTCGAATAATCCCATGGAGTCATTGTTGATGGAGTTCTCGCACATGTTTTCGAGAATCTCCCATACGGTGTCTTCATGTTGACCCATGATGTTTCCTCCGCAGGTTGCATTGACGAAAAGGCGGATGTCCTCACGGAGTCCCTGGTAAAAAGATTGGACTTGTTCCCATTTAGGAACTCCGTGATGGGGGCACTTCCTCATGAGATCCTGAAAACGATCCCATGCCTCATGGAGAGGTTCTCCTGATTGTTGAGTGAAGTGTGTAATCTGATGGCGCAAGGCGTTGGTCCGACCAACGGGAAAGAACTTTTTCAAGAACTCGGATTGAAGTTCTTCCCAAGTGTTGATCGGCCGGGTCTGAGTTTGATACCAATGGGCGGCCTTGTCCATAAGAGAAAAGGAGAACATCTTCATGAGAAGAATATCCCGATTTTGCGCATCTGATCCAAAAGTGTGGGCCAGATGCTTTAGCTGTTTGATGTGCTGGAAGGGATCTTCAGAATTAAGCCCATGGAATTTAGGTATAGCATGAATCATGTTGGGCTTTAGTTCGGAATCAGGTCCTCCAATCGGGATTCTGACTCGAGGCTCAATGGCCACCGCAGCAGGATTGTAGTGGTCCCGCATCATAGGACGCTGTGGTGGGTGCATGAAGTTTTGGAAGAGGTCATTGAGTCGCTGGAGCTGGTGTTCCAGATTATTTTCTTCCTCAACTGGCTGAGCCATGATGGGGGAAGAAGAAGAACTTGGTTCTGAATTAGAAGAGAGAATAATGTGAGGGTGTTGCTGCACAAATACGGGCGTCGAGGCTTGGCCTTGACGAGAGCGAATTTCTAATGGAGGTCTTAAGGGTGGTCTTAGAGACCTCCTTCCGTACATGCACAGTTGGGAGAGGTAAGTTTAGAAGGTGCTGGACCCAATCAAGACACCCAAAAATGTGTTGGGTGACTATAGAGGTGCGGGGCAGATGGACCCCTTGATCAGAAAGATCGTCCACCTGAGAATTACCTGGGCAGCCAGAGAGGGAGAGTCCCGCGAAGACCCCTACACGGTAGAGCGTCCCCACGGGTTACAGGGTTTCCCCCACCCGACCTCTCTTGTCACTGCGGTTCCAGGTAGACCAGAATGGGGATCTTGACCTCTTAAGTCTACCAATTTTAAGATCAGGGTGCTTAAGGTTTCACTTGAACTTTAGTCTTTTTAAGTGCAAAGAGTGACCTAATTTAAGGTTGGTTAACCCAAAGGGGTCAACTTTACCTCTTGTTTTCTTTGAGAGCTTTTTGGGTCCTTTCTTTTAGGGTTCAAGTGTTTAGAGAGAGCCAATTGTTTAGGATTTTTCTTGTTAATTATTTTCAATCAATGGCTTGGGCACACCTCTTTTGGATTTCCTCAATTCTTGATTAAGGGGTGTGTCTCTACTGAAATCCTAATGTTTGACCTTATGTTGGCTCTACTTGGTCCATTTAACTCTTTGTTGGGCAATTAGGGCTCAAGCAAGAATGTGTTAGCCCTTAAATACCCTTAATAGTGTGCAGGAGTGATGAGTTGAAAACATGCAACTTTTTATGGTTACTAAGTATGGAAGACAGGTTAGCCCTATATTGCTTGTTCTTTTCTTTTCTTCCTCTTTAGAGTGTAGGGGTTAATAGTGAGAGAAAAGATTTACCTGTCTTCGGAGTGGTTGTGTGGTTGCTTGTCTTCCTGTAGCTGCACAAAAGAGAGGAGATTATCAGAACTTAAAAGAAACAGGAATGTTTACCTCTAGAATAGCCGTTGCTCCCCGGCAGCGGCGCCAAAATGAAACGTCGCGGCAACCGGGTTTGAGGGTTTTGTTATAACGTTGTAGTAAAGCCGGTTATTACCAACATTTCAAATATAAATTTTTTACTCGGAAAATGAAAGAGTTCCCGAGGTCGAACTCAGGGAGCAAGTCGTATTCTAGAGATATACATGTTTCTTTTACAAAATAAAGAGAGAGGGAAAGAATTTGTTGTGATGTTCTTCTTTCTTTCTCTTTCTTCAGATCTCCTTCTTCTTCTTCCTTGGCTGCTGCTCTTCTTTTCTTTCTTTCTTTTGCCTGCCTTCTTTCCTGCTCTGGCTGCTGACTTTCCATCGTCTGACCCGGTGCTTAGACGACTTAACTATGCATTTGCTACAGTGAAGCTCCTTCTTCTTCGCCTGCACTTCTTCTTCCGCGGGTCTTCTTCTTCTTCTTTGGCCTGCACACTTCAGAGTTTTTCGTCAAGAGGCAAAACCTACTCTACCCCCCCCCCCCCCCCCCGCGTCTCTCTTTCTCTCTGAAACCACTCTTGGGAAAGCTCTCCCAGAGCTACCGGGTAATCGGGTTCGGGTCAGGCCCGGGTCCAGGCCCACCGGCGTGCGGTGGTGGGCGAGGAGTGCAGGTCGGTTTAATCGGGTCGGGCCAGGTCCGCGGAGCGTGGTCACGGACGAGGCCGGGTCGGGTGAGAGGGACCTCACCCCGTGGTCAGGAGGCAGACAGCATAAGGCACTTTTTGCCTTTATGCGTCCGCGCGCCTCCGAGAAGTTCCGAGGTGGGACTAAATGTCCCACCCCAATTGAGCGCCCGTCGCGGAGGGAGCAGTGGGCGATCGTGTCTTCACGCGCGGCCTTCTCCCCATCTGCGAGCCTGGGACGTTTCGCGGAGACTCCCCGCGCAACCTGGGAGTCAAACCTGGGCGAAGGCGTGCCTGCACCTGCAGGTGAAGGAGCTCTGCCTGCTCAGTAATGGCGACGGCGGGCGAGTCACCTGGTCACAGAAGAACGGCCTCTCGGCCAAATCAGACAGGCGGGGGACCTTCGCCGTGGCACGGCGAAGGTGGTCAGGGGGTCTGCAGGGGGCGTGATGGAGCCAACAGGTCGTCCTAGGTCAAACTGTGAGCGAAGAAGTGGGTGTGTTCGGTGGATCTGCAGAGGGTGCGGCGTGGCGCGGGAAGAGCAGGGGAGGAAGTCTCTGCTGCTGGTATTGCGGCAGAGCGAAGAGGTGGAGGGGGAGGAAGCCGCCGGAGCTGGTGAGCGTCTGCCGGAGGAAGAAGAGAAGAAAGCTGGGGGTTTTCTCCGTCAGATCCAGGCTGCCCTGGTCGGTGGAGCAGCGGGGGGTATTTATAGGGATGAAACAGGGAGGAAGGCGGAGGGAGACGACGTGTCTCCCTCGCCGGAGAATGGTCGGAACACGAACCCATACCGTCTGTGCGTTCGCACGGCCGGTATGGTGGGCTACAATGACCAGGGGGGTGCCCCTGCGACGGCTGACGACGCAGGGCACCCCCGGTTTACTTGCCAGGTCCCCCACCTCACCCTGCGCGGCGCCATGCTCCGCGCAAGGTCGCCGGAGCATGGTGCTGGCAGGGTTTTGCAGGAGGGACCTGATTGCAAAGAACGAAGGAGAGTTAGGGGCCAAAATGCGAGGGTTCAAAAGTTGAGGGCCAAAGAGTAAATATATGAGGACCAAAGTGTGAAGTCGGTCAAGGAGGTTTCTTCTTAGGCTCAAGTTTTTATACATGACTAATTAGGACCTAAGGAATCTGATGGTGAATTTCATTTTCATATTAAACCTTGTTTGACCGGTCAATTTGCGCAAAAACCCAAATTAAGTTATTAATTGGGCATGGTTCTCAATGTAGGTCAAAATGGGTTCTAAAGGCCAAATTGAAGGTTCTAAACCCTAGAGATTATTTTTCTATGAATTTTAGAGGGTTTATTCTATTTTTACTTTGCCTCGAACCTTGTGAATTGAAGTGGGTTGTTTTAGGGTTACAGATTATCATTTGGTTCCTTGGAAGTGCTGTAGCCCTTACTAGATCATCTCATCCCACTTTTATTCTTATTAAGCTATTTTGACCTGTGTTTGGGCCCTGAATTACCCTGTATGCAGATTATACTGGTAAAATTGCACTTTTACCCCTTATGACTGGTTTTCTTCTCAAACTCAGAATTCTCTGAGTTAAGCCTTTCCTTGAGATATGTAGGAGCTTTTATCCTTTGTATTGGGTCAAAATGAGCTAGTTATGGCTCATGATGAGGTTCTCATCAGGCATTATTTGGGATTTTTGGGAATGACCAAGAGGATCTCGGGTGGCTTATTTGGTGGAAGTGCCTTCTCTCGGCACCGGGTAGGGAATGGATAGGACGATGTATTTCTGACCTTGACATCAATACCCTCCTTCAGCCGAGGATTCCGTAGAGGATGGTCGTAACCATCCACCTCTATCCTAATTTTATTAGAACTCGCTCTTTGTGTTTTTGCCTTTTTTCGTGGCTACCGTATGAAATTTCTCACAAATTTAGTACGTAAGAACTGAGAGTGAAAACTATGCCCATCTTCGAGTGTCATTATTCAATTATTAAAGATTAAAGATTCCTTACACTAGCCTTAGATCACCAGTAGACTCTCTACTCTCATCTCACATATGGTTTGGTGGATCTACTAGAAGATTGTTCACCTGACTCCCTGATTGCTATCCAAGGGTTCAGGAGAAGAAGCGTTGCTTCTTCTCGACAAACTAGAGATGTCTATTGGTTTTCACAGAGGATCCATTGCAAAATCTACATGCAAGGATGAAATTATATTGAATTCTAAGTTTAGGAATCTACTAAAGAATAATTCTCTAATAAAACTTCTTGATAAAACGATCTAATCCCCCAATTGTTGGAAGAAAATTTTCAATTTTTATGGACTACCCCCCATGCCTAAGTGTTTGCATGTCTTCATGCATGAATTAAAGAAATAAGGTAGGGTGTATGTGGATAGAAATCACCTAAAACTACTTCTGAGTTGTCATTCAGCACATGCCATCACTGCAATGCCGTACACAATATGCAAAACAATATGAGAAAATGAAATATGCTATGTATATATGGTATGTATATATATATACATGCTGAGTTTAACGCCTCCAGCTGGGCAACTCATCAGCCACACGTCCTCAAGAAGATGTATCGTTTCGTCAGCAGGAGGAGGTTCCTGGGCAAAGAATGGTTTGAGGCACTGACCATTAACTGTAAAAGTGTGCCCAGATTTTTGGTCTCTAATTTGGATCGCCTTGTTGGGATATGGGTGGACCACCAGAAATGGCCCAGTCCACTTGGACTTGAGCTTTCCCATGAAGAATTTGAGTCGGGAGTCAAACAACCAGACCTGCTGGTTAGGTGCGAACTCCTTCCTCCGGATGTGTCAATCATGGAAAGCTTTTGTCTTGTCCTTGTATATTTTGCATTTTCGTAAGCTTCCCGCCTAATCTCTTCTAACTCACTGAGCTAGACCTTCCTTTCATAACCTCCAGCCTCGAGGTTAAAATTACACTTCTACACTACCGAAAAGGCACGGTGTTCCAGCTCCACAGGAAGGTGACAACCCTTTCCATACATCATGCGGTATGGCGACATTCCGAGCAAGGCCTTGTACGCTGTCCGATATGCCCATAGTGCATCAATCAACCGATCGGACCAATCCTGCCTGTCAGGTCTAACTGTCTTATGAAGGATAAGCTTGATTTGACAGTTTGATACTTCAGCCTGCCCATTGGTTTGTGGGTGATATGGGGTAGCAATGCAGTGCTGCACCCCATATTTCTTCAATAATGACCTGAAATGGTCATAGATGAAGAGGCTTCCCCCATCGCTTATTCGGGTGTGGGGAAGTCTGAATCTCACAAAAATGAATTCCCAGATGAAGGATATAATAGTTGTATGATTAGCTCATCTTGCCAGGATAGTTTCTACCCACTTTGAGACATAGTCTACTGCGAGGAGTATGTACTCAAAGCCATGCGAGTTCGAGAAGGGGCCCATAAAGTTGATGCCCCAGACGTCGAATACTTCCATGATGAGAATAAATTGGAGAGTCATCATGTCTCTCCAAGTCATAGAGCCGACTGCCTGGCATCGCTTACAGCACTTGGCAAGCTCATTTGTATCTCTGAAAATGGTTGGCCAGGAAGAACCCGACTGCAAAATCTTTGCAGCAGTCTTTCAGCCCAAGAAATGGCCTCCACAAGCATCTCTATGGTAGAAGGATATCACACTAGAAATTTCAAAATCAAGGACACATCTACGGATGTTTGATCAGCCCCAATGTGAAAGAGCAATGGGTCATCCCAAAAATAGAATTTAGCCTCTGATATAAATTTGAGTTTTTGATCCTTGGATAATCCCACAGGCAGCCTGCCTACGACAAGTTAGTTTGCTATATCAGCATACCAAGGATACTCAACAGAGTTGATAGATAATAGAGACTCATCTCAAAATCGGTCTGATATTGCCGGGGAATGTAGTCTGGGTCTAGCCAAGACAAGTGATCTGCTACAACGTTATGTGCTTCGGCTTTGTCATGAATTTTGATGTCAAACTCTTGCAAAAGAAGGATCCATCTGATAAGGCAGGGTTTGGCGTCCTTCTTTGCTAACAAATGCCGGAGGGTGGAATGGTCAGTGAAGATGATAACTTTGGACTCGAGTAAGTATGACCTAAATTTCTCCAACCTGAATACCACGGCTAGAGATTCTTTCTTAGTGACTGTATAGTTACGTTGAGCCTCGTTCAATGTTTTGCTAGCATAGTATATTATGAAGGGATGGTGCTTTCGATGCTGGCCAAGAACGGCTCCGATAGCAAAGTCGAAGGCATCACACATCATCTTGAAGTCGAGAGACCGGTCGGGAGGTTGGAGAATAGGTGCACTTGAGACAGCATTGAGACACGAGGAGTCGAAATCAAAGGCCGTGTCAGTTACTAGAAGATTTGTTAATGGACGAGCAATTTTCGTGACATCTCGAATGAATCTTCGATAGAATCTGACATTCCCTAAGAATGATCTGGTTTGCCTAACCAAGCTAGGCGGAGGTAATTGCGAAATGATTGCAGACTTAGCTTGGTCGACCTCAAGTCCATTAGAGGAGATCTTGTGACCTTGTACGATGCCATACCTCACCATAAAATGGCTTTTCTCCCATGAAAGTACTAGGTTAACCTCTATACATTTCCTCAGAATCTTTGTGAGGTTATCAATACAAGATGAGAAATCATCTCCAAGCATGGAGAAGTCATCCATGAACACTTCTACGCAGTCCCCAATCATGTTTGAAAAGATGGCCATCATGTATCGCTGAAAAGTAGCTGGTGCATTACAGAGGCCGAAAGGCATTCGCTTAAAAGCGAATGTTCCAAAGGGACACGTAAAAGTCATCTTGTCTTGATCTTCCTGGTTGATTGCAACTTGATTGTACCTAGAGTATCCATCCAGAAAGCAGAAGAATCTACGCCTGGCTAGCCATTCTAGAATATGACCAATAATGATCCTTTTTGGTAGCCTAGTTTAGCTTCCTGTAATCAATGGAGACCTGCCAAGAAGTTGTGGTGTGGGTTGGGATGGATTTGCCCAATTCATTTTTGATTACGGTGAGTCCCACCTTTTTGGGTACTATTTGAATGGGACTCACCCACTGGCTGTTGGAAATAGGATAGATAATATTCGCGTCCAGCCATTTAATGATCTCCTTCTTGACAACCTCCAACATATTTGGATTTAGGTGTCTCTGAGGTTGTCTCGATGGTCTCACCCCTTCATCAGTGTAGATATGGTGAGTGCAATATGAGGGGTGAATTTTGCGGAGATTAGTAATGCCTTACCCGATAGTAGCCCTATGTTCTTGCAAAACGGAGATCAATTGGTGTTCCTAATCCAGAGTCAAGTGAGCATTGATAATCACGGGATATGTCTCGCTTTCTCCCAAAAACACATACTTAAGTAAATCAGGTAAGGGTTGTAACTCTAGTAGTAGAGGGTGGGGAGGGGGTTTATGCAGGGGAGGAGAGGAAGCAACAGCGAAAATATGCTGATCCTGACTACTAGAGAATCCGCCTGCAGTTGTCATGTAATCCTGCCTTAAGATATCAGTGCTGGATGGGACATGATAGTCAGGATCAGGGGTGTTACGAGTAGATGAACACCCATGATAACTAGATCCATGGGACGAAATGTGTATGTCATTAGTCTTAGTCCCGTGTGGATCATGATCTAAGACCCTTGATAGTGAAGATGAGTGTGCCATTGGGTCGCTACAAAGGAGCCCAATGTTCCCACAGAAAGCTGAATCTTCATCTTCACTATCCTCCTCCATTAAATCGCAATCAAAGTCTTGGATGCCCTGAAAATGTCCAGTCTAAGCTTTTCGTTCCCTAGGGCAATCTCCATGCACCCTGATGCACAGTCGATGTTTGCGTAGGTGGTTGCCAAAAACGGGCGATCTAGAATAATCGGTGCATCACAGAGATTAGGAGGAACCTCCATATCAAGAAGAAAAAAGTCCATTGGAAAGTAGAATCCTTGAACTTTTACGATCACATTTTCAACCACCCCCCTCGGTGTTTTTACCGATCAGTCAGCCAACTATATGGTAACCAAGGTGAGCTTTAACTCCCCAAATTGAAATTGATCAAATACTGCGGTGGGAGCTAGGTTGATGGACGACCCCAAATTAAGAAGGGCCCTATCAAAAGGAGAATCCTGCAAAAAGCAGGAAATCAGTGGTGAGCCCGGGTCCTTTTTGGGCAGTAAGTGAGCTAAAATCATTACATTGGCTTCCTCAAATAATACCGCTTGTCGTCGGATCCTCTACTGCCGCTTCGGAGTACAGTAGTCCTTAAAGAACCTAGCAACAATAGGGATGTGATCTATTACTTCGAGGAGAGGAACTTGAATGTGAACTTCCTTGAACATAGATATTAGGTCCTCGAAATTCCACGTGTCCTTCCGTGCTGAATCCCGTGTTAGGGTAGCGGGAAAAGGGAAGGGAATTTTAGGGTCTAGGGGCATCTTTCCTTTATCTAATGAAATGGCTTGTGAGAGGAAGAGGGTTGTGAGCCATCTCATGGTAGAACGTAGGAAAAATCATTTCCTGCTTGCCTAAGTAGCGGGTCCTGTGTAGTTTCTTCGCTCCTTAAGGTGACGGCTTTTGCATCGGGGTGCTATCCATGCAGGGGCAAAGGAGTAGGTTGTTCTGGATACACAGGGTTTGGCAACAGAGGTGGCTGACCGAGCCCATAACCAGGTGGTGTGGGAGGTGCTTGCATAACAGCATGTGCATGCCCCTGTGGTGCTTGGAATCTAGGCGGGGCACCCTGATTCTGCATATATCTCTAGTTTGGGACAGGTTGGGAGGGAAAATCTCCCTCTGATCTATGCTCCTGCATTATCTGGTTTTGCGTGTTCTGTATGCTCTGTATTTGGTCAGCCATTGCCTTCATTATTTGCAGGTTGTCATGAGTAGATTTCTGACTTGATGCCTGCAATTTCTCCTTTAGAGACTCCAAAGGGTTGTTTCTCTTTGGAGGTTAGTTGGCAGCTTGGTGCAGCAACTGATAGATAGAGCGTGTCTATTGCTGCTGAGATGGGAATGGCTATTGCCTAGGATATGTGTTTTGTGCATTCCTGTATTGTCTGGTCTGGTAGTGTGGAGCTTGACTCGATCTTTGTGGGTTACTAGACCAAGAGAAATTGGGATGTTGGCGCCAACCAGGGTTATATGTTTTAGAATACGGGCTATTACTCCTGTATCCTTGAATGGCATTGACAACATCGTAAGCCGAAGATGTCTCAGATGCGAATTCATCAAAAGAATACGCACTTGCATCGTCATGTGGTGCGTAGCCCTGATTGTACGGTGCCAGATCCATATTGTTCACGGGTTCCTGGTATGCAGGATCCCATGAAGATGGGGAGAAAACATCCTGAGTAAATGGATATGTATGAGTAGAGGGGGCTCGAGATGCTTGAGAGGAGTAAGATGGAGCAGTGCTGCCAAAAGATTCGGATCTCGCTCGCATTAATTCATTGAGCTTCTTATCGAGCAGATCCACCTTATCCAACTTTTTGGTGATAATGTCCACGTCGGCTCGAGCAGACTCGGCTTGATTTTCATGGACATTCACTCATTGTTGTTCAGGTTGCTGGAACTAGTTCATTGAGGCAGCATTCATCAAGTTCTCTGCTAAGGACTTGAACTGTTCAAATGCACTATTCTCGTCCTTCGCGAGGAAATTCCCACTACTAGATGCATCGGCCAGGTACTGATGTGTGTCATCTAGCCCAAGGTAAAATACTTGAGCGAGGTGCCGTTTGGGTACACCATGGTGTGTGCACTTCCTGAGAAGATCGTGGAGTCTATCCCAGGAGTCATGCAGCTTCTCTCTAGGGCCTCGGGCAAAGGTTGTGATTGCATGCCTCATAGTGTTTGTTCGACCAATCGGGAAGAACTTTTAGAGGAATTTGCAATGTGATTCCTCCCAAATTCTAATTGGCCTTTCGATGGTCTTGAACCAATAAGTAGCTTTATCCTTGAGAGAAAAAGGAAAAAGCTTCATGAGAACAATTCCAATATCTATATTCCTGGGTCGAACTGAGTCTGTAATCCAACTTAGGTCTTCGAGGTGCTGGAAGGGATCCTCATTCGAGTTTCCATGGAAATGAGTTTGAATCAGACTTATGATATTCCTCTTTAACTTGAATGCGTCTCTACCTGTGGGAATTTGAACCTGAAGTGCTATGATTGTTGTCGCCGGATTGTAGAGGTCCCGCAATTGTTCTTAGCATGGTGGATGCTGCATCCTGTCGAGTGTTGTGAGAATCCGGTCGATGCTCTGCTCATATTTTTGTTCCGTTTCCTCGACCCTGACTTCTAGACGAGCCATTGGGTTTTGATTTTCAGGGTCCTGACGAACTCGAGGACCAGGATTAGCCATCTCAACTAACCGGATGGAAGAGGTTGAGAAGAGAGGTCAGGCAAAAATCACCTTTGCCGCCTTGGGTTTGGCTACCAAGGTCCCAGAAGTTCAGGTCTTAATGACCTTCTTCCTTGCATACACCAACTCAAAGGGTTGGTGTTGTCAAGCAGAACAAAGCTAAGGCCTTGTTAATCAGAGTGGTCCTCTAGATCAAATGACCAGATTTTTCGTTTAAGTTTGTGTTATTAAAAATTCGACGAGAGATCGACTGTAAGGAATTCCCGCCTCTCAGGCTAACTTGGTCAGTCTAGTTATGAGGGGACTATGACGAAGGTTTATCCTTCAGCTTTTGCCTCTGGTTCCGTTACCCCGCAACCACGGTTGTTTGACGCTACCCCGCAAGCTTAGTCACCAGGTTTTGCAAAAGAGGTTGGAACTACCTAGTAGTTTCAAGTCAAATGCAGGTTATTTGATGTATTTTTGTGAATTTTTAACCTGTTATTCAATTTAGTAGGTGGTGGGTTGTCCATAAGGTGACTCACCTCACTGACTAACTTTTGGGCTCGTCGGAGTCCAGGTTAGTCTATGTGGTCCTATTGGCTCATGCACTTCTAAGTTCTTTTTCAAATTGAAGACCATAATTCAAATGTATCCTCTAAGGCAAGATGGAATCCAAATAATTTGAAACTTGGCAAAAAAATTTCCTTTCTAATAACCTTTTTAGAGAGTATTTTTCCAAAATTTTTTCTATTTCCAACAATTAGTTATGAGTTTTTAACTAACTAGGGGTCAAATATGGAATTTAGACCCTGTTTGGGTTTTTCTGTTAGAAACAATAGCAAATATGCTCCAAAAATTTTGTAAAAATATGATATTGAAAGATAATTTGATTATCTTATACACCCCACAAATTTTGAATAAATCTAATTTGTATGTTAGTGAGAATTAATTTTTAAAGTTCATAAAAGTTCTATTTTCAAGCAATCTGATCAGTGTGTACTCCATGAATTTTGAAAAATTTCACAGAAAGAATTTCTTTTGGGATAGGTAGTGTTGGAAAGATAATTTGAAGATCTAGTTCCAGTCCAAATTTCAGAATTTTTGGAGCGTTAGAAGCACAGCTATTTAATTTTAAAGGTGAGACATACTTTCTGGCCGAATTTCTAATAAGAATGTGTGCACCTGATTTCCGCAGCACCTGCTTTTCCTTGTTTGCCGCTTCGTGTCATTGTTTCTGCACACAAAAATACTATATTAGAGATAAAATCAAAAGTCAACTTGCCTCCCCAGCAACGATGCCAATTTGTTCATGGCATAGATTGAGTAGAAAATTAACACGCTGAAGTATAGCGTGAAATACGTCTCGAGCAAATAAATTAATGGAACTTGGTAAGTCCTGGTCGATCACAGGGAGGCATAACACACTTTTGATTTTATATGTTTATTCTTAATATGATTACCAAATAATAGAAACAATCATTCACAATATCCACATTACAAAGAGAATGAATTTGATATATATATGTAATAGACTAAAAACATGAATGTAAACAACTACTACTATAATAGAATAAGGGCACCACAGGTGGTTCGTGGTGGCCTTTTGGATAGGTTGGGAAGAGCAGCAGCAATCTGTCGGGGTGGCCCAATGGATGCTTCAAACAGAGGTGCAGAGACGGATGCAGAGAAGACGGGAAGAAGAAGAGAGGTTAAAGGAGGAAGAAGAAGAAATATGAGAATTGCCTTCAAAGGGGGGCCCTTTGGCCTCTTTTTATAGCTTTTGTGAAGGGAAATTAAGGTATTTGGCCCCTTAAATCTGTGCAAATGCTTCAGATTAATCAGATTCATTGATCGGGAGATCAACGACCTTGATTAAGCCTTCCAAATCCTTCTTTCATCCTCGGTTGAATCTGGTGCTGCCATGTGGTAACCTATGCACCCTCAATCCTCCATCACATGGCTACAGATCACCTACGTGCGCACCTTCATTTCCTCTCCTTCGCCACTCGCCTCTTCTGAGCACCCAATCATCATCTAACGGCTTAAACACATGCTCAATCATGCCTTTAAATCCTAAAGCATGCGCACGTGCGTCTCTGCACGCGTCGTCGTGCATGTTCTTGATCCAATGCCTTCGCACCCGCCACGCGTCTGCTGCTGAGTCACCCAATGATGATCTGGCAGTCAATTACGCCTGCGCTCGCCACTTCCCTTTGTTTCACACCAGGCGCACTTTGATCCCACGTCGCCTGCTGTTTGTTAGGCACCCTCTCCGTTATGCTACGTGTGTGGATGGTTGCACCTTCCATTTCCTGTGCAGTTGCTCTCGGCCGTTGGATGGGAATCCAATGGTTGAGATCTCTCCAATGCGTGATGACGCAGCTGGAGATGGCGATGTGGCTGCATCACGACCGTTGGATGCTGATCCAATGACCTATGGTTCTCCTTTCCAAATTAGGGTGCGGTGAGGGGCGACTGTGATGGCACCATGTGGCGTCATCATGGCCGTTCATCTTCTTCTCCTTGTATCTGATGACGTAGGTCTCCGATTAAGTTGATTTCTACGTCGTTGGACTACGAATGTCGATCTGGATCCATCCATGTGGTTGGATTTGTCATCTGAGGTCCAGATACTCTCCAATTTCCCCTTGGCTCCTGCTTCTTCTATGAACTCCCTAGGGTGCTATGGGAGTCTGATTGATATGCCCTTGGAAGCATTGGACTCCTGTAGTTATTCTGTACAGATCCATAAGGTTTGATTGATCATCTACAGCCCTGGATTACCTGCAATTATTAATACCTCTCAAATAGCACATTATTATGTATAAAACATATAAATCATCTAAGATGCAAAGTACGATGTGTATGCATGCAGAATGCTCATGTTAAGCTAGGTTTTACCTTAATTCAGGTGAATTATGGCATATGATTGTTGTGCAATCAGCAGGAACTCTTCCAATCAAATTGTGTTTTCAAACTTCTCCTAAGTCAAAACTAAGAGAACCAAATTTTCTTTAAGAAATGAACTAAGGTCATCACTATTTACACAAGCAAAATGTAGACATGCTATAAACAAATGCCTCAGGTCCTATTCGCCCATGCCTGGTTCAAACAATGTCCTCATTGGAAACAAAATAGTTAAAGGAAGATATTACCCGAGGTGGAGAATGACAGGAGCTAAGTGAAAGAGTGATCTTTGTTTTCATTGAAAACTTTAATATTAAATGATGTGTCGTTGTTTTTATTCATGTGGTAGAAAATCGCTTTTCAAAACATTTTAATTTTTAGAATCTAACCACGAATAGTTAGGTCATCTCCACAGGGAGGAATTAGCCTATTTAAACTAGTGCGTTGTGCTTCGTTTATTCGGGAATCTCAATGTGTATGCAACTAACTGGTGCACGTGTTTTCAACATGATTTCTTACATTAAATAATTAATCAAGAATACAAGGGTCATATGCAAAATCACCACTACATAATATCATTCAAAATGATGATCTTGATACTAGTAAGCACGGTAAATAATAATTTCTCGAATATAGCTTGTTCACCATAATATATAAGATATGCATTAAATCATTCATGAGAGATATGCATATGCAAGCAATTTTGATTAAATAGAAGGATGGCTACGTAAATTCACCTCAATAATTTAATTCATTAAATAAATGTACAGTGTTTCTCTACAATGGCACGATTGGTAATTTTTAATGCGAAGGAAAATAGAGTGTTTTCCTTCTCTCTTCTCTGCATGCGTGGAGGAGGCATCTTCTGCTGGCCTATGAGTGATGGAGGCACGCCGGAGAACGGGCGTCGTGACGGAGGTGGCGTAGCGGCCGGTGGTAGACGGCGGCGGCCGGACGGTGGAGGTACATCACCGGCATTTGGTTCTATCGCACGGTGTGCGCACGGCCTGTGGCGTGCCTGCGGCTGCGTGCTCGCGTGCGGGTGCGTTGAGGCATTGTGCAATCTGAGGCGTGGCCTGAGGTGTGAAGTAGGGTGCGTGCTAGGGGCACGGGCGCGGCTGCTGGAATGGGTTCTTCTTGTACGCTGCTGCTGAAAGAACAAGGAAGACGAAGAAGATAGGAGGAGCGGTCTGTAGAGGGCATGTCCTTGCGTGTTGTTGCTGGAACACTGCGCAGCGCGCGTCTGCTAGCTGTGGGAGAGCGCTGGAGAGGGGCGCTGAAGGGGCATGAGGTGTAGTAGCTTCTGGCTCATGCAAGGGCACTGAGCACCTACAGGCGGCTGAGGTGGAGCACCTACGGGCGCTTGGTGTGCAGTGCCTGCAGGGCATGGTGCAACGTGCATTTGCTTGCCGCGGGAAGGCGCTGGAGAAGGGGGGCGCCTGTAGGGGTGCCTGGCTAGAGGTGTGATGTCGCGGGGATGTGAGGGCGGTGAGGTTGTGCAGCGCCTGTGGGCTGGTTGGAGGGCACGGTTGCAGTGTGAGCCTGCAGTGGAAGGGCGATGGAAGATGAAGCAACTGCAGGCGTGGGCACAGGCTGAAAGGCAGGATGGGATGCTTGGTGCACAGTGCATGTGGTGGTTCACAGGGTTCACCCTCTCCACGGTGGAGAAGATGGAGCAATTCCCTGTAGGGGGAAAGATGAAGATCTCCTGGATGATGAATCCTCCTCTCCTTTCTCCGCCTCCTCTTTAACTCCTCTCTTCCCACATGCGTCAGTTAAGGGATTTTCAAATCCCTTAGCTATTTTTGACCGACAGCTGTTGAGGGTGCCTAGAAGATGGGGAAAAGAAATGCCACCAGTTGTTTGAAAGGGTAATTTACCCTCTGATGTAAACACGTTTACACTACTTAAGATGTCTATTTATGCATGTTCTTAAGTGTAGGATTGCATTGCATGCTATAAATATTGCATAACATGCATCATCTTGCATTTAGAGTAGTTTGGATAAAATGGAAGTTAATTGTCTCCTTTTATGTTCATGGACAGGGCAAATTTTTTATCGGGGCCTCGGATCGAAGATCCAACCATACAGATATGATCAGGGCGACGATTGGAGTTCAACGACTCTAAGATCGCCTTAATCAGACATCTATAGCATTAGATAGTGACTGGGGAACCTTAGAAGATCAAGGGCCAAGATCTTGTGAATCCACACTTCAAATGACAAATCCAACCACACGGATGGATTTGAATTGACGATCGCAGCCTAACGGCATGAAAATTGACTCAATCCGACAACTGTGGAACCATCTACATCATCCAGAAGATGGACGGCTCAGATGGTGCCACGTGGCACCATCTCAGTCGTCCAACTGGCCCTCAGGATCACCGCTGCCTCTCCAAAGAAAATCTGATGTGCGATCTAGGCCGTTGGATCTTGATCCAACTGCCATGAGCACGTGCCGCTAAAATCATCTCCACGATCAACTATCCTCCACAACGCAGCGGGTGAACTCTTTATCACGAGCGGGCGACGCACGTTCGAAACGCAAGGACCGAGCGAGCGATGCAGGTGAGCAGGCGCTATTAGCCGCTCGATCGCGATCGAACGGTCGTGCGTGCCCAATCTGCCCCACGCGCTATTGCATGCCCGCGCGTGACGTGGGATCGTACGCTGGCGGGCGCGTGCTGAGGAGCGAGCGAAGGCTCGACTTAAGCCATCCGATCGTGAGATCGGCTGGACGTGCGCGTGGGTTGAGCGCACGGGCAAGTGAGCGGGTGCTCGCGCACCGCCCACTACGCCCACATTAGTACCTTTAGCGACTGTTTTATCCATCACTAAAGGTTCTGAATTAATGTTTTTAGAGTTGTAATGACCAAATTGCCCCCACTCCATGCAACTATAAAAGGAGACCCCCTCCACATGAAATTCTCAACTCTTCCTTCTCTTCTCTCCCTCTCCAAAGCTCAAGAGAAGCTTGTCCCACACCCGGGATGTTTCTTGAGAGATAAAGTCAATTTTTTGTCTCCCTTTCGGAAGTGGATCCATCGACGACGACGACATGCTGCCCCATTCCCGTTCTTCCTGCTTCGTTCTCCTTCGTCCTGCTCCATCCTCCTTTGTTCAGGCATTGTCCCGTCCGGCTCGTCCTCCAAGCGATCATCGAGGAGGATACCTCTCTACCCATTCTTTTTACTGCTTTCTGGAATAGATTTACTGCTTTCTAGAGTAGATTTACTGCTTTCTAGTGTAATCATTTTCCCACTTTCTTGTGTAATGAACAATCTTTCTGATGATGAAATTCCATGTTTATTCTACATCTCTTTTTTATTTTTGTTTGTAATATTCTCTCTCTCTCTTCTATTTAATGTAAATAGATAGATACTTTCTAGTCAATTAAATTACTTTGTGACAAATAAAACAAACGCGTAGTTTTTAAATCAAACGTCTGCCTCCCTGTGTTCGACCTGGGATTTCCATTTCGGTATAAATTTTATTTGTTGAACACGAGTTCTTCGCTTTCATACTACGACGACAGGTTTTCAAAATCGAACACGTTAGCGTAGCAACCCGACATTCAACATTTTTGCGCCGTTGCTGGGGAGGTGACGTTATTTGATTTTTTTTCACATTTTCCAACTTACGAATCATTTACCTCACTTCTCTCCTTTCTTATTGTGATTGCAGGTACTCTTTCTAGATGAGTAAAAGCGGTAGATTGGAGTAAAGTGTTGTGGAAGGTTTTGTAAGTTATCCCCCACTTCCCACCCATTAGTTTTCATTCCACCACATAATAACACAAACATCAATCAACCTAGATGTTCTTATAAACTCTAAGGTTAGATTGTTTGTTGTTTGACACCTACACTCGCCCTAACCCCCACATTGAGAAAGAAAAATAGAAAAAAAAAATCTCACAGACGTACACAACCTCATCTGATTTTCAAACTCAACTGGTAAACCGATCTTTGGAGTCGTTACACACATACAAACACATAATTGAGTAGAAATCAGATTAGGTAATCACTTGTGTGCCTAATTAAATGGTGCAACAGGCCAATTGTTTGAGTTGATTGGGCCGCACCACTTCAATTAAAATCAACTCATCAAGTAGCTGCTACTTAGGTTCAACTCTTAGGGATTTACCAGGCACTCCACATTGCTTCAAAGGAAAACATCTTCACCTGTGCTTTCAAAACCTAGTGTGCCAACAAAACTTGTTTGAAAATACCTAAAGTTGAATCCTAAAAGCTACTAAGCAAGATTTGAACTCTAAAATTCACTGCATCAAAAATAATCTTGCTTGAAAACTACTGGTTGTGCACGCACACACAAATCAATCAATCATTAAGGGCACAACCTAGATAAAGGGCCCATCACATTCCAAAGCACATTCAAACCTAGCCTTAAATAAAACAGAGTAGACGTTGGCCTTAAGGATTTGACTCGCTCTTCAATGTCCAGAAAGAGATTATTTTCGATTAGTCTATTTCTACTGTTCAATCTGATGTCTAGCTAGTGCAGCAGAATCAAACGATCACGGCTGGGAGGTACACTAGGAATCGGAGGCGCAAGCTGAAGGAAGAACCTTCTCCCCAGTCCCTCCTTCTAACTGGTTGGATTGAACAGATAGAAGTAGATCAAATCGTTTCTTTATCTTAAGATGGGTTTTGGGAGTCTATAGGTCTTAGGCTAGCCCACTTAAGGACAGGTTTGATTGTTTGTGTTGCAGGGTGCCTTTCTTCCTCCCATCTCTCATGAATCTTTCCACATATTACACGCATTCTTGCTCTTTCCCTCCTGTTTTGAATTATCCTCAACGTGGCAATTATTCTGACTCGTACTGTAATCACCCTTCAGTTAGTTTGGATAACTCGGATTGGGGATATAGTTTTGGACCTCCATGTTTAAGGTCTAACCCTGAACATTATTATTGTGATTTCTATCCTTCTCAGAGCCACATCGATTATAGATCGTCACCCTTTCATGAACAACCTAATTCGATCTACAATCAGGAAGGATACATTGATCCTTACCCATCCTCTAATTACACTGCCTTTAGGTCATCACCACCTTTTGAACAATCTGAAATGACTTATTATTAGGAAGGGTATAACGAATCTCAATTCGTTAATTCCCTTGCATTGATTCCAAACCTGCCCAACCCTGAACCAACTCATTTGGTTCAGGGTAACCAGGTTCAAGATAAGGTTCTGGCTAACTTGAGGAATATCATACAATCTTTAGAAGTTCAGCCAATACCTTACATTAAGAGATTGGAGCCCCTGATTGCAATGATTGATGATTTGAACAAGTATTTGTTGGATTGGCTCCAGGATGTTAAGGATAAGAACCCAGGTGAGTTTCTACTTGGGAAGTTAGCAAAATTGAGGATGAGATTTATGGTCTCTTTGATTCAATCATGGGATGATTCCCAGGATGAAATCCCTTCAGGAAAGCCAATGTCAGAACCTGCTCAGGCACCTATTGGGGAGGACACGTGTTACGAGGTTGACCAGATTAAATTAGAGCAACCAATTAAGGATGATCTGATTTCTTCACCTGAGATCCCTGAGCTAGGGTACGAGGAAACGTATGTCTCCTTGGATTAGAAAGTGATTGATGATTTTGAGACATACATTAATACGGATTTCGATTCTGATGGTAAAGATTCACGTTGCGAAATCTCACGCGAGTTTATAGAATATGATTTCTGTGAGACGATTGGGCTTGAGGAATTTGATAGATCATTTGATAGCCCAATAACTGAGGAAACTAATCTTATTGGGGCTCACATTACGGATCTAGAATCGCATTTTCTGGAGGATTCAATTCAATGCCCTGATTGTCAGTTACACCCCATTGAGCTTATCGTTGATTCTGTTTCTGAGATAATTAGACCCAAGTCAATTCTGATTCAGCCACATCTTTTAGACTTGGAAATTTCAGATGGGGTGCAAGAGGTCTCGAAATTTAACATTCTGAATGAGGAGGATAGAAGCTGGGAAGTTCTAATTTGGGAAGCTAACCCCGAAGGAAGTAGAAGACTGTGTCTAAGGGTTCCATTTCATCTGAAACCATCAAACCAAAACCCTTATGACATTTGTTCTGAGGATGTTCAACCCAAGCACACATTCATTGATTATCCTTTTGATATCTCTATAACCCGACTCTTTAGTTTTGGGTTGCATCCTCATAAATTGCAGGCCCGACCCCGCTTGCATATTGATTTTAAGTTTTAGGTAATTTTTATCCAGAACCTGAGATATTCTCAATTATCGGGTATGGGTCTGCACCACAATTTGGTCCACATCTGTGGACCTCTGCTGATAGGTCAGAGGTTTCTTCTGTTTATTCTAATTCTGACCTGCACTTGTGAATTCTTTATTTCTCTTCTCTGAATAGTGTGCCTAGCTGAAGGCACTAAACTCAACACATATACAGTTCTTTTTAGTTTCTATCTCAGAATGGACCTGACATTCACGCAATTCAGGTGCTTTCTACGCTATTCCACTCTGTTTTATGTCTTTTTAATACAATGAGGATGTTGCATTAGATAAGCATGGGGGGTGGATATTCATCTCTGAATTTATTCATCAGCTCCGTAGATTTGTTTTATTTTATTAAAAAAAAAAATTTATGGAATTAGGAAAGAGAACTTGGGTTTAAGAGAATTTTCAATCTTAGGAAATACTACATTATGATTTGAACACAAAGACCCTTCAGGTCTTTGGACTTAATCTGCACGTGTATCTACTAAAATGTGGATTTATTTTTCGAGTCCTCGCCAAACTAAATTCTATTTTAATTGGAGTAAAGAAGTTTAGGTGATAAGTACATGACTTATCAACCTGCCCTCTGATTTGAGGGAATTTTGAGTCTTAATCATCTACACACTATCTTGTCACTAACTTGTTGTTCGACAATTTTAACGAAAATTGGGTAGCTAATGAACCTTCTAAGGTGATATGGCTGGCAAGTTATCGTGGGTAACAGCCCATAGGTAGGTTGTCCAAAGCCCAATCACTGGACCTTTTTCTTTTTGCTGCCTTTAGGTAAATCTTAGACCAGGGAAGCCACCTACTTAAAAAAAAAAAATCAAAAAGAAAAAAAGAAATAAGCCACACTTCGCCGCACTAGTATGGCTGGCAAGTTGTCAGTGGTAACAGCTCATCGACCGGTTGTCCAAAACCCAGCTCAATAAATGCACTGAAAATTCCCAAAACACTTAGGAAGATGCGGAGAAGTAGAATAACCAGGGAGATATACACTGGATTCACTCTTGGGTTGACCCTGTAAAAAAATAAAAGTAGGGAGAAAGCTACCGGTTGTAAAGATACACCTTTAGGCAGAATTTTTTTTTTTAGGTCATCTAGAGGCATAGAAATCTGAAGTCCGTTTTAATTACCGGTCAACGAGTCTATCACATTCACAATAAGATGCTTAGAACTTAGGGTTCTCATCAAATCTTGGGTGAGTTGAATGGCCGTAGAAAGCCACTCTTAAACCCTAAAACTTGAAAAATCCAAAAAAATTAGAAAGGAGGAAAAAGAGAAAGAAAATTTTCTTTGAATAAGGTGAGGGCTTGAGGCGGTCTGCATTTTGGCAAATACTCGGGCACTGTTGTGTCTTTGAAAGTTTAGATCCTAAGTAGGCATTTTCTTAATGATTAAAAAAAACTCAAGCCTAAATAATCCAACCTGATTCTTTTATAAATAGCATATAGTTTTTGCTAGGGACTAGCAAAAGATAGGCATAGGGGTATGATGTAAACACATTTACACTACTTAAGATGTCTATTTATGCATGTTCTTAATCATAGGATTGCATTACATGCTATAAATATTGCATAACATGCATCATCTTGCATTTAGAGTTGTTTGAATAAAATGGAGGTTAATTATCTCCTTTTATGTTCATGGACAGGGAAAATTTTTTATTGGGGCCTTGGATAAAAGATCCAACTGTACAGATGTGATCAAGGCGATGATTGGAGTTTAATGACTCCAAGATCGCCCTAATCAGACATCTGTAGCATCAGATAGTGACCAGGGAACCATAGAAGATCAAGGGCCAAGATGGTGTGAATCCACACTTCAAACAACAAATCCGACTGCACGGATGGATTTGGATCGACGATCGCAGCCTAACGGCGCAAAAATCGACTCAATCCGACAACTGTGGCACCATCTACATCATCTAGAAGATGGATAGCTCAGATGACTCCACGTGGTGCCATCTCAGCCGTCCAACCGGCCCTCAGGATCACCACTACCTCTCCAAAGAAAATCTGACGTGCGATCTAGGCCGTTGGATCTTGACCCAACGGCCATGAGCACGTGCCACTAAAATCATCTTCGCGACCAACTCTCCTCCACAGCACAGCGGGCGAATGCTTTATCGCGAGCAGGTAGCGCGCATTCGAAACGCAAGGAGCGGGTGAGCGGGCGTGATTAGCCACTCGATCGCGATCGAACGGTTGCACGTGCCCAATTCGCCCCACGCACTATTGCATGCTCGTGCGTGATGCGGGATCATACGCGGGCGGGCGCGTGTTGAGGAGCGGGCAAAGGCGCGACTTAAGCCGTCCGATCGTGAGATCGGTTGGACGTGCGCGTGCGGGCAAGCGAGCGGGCGTGCATGCACCGCCCACTACGCCCACGTTTGGACCTTTAGAGACGGTTTTATCCGTCACTAAAGGTCCTAAATTAATGTTTTTAGAGTTGTAATGACCAAATTGCCCCCACTCCTTGCAACTATAAAAGGAGACCCCCTCCACACGAAATTCTCATCCCTTCCTTCTCTTCTCTCCCTCTCTAAAGCTCAAGAGAAGCTTGTCCCACACCCGGGATGCTTCTTGCGAGATAAGGTCAATTTTTCGTCCCCCTTTCGGAAGCAGATCCCACGATGACGATGACGTGCCGCCCCGTTCCCATTCTTCCTGCTTCGTTCTCCTTCATCCTGCTCCGTCCTCCTTCATCCAGGCATCATCCCGTTTGGCTCTTCCTCCAAGCGACCGTCGAGGAGGATATCTCTCTCCCCATTCTTTTTACTGCTTTCTGGAATAGATTTACTGCTTTCTAGAGTAGATTTACTGCTTTCTAGTGTAATCATTTTCCCACTTTCTAGTGTAATGAACAATCTTTCTGATGATGAAATTTCATGTTCATTGTACATCTCTTTTTTATTTTTGTTTGTAATATTCTCTCTCTCTCTCATTCTTTCTCTCTCCCTTCTATTTAATGTAAATAGATAGATACTTTCTAGTCAATTAAATTACTTCGTGACAAATAAAATAAATGCATAGTTTTTAAATCAAACGTCCGCCTCCCTGTGTTCGACCTGGGATTTCCATTCCGATATAAATTTTATTTGTTGAACACGAGTTCTTCGCTTTCATACTACGACGACAGGTTTTCAAAACCGAACACGTTAGCGTAGCAACTCGACGTTCAACACCCTCCCCTCATTCTTTTGCGAAATATTCTTCCTGCACATAAAAAGAACATAAAATCATTACATATTAAGTTATAGAATACTATAAACTAGATGTAAACTTAAATCTTGATGCATGCAAACATTCTATAACTTAATGTAGTTATTAACAAACCTAAAAGGTACGATTAAAGTTACTTAGGCGTAATAATAGTCCATTAAAATGGACTCATCAAATACCCCCATGCCTAAGATTTGCTAGTCCCTAGCAAAATTGAAAAATAATAGATGTAATCAGAAGATTTCTTCTTTTCTCATTTCAAAACTTTAGAGATCCAGATAAATGTGAAGTGATGATAGCCTAAGTAACAGATCCAGGTGAAAAAAAGCTAATTCGCATTGGGAGTTCGTACTTCACTCTTGGTAAATATTTCTGTCAAGATAGGCAACTACTTCCCTCAGGGATAAAGCAGAAGATAATCTGTAATTTGACCCCAGCTTTTGGCTTAGGTAGGAGATATCGAGTAGAATGGATTTGTATTTGGTGGCACACACTCCTCTGGTGCTACATGTAGTCTAGTACTACAGACTCTAGATTAATAGACTATTAGACAAGTCAACTCTGAGAGAGGCTACACAACTATGCTCTCTTGATGTTCCTGGGCACTCCCTCTTTTCTTTCTTTCTGAGATCACAAATCTCACCAGATTTAGAAATTGTGCTCACTATTTGGTGGCCTCACATGGCATCCACACTTCAATTAAAGTTCTAATAACTCTATAACAAAGTTAGAGTCCTCAACCAGTATTCAGGCGATCAGAAATACTAAAAGGTAGGTATGGGTCATATCTGGTGGAACGCGATAGGTGTTCTGCTGCCTCAGAAATAATGTTACATTATAACTTGGACTTTTTTTTTATAATATAATTGCTTCTCCTTTTTCTTTTTCTTCTTTTTTTTCTGTTTCTTCTTTTCTTCTTTTCTTTTCTTCCCCCCTTTTTTTTATTTTTATCAATCGACATAGACTTTTATTTATGAGGCATTATTAGGGATGATGATGGTCAAGAGGATATTATGTGGCTTATTTGGTGGATGTGCCTATTCTCGGCATCGGGAAGGAATGGATAGGACAAGCGTATTTCTGACCTTTGACACTATTACCCTCCTTCAGCCGAGGACTCTATGAAGGACGGTCGTAACCATCCACCATAGTAATGGCTTTATTAAAACTCCATCTCTATGTATCTGCTTTATTTGGTGACTCTCAGGAATTCACACAAAGTACGCACACAGGAATAGAGAGCGAAAACTATGCCTAACTTTGAAGTGTCATCATCTAATTATCCAAAACTTAAGAGTCCTTGCACTAGACTTAACGCACCAGTAATCTCTCTACTTTCTTCTCACAAATATGAGGTGGATCTGCTAGAACATAGTATGCCTGACTCCCTATTAACTGTCCAAGGGTTCAGTAGACTACAAATGCTTATTGGTTTTCCTCAAGGATCCATTACCAAGTCTACATGCATTTGAAATAAATGTATTGGATTCTAAATTTAAGAAATAATTCAGGAAGAAAAACCTCCAATGACAAAGGTCTTTTGCTAGAGACTAACCCATCCAGCTCAAGAAAAGAGAATTTTTTTTTTTATATATGCTAACCTAAATGCATGAATACTTCCTAAAATGCAAATGCACCCCCTCATGCCTAAATCCTACAATGTCATTGTAAAATTAAAACAGGAGGAGAAAGGAAAGACATCACTTGACAACGGTGTTATTCAGACTGCTGGGTTGCCTCCCAACAAGCACTGCATTTTCTGTTAGCATCCAGACTTAGAAGGAACCTATAAGTCTGGTTCCAAACATACAAGGTTAGGCCCTAAAAATATATGTAATAGTGCGGGCCTAGAAAATAGGTAGCCACGGATGTTTGCAAGCTGAAGATGCAACGTAATACCAAATGCTCGCCAGAAGATATGAAAGTGAATAACCACGTTAGCTACCTTGGGAGGTCTAGGAATAATAAACGGAATATGAAAAGGGACCTCCCAAAACGGAATAAGTGGAGGATAACAAGGATCCTCCAGAGCAGGACGGGTTTTAAAAGATATACACATTATTAGTTCAAACCCTTGAATGGTGAGAGTAAAAGTACAAGCATCAATCCACACTCGCCATTCTACCCGAAAATGTACTAGCCTAATATGTTCTCTAGAAAGAATGTACATGAGTAGAGATTTGAGCCAAGGATCTGTTAGAGAGTATAAGGGTTGTTGGTAGTGTTGGAAGGTAATGGTTAAGTCCAATGAAGGCTTAGTCGGTGTTAGGTCCAATTCTAACAATGATTCAGATTGTGTATATTCCCTAACAATTGGTGACAACTTCTCGTTGCCCTGCCTAGCCTTAATGCTCGGAGTCATATTTGAATCAAGGGTAGACTCCAAATTACAACTCTTTGATGGCAAGGTCAAAATGTAAGAATCATTATCATTCATCTCATCCTTGGATTCGTTTGGTTCACTTAAATTTTTGTCGGGGTGTATATGTGATTCATTAGGAGTTGGATCCTCAATTATTTCTAAAGGAGGATCAGTCTTAATATTTTGGAGCAAGCCTATATCATTGTTCTTGGGGTATAAATCCTCAATTGACGTGTTTTGTCCCCGAGAGTCTCCCATAGACTTCTCATTATTTTGTTTGTCCTCCTTTAATATCAACTCCTACTTTGATGGTGGATGACTCTCAAAAGAAAGGAGGAATCTGGGTTTTATCTTATTCTTTCTATCCTCTGGAGGTAAATCCTCAAATAATAAGTAATTCCCCTATGATTCACTCCAGATTTTCAGTCCAGGTTCCTCTATTGGGGCATCCCGATCCCCTGAAATAGACTCTTCAAATCCCTGAGACCAAAATTGATCATCCTCTATTCCCTTAGGGTCACCTTCATTGGGTGCATTTAAATCTCAGGATGCTAAATGGTAGGTGTTGATTCCCTAAGTGGAGGGTCAGGAGTAGGCTCACTAAGAGTAGAATGGGATTCCACCAAATAATCAATAGGGGAAGTGATAGGAACAATATAACCTTGACCCGGGTTGGTAGGGGTAAGGAGAATACTATCTTTGGGGTCAAGGTCCTCAAGAGGTACCATCTTCCCTTGCTTTTGACTCCAATAAAGCTCAGGTGGATAATCACTATGATCATTGTCCTCTAGTGGTCGTGTCTCATTGGGAGAGTCTAAGTGATAGCTACATAAAACTGGATCCCTATTGTCATTGGGTTCCTCAGAATTATTTTCATGATCATGATCGTATGGGTAGGGATCAGGATTATTGGGAAGCGTGTAGCTAAGTTGTCTTATTTCTTCATTTAACTGTTGACTATTCCTCAACATCTCTCCCATTGATTCCATTATTTCCTTTTGCTGTTTTTGCATTTCTATCATAAAAGAGGAGAGGCTACTATTATCAAGTTGGGGAGGATAGTCGATTTCAGGCTCTAGTTGCCTAGGATTATCGGTCCAACCCTGATATGGAAAATCATGAAGGGTGGAAGGTTTGGGTGTTTGCATGGAAGTAGGGATTTTAGGATTGGAAAATCCCGCTCCTAGGCTCTGCTCAAAAGTGGGAGTTATCGGGCTAGTACTCCCTGGATAAGAATATGAATGATCCCATGAATTGTCAATGTACCCATCAAAGGATGGATACGCTCAGGGCATGGGATCCTACTTAAAAGATGGGTAGTATTGACTCTGATAATCTAACTGATAGGAGTAAGGGTGATCCATTTCTTTAAGCAAAACAATTTCGACTCTCTTAGGATTTAGAAGAATTCAGAATACAAGCAGAGACTTCCTAGAAAGTTCTACAGTCAAAGAAAACGCAAATTCAATGGGATCTATTTTTTTTTTTTAGTAGATTGTAGGTCTTAGAATTATATGTTCAGTTGATGGCCAAACAAGTTTTGCAAAAAATATTACGCTTCCTAGGCCAACCTTCGCTGGTGCCTATAACCTACTTGCAAGGGATGGAAGTCTCAAATAGAGCCCACACACGAGGAACCGAAGTAACTTGGTGGATAGGCTTGTTGATTTCTGACTAACTTCCCTTGTGGTGCAAAAGAGGAGAGGTAGAAATTTATCTAGTGACCTTATGTGTGAGGTGCACAGTGTCTCAGGTGTGCAAACATACGATCGTGTTTTGATTTTTGAAATTTCGCAAACAAGATCCTTTTGCACACAATTTTCCATCATTGATTTTAAAGTCCAACCTCTTAACAGTCCCAATTTTTAAAGTGACCACTAAATTAATTTGATTCAAGCACTTAGTGGTCTTAGATTTAAGTTCAATGCATATGCATGACAGGTAATTGATGCTCAAGAGAAGACGTACCTTACTCCAACTTTCTTCGTGCAATGTATGCAATGCAGTAAAAATAAACTAGATGCTGCTCATTCAGTCCTAGATGGTCATCCTATAGATATGCAACTTCTAGCAGGCAGTTCGAATATATATATATATATATTTTTAATAATAAACAAACAGGCCTAATCTAACTAACTAACCAAAATTCAGTTCAAATAGTTCAAATAATCCTATAATCTAAATAAATGGGAACACACTCCCAAAAATACGCTCCCGCATACAAGAGCGATAAGAAATAAAGTGGCACTGGGAACATGTTCCCAAAAATACCCGACAAGGGTCCAAAAGACAGAAATTAAATTTTAATGTCTATTTAAACTAAATCTAACTAAGATCTACTAACTAAATCAAAAATAGTCTTCTCCGTAAGCCTATGTGTATGGGATCAAGGCCCACGTGTTCCTATTGCCGTCCTCCAGGTGGCGTCAAGGTCCACCAAAAAGATTGTCTCCACTGTGCACGCCCGTCGCATTCGTCACGTGTTTTTGCACTGAAGAAAATCCACAGTCAGTAATTAAGAAAAGCTTTCAAAATAGCATAAAAATAGCATAAAATTCCTAAAAAAAATTAATAGGCATTTTTCCTCCTCGGCAACGGCGCCATTTGAAAGAGCGATCTTCGTTTTCGTTGAAAACTTTAATATTAAATGATGTGTCATATTTATTTGCGTGGTAGAAAATCGCTTTTCAAAATATTTTAATTTTCAAAATCTAACCACGAATAGTTAGGTTGTCTCCACAGGGAAGAATTAGCCTATTTAAACTAGTGCGTTGTGCTTCGTTTATTCGGGAATATCAATGTGATGCATACTAACTGGTGCAAGTGTTTTCAACGTGATTTCTTGCTTCAAATAATTAATCAAGAATACAAGGGTGCATATGCAAAATCACCACTACATAATATCATGTAAAATAATGATCTTGATACTTTTAAACACGGTAAATACTAATTTCTCAAATATAGCTTGTTCACCATAATATATAAAATATGCATTAAATCATTCATGAGAGATATGCATATGCAAGCAATTTTGATTAACTAGAAGGATGGCTGCGCAAATTCACCTCAATAATTTAATTCATTAAATAAATAACAGTGTTTCTCCGCAATGGCATGATTGGTAATTTTTAATGCAAAGGAAAATAGAGTGTTTTCCTTCTCTCTTCTCTACGAGCGTGGAGGAGGCATCTTCTGCTGGCCTGTGAGCAATGGAGGCACACTGGAGGACGGGCGTCGTGACGGAGGTGGTGCGGCAGCCGGTGGTGGACGGCGGCGGCCAGACGGTGGAGGTGCGTCACTAGCGTTTGGTTTTGCCGCATGGTGTGCATGCAGCCTGTGGCGTGCCTGCGGCTGTGCGCTCGCGCGCGGGTGCGTTGAGGCGCTGCACAGTCTGAGGCATGGCCTGAGGTGAGAAGTGGGGTGTGTGCTAGGGGCGCGGGCACGGCTGCTGGAATGGGTTCTTCTTGTACGCTGCTGCTGGAAGAATAAGGAAGACGAAGAAGATAGAAGGAGCGGTCTGCAGAGGGCATGTCCTTGCGTGCTGCTGCTGGAACGCTGCGCAGCGCACGTCTGCTAGCCGTGGGAGAGCGCTGGAGAGGGGTGCGAGGTGCAGTAGCTTCTGGCACACGCAAGGGCACTGAGCGCCTGCGGGCAGCTGAGGTGGAGCGCCTGCGGGCACTTGGCGTGCAGTGCCTGCGGGGCGTGGTGCAACGCGCATCTTCTTGCCATAGGAAGGCACTGGAGAAGGGGGGGTGCCTGTAGGGGTGCCTGGCTGTAGTTGTGATGGTGTGGGCACGTGAGGGCGGTGAGGCTGTGCAGCGCTTGCGGGCTGGTTGAAGGGCGTGATGGGCGGTGTGTTCCTACAGTGGAAGGGCGATGGAAGATGAAGCAACTACAGGTGCGGGCACAGGCTGAAGGTTAAGATGGGGTGCTTGGTGCACAGTGCACGCGG
Organism: Thalassia testudinum; assembly: GCA_037157565.1. Taxonomy (NCBI): domain Eukaryota; kingdom Viridiplantae; phylum Streptophyta; class Magnoliopsida; order Alismatales; family Hydrocharitaceae; genus Thalassia; species Thalassia testudinum. Next base: position 905,980 of record JAZHRO010000034.1, on the reverse strand, counting down.
TGGTTCACAGGGTTCGCCCTCTCCACGGTGGAGAAGATGGAGCAGTTCCTCGCAGGGGGAAAGATGAAGATCTCTTGGATGATGAATCCTCCTCTCCTTTCTCTGCCTCCTCTTTAACTCCTCTCTTCCCTCATGCTTCAGTTAAGGATTTTCAAATCCCTTAGCTATTTTTGACCGGTGGCTGTTGAGGGTGACTGGAAGATGGGGAAAAGAAATGCCACCGATTGTTTGAAAGGGTAATTTACCCTCCCCTCCTTATTCTTTTGCCAAATATTCTTCTTGCACATAAAAAGAACATAAAATCATTACATATTAAGTTATAGAATACTATAAAATAGATGTAACTTAAATTATGATGCATGCAAACATTCTATAACTTAATGTAGTTATTAACAAACCTAAAAGGTACGATTAAAGTTACTTAGGCGTAATAATAGTCCATTAAAATGGACTCATCACTAAGGCTCCTCAAGAGTGACCTTGTCAACTAGATGGCCATCCAAAGTAATGAATGGTTTTAATTGTTGGCCATTGATGGTAAAGGGCATTGCTGAAGAGGAAGGGCTCTTGATCTCTATAGCCCCATGCAGAAACACTTTGGTGATTATGTATGACCCATCCCAATGTGATTTCAATTTTCCTGGGAAAAGCTTAAGTCTGGAATTGAAAAGCCAGACTTGTTGGTTCGGCTCAAAGGTCTTTCTAAGGATATACTTATCATGCAAGACCTTAGTTCTCTCTTTATAAGCTTGAGAGGTGTCATAAACATCATTCCTCAATTCCTCAAGCTCACTTAATTCCAAAAGTCATGCCTTACCTACCTTTTCTAAATCCATGTTGACACTTCAGATAGCCCAAAGTATCCTATGTTCCAGCTCAATGGGTAAATGGAATGCTTTCCTGTACATAATCCAGAAAGGAGATGTCCCCAAAGGGGTCTTGTAGGCCATTCGATAAGCCCATGAAACATCATCAAGCTTTTGGGACTAGTCCTTCCTATCAGGTCTTACGGTCTTTTCTAAAATGTTCTTTATCTCCCTATTCGACACTTCAACCTGGCTACTCATCTGGGGGTGGTATGGGGTAGCAATCTTGTGAGTGACCCCTAAACTTTTGAGTAACTGATTGAAGTGATGATTCCGGAAGTGAGGTTCCCCATCACTAATAATAGTCTTAGGGCAGCCGAATCGGGATATGATATTAGCCTTCACAAATTTCAATACCACTGAGTGGTCATTTATGCATGTAGGAATGGCCTCTATCCATTTAGAGACATAGTCAACTGCTACTAAGATATATTCATAACCTTGGGATGAAGGGAAGGGGCCCATAAAGTCAATTCCCCAAACATCAAAAATTTCAACAACTTGAATGGGGTGTTGAGGCATCTCATTCCTCCTCCCAATCGTTCCAGTCCATTGACATCTAATACAGACCTTAACAAAATTATGAGAATCCTTAAATAACGAAGGCCACCAAAAATCGGACTGGAGAACCTTAAAAGAAGTTTTCTTAGCACCAAAGTATCCGCCACAATAAAGTTCATGGCAAAAACTCAGCACACTTTGTTGCTCCTCTATAGGCACGCATCGTCTCAGTACTTGGTCTTGTGCAATTCTAAATAATTCAGGATCTTCCCAATGAAAGTATCTAGCTTGGGAAATGAATCTCTTTCTTTTCTACTCATCTCAAGATCTAGGAGTCTCTCCAATGACCAAGTAATTGGCGCTATCAGCATACCAAGGCGAAGTCGATGTTACCACCATAAGGGTTTCATCAGGAAATGTCTTGCGAATGTCTCCAGATGGAGAATCATCAATTGCAAAGCGAGATAGGTGGTCAGCCACAACATTTTGTACTTCTTTCTTTTCTAGTATCTTCAAGTCAAATTCTTGAAGGAGTAGGATCACCTAATCAGATGTGGCTTAGAATCCTTTTTAGCAATGAGATGTTTCACTGCCACATGATCAATGAAAATAACCACCTTAGACCTAAGAAGATAAGACCTAAACTTCTCCAGAGTAAAAGCTACAACAAGTAATTCCTTTTCAGTGACAGTGTAGTTTTGCTGTGGTTCGGTTAAAGTCTTGCTGGCATAGTACAGCACATGAGGTCTTCCCTTAACCCTTTGTCCAAGGACTGCTCCCACTGCATAATCCGAAGCATCACACATCAGCTCAAATGGGAGTGTCCAATCAGGAGCTTGGAGAATAGGCACAGAGATCAAGGTCTCCTTCAGAGTTTGAAAGGCCTCAGCACACTTTGAATCAAAATTGAAGGAAGATTTCTTCGCCAACAGGTCACAAAGTAGCCTAGAAATTTTACTAAAATTTTTAATAAAGCACTTATAAAAGCCGGCATGGCCCAGAAAGGATCTAATCTATTTGACATTCGTGGGCAATGGAAGTTTGGAAGTAGAATCAACCTTGGCTTTATCTACTTCCAAGCCTCGCTCAGACACAACATGCCCAAGTACAATTCCTTTCTGTACCATGAAGTGGCTTTTCTCCCAACTGAGGACTAAACAAGTCTTCTTACATCGCTTCAGCACATTCTTTAGGTGCAGGAGACACTGGTCGAAAAATGAGTCGTAAATGAAGTCATCCATAAACACTTCAACACACTCGTCAATCATGTCCGAGAAAATGGATATCATACACCACTGGAAGGTTGCAGGTGCATTACATAGTCCAAGTGGCATACGCCTGAATGCAAAGGTACCATAAGGACTCGTGAAAGTCATCTTCTACTGGTCATCAGGGAAGACTGCAACCTGGTTGTACCCAGAATATCCATTGAGAAAGCAATAGTACTTATTCCCCGCCAATTTTTCGAGAATTTGGTCAATAAAAGGCAAGGGAAAGTGATCCTTTTGGGTAGCGGTGTTCAGCTTGCGGTAATCAATACAGACCCTCCATCCAGTTGAGGGTCTAGTCACAACTTGTTCACCTTAGTTATTAAATTTAACAGTAAAGCCTGCCTTCTTTGGCACCACATGAATAGGACCTACCCATTTACTACCTGCAATGGGATAGATGATCCCAACATCCAACCACTTCAGAATTTCCTTTTTAACCACCTCCATAATATTAGGGCTAAGGCATCTCTGCATGTCCCTAAATGGTTTGATGGAATCATTAGTATAAATAAGGTGCATGCACAGTGTAGAGTCTATACCCTTAATGCCAGCAATGCTCCAAGCAATAGCTTCCTTGTGCCTAGACAAACATTCAATCAAGGCTCCCTCCTGTGCTTCAGATAGCATAGCTGAAATGATAATGGAGAGTGTATCATTGGCACCCAGGAAGACGTACTTGAGAGTGTCCGGGAGGGGTTTCAACTCAAGGTCGGGGGCTTGTATGGTTGAGGGTTTCATAATAAATGTCCCCATCTCAGGTAGCAGATCTACATTGGGCAAAGATGATGGGGGAAAGGACTCAGCAGAAGCACCCAGCAACTCCTCAAGTTCTAGTATATCCCCTTCACATTCCTTCAAGAGATGGGAATGCTCATTTAGCATGACATGCTGAAGGGGGCCATCACATAACGTTGCAGGGGTTGTCTCTTTAATCAGGTCATCTATCACCTTAACTTGGGAACAATCCTCAAGCCTGACTTGTTTATAAGCATCAAACACATTAAGCCAGATTTTCCTGTTCCCAAAACCCATTTTTAATGCCCCAGTATTGCAATTGGTTGAAGCATGCGAAGTTGCAAGGAAGGACGACCCAAAATGATGGAGGGCTTGGTTGGCTTGTTGGTAGGGTCAGTGTCCAAAACTAAGAAGTCAATGGGCAAGAAGAAATCTTCTACTCTCACAAGGACATCTTCCAGAATTCCCCGTAGTGTCTTGAGTGATCGATCAGCAACTTGGAGGATTACCGAGCTAGGCTTCAGATTGCCTCCCCCAAGTTGTTCATACACGTAGCTCAGAAGGCTGTTCACCCCCAAATCTAGATCAAGTAGAGCCTCATCTATCTGTAAGTTACCAATGACCACCAAGATGTACGGGGCTCTTGGGTCCTTAGGTTTCGAGGGTGTGCCATGTTGAACAATTGAGCTAACAAAATCAAGCAGGATAATTTTTGATTGGACCTATTTTCTAGATTGCTACTTTTTCGTGCATAGGTCCTTTAAGAAGTGGGAATAAGACGGAATTTGCCTGATAGCCTCAAGCAAAGGCAAGTTAATCTACACTTTCTTGAAAGTTTCCATGATCTAATCCGTCTTACCTTTGGCTCCAAATAAGCCAGCAGAAGTCTACCCAGAGGTGGATAAGCACTCTGGAAAGGGAACTCTCGATCTTTTGGTGGAAGGGTTGTCATGTCAGGGGTAAGTGGTGGAACAGGGGCAACCTCTTTTGGTGAGGTGATTTCAAGCGGAGGAGATTTGGGAAATTCTTCTCAAGTGGGGGTGAAAGTTGGGATGGATGATTTTTTAGAAGGTGAGACTATAGGAGCATCGGGTTTGGAAATTTCTTTCCCACTCCTCAGAATAGTCATCGCCTGGGCATGCTCCCTAAAAATAATCCCTTTTCCATTAGGATTCTCCTCAGCAGCACCTGGAAGCTTCGCAGTTTCCCTCTGTCTAACGGCCTCAACAAGGTCTCCTATCTACGATTTCATTTCATGTATAGCCTTGTGATGAGATTGGATGATAGCACTTTGACTTTCTTGCATAGTTCTCAACATTGCCTTCAATTCATCCATCTTAGAGGTCTTAGGTTGGGCAAAGGTCTGAGGTTGGTTCATTTGCTGGTTTTGAAATGGTTGTGGTTTATAATTCCCTGAATTTGAGACATTCCCTTGTCTCCATGAAAAGTTCAGGTGATTACTCCATCCCTCATTATAAGTGTTGGAAAAAGGGTCGTTACGAGGTCTAGGAAGGAACCCTTGAGTAGAATTTAGGTCCACTTATACAAGATCAGGGAATTGGGAGGCCAAATGGCAATCCACAGTGGTGTGTGTGTTGCCTTGGAAAATGGAACATTCTGAAGCTTGGGATGTGAAGAAGCTAGATGTGAATTGGCCTGGACTTGACATAAGCCTTTCCATACTTTGATTCAACAATTGAATCTAATAGGCTAAATTATGGGTGTCCCTTGCCTCATTTGCCTCCAACTTTCTTTGTATGAGAGTGGGTTTTCAATCCAAGTAGGCAAAATTCAAGTGAATAGAATTCTCACTCAAAGTATCAAAAAGATTCCAAGCTTCATCCTCGGTCTTAGATACAAAGGTTCCTACACAGGCACCATCCACAGTCTGCCTGTGCGAATCATTAAGTTCGGTGTTGAACCTTTCAAGCAGTTGTCACTTGGGCACCTGGTGATGTGGGTAAAGTCTCAATAGGTCATTAAAGCACTCCCACGCATCATGGAAAGCTTCCCCATCCTTTTGAACAGAACTCATAATTTCCCTCCTAAAGTGATTAGTTTTGCTCATGGGGAAGTACTTTTTTAGAAACTCCTTCAAGGCATCCCAAGTGTTAATATCATCTAGGGTATGATGCCAATACTTGGCCTTGTCCTTGAGGGAGAAAGGAAAGAGGGTCCACATTTGAGCGTCATCAGTAACGCCCTGCAGCTTCACTGTGGAACATACCTTGATGAATTCCTCTGTATGCCTATAGGGGTCTTCCCTAGCAGTACCATAAAAGGAGGGAAGTAAGGATATGGTACTTTTGATCTCATAAGGATTGTCCCCACCAGGTCTATGTAGTGTAGGGCTAGTTTGATTGGTTAGAATGAAATATTCCTTAAGGCTTCTTTGACAAGCCATTTCTTCCCTTTGGTGGTCCCTTCTTAGGATTCTTTCAAGTTAAGGATCAAACACAAGTTGTCTCCTAAGAGATTACCTACCAAGCATGCACTAAAAACACAATTCAAAAGGACTTGTTAGGTCTTTACAAATTTAGGCTTTTGACTTTAATTCAAATTGTAGGTGACAAAGCAAGTTGCCCAATCAATTACACATCTATTGTCGTCCTGCGAAATGCCTAAAATGACCTAGTTGGAACTTTAAATGTTCTCCTTAATTCTCAAATTGTAGAGCAAGTCCAAAGACAGAAGATCGAGGGATGCAAGTAGGCCTAAGCCTTTATATGAAGCTGTGCTTTTGTGGTGCTTCTTAATTGCCCCCAAAAATCTATGATAGGGTATCCCCCTCTTTGGAGTTACAAAACCTTTGATCTCAAGTTTTGAACACTTCAGAATCCAACGGTAGGAGGGCTCTTGTCCTAGTAGTTCCAAGACCTATGAGAGTCTAAATGCATGCCATGGTGCAAGAGATATAAGTGTAAATACATCGTAAAAGATTTTGAATTTTGAATTTTGAAATGCATGACAAGTTTTCAGCTCAAGTTATTGATTTTTAGTGTTCCTCTTTAACTTAAAGTCCTTTTTCAAGAAAATATGTGACCACTTGTTAGATTTATTTCAGTTCAATTAGGTGGTCTTGCAATTAAGTCCAAATGCAAATGCATGAACAAGATAGAATGCAAGGAAATGAAAACATACCTTGCCTCTAGCAATCCTCAATGAAATGCTCGCAAATGCAAAATAAAATCTAAAGGCTGCTCATTCACACCTAAATGGACATCCTAAGGCAGGCAGCTTCTAGCAGCCAGCTCATGTTTTTATTTTTTATTTTTTTTAGCTACTTATGCACAATCAAGAAAAATAAAATCAATCCATAAAAGAAAGAAAAAACCTAAGTCTAAATAAATGGGAACAGACTCCTACAAAAATTACCCAGCACAGGCCTAAAAGAAAGTTGGGGAACAGACCCCTAAAATGTATTGTAGAACAAGGGTCCCAAATAATGAATGCAAGAAATCCTAAAGTCTAAGTTTATCTAAATGCAAAAGTAGAAAATAAAGATGATCTTTTTTTAAAAAGTGTTCTCCTCGGGTTGGTGGCATCAATGTCCACCAAGATGCGAAGCTCAGTCTCTCCTCCAAGCGGTAGAAACAAGGTCCACCACAGTGTTGCTAAGGTTGGTGCGACGTACCTCGCACCAAATTAGATAAAACAAGTTAAATATACCTCAATTTAAATCAGCATGAACAAATGAATGAATGCGCTTTTATTAAGCCTATTGCCTCCCTGGCAACGGTGCCATTTTTACTGCATTATTTTAATTTTCAAAAATGTAAATCAAGATCGTTGCAGTTTTAGAAATCGAGTGGTGAATAACAGAAATCAAAACTAATTAAATAAACCACTCACAAAGGAGCGGCTCATATCCACAGGGAGGCAATGACCTATTTAAACTTGCACCGTTAAAAACAGATGTTCACGATTAGTTTCTTCAAGAAAATGGAGCAAAATCGCTTTTCAATTAAGATAGTAAGACATTATCATGATGATATTGTAATTATGCAAAACATGAGGGAGATGCTCATAAATATGCCATAATAAAGTATTCAATAAAATAAAAAATGTCTTCGACAATGGCATATAATTGTAAATACTAATATGTGTGGAAACAGAGGAAAAACCCTCTCTCTTCGCTGTGCATTGGAGGAAGCTCGGTGGTTGGAGATGCTCTGTGAGAAGGGCGAGGATGCCGAGAAGAACCCGATGGTAGTGGTTGCACGGCGAAGGATGGTCAGTGCTCTCTAGTTGGAGAAGAGGAGCTTGCCGGCGGTGGGTGGTTGCTGATGCTGTGAAGCAGCTCGATGCGTGGTGTTGTTGAAGGCGAGGGGGCGCGGCTGTATGAAGGTAAGGAGGCACACAGGCTGTGCGGGTGCATGTGGGGAAGCTATTGGAGGAGCGCTGCCACAGGTGCTAGAGGATGTGCCCTGTAGCGTGCGGGCGGAGGTGCTGCTACTGCGAGCATGGTGAAGGTGCAGCAAGGGGGTGAGCAGGTCATGCAGGCTCATGCGTGGGATGGCTTTGCTGCGCATGGCACGGGAGCTGCAGGCGGAGGCGCAGCACTCTGTAGCACGTGGGTGGAGCTACTGGTGGTGGTTGATCGGGCGTTTTTCGCTTGGCAGAAATAATTTGTCGTCGTAGTGAAATCACGTGGTGGAAAAATCCTGAGCAAAACTAATTATCAGTAAAACTAACCACAATGGATTATGTCATATCCATAGGGAGGAACAATTACAATAAATTCACAAGTGTAGAGCCATCATGTTTGCAGAAGTATTCGCAAAATCAATTTAATGAATATGCTACTTTGAATGTCTCTTTCAATTTCATGAGAAGTTCAGGGATATTTATATAAATTTCATGTCAGAAATCAAGCTCCAAAAATATGTAGATGATGCATGTTTTGTGGCATGTCATGTAATTTTTAGTTGCATGCAAATCTGAATCCAATTTCAATGTTAAATGATGTGCATAACATAAGTCAAGCCAATTCAAGAAAACATAAGTTTATCCTTGCAAATTCACTTCAATTTAATAATCCAAAAATAAGAAATCCATCTCCCTTCAATGGCATGCAATGTAAATATAAATTAAACCCAAAATAGAGGAAATCTTCATCTTGTGCATGCACGAAGAGGAGGCTGCTGTTGGGCGTGTGAAGCTCCGAGGAGGTTGAGCGTTCTGAGAGCTTTGCGATGGTGGTCGTGGCATCGCCGGAGATGGTCGGAGGTCGCCGGACGGTAAGGAAGAGCCTGCCGACGGTGGGTATTGGCCATGGGGTGCACGGACTGCTGGTGGGCTTGGCGCGGGCATTGGTGAGTTCCTGAGGGTGAGGCATGGTTAATGGCGTTGACGGAATGAAGTTTGGTGGTCGGACGATGTGGCTGCGTTTTGGGTGGTTTGGGTTCCTTCTATTGGTAGAGAAGAGGAAGAGGAAGAAGGAGGAGCCGGCTGTGCGCACGTGGGTTGGGAGTGGAAGGGCTGATTGTGTGTGCGCAAGGGCACGCGGCTGCTACTAGGTGGCTGCACATGCGTGAGGGCTGGAGTGCGGGCCTGCGGTAGCTGCTGGTGCACCCACACACATGGGCTAGGATGCACCGCTTGCACGCAGGCAACACATGGCTTGCTGAAGGTGGAGCGGTCGCGTGAGGCTCGTAGTCTATGGATGGTGTATGTCTCCGTGAGGGAGAGGGAAAGAGAATGAAGGTGAGGATGACGTGGGTGGCTGTATATTGTGATCGCAGTGGCGTTGGTGGATCTCTGAGTGCGCGGTGGTGGGAGGAGGAAGATGATGTGGGTAGAGGTGATGGGTAGGTGCTACTGGTGGTAGTGATTCTCTCTATCACAGAGCACCACCTGGGGGGTAGGCAGCATTGACGAAGTTGGCTTTAATCTGCAGTGCGCTCTCCGGCCATCGTGTTTGCTTTCTCCACGGTGGTGAAGGATGAAAGAGACGATGGCCTCAGCGTCAACAGACCTTATTCCCCGTCCCTCCTCTTTTTAAACGCCTCGCCAATTTTGTTTCTTCCCTTGAGATCGGCTTCAACAATCTCACCGGGTTGTTGTGAGGTTGCGAGACGCATAGTTGAACTGTGGGGAGAGAGAAGGTGGCGAAAAGCTCGAGGAGACGGTTGCGCATTCTGCAGGAATTTAGAGAAAAGAAAATAAAAAAAAAACAAATTGGGTTATTTTTAAAGATAATCTAAAATAATACATGGAATGTATGCATGCCCCCTATAAGCAAACATTAATTTATTTACATATCAAAGTATGCTTTGTATATGTAGACGCTACCATAATAGTTAGGCATTTGTGTATTAATTAGCCCACAAATGTGGTCTCATCAAATGCTCCCATACCTAAATTTTGCTAGTCCCTAGCAAAAGTAAAAAAACAATGGAAGTAACCAAGAGATCTCTCCTTTCCTTATTCCAAAAATTTATAGATCTAGACAAATGTGAAGTGATAGTAGCCTAGGTTATGGATCCAAGTGAAAAGCCAACTTTCATTTGCAGTTCGTACTTAACCTTTGGTAAAACCTCTATTAGGATAAGCAACTTCTTCCCTCGTGGATAAAGCAGAAAATAATATGTAATTTGACCCCGACTTTTTGGCTTAGGTAGGAGAAACTAAGTTGAATGGATTAATATTTGGTGGCTCACACTCATCTAGTGCTACATGTAGTCTAGTACTGCAGACTCTAGATCTCTAGACTATTAAACAAGTCAACCCATAGATAGGGACTAAAAACTATGCTCTCTTTCTCTTTGTGTTCCTTTGTGCTCACTCACTTTCTCTTTTCTTTTTTCTTTTCTGAGATCACATATCTCACCAGATTCTGCAGATGAACTCAATGTTTAGTGGCCTCACATGGCATTCACACTTCAATTAAATTCCTAATAACCCTACAACTAAGTTAGAGGACCTCAGCCAGTATTCAAGCGATCAGAAATACTGAAAAGTAGATATGGGTCATATTTGGTGGATCACAATGGGTATTTTTGTTGTTGCCTCAAAAACATGGACACCTGATATGAGGATAAAACTCCAAACTTGGACCCCTTTTTTTTCTTTTTTTTTTAAATATAAATATTTCTCTTTTATTTTTCTTTCTATATATATATATTTTTTCTTCTTTTTTCTTTTTTTATTTTTTATAACTCCAACACAACATGACGCAGACTTTTATTTATGAGGCATTATTAGGGATGATGATAGTTAAGAGGATATTGTGTGTCTTATTTGGTAGAAGTGCCTACTCTCGGCACCAGGAAGGAATGGATAGGACAAGCGTATTTCTGACCTTTGACACTATTACCCTCCTTTAGCTGAGGACTGATTGCGCAGCAATCATAGGTCTTAATTGACCTAGATTAAGCTAGGACTTAGCATAAGTTAGGGTTATTCATGCATGCATACGCATTATCTGCACCTTTACTTCTTTTCTTTAGCTAGGCATGAAATAATGTTATAATGTGCTGATTAAGTACATTATGTCAATTGCAAGCAATAAGCTGATCTGGAGTAGGATTTGAAGCTGGATCAAGAATAATGGGAGTTGCAGCAGAGCTGGAGCAGAAGGCTTAATTTAGACGTAGGAATAATAATGTAAGGGAGTTAAAGGTTTTCTATTCTATTAAGTAGGAATAAAGCAGTAAAATGTGAAGAGCTTAGGTCCATCCTAGCCCTAGGTTAGCCTAGAGACTTCCCCAAGCCTTAGCCACCCTTAGAGTAGGTCACAACACCCTAGTAAGCCCTAAAACCCTAGTTCCAGCCCTTATCTGGACATCCAGATAAGTTATAGGACATCCAGGACCCTTAGCCATCTCCAGCACACCTCAAACCCACTTCTGCAATGTTATTGGATGTCTAGACACTTTGTCAGACGTCCAATTTTTGCAAAATACCCAAAACAGAACCTTGATTTTCCCCTGACTCAGATTGGACGTCCAGAACTGAAGTCTAGACTTCTGATTTTTTAGTATAAGTCGTCTGATCACGTTATTAGACGTCTAATATTGGTCTCTAGTCCTTGTTTTGAGATTCAAGTCTTGATCATGGATCTCTAGCTCCCTAGACCTAATTCCAACCCCATAAGAACCTAAATTAAGGTGTTCTAACCCTAGTACATCACCTCTAGACCTACCTAAGGACCTAATTAGGTCCTCACCAAACCCAATTGACTTATTTCAAAGTCAATTACCTTCACCTAAGCCAATTGGACTCATTGAGTCCAATTGAGCTTAGATCTCAACCCACACAAGTTCAATTGGACTTAGTAAGAGTCCAATTGACCTAAACCAAACCTAATAGAGTTATTTCACTCTCAATTAGGTTCACACTCATTCAATTAAACTTAGGTTAAGTTTAATTGCATTTTCCCCTTAGCAATTAGGGTTTGTAACCCTAATTCAAGACCTACACCTACCCAAACCCCTTAGGACCTAACTTAAACCTCTTAGACACCTAGAGCGCGAACACACACACACCCTTTCATGCACACACACTTCTCTAGAGTTCTTTAGAACTCTCTTGAAGTGGCACCACCTCTTGGTTGTCAAATTTAGCAACCAAGAGGCATTCAAATTTCGATCCACATTTTTTGGATCTCAAAAACTACCTTTATCCTCTCATGGCCGACCACTCTTGGACCCTCTCTAGAGAGTTCCACACCTCTCTAGAAAGAGGCCCTTGAGTCTATGAAAAGACCCCATGGGCGGCCAAGTACAACCATTCACATCCCTTGGTTTTCCACATCACATACTTGGCACCACTCACTCCATTGGTTCCATTCATGCTCACCTTCACTTAGGCTAGCCACTCCACCTCCACGGGCTCACCACCATCATGGAGGACATCATGCCAGGATGCTGGATCACTCCTCCCTCTCTCCAAGGGTCGGCCTACGCAACATTGGCCGCTCCTCATTCTCCTCCTGACCACTCCAAGGCCATCGGGGACTACCCCTGAATGCCCTTTTGTTCTGCTAGCCTTAGTTTATGCTCTTCATAGTTTTCTGCTTTTTATTACTTCTTAGCGGAGTAGTCTTTATTCTCCCCTAATGATGCATGCAAAATCCCCCAATTGATTCTTGTATGCAGTCATTTTCTGGTAGCTAGATTTAAATTCTAAGCATTTCTGAACAAGCTTTCCTCTATAGTTTTTGTTGCGAACAACTCTCCCACTGAATGAATGAAAAATGCTTATATATATATATGTCTCCATGTTGTGAAATCACAATGAACTTATTGATTGCTATTATCTTTTGCGTGATTAATGTTGCCTGTTTCTAACTCCTAATATTCTTGTAACTAAGCATGTCATACTTAAATACGTAATAATCACAAATCGGCATGCGATTCTAAATGAAGTAGAGAAATAGAAGATCGATTTCAGAAGTAAACAAATGCCTCCCAGAGTCGGGACTCAAAGTCTCGTTAGTTTTACAAACTTAATTTTTGACGAACATTTTTGCGTGACTATACTATGACTCCAACAACTTTCAAAATGCACGAAAATGGCTCTATCAAGGACTCTATGAAGGACGGTCGTAACCATCCACCGTAGTCATAGTTTTATTAGGACTCTATCTCTGTGTATTTGCCTTATTTGGTGACTCTCAGGAATCACACAATGTATGTACACAGGAGCAGAGAGCGAAAACTATGCTTAACTCTGAGGTATCATCATCTAATTATCCAGAACTTAAGAGTCCTTACACTAGACTTAGTGCACTAGTAGTCTCTCTACTTTCTTCTCACAAATATGAGGTAGATCTAATAGAAGATAGTATGCCTGACTCCCTATTAACTGTCCAAGGGTTCAGTAGACTAAAAGTGCTTATTGATTTTATATAAAGATCCATTACCCAGTCTACGTGCAAGTGAAGTAACTGTACTGGATTTTAAATTCAAGAAACAATTTAAGAAAATCTTTAATGAAACTTCCTTGATAAAATTTTCTGCTAAAGACTAACCAATTCAGCTCAAGAGATTTGTTTTTTTGGCTAATGCACTATCCTAAATGCATGCAAATATTTATAAATGCTATAAACATCCTCAGGTTATACCCCCCCATGCCTAAGACTGACAATGTCCATGTTGGAAAAAAAAATAAAGACATAGAAGAATATCACCTGAGGAGGAGAGTGGGAGGAGCTAAGGCTCTTGAGGCTGAAGTACGTCCAAAACTTGGCTACCTGAAAGAGTAACATAAGGCTTAAGTCATTGGCCATTTACCTTAAAGCTCATGCCAAAAGTAGGGTTCTGAATCTCAATAGCTCCATGAGGGAAGGCATTGATAACAACGTATGGGCCATCCCAGTGGGACTTGAGCTTTCCTGGAAATAATTTAAGTTTGGAATTGAAAAGCCAGACCCACTAGTTGGACTCCAAGGTCTTTCTAATGATGTGTTTATCATGGAAGACCTTTGTACATTGCTTGTAAGCTTGAGAAGTTTTATAGGCTTCATTACGAAGCTCCTCAAGCTCAGTTAACTCTAGCATATGTGCCTTTCCCTCTTTATCCAGATTTAAGTTAACATTTTTAATAGCCCAATAGGCGTTGTGTTGGATTTCAACGGGAAGATGGCACACCTTTCCATAGACAAGACGAAAAGGAGACATGCCCAAGAGAGTCTTGTACACGGTTCTGCAGGCCCAAAGAGCATCATCTAGTGTTTTAGAGCAATCCTTACGGTCAGGCCTGACAGTTTTTTCTAAAATTCGTTTAATCTCCCTATTAGACACTTCAACTTGTCCACTCATTTGGGGATGATAAGGTGTGGCTATCATGTGGTTGATTCCCAAATTTTGGAGAAGTCTTGTGAAGTGCACGTTCTTGAAGTGAGGTCCTCCATCACTTATGATTGTCCTTGGGCACCTGTATCGGGAAATGATATTAGCCTTGACAAAATCCAAGACCACGGAATGGCCATTGGTTCGTGTGGGTATGGCTTCTATCCATTTCGATACATAGTCCACAGCCACAAGGATGTACTCATATCCAAAGGACACAGGAAAGGGACCCATGAAGTCGATGCCCCAAATATCAAAGATATCAATTAGGAGAATAGGTTGCTGGGGTATCTCATCCCTTTTTCCGATGGTTCCCATTTGCTGGCAACGTAGACATGCACTCACATATGTATGTGCATCTCGGAATAATGTGGGCCACAAAAAGCCAGACTGAAGAATCTTATGAGCAATCTTTTTTCCACTAAAATGTCCTCCACAATGGAGGTCATGGCTGAAACTCAAAACACTCCTTTGTTCTTCGTTAGGGATGCAACAACGAAAAAGCTAGTCAGGGCCTATTCTAAAAAGCTCAGGTTCCTCCCAGTGATAAAATTTAGCGTTAGCAAGAAACCTGTCTCACCTCTGCTTGTCCCAAGTGCTGGGGGTAATGCTCATGACAAGATAGTTCACTATGTCAGTGAACCAAGGAGTTTTGGCCTCCACGGCCATCAGAGACTCATCAGGAAAAGTCTCTTTGATATCTCCAACAAGGGTTGATGCCTTAATAGGGATCCTAGACAGATGATCTGCTACCACATTTTCAACTCCTTTCTTATCTTTAATTTCCAGGTCAAACTCCTAGAGTAGCAGAATCCAACGAATTAGGTGAGGTTTGGTGTCCTTTTTAGCAAAAAGATGCTTTAAAGTAGAATGATCGGTGAACACCACAACCTTGGATCCCAAAAGATAAGACCGAAACTTTTCCAAAGAAAATACTACAACAAGAAGTTCCTTTTCAGTGACCATATAATTTTGCTGAGGATTCATAAGGGTCTTTCTGGCATAATGCAACACATAAGGTTTGCCATCAACCCTTTGACCTAAGACCGCTTCCACCGCAAAATCAGAAGCATCGCACATTATCGCAAATGGGAGGGTCCAATCTAGTGCTTGGAGAATCAACGCGGTAATAAGGGCTTTCTTGAAGACTTGGAAAGCCTCGCCACATCTTATCATCAAAATTGGAGACATCCTTCGTTGATAGGTCATAGAGTGGCTTAGAGATTTTACTGAAATCTCTAATGAAGCACTTATAGAACCCAGCATGGCCAAGGAATGATCTAACCTGACGAACATTGGTGGGAGATGGAAGCTTAGAGATGGAATCAATTTTTGCGGTATCCACCTCTATTCCTCTCTCGAAAACTACATGCCCTAACACAATGCCTTGCTGGACCATAAAGTGGCTTTTCTCCCAGCTAAGCACCAGCTTTGCCTCTTCGCAATAGGTTAGGACTTTATCAAGGTGTGAAAGGCATAGGTCAAATGACGAGCTGTAAATGGAGAAATCACCCATGAAAATCTCAATAAACTCATCGATCGTTTTAGAAAATATAGCGATCATACATCATTGGAAAGTGGTAGGAGCATTGCATAATTTGAATGGTATTCAGCGAAATGCAAAAGTGCCATAAGGACTCGTGAAGGTGGTACGCTCCTGATCATTAGGAAAGAAGGCTATCTGATTATACCCAGAGTACCCATCAAGGAAACAGAAGTACTTGTTTTGCACCAGTCGTTCCAAAATCTGATCGATAAACATTGAGGGGAAATGGTCTTTCTGGGTAGCTGTGTTCAAACAACAGTAATCAATGCAGACCCTCCAACTAGTTGAGGGTCTAGTGGTTACCAAATCTCCTTGGTTGTTCTCTTCCACAGTGATTCTTGCCTTTTTGGGCACCACATGAATAGGACTGACCCATTTACTATCTGAAATGGGATAGATAATTCCTGCATCCAGCCATTTCATAATCTCCTTTTTAACAGCCTCCAGCATATTAGGGTTGAGCCTTCTCTGCATGTCTCGGAAGGGTTTCACAGACTCATTCGTGTATATATGAAGCATGCAAAGGGAGGGATCAACACCCTTAATATCAGCAATTGACCAAGCTATTGCTTCCTTGTGCCTTTATAAACACTCAAGCAGAGCTCCCTCCTGCGATTCAGATAATGCAAACGAGAAAATAATGGGAAGCGTGCCATTAGGGCCAAGGAAAGCATACTTCAATGTGCTCGGGAGGGGTTTCAACTCTAACTCAAGAGCCTTTTGGATTGAGGGTTTAAGTTGAGATGTCCTTGTCTCAGGTAGTAGATCTACTTTCATGGTCCAGTGTGGGGATAGAGACTCTGTGTGTATCCCCAGCAACTCTTCTAATTCAGGTATATCCCCTTCAGTTTCTTCAATAGTTAGAGGATGGTCCTTAGATATGACCTTTTGAAGGGGATCTATACATAAGAGTGTTGGAGTAGTCTCAATTATTTCATCAACAACCTCAATATGAAAACAATCATCAAATCCAGATTGCTTGTAAGTATCAAAAACATTCAACCAATCTTCTTATTCCTAAAGCCTATTTTAAGTGCCCATGATCTACAATTGATAGAGGCGTTGGTTGTGGCCAAGAAGGGCATCCCAGAATAATGGACGACTTTGTGGGCTTATTCGATGGGTCAATATCTAGCACAAGAAAGTCAACAGGGAAGAAGTCCTCCACTCTCACCAGGACATCTTCCAGTAATCCCCATGGTGTCTTAAGTGATCTGTCTGCGACTTGGAGGATGACTGGACTAGGCTTTAACTCACCTCCTCCCAAAAGGTTGTAGACAGGGCTCAATAAAATGTTCACCTCTGCACCCAGATCGACCAGAGCCTCGTCAATGTGTTTGTTACTTATAACCACTGAAATATACAGGGCCCCTTGGTCTTTCATTTTGGGGGGTGTTCCATGTTGGAGAATCAAGCTAACATGGTCAGGCAGGATGACCTTAGCTTGGACCTATCTCCTAGATTGGCGCTCCTGGGTGAACAGGTCCTTTAGAAACTTAGCATAGGATGGGATCTATTTGATAGCTTCCAACAGAGGCAAGTTGATCTGGACTTGCCTAAAAGTGTCCATAATCTCCTTTGTCCTATCCTTGGCTCTAGGTGAGCTAACAGAAGATTTCCTAGGAGCAGATAGGCGCTCTGGATATGGTACCCTCGGCTTCTAGGTAGAGGGGTTGTCATGGCGAGAGAGGGGTGGCAGACTGACGACATACTCAGGGTGGGTGATCTCAAGCAAGGAAGAGCAGTGTGGCTCTTCCTCGATGGAGATGGAAGTTGGGTCGAGTGTAGGAGGGGAATCCTAAGATGTGACCATAGGAGTGCTATCAGGTTTGTCGATTTTGTTTCCACTCAGCACAGTCACAGCTTGGGCGTGCCCCTTGAATATGACCCCCTTGCCCTTTGGGTTCTCCTCACAAGAGCTAGGCAACTTCCCAAGATCACGCTACCTAACTGCCTCAGCAAGATGACCAACTTAAGATTGCATATCAATAATCATCTTATTCTGAGATTGAATGACCATATTCTGATGCTCTTGCATCGCTTTCATCATGCCTTTAAGTTCCTCCATATCAGAGGCTTATGTTGAGGAGGGTTTTTATAGGATGGTTGGTATATGGGTTGGGGAGGTAGGGTTCTTGTATTCCCTGAGTTAGAAGCATCACCTTGCTTCCATGAGAAGTTTGGATGGTTCCGCTACCTTAGATTATAGGCATTAGAATACGGGTTATTATGAGGAGGTGGGCGGAAACCTTGGGCCACGTTCAGGTCGACCTGAGTCAACTCAAGGAATTGATTTTCCTGGTGGCACTCCGCAGTGGCGTGTGTTGTGCTTTGGCAAATGGAGCATTCACTTGAAGCTTGAAAGATAGAAGCTGCTTGCGGGTTCATGTCGGGGTTTGCTAATAGCCTATCAAAGTTTTTGTTCAACAATTGAATCTGATAAGCCAAATCTTGAGTAGCCCTGGCTTCATGGGCCCCTATCTTCCTTTGTAAAATTGATGGTTTTCTTTATTGATAGGCAGAGGACATATGTATGGAATTGTCACTTAATGTTTCAAATAATGTCCAAGCTTCATCCTCAGTTTTGGTCATGAAGGTTCCTGCATAGGCTGCATCGATGGTTTGCCTATGCCTTTCAGATAATCCGTTATAGAACCTTTCAACCAATTGCCATCTTGGCACCTGATGGTGGGGGCATAACCTAAGAAGGTCATTAAAGCACTCCCAAGTCTCGTGAAATTGGTCCCCTTCCTGCTGGGTAAAACCCATAATCTCTCTTCTGTAATGGTTGGTCTTACTCATAGGAAAATACTTTTTCAAGAATTCTCCCTTGAGGGTGGCCCAATCATTTACCCATGCATCAAGGGTATGATACCAGTGCTTGGCCCTATCCTTTAGAGAGAATGGAAATAGAGTCCTCATCAGGGCTTCATCAATAAAGCCCTGGAGCTTCACCGTGGAACAGACCTCGGTGAATTCCTCAAGATGCCTATAGGGATTCTCCCTAGCAGTACCATAAAAAGATGAGAGCAAAGATATGGTACTGCTCTTGATTTCATATGGATTATCCACTCCAGGTCTTCGGATAGGTAGGGCTTAGTGGGTTGTAGGGAGGAAATAGTCTCTCAAGGTTCTTTGATTTTCACCAACCCTAATCTCTTCTTCAGGTCTTTCTTTAGCCATTTTTCTTCTTTCTTGGTTAGATTTCCTTATAATTCTCTCAGGCTCAGGGTTGAAGAGAAGGCTATTTCTAAGAGAGCACCTACTAAGCATACACTAAGCAAACACAAGGCAAGGGGTCGTTTGTTGATTTAATGTTCTCTAAGTCCTCTTCCAACTCTTCAGCATGGGCAAATATAGTCAAGGTAGTTTTTTCTCCATTCCCATGTAAGTGGTATAAGAGAAATGAGGCACTTGAAATTTCTGGTCAATGACTGTTAAGAAGGTTGAGGTTACTTTTAGTCCTTTTTGGGTGATCAATCAAGTTGTCAAGCAATTACGCACCCTAAATTGACCTTCGAGTGCCCTAAAGACATACACTATGTTGCAATGACATTCTCAGATGCTCAAGTAAAAAGGTACTCCAAGGATGGAACCAATGGATGCAAGTAGGGCGAACCCTTCCTTTGAGGCGATGCGTTAGTGGTGCCTCTGAACTACCTTTGAATTCCTTTAAGGGGTGTCCCCCTCCTTAGAGTATCAAATCACTCGGGCAAACGTTAATACCACTATTTCAAAGCGAGATAGGAGGGTTTGCACCGAAAAGGAGATCGATACCTATAGCCTTAAGGGTCCAAGTCCTAGTGTAGTTCCTATAGTGAGTGCTCAGTGTAGGAAGTGTACATCACATCGCGAAAAGTGATTTTTCTTTTGAAAATCGTACTCACGTTATTCAAATACTTCCTGTATATTTTTCTTTTCTATCAAGAAGTAATGTGACCACTTGATTAATCTTTTAAAATCAGTTTAAATGATCTTCTTTAATTATGTTCAGATGCAATGCATGTGCAAATAACTGATGCAGTAAGATAAGAAATGCATACCTTGCTCCAGCACTCTTCTATGCAAAAGTGCACACAATGCAATAAGAAAATCTAGATGCTGCTCAAGCAATCCTAGATGGTTGTCCTATGGATATGCAGCTTCTAGTAGGCAATTCAGAATTTTTTTTTAATAAATAGATATGTAATCAAAAGAACTAACTACGAATAAACCTAAAATCTAAAGAATCGGTGACACTCCCCCAAAAATTGGCCCCAGAGTACAGGGGAGAGAAAATAAATAATTAAACTAAACCTAAAGAATCTACTCTAAAATGCTGAATCAAAAGTCTAAGAGGAAGAATCCTCCTAGATGGTCCTCCGTACGTCTCGACACGTGTGATCAAGGCCCACAGGCTCCTATGATTATCTTCGCGTGTGGACGTTACTCAAGGTCGACGTCGTCTCTCAGCTACACCTGTCGCTTCGTCAGATTTCTTGCACATAAAAGATAAAGAATGATCAGATAAATGCATAATTTGGAATAATCATAAATAAAGTAGGTGACTTTATTGTATCGATTGCCTCCTTGGCAATGGCACCATTTGATCGGCCACTTTTCGTTTGGCAGAAATAATGTGTCGTCATAGTGAAATCATGTGGTGGAAAAATCCCACACAAAATTAATTATCAGTAAAACTAACCATGATGGATTAGGTCATATCCACAAGGTGGAATGATTGCAATAAATTCACGTGTAGAGCGATCATGTTTGCAGAAGTATTTGCGAAATCAATTTAATTAATATGCTACTTTGAATGTCTCTATCAATTTCATGAGAAGTTCAGGGCTATTTATATAAATTTCATGTCAGAAATCAAGATCCAAAAATATGTAGATGATGCATGTTTTGTGGCATGTCATGTAATTTTAGTTGCTTGCAAATCTGAATCCAATTTCAATGTTAAATGATGTGCATAACATAAGTCAAGCCAATTCAAGAAAACATACGTGTATCCTTGCAAATTCACTTCAATTTAATAATCCAAAAATAAAAAATCCATCTCTCTTCAATGGCATGCAATGTAAATATAAATTAAACCCAAAATATTGGAAATCTTCCTCTCATGCATGCATGAAGAGGAGGCCCTGGTCGGGCATGTGAAGCTTCGAGGAGGTTAAGCATTCAGAGAGCTTCACAATGGTGGTCGTGGCATCGATGGAGATGGCCGAAGGTCACCGGATGGCAAGGAAGAGCCTGTTGGTGGTCGGTATTGGCCGTGGGGTGCACAGACTGCTGGTGGGCTTGGCATGGGCATTGGTGAGCTCCTCAGGGTGAGGTGAGGTTAATGGCGTCGACAGAATGAAGTTTGGTGGCCGGACGATGTGGCTGCCTTTTGGGTGGTTTGGGTTCCTTCAGTTGGTAGAGAGGAGGAAGAAGAAGAAGAAGGAGAAGGAGCTAGCTGTGTGCACGTGGGTTGGTAGCGCAAGGGTTAGTTGTGCGCGCACAAGGGCACACGGCTGCTACTAGGTGGTTGCGTGTGCTTTCAGGCTGGAGCACGGGTGCGTGGTTACTGCGGTGTGCCCACATGCGCGGGCGAGTATGCATCACTTGCGTGTGGGCAGTGCATGGCATGCTGAAGGTGGAGTGGTCGCATGAGGCTCATGGTCTGTGGATGGTGTATGTCTCTGTGAGGGAGAGGGAAGGAGAATGAGGGTGAGGACGTGGGTGGCAGTCTGTTGTGATCGCAGTGGCATTGGTGGATCTCTGAGTGCGCGGTGGTGGGAGGAGGAAGATGATGTGGGTAGAGGTGATGGGTAGGCGCTAGTGGTGGTGGTGATGCTCTCTGTCATAGAGCACCACCCGATGGGTAGGCCGCATCGACGAAGTTGGCTTTAATCTGCAGTGTGTTCTTTGGCCACCATGTTTTCTTTCTCCACGGTGGTGAAGGATGAAAGAGACAATGGCCCCAGTGTCAATCGACCTTATCCCCCGTCCCTCTTTTTAAATGCCTCGCCAATTTTGTTTCTTCCCTTGAGATCGGCTCCAACAATCTCACTGGGTTGTTGTGAGGTTGTGAGATGCATGACTGAACTGTGGGGAGAGAGAAGGAGGCGAGAAGCTTGGGGAGGCGGTTGTGCATTCTACAGGAATTTAGAGAAAAGGAAACAAAAAAAAACAAATTGGGTTATTTATAAAGATAATCTAAAATAATACATGAAATGCATGCATGCCCTTATATGCAAACATTAATTTATTTACATATCAAAGTATGCTTTGCATACGTAGACGCTACCATAATAATTAGGCATTTATGTATTAATTAGCCCACAAATGTGGTCTCATTAGTGGTATGTGCAGCAGGCACGCGGGTGAGTGCGTGCAGCTGCATAGGGAGCCGGCGAAGGGCTTGCCGCACGCGACGTCTTTGCTGGGTGTGAAGTGCGTTGAGTTGCTGTGAGCATGTGGAGTGAATAGGTTGGTGGCGAGGAGGGCGGTGAGGAGGTACGTGCGGTTTAGAGAAGGGTAGTGCAGTGGGTGGCGTGCAGAGGCTGTGTGCGTGTTGCTGTGTGGAGGTGCAGCGAGGGGCGTCAGACGCCTGGGAAACTTCCCGGATGTCTTAACTAATGGGGGAGATGATGGTGCAGGGCGTTGAGTTGCGATGTGGAGTTGCAGTGGTTATGGTGGTGGTTGCTGGTGATGGCGGTGAGGGTGTTGCATGCTGAGGTGCTCACGGTAATGCAGACAAGCTCCAAATGGCGGTGTGGCCTGTCATGCCACACGTCCACAGTGGTAGAGGTTTGTAGCAACGGTTGAGACTAGTGGTGGTGGAGTAGATGAGAGTCGTGCACTCTCTGCACAGTGATGAATCGGGGTGGAGGCCTCCTGAACACTGTCGTCTCCTTCCCCCTCTTGTAGCTGCAGCCAATTCATTTGAAATCGCAAGAGGCGGGAGCAAATCCTTGTGAATGTTGGTAGCTATTAGAAATGAATGGGTGTAGGAGGAGGAGGCGGAGCGATTACCTGCCGAAGAATAATAATAGTAATAAAATAATTAGGATTATTTATACATAACTCCTTAACTTCTATGTTAATTAAAACAATGTATGTAATGCACTAATTGGTTAACTAATTAAATGCATGCAATTCTAAGTTAATTCTAAATGCATTTAGATATGAATACCACACATGAATTATGCAATTAACCTAAAAATATGAATTAATTTATTTACATCCTAATGTATTATATCTAAGTGTTATAATTAACTTAATATCTAGTCATTTAAATACTTAAATAGCCCACAAATATAGGCTAATCATTCACCACTTTAGACATGGGTTGCATACCACAAAACCATAGGCTCAGCCCCATAAACACAACAATCTCTGGTTCTAGGTGATTTTCATCTAGAACCTTAGAACCTCTCAACCCTGGGGCATGGGTTTGCACCACAACTTAGTCCACATCTGTGGACTTCTTCTGGCAGGTTTGAGGATCAACCTTTTAATTCTAATACTAACCCGCACTTGTGAATTCTTAATTTCTTCTTTATTTGTATATTATGCCTAGCTAAAGGCAATAAACTTAACACTTGTGTATATTCCACGTTCTCTATAGAGCTGATTGGATTTTCATCAAATTCAGGTGATATTCTGTTTATTCCACCCTTTTCATGCTTTTATTTTTGTAATGAGGACATTGAATCATTTAGGCTTGGGGGGTAGATAGTTAATTTTGAAATTATTTTGTTAGCTCCGTGGAATATCTTTTATTTTCTTAAAATTAGGGGAAGAGAACTTAGGCATTAGTAGTTGTTAACTTTAGGAAATGATACTTTAGGACTTGAACACTTAAACTATTCAGGTCTTCAGGCTTAATCAGTATGACTGTCCACTAAAATGTGGACTTGTTTCTCAAGTTCTCGCCAAGTTAATCTAATTTTAATTTGGTTAATAAATTGGGGTGATAAGTACACAACTTATCAACCCACCTTTTAATTTGAGGGGACTTTAAGTCTAAAGCATTTACACACTATTTTCATTGACTCATTTTTCGATGGCTTTTATGGAAATTAGGTAGCTAATGAACTTTCTAGGGTAGTATGGCTGGTAAGTTGTCGTGGGTAACAGCCCATTGGCTGATTATCCAGAGCCCATCTACATGACCATTCTCTTTCTATTGCCTTTAGTTAAATCTTAGATCAAGGAAGTCACCTACTTAGACAAAAAAGAGAAAAAAGGAAGAAAAAAATATATATACTCAAAAAGAAATAAAAATAAAAATAATAGAGAAAGGAGAAAAAAAGAAAAAAGAGTCACACTTCATCGCAAAAGTATGGCTGACAAGTTGTCATCGGTAACAACCCATTGGCCTGTTGTCCAAAGCCCAGCTCACAAAAATGCACAATTAATTCCCAAAACAAGTAGGGAAGAAGCGGGGAAGTAGAATAAACCAGGGAGATATGCACTAGGTTCGCCCTAGTGTTGACCCCATAAGAAATAAAAAAAAGTAGGGAAAAAGCTACTGATCGAAAAGATAAACCTTTAGGTAGAAACTCTTAAGGTCACCTATGGTTGTAAAAACCTAAAGTCCATTTTAATGGCTGCTTAGTGAGTCTATCACTTTTCACAAGATGCTTAGAACTTGAAATTCTTTCCAAGTCTTAGGTGGGTTGGGTAGCTGTAGAAAGCTACCTTGAAACTCTAAACTCAAAAATCCAAAATAATTAGAAAAGAAGAAAAAATTGAAAAAAATGTATCTTCCCTTTTCGAAAATAAGGCAACGACTTGGGCAATTTGCATTTTGGCAGGCACCTGGGCACTGTTGACTCTTCATGGTTTAGGACCTTAGTTGAAATTTCCAATTGTTAATTAACAACTAATGCCTTGAGCAATCGAGTCCTAATTCTGATTTTATACAAAGCATATAGTTTAGTTTTGCTATGGACTAGCAAAAGATAGGCATGAGGGTATGATGTATACACATCCATTTAGGTTAAAATGCCTATTTATGCATGTTCCTAAGCTTAGAGAAGCATTCCATATTATAAATATTGCATAACATGCATCATTCTACATTTAAAATAGTTTGTATAAATTTTAGGTTAATTTGCATCCTTTTATGGCTAGGAGAAAAGGAGATTTATTTCGGGGCCTCATATTGATGATCTGATCATACGGATCTGATTAGGATAATGATTGGAGTCCAACACCTCTAAAATCGTCTTCAATGGAGTTCTATAGCACATTGTATAGTTTGAGGATGATCAATGGCCAAGGGGTTAGGTGATGTAATTCAGAGCTTTAAACAACAATCCAACTACACAGATGGATCTGGATCGACGATTGCAACCTAACGGTGTGAAAATCGACCC
This sequence comes from Thalassia testudinum, assembly GCA_037157565.1. NCBI lineage: Eukaryota > Viridiplantae > Streptophyta > Magnoliopsida > Alismatales > Hydrocharitaceae > Thalassia > Thalassia testudinum. Next base: position 880,909 of record JAZHRO010000034.1, on the reverse strand, counting down.
AATCCGACGTCTGTGGTGCCACCTACAAAGGAAAGAAGATTGATGGCCATGATGGCACCATGTGGCACCATCACAGTGGCCTAATATCGGCCGCAGCCCTACCTCAGCCTTAAAGGAGCCCTACGCCACATTGCTTGCTTCATTTGAGGAGCTCCTTAACTTTGATTCTTGATCGTTGGATCAACATCCAATGGTTGAGATCTTGCACCACCTTGATCCTTCGCTCGACAATCCATCCATGTGCTGCACCGGTCATGCTCACCACTTGCAACGAGGGGACGTGCGATCGGGACTTCATGTGCACATCCAATCCGCTGCAAAGGGGTGCAGACGAAATTCGTCCACATGATCTCAATCAGTTGGTGAAGGAGGTGACGTGGCACGATCAGCGCCACGCGATCTGAATTGGTGATAACGCACGGACCAACATGCGAATCGACGTGCCATCTGACATGATTTGAAGAGTGCAATGCCCGCACAATGCATAGCCCTTCGATGGAGATTTGATGGTGGAGATTCAACCACATGGTGATAGCGATGCGCGCGTGTGTGCCAGAGTAAGCTAGATCTGTAGCGACATTTGCGGTGAAGCTTTAGCGAAAATTGTGAATGTCGCTATTGACCATGACTTCATTTTGCCTCCTCGCCATTATAAAAGGACCCCTACCCCTCCTATTTCTCTTCATCTCTTCCTTTCTCTCCCTCACCACTTCCAAGGCTCTAGAGAGAGCTTGTCCCAAGCCTGGGATGCTCCTCTAGAGTAGAAAATCAAATATTTTTCCCGCTTCTCATCCCCCTTCATGGAGCATCCTGTGGCCGTCCTCTCACAACCTTTGGGAAGTAGATCCTCGCCGCAACACTGTCCCGCCCCTCCTCCCTCCAACTCCATTCTTTGTCTAGCTTTCCACCACATTTATCTGGGGTGTCGTCAAAGTGAGTCGTCCTCCAAGCTTCCATCGAGGGGGATTCTTCTCACCTCTATCTTTTATCACTTTCTAGTGTTGTTTTTTGCTTTTCTATTTATAGCAAACTCTTTATTGAAAATATGTGTGATTTCTCTATCTCTCTCTTTAAAATACTTTGTCGATCTGATCTCTTTCCTATTAAAATACCAAAAATGTTATAAAAGATAAAAACAATAAAAAGAAATAAAATGGAAGTGTGGATTTCAAAGCCAAACATTTGCCTCCCCGTGTTCGACCTGAGACTCACTTCAAGTTTTGGTTCTAAATTTTATCTGGTAGTGATATTTTGTGACTACAACAATGGGTTCTCCAAAACCATAATTTCCCTCAAGAAATACACGCTCACCAGATATAAATCGATGATAAAAACTAACGTGCCCCAAAAATGATATGATGTTTTTGACCTAGGAAGGCACAAGTAATTTGGAGATCAAGTTTACCTTAGCCTGGTCAACTTGGATACCTCTCTTAGATACAAGGTGTCCAAGCATAATGCCCTCAGGAACCATAAAGTGGATCTTTTCCCAGGAGAGAACCAGGTTCACATTAATGCATCTTCGGAGGATGAGGACCAAGCGTAGGAGGCAATCATCGAAAGATTCACCAAAAATAGAGAAGTCATCCATGAAGACTTCAAGGTATTTACTTACCATATCAGAGAAAATGGCTAGATGCACCATTGAAAGGTGGTAGGTGTTGCATAGCCCAAATGGCATCTTGCGAAACGTGTACGTACCATAGGGGTAGGTAAAGGTGGTCTTTTTCTGATCTTCGGGATGAATTGCCACTTGGTTGTATCTGGAGTACCCATCCAGGAAATAGAAAAATTGATTTCCCACTAGTTTCTCGAGAATTTGATCAATGAACAGGAGAAGGGAATGGTCTTTCTTCGTGGAGGCGTTCAGTTTCTGATAGTCTATGCAGACTCTCCACAAGTTCGTAATTCAAGTCAGGATGGTTTCTCCATATTCGGTCGCAATCACGGTGAGCCCTACATTTTTAGGAACAACTTGGATGGGGCTAACCTAGCGGCTGTTAGAGATAGGGTAGATGATTCCTGTGTTGAGCCAATTGATAATCTCCTTCACGACCTCCCGTAGATTCGGGTTTAGTCTTCTCTACATTTCTCGAGATGGTTGTGAGCCCTCTTCGGTAAATCTGTACAATATGAGGGACTTATTCTAGTCAACTCATCTAGAGTCCATCTAATGGCTCTTCAATGCTACTAGAGGATAGAAATCAACTTTGTTTCCTAATCAGGATTGAATCAAGAGTTGATAATCATAGGAAATGCTTGATTTGAACCCAAAAATATGTATTTTTGATGTTCTGGGAGGGGCTTTAATTCAAGCACTGGGTTATCAGCAGTGGGTGGGGGTTCGGGATTAGCCTCAGAAGACAAGGTGGAAGCTAGGGATAGATCTAGATCAGCTTCAAGATCCTCGATCTGTGGGTCAAGATTTTCTTGTGGTTGAGGTTTTGGGAGAATCAGGTTTTCCTCTGTAATCGAGTCCTCAACCAAGGAACTTATGTTCCAGACTTCTTAGATTGCCCCATAGTTTGTTCCTTTCTGGGCCTTCAAGATATCGATCTCAATGTCATATTCCTGAATTTTAACTCGATCTGGCCCCCTTTGCAATTGATATTGGCCCTAGCTGTGGTTAGGAATAGTCTCCCTAAAATGATCGGTGTATCTTTCAGATGTTTAGGAGTATCTATGTCTAATACAATGAAGTCCACTAGGAAGTAAAAATCTCATATCCTAACTAGAACATCCTCAAGAACTCCTCTTGGTGACTTTCTTGATCTGCCAGCCAATTGTAGAGTCACCTCAGTTGGTTTGAGCTTGATTTCCTCAAAATGATCTAGTAGGGATGTGGGGATCAGATTTATGAAGGCTCCTAAATCCAATAAAGCTCAATCGAATTCTAGGTTGCCTATCCTACAGGAAATCAATGGGGTGCCAGGATCTTTCACTTTCTGTGGGAGTTTGCTTAAGATGATAGAGCTGGCTTGCTCGGACAACACAATCAAACTCCCATCTTTGTTTTGCAACTTATGCTTTGGGATACATAAATCCTTCAGATATTGCACGTAAGTCAGTATGTGGCGGATCACATCCATCAAGGGAATGTTTATTTAGACTTGTTCAAAGAGCTTGAGCAAGTCTTCCTCAAGTGCCATGGATTTGGGTTTCCTATTTCCTTTGGTCAAGGCCTCAGGAAATGGAACCTCTATTGTTTCCTCTAAGATTGGTACATGCTCTAGATCGAGGATGGGTGTGCCCTGGATGACCATCCTAGGGTTGGGCTCTGAATTACTAGGGCTGGAATGGCTAGGATAAGGTGGAACCTGAGTTGTTTTGCCACTACGCATAGCGACAGCATTTAGGCTTGCCTGGTTTGGATTTAGAGTTGGAGAGTGGTGGTTGTTGCTGATATCCCGAGTATGATGTGGAAGCCTCCATCCCATCAGGTGAAGGTGTAGAAGTGGCCTGATAGATATAGTGAGCTTGGCACTGATTTGAGTTCATAACATGCCTCTGGTTCGGCACGTTATTTAGATTTGGTAGAGGTTGGGAAGGAAGTGCACTAGGCTGGCGAGTCCCAACCATTTGTGCAAGTTGATTTCGGACCTCTATGATTTCTTGTGTTGTTTTTGCATATCTGCATTAGTCTTTTGCATAACAGCCAAGATTTGCAAAATCAAGCTCATTTGATCTTCCTTGGTGGGCCCAATTTGAAAATTTAGGTTGGGCCTAGGTTGAGCAGGTTGATACAGTCGCAGAGCTTGTGGTCGGGGTTGGAATTGAGGTCTCGAGTTCTAATTATTTCTCGATCATGCAAAATTTGGATGATTGCACCATCTAGGGTTATATGAGTTGGAGAGTGGATCATTTTGGATGGCATGGAGATCCTTGCAGGTCTTAGGAGCTCCAAAGTAATCAGCATACGAGGGTTTAGAGTTCCCCCAACTAGAGTAGGATGGTCCAGAGTTTCCTCTGAAACTAGGATTAGACGAGTTTGGAAACGTATCCAGCCCTTGATATTTATGGTGGTGAATGTTATGCACGACCTCCCTCGTGAGGGCAACTCTGCATACATGTTTGCTGTGAAGAGGTGGCTCTTTGTAGATTTCGAGTCAATTCGTCCACCATCTTCTCGAAATGGAGACCTTATCCAGGCGACTAGCCACCAATTCCAGGTCGACAGACGTGGATAGGTTCGTGCCTTGTGTGCCCCACATGTGCTTGTCAATGCTCTGGTAGTCATCTGGTCGAACATACCCATCGATTCATAGTTTATAGAGTTCTCGCACATGTTCTCAAGAATATCCCAAATGTAGTCTTCGTGCCGGCCCATGATGTTGCCTCCACAACTTGCATTAACAAGTAATCCGAAGTCTTCACGTAGTCCTTGGTAAAAGAACTGGGCTTGTTACCATTTTGGAACTCCGTGATGAGGGCATTTCCGCATGAGATCCAAAAAGCAATCCTATGCCTCATGAAGTGGTTCTCCCGCATTCTGCATGAAATGATGATCTGGTGCCTCAAGGCACTAATGCTACCAACCAGGAAGAATTTCTTCAGGAATTCAGTTTGTAGTTCCTCCCATGCATTGATCGGTTGAGTCAGGGTTTGATACCAATGGGTAGCCTTGTCCATAAGAGAGAAGTAGAACATCTTCATGAGTATGATGTCTCAATTTTGAACAGGTGGTCCAAAAGTCTGAACCAGATGTTTCAGTTGTTTGATGTGCTAGAAAGGATCTTCGGAGTTTGAGCCGTGAAATTTGGGGATTGCGCTGATCAAATTCAGCTTTAATTTAGTATCAGGTCCTCCAGTTGGGATTTGCACCCTGGGTTCAATAGCTACTGCCATGGGATTGTAATGATCCCGCATCTGAAGACGTGAAGGGGGGTTTATGAGTGCATGAAGTAGATCTTGGAGATTCTGTAATTGATTCAGAAAATTGGGCACTTGGCCTTCTCTTTCAAAAATTTAATTCTCCATGGAACAAGAGGATGGAGGACTGGGCTCAGATGTGGAATGATCGGAAGAGATTTCGATCTGATCAGACGGGAACCCAAACAATTAACTTAAGGCTTAACCCCAACGAGAGTGAACTGCTAATGGAGATCTCAAGACTGATCTTAAGGACCTCCTCTAGTACATGCACTATGGAATCAGATGAGGGACATGTGTATTAGACCCAATCGAGGCACTGAACAAGGCTGGGTGACTATGGCATTTCGAGGCAGATGGACCTTTGGATCAGAAACTCACCCACTTGAGAATTACTTGCGCAGCCAAGAAGGTAGAGCCCCACAAAGACCCCTACATGGTACAACATCCCCACAGGTTATAGGTTTCCCCCACCTAACCTTCCTTGTCACCGCAATTCCAAATAAGCTGCAATGTGTGAGCTTGAATCCTATGTCTACCAGTTTTAATCGTGCTTGTGCCTTGAATTTCACTTGAATTTCAAATTAATTTGAATTGTGACCTAATTTGGAGGTTGGTTGATTCACAAAGTGAACAACCTTCACTTGACCTGTCCTAAAGTTGAGGATCAGGTTTGGTTGGGTCAAAAACCTAAATCACCCCAAGTTGGTTCTCAAACAGGTTGTTAGGTCCCAAATTTTAATGATCTAAGTGATTATAGAACCTTAATTTTAGGGTCCACTTGATTAGATCAATTCAGACAAGGGCATGGGTAGTGCACAATGCGGGAATATATTTCCTTTTAAAGCAGGCAAGTGTGTACTAGTATTGGAAACCCTAATGTGGAAACCCTAGATTAGCTCTATTTCCAAGTCCAATTTTTCCAAAGATGATACCCTGGGTTCAATCAAGAAGGTGAATAGCCCAAGGAACCTTATGTCCCTAATAGGTGCAAATATTAGGATGGGAATCTCTAGTCAAATCAATTACATCAAATTAAGAAACTTGAATGATGATTACTAAATGAATAAGGCAAGTTGATCCTAATTGATTTCTCTTTCAATCTTTCCAAGAGAGGAGGGGCTTAAAGAAGGGAATGTGGTTACCTACCCCTAGTGTGGTTGCTTGGGCAGTCTATCTTCAAATTCACCTTCAAAAGCACAACAAAGTAGATGTAGCAAGTTGGGATCAAATCAGAAAGTGTGATTAGTGGTTGAAATGAATGTTGCTCCCTAGCAATGGTGCTAAAATGTTGAACAATAGTCATCGTAGTTTAGGAAAACATGTAGTAGTATAGCAACGAAAATCTAATCGACATTTAAATTTGTGAAGCTCAAAAAATCATGAGTTCCGAGGTCGTTCGCAGGGAGCACATATTGCAATTCAATCACCAATCAAATAATATGACAATGAGCATGATAATCAATCAAAACTCAATAAAATATAATCAATGTATGCCAGGAGTTATAGAACAATAATAATATAGATAGAGAGAGGGAGAGCAAAAAGAATGGTGGTTAAAACCACCATTTTATCATGTAAGTTCAACTCAAATCAGATATCAGCCCAAGCCTCAATTAAATGGTCAATTTAAACCACATAGACGACTTAATGCTCAACCCAAAGCCTCTCAAATTTGCCTAAGTGTTTAGTCATGGATTCCAAGGGCAAAACCCCCCATCAATCGTCTCATCCTAAACCTTCCTCTCTCCTCTCTTCTTTCTCTATTCAGGCAAACGAATCCGGACCCAGGCTCGTGTGTGTGTGGGCAAGGGCGAGGGGTGCGTATGCTTATGAGTAGGAACCTAACCCCTGTGTCGAAGGCAAGCTTCCTACGCACATAATTCCTTATGTACGCTTTTCAGAATTAGATTGTTCTAATGTGGGACTATCCTTCAGTGCTTTCCTTCACGTGATGTAGCTGAGAGGAGATCCTTCAATTGATGCTCTCACTGCCACTTCTTCGTCGACAATTGGAGACCCAGGTGACTCCAGAGTGTTTGTCTATAACTTTAGGTGAAGGTCTTGAGGTCAATAGAGGATGGAAGACGGTGGTTGTTGTTGGAGACGATGACAGAAACGATGATCACCTGAATAGACGAAAATGGGCTTAACGCCCCAATTAAATGGTTTTGGACTTTTGCCGAGGTGTGTGGAATGCAACAGTGGTGGTCGTGAGGTGTTTGGAGTATAATGGTGGTCGTACGGAGTTGGGGGTGATAGGTGAAAGAGCGATCTTCATTTTCGATAAAAATTTTAACATAAAATGATGTGTCGTTATTGTTCATTGCGTGGTAGAAAATTACTTTTTAAAACATTTAATATTAAAAATTTAACAACGAAAATAGTTAGGTTGTCTCCATAGGGAGGAATTAGCCTATTAAAAATGATTAATGATGCCTCAAGTATTCGAGAATATCAACGGATATGTATGCTAACTAGGGCTCTCATTTCCAACACAAATTCTCGATCTAGATAATTAATCAAGAATATAGGTGCGCAAATACAAAATCACCACCATGCAAATACCTGAATTGTGATCTTAGTACTGACAAGCACCATCAAATTTAATTAAAAGAGAATTCATTCCCTGTAACAAATATCCATACTCGATTATTCATGAGATGAATTTAACTATACGTAATTCAAGTAGAATGAAGGGACATGAATGCAAATTTACCGTAATATAATGATTAGATAAATATGGCAATAGTGCTTTCCACAATGGAATGTAACGTAAATTTTAATTCAATGTTCACTGTAGAGAAACAGGGGTGGTTGATTCCCCATGGCCTGTGCACAGAGGAGGGGCTCGCCGGCCGCGAGTCTGGGTGGAGGAGACATGTGGGAGGAGAGGCCCGTAACGGTGGTAGCAGCACGACCAGAGGTAGCTGGCAGCAGCCGGATGGAGGAGGAAAGGCTGACGGTGAGGAGAAGGTGCGACGAACCATGGAGGCTATGGGAAGGGTTGTTAGAGGTGTGGATGGCCTTGTGAGGGTGAGGCAAGGTCGATGGCATTGACGGAACGAAGTTTTGTCGTTAGGAGTGGTGGCTGGGTGGAAGGGGGCAACACGATGATGGGTTCCTTTTGGGGAAGTTGCAGTCGGTGCGTGGAAAGGAAGAAGAGGAAGAAGAAGCAGAAGAAGAAGAAAGGGAGCGGGTGGGTTTGCCTGATGTGGTGGCGTGCATGCAGCGCGCGCGCGACTGTGGCGTAATGGTGGCTGTGGTGGCATTGCACGCGGGAGGTGCTCTGCGGCGGGGGAGTTTTTTTTGTTTGGAGAAGATGAAGGTGGTGATGGTGGATGGAGCCCTGATGTTGGTGGTGCATTTGTCAGGGAAGAGTGGGAAAGGGTGTGGTGCGTGCTGTCACTACGCACCACTTTGTCGGAGATGCACGGCGATGTTGGAGCAAGTTGGGGCCACGATGCGCGTTTGGTTCACAGGGTGCATTTGTTCCACAATGATGGAGGAAGGAGGAGATCCCCACCAGGGGGAAGGGTTCTGAGAGCTCATCCTCTAGTCACTTTTCTTATCAGAACACCTACAGTTTATTGCTTCCACCGAATGCTTCTCCAACCACCTGCGAAGAATGCGAGTGGTTGGAATGGTAGAAAAGGGATGGCCGCTTTTTATTAGACATCTGATTGATGTTCTAGACGTCTTAAAATGTGTAGATAGCAGTGGTTCTTGATGGAGATTCTCAGATGCCCAAATTAAACTTCAGACGTCTTGTAGAGTGATTTTGGCTGTCTGCCTGATGCCTTCATGTGTCGTGTGCCTAGCCTGCATCCACCAAATGATTATAACATATCATATGTTATTAAACATAAAATTAGTGCATTAGATGATACACAGACTACGTTGAATTCCTACTTAATTCCTAATCAAATATCAACTAAGAATGACTAATTAAAGAGTACTTAGGCTAAATAATGGTCCACGAAAATGAACTTTTCAAATGCCCCATGTCTAAGTTTTGCTAGTCCTAAGAAAAAGTAAAAAATAATAGAAGTAACCAAAAGATTTCTTCTTTTCTTATTCCAAAAATTTAGAGATCCAGACAAATGTGAAGTGATAGTAGTCTAGGTAACAAATCCAAGTGAAAAGCCAACCTATATTTAAAGTTCATACTTAACCCTTGGTAAACATTTTACTAGGATAGGAAACTACTTCCCTCGAGGATAAAGCAGAAAATAATTTGTCATTTGACCCCTGCTTTTTGGCTTAGGTAGGAGATACTGAGTTGAATGGATTTATATTTGGTGGCTCACACTCATCTGGTGCTACCTGTATTCTAGTATTGCAGACTGTAACTCTCCAAACTATCAAATGAGTCAACCCAGAGAGCGGGTAAACAACTGTGCTCTCTTTATGTTCCTTTGTGCTCACTCTTTTCCTTCTTTTCTTTCTGAGATCACAAATCTCACCAGATTTTGTAAATGTACTCACTGTTTGGTGGCCTCGCATAGCATTCACACTTCAATTAAAGTCCTAATAACCCTACAACTAAGTTAGAGGACTCAACTAGTATTTGGGTGATTAGAAATATTGAAAAGTAGGTATGGGTCATATTTGGTAGATCGCAATGGGTGTTTTTGTTGTTGCCTCAAAAACATCAACATATAATAAAAAATGACAAGAAGATGAAACTACAAACTCAAACTCTTTTCTTTTTCTTTTTCTTTTTTTTTTAATATTTTTTTCTAAATATAAATATTTCCTTTTTTTCTCTCTCTATTTTTTTTTCTTTCAACTACTAACACAAAACGACGCATACTTATATTTTTGAGGCATTAATAGGAATGATGATGGTCAAGAGGATATTGTGTGACTTATTTAATGGAAGTGCCTACTCTCGGCACTAGGAAGGAATGGATAGGACAATTGTATTTCTTACCTTTGACATTACTACCCTCCTTCAGCAGAGGACTCTATGAAGGACGGTCATAACCATCCACCATAGTCATAATTTTATTAGGACTCAATCTCTATATATCTACCTTATTAGGTGACTCTCAGGAATTCACACACTATTTGCATATAGGAACAGAGAACGAAAACTATCCCTAACTCTAAGGTATCATCATCTAATTATCCAGAACTTAAAAGTCCTTACACTAGACTTAACGTACCAATAGTCTCTCTACTTTCTTCTCACAAATATGAGGTGGATCTACTAGAAGATAGTATGCCTGACTACCTTCAAATTTTCTAAGGATTCAGTTGACTAAAAATACTTATTGATTTTCTATAAAGATTCATTACCCAGTCTATGTGCAAGTGAAGTAACTGTACTGGATTCTAACTTTAAGAAACAATTTAAGAAGAAAATTTTTAATGACACCTTGATAAAGATGTTTTGCTAGGGCTAACCAATTTAGCTCAAGAAAAGAGAGATTTTTCTTTTATGCTAATGCACCTAACCTAAATGCATGAATACTACCTAAAATGCAAAATGCACCCCCCATACCTAAATCCTACAATGTCTTCATTATAAAATTAAAACAGGGGGAGAAAGGAAGGAAATCACCTGATGGGGCGTTATTCTGGACGCTGGATTGCCTCCTAACAAGCGCTGCATTTTTTGTCGGTAGCTAGACTTATAGGGAACCTGTAGGTCTGGTTCCAAACAGAAAGTTCTAGGCCCTAAAAATATGTGTAACAGTGCAGGCCTAGAAACCAAGTAGCCACGGATGTTGATGAGCTAATGATGTAATGTTATCTCAAATGCTCGCCAGAAGACATGAAAGTAGAGAACCTTGTAGGCTACCTAGGGAGGTCTAGGAATAACAAAAGTAACATGAGAAGGGACCTCCCGAAATGGAATAAGTGGAGGATAACAAGGATCCTCCAAAGCAGGAAGGGTTTTAAAAGATATAAACATAAAAATTTCAAACCCTTGAATGGAGAGACTAAAAGTACCCAAGGATGTATTGGCCTAATATGCTCCCCAGAATGACTATATATGAGCAGAGACCTGAGCTGAGGATAAGATAAGCAATCTACAGGTTCCTTGAGTGATTGGGTGGTAATTATTAAGTCCAAAGAGGGCATAGGCTGTTTAGGTTCCATTCCCAATAAGAATTCATCTTCCACATCCTTACCTAACTTCATTGTTTTATGAACCTCCAACTGCTCCTCTACAATAGATGAGTCATGAATAGAATTCAATATCTCATTAGTAGACTCATGATCAACATACTTTGATGACAGTTGGGTTTCCTGGGAAGTAGAGAGATCAAAATTATCATCAAATCCATCCCCAGGTTCTTTCTTGTCAATTACATCCTTTTCGGGGACTTTGTGTACTACTTCATTATCCTTAATCTCTCTAGGAGGATTATCATCTTTAATGTTATGGAGAAAGCCTATATCACTGAATTCTTTATTCTTCTCGGGGTATAAATCCTCAGTTGATGTATATTGTCCCCGAGAGTCTCTCCTAGGCTTCTCACTATTGTTTTTATTCTCCTCCAATATCAACTCCTGATTTTGCGGAGGATGACTCTCAAAATCAAAAGAAGAGAGGAATCCGGATTTCATCAGATTATTTATATCCTCAGGGGATAAGTTCTCGAATAACATATAATCCCCCTACGATTCACTCCAGATTCTAAGGCCTGGTTTCTCCAACAGGTTATCATCCTCCTCTAAAATAGACTCTTTGTACCCTTGAGGCAAAAATTGATCCAATTCATCCTCCATTTCCTTAGGGTCACCTTCATTAGGCACATTTAAATCCTTAGAATGTTGAATGGTAGCTATTGATTCCCTAAGTGGGTCAGGATTAGGTTCACTAAGGGTAGAATGGGGTTCCACCATATGATTAATAGGGGAAGTGGCATGAACAATACGACCTTGACCCAGGTTATCAGGAGTAAGGAAAATACTGTCATCAGGGTCAAGGTCCTCAAGAGGTACAATCTTCCCTTACTTTTGACTCCAATATAGCTCCAGTGGATAATCACTAGGATCGTTCTCCTCTAGTGGCTGTGTCTCATGGGGAGGGTCTAAGTGATAGCTACTCAAAATAGGATCCCTATTGTCATTGGTTTCCTCAGAATCATTTTCATGATCATGGTTGTACGGGTAGGGATCAAAATCATTAGTAAGAGCATAGCTAAGCTGTCTAATTTCCTTGTTCAATTGTTGACTATTCCTCAACATCTCTCCCATAGCCTCCACCATTTCTTTTTGTTGTTTTTGCATTTCTGTCATAAAAGAGGAGAGACTACTACTATCAGATTGGGGAGGATAGTCAATCTCAGGCTTTGGTTGCCTAGAGGTATCTGTCCAACCTCGATAAGGAAAATCATGGAGGGTGGGAGGGTTGGGTGTTTGGAAAGTAGTGGGGATTTCATGGGTGGAAAATCCCGCTCCTAGGATCTACTCAAAAGTGGGAGCTATCGAGCCAGTACTCCCAGGATAGGAATATGATTGATCCCATGAATTGTCATTGTACCCATCAAAGGATGGATACACTTGGGGCATGGGATCTTGGTTAAAATGATAGGAAAAAGGATAGTCCATTTCTTTAAATCAAATGGTTTAACTCTCTTAGGACTTAGATAGATTAAAAATAGAAACTTCCTAGAGAGCTTTATCACGCACATGCCAAGCAAACACAAGGCAAGAGATTTTTTGCTGAGTTAAAGCACTTTAAGCCCTCTTTCAACCTTTCTAGCTTGGCCAAATGGAGTCAAGGTAGTATTTCTCTGTTCCCACGTAAGTGGTATAAGATACATGAGGCACTTGAGATTCCTGGTAAAAGGCTGTTAAGGAGGTTGAGGTTGCTTTTAGTTCTTTTCAGGTGACCAATCAAGTTGTCAATCAATTACACACCCTAAATTGACCTTCAAGTACCCTAGAGATGTACACTTTGTTGTAATGATATTCTCAAATGCTCAAGTAGAAAGGTACTCGAAGGATGAAACCAAGGGATGCAAGTAGGGCGAACCCTTCCTTTGAGGTGGTGCATTAGCGGTGCCTCTTAATTACCCTTAAATTCCTTTATAGGGTGTCCCCCTCATTAGAGTATCAAATCACTCAAACAAAAGTTAATACCACCGTCACAAAGCAAGATCGGAGGGTTTGCATCGATAAAGAGATCGATGCCTATAGCCTTAAGGGTCTAGGTCCTAGTACAGTGCCTATAGTGCGTGCTCGATTCAGGAAGTGTGCATCACACAGCGAAAAGTGATTTTTCTTCTGAAAATCGCAATCAAGTTTTTCAAACACTTCCTATATCTCTTACTTTTCTTTTCAAGAAGTAATGTGACCACTTGATTAATCTTTTCAAATCAGCTTAAGTGGTCTTTTTTAATTATGTCCAAATGCAATGCGTGTGCAGATAACTGAAGCATAAGAAAAGACGTACCTTACTCCAGCTCTCTTCAATATAGGATGTTTACAATGCAAAAATATAAACTAGATGCTGCTCATTCAATCTTAGATGGTCGCCTTATTGATATGCAGCTTCTAGTAGGTAGTTCGAATATATATATATTTAATAATAAGCAAACAAAGCAAATCTTGCTAACTGACTAACTAACTAACATGCAGTTCAAATAATTCAAATAAACCCATAATCTAAATAAAATGGGAACATGCTCCCAAAAAGATGCTCCCGCATACAAGAGTGATACGCAATAAAAAGTATTGGGGACACATTCCCAAAACTACCCAATAAGGGTCCACAAGACAAAAATTAAATGCTAATGTCTATCTAGCCTAATCTAAATCTAAAGGGGGCAAATAGGTCTTCAACCGCCAATCCTCTTTCCATGTGAGTGGGATCAAGGCCCATGTGCTCCTGTTGCTATCCTCTAGGTGGTGTCAAGGTCCACCAAAAATATCATCTCCGTTGTGCCCGCCCACTGCGTTCATTTGTTGTTTTGGCACAGAAAGAGAACCAATGTCAATAATTTAGAAAAGCTTTCCAAATAGCATAAAAATAATATAAATTTCCTGAAAAATTAACAGGTGTGTTTCCTCCCCGGCAATGGTGCCATTTGAAAGAGTAAGCTTCATTTTCGATAAAAATTTTAACATAAAATTACGTGTCATTATAGTTCGTTGCGTAGTAGAAAATCACTTTTCAAAACATTTAATATTCAAAATCTAACCATGAAATAGTTAGGTCATCTCCACAGGGAGGAATTAGCCTATCAAAAATGATTAATGATGCCTCAAGTATTCGGGAATATCAACGGATGTGAATGCTAACTAGGGCTCTCGTTTCCAACATAAATTCTCGATCTAGATAATTAATCAAGAATATAGGTGCGCAAATACAAAATCACCACCATTTAAATACCTAAATTATGATCTTAGTACTGACAGGCACTGTCAAATTTAATTAAAACAAAATTCGTTCCCTATAACAAATATCCATACTCGATTATTCATGAGACGAATTTAACTATACGTAATTCAAGTAGAATGAAGGGACATGCATGCAAATCTACCGTAATATAATAATTAGATAAAGATGGCGATAGTGTTTTCCACAATGGCGTGTATCATAAATTTTAATTCAATCTTCATTGTAGAGAAATAGGGGAGGTTGATTCCCCTTGGTGTGCGCATGGAGGAGGGGCTCGTTGGCCACGAGTCTGGGCAGAGGAGACGTGTGGGAGGAGAGGCTCGTAATGGTGGTAGCAGCACCATCAAAGGTGGCTGGTGACAGTCAGATGGAGGAGGAAAGGCTAGCAGCGAGAAGAAGGTGCGACGAACCGTGGAGGCTGCAGGAAGGGCTGCTAGAGGTGTGGACGGCCTCGTGAGGGTGAGGCGAGGTCGATGGCGTTGATGGAACAAAGTTTCGTCATTGGGAATGGCGACTGCGTGGAAGGGGGTGGCGCCGGTGATGGGTTCTTTTTGGGGAAGCTGCAGTAGGTGTGTGGAAAGGAAGAAGAGTAAGAAGAAGATGAAGAAGAAGTAGGGGTGGGGGTGGGTTTGGCTGATGTGGTGGCTTGCGCACAGCGCGCACGACTGTAGCATGATGGTGGCTGTGGTGGCATTGTGCACGCACGAGGATGATGGGTATGGTGGCATTGCGCGAGGGGTGGTGCTCTGCGGCGGGGGAGTTTTTTTTGTTTGGAGAAGATGAAGGTGGTGATGGTGGACGGAGCGGCTGATGTTGGTGGTGCGTTTGTCAAGGAAGGGCGGGAAAGGGTGTGGTGCGTGCTGCCACTATGCACCACTTCGTCGGAGATGAGCATCGATGTTGGGGCAAGCTGGGGCCACGGTGCGCGCTTGGTTCATAGGGTGAGTTTGTTCCACGATGATGGAGGAAGGAAAAGATCCCCGCCAAGGGGAAGGGTTCTGATAGCTCATTCTCTAGCTGCTCTTCTTATCAGAACACTTGCAGTTTGTTGCTTCCACCTAACGCTTCTCCAACCACCCGCAAAGAATGTGAGTGGTTGGAACGGTAGAAAAGGGGCGGCAGCTCTTTATCAGACGTCAATTGATATTCTGGATATCCTAAAATGTGTAGACAGCAGTGGTTCTCGATGGAGATTCTCAGACGTCCAATTTAAACTTTAGATGTCATGTAGAGATTTTGGCTGTCTGCCTAATGCCTTTAGGTGTCGTGTGCCTAGCCTGCGTCCACCAAATGATTAGCATAACATATCATATGTTATTAAATGTAAAATTGGTGCATAAGATGATATGCAGGCTACGTTGAATTCCCACTTAATTCCTAATCAAATATCAACTAAGAACGACTAATTAAAGAGTAGTTAGGCTAAATAATGGTCCACGAAAATGGACTTATCAATAGGTGGCGATGGGTTTGTTCGGTGGGGACTTGGAAAGGCCAATAGCCCCAATTTTGTTGGGGCTTTTAGTCACGGAGTCGAGGAGGAGGTTTTGGTGGTGGCGGCGGAGTGTTTGGTGGACGGAGTTTCCAGTGCGAGCTTGCTGGAGCTCGTGTTGGGGACAAGGGAGACGATGACGGATAGGCATGTAATGGTTGAACCTAGAAACTAAGTGTGTAGAACAATCCTAGAGAGGGAGAGGGAGAGGGAGAGGAAGATATTAGACTTCGAATAGGGACGTGAGGAGATGAGGAGCTTCTAGCAATGGCCAGCCGGATGTGAGGAAGATGACAAGGGTCGATGGAGGAATCGGCAAGGAAGATGGAGTCGAAAACGACTATGCTTTGAATGGCTACGATTGCGAGGAGGAGAGGAAGGTGATGGTGATGCCAATTTGGCCTTGGCATGCATGGAAGTAGGAGGATGGAGGGGCTTGTCAGATTCAATGGTGGAGTTGGTCGAAGAAGAAGAATTAGAGGGAGTTCCAGCCAAAAATCGATTGAGGAAGTTGGGGAAATGATGTAGAGATTATATAGAGCTCAATTAGGACCTTAATTGGCAAGGATTTGCATGTAGGATTCCTGATTCGAGAAGCTTGAACCCTTCATTTTCCCGAGCTTGCAGGAGCTCCTGGGTCCTCCTTAGGATGAGAATCCCTCCAAATTTGGAGGGATTTGGTCATGAATAAAAGGAGATTCCTCAAGAGGAAGCTGGTGGGTTTGGGTGTGTGATTCTATTCAGACAGCAAAGGAGGAGGTCGGTAGGGGTATTTCTATGAAGATGATTGGAAGTTAGGAGCATAAATGTAAGGAAACTTGAAACCAAGGGATCTAGATGTGAGAAATAGAGATTTTATGGGTAGAAATACAAACTAGGTCAATATAGACTCTGATTGGGCCCAAATTTTGGTGTTAACCTAATTTGGACCCAAGGAATCTAATGGTGAACTTGGATTTGGGTTTTGACCATATTTGGCTAGATAAATTGCATAGAACCCCAAATCGAGGCAAATTCCTGCATGAATCTGTACTTTTAGTCAAAAAGAGTTCAGATGGTCAAAGTGAAGGCACAAAACCTATTAGAATATTTTTTAATGACTTTTAAGAGGTTTACATTGAATTTATCTCTACCATAACCCTTTCAATTTAAGTGAGGCTGAAAATTAGGGTTTTTAGTAATATTTTAATCCTCAGAGTGCGTGAAACCTTGATTCAGTCAGTATGAGCTCACTACTTGGTCTTTTAGGTTCATTTGACCTTGAATTAACCCTTGATTAATGCCTTGGTTAATTTGCATTTGTGATGAGATGGTAGAACAACAGGATTAACCCTGTTTTCTTGTCTTCTTAAATCAGTTCGATCATTTAGGAGCATTTATCACTTGATTCTGACTAATTCAAGTTAGTTATGACGAATGATGGTGTTACCATCATCCACCTTATGCCAAACACGAACATTCTTTCAATCTGATTAGAAGCTGCAAAATGCTAAGGTGCTCCAACCTAAGTTTTCAATTCTTTTAATGACCCTACACCAATTGTGTGAGCCCTTGTGATTGAACTTCTTGTAATATACACAGGTTTGAGAAGCCACCCTTGCATTGCTTGGGGTAACTTGTTTATCTAACTAAAATTGATTTACCTCATTAACTATTAGCAAACTAAGAGGCAAAATACACACCTCCGTGTTTGCAATCCCTCAAGCTCCCCTCAAAACGCAAACAAGTGCAATCCAACAAAAGCATACTAACCTTGGCAAAATCCCTAAAATCCTACGGTTGGTCTTTTTGACTATCATCCTTTAGATTTGTCCTCATGACTTAAATTTCCTAAATCAAATTAGGTGTTTAATACTGGGGAGTAGTGCCAAATGGTTGTGATAAGAGAGTACAAAGGAACCTTGCTAGTGTGGGGAAGAACCTTCTCTCTTTTCCCTCCTTAATTGATCTGGCCTGATTAGTTTGGTAAAGTAACTTAAAATTTTAAGTCTTATGGGTGATTAGTTGGAACCCTAATCTTGAACTGTTAGCTCCAAGGTTAACTAGTGTTTCACTCAACACTTTCTAATACCTTGCTGATGAGAACCTCATCATGAGCCATAACTAGCTCATTTTGACCTAATACAAAGGATAAAAGCTCCTACATATCTCTAGGAAAGGCTTAACTCAGAGAATCCTGAGTTTGAGAAGAAAATAAGTCATAAGGGGTAAAAATGAAATTTTACCAGTATAATCTGCATACAGGGTAATTCAGGGCCCAAACATAGGTCAAAGCAGCTTAATAAGAATAAGAGTGGGATGAAATGATCTAGCAAGGGCTACAGCAATTCCAAGAAACTAAATGATAATCTGTAACCCTAAAACAACCCACTTCAATTCACAAGGTTCGAGGCAAAGTAAAAATAGAATAAACCCTCTAAAATTCATAAAAAAATAATCTCCAGGGTTTAGAACCTTCAATTTGGCCTTCAGAACCCTTTTTGACCTACATTGAGAACCATGCCCAATTAATAACTTAATTTGGGTTTTTGCGCAAATTGATCGGTCAAACAAGGTTTAATATGGAAATGAAATTCACCATCAGATTCCTTAGGTCCTAATTAGTCATGTATAAAAACTTGAGCCTAAGAAGAAACCTCCTTGACCGACTTTACACTTTGGTCCTCATATATTTACTCTTTGGCCCTCAACTTTTGAACCCTCGCATTTTGGCCCCTAACTCTCCTTCGTTCTTTGCAATCAGGTCCCTCCAGCAAAACCTGCCAGCACCATGCTCCGGCGACCTTGCGCGGAGCATGGCGCCGCGCAGGGTGAGGTGGGGGACCTGGCAAGTAAACCGGGGGTGCCCTGCGTCGTCAGCCGTCGCAGGGACACCCCCCTGGTCGTTGTAACCCACCATACCGTCCGTGCGAACGCACGGACGGTATGGGTTCTTGTTTCCGACCATCCTCCGGCGAGGGAGACACGTCGTCTCCCTCCGCCTTCCTCCCTGTTTGATCCCTATAAATACCCCCCGTTGCTCCACCGACCGGACCAGCCTGGATCTGACGAAGAAAATCCCCAACTTTCCTCTCCTCTTCCTCCGGCAGACGCTCACCAGCTCCGGCGGTTTCCTCCCCCTCCACCTCTTCACTCTGCCGCAATACCAGCAGCAGAGACTTCCTCCCCTGCTCTTCCCGCGCCACGCCACACCCAGCTGGCGCCTCTCCGGCTCTCTGCTCGCCGCCGCCCCTTTCCCTGAGCATCGTCTTCTCCGGCGACAGTCGATACAACTGTCGCCCTGTTCCTCCCCCTTCGTCCCTGCAAGTAAGCTAGAGCTACTCCCCTTCTTCTCCTCTTTCTTTCCCCGCTTTCAATTTATTCACTTAAGCCCTCGACCGACCCTGACCACCCTCACCCCCTTCGTCTCCGACCACCCTCTGGCGAGCCGCTCCCATCACCTCAGCGACCCACACGGCTCGCCGACCACCGCAGGACCTCCGCCTCCTCACCCTGATCAACCTCCGCCCTGCCACTTCCCCCACATCACCCTCTGCAACCCCACCGAACAGACCCATCCTCCGACCCACAGTCCGACCTAGGGTAGCCCTCGCACGCCGCCCCGCGCCTCGCCACCACCCACACGAGCTTCGCCGCACCCTGGCGAAGCTCCTGGCACTCTCTGATTAGGCCGAGAGGCCGTTTTCTTGTGAACAGGCCACCCGACCTCCGCCGCCATTGCCGCGCAGGAGGAACTGCTTCCGCCTGCAGCTACAGGCGCGCCACGCTCAGCGCCAAGCCCAGATTCAACTCCCAGGCCTTGCGAGGAGTTTTGGCAAAACACCAGGTTCGCAGCTAAGGAAGAAAGCTTCGCGTGACGCCGCAATCTCCCGCTGATTTCCCCGCTGCGGGCGCGCAATTGAGGTGGGACATTTAGTCCCACCTCGGAACAGCCTGAAGAGGCGCAGCGATATAATATGCAAAAGTGCTGGAGGCTTACTGCCTCAGCACACGGGGTGAGGTCCCCTTCACCCGCCCGGTTACCCGGTCTCGTCCGCGTTCACGCCCCGCGGACCTGACCCGAACCGACCCGACCCGACTTAAGACTGACCTGCACTCCTCGCCCACCACGCACGCCAGTGGGCCTGGACCCGGGCCTGACCCGAACCCAGTTACCCGGTAGCTCTGGGAGAGCTCTCCCAAGAGTGGTTTCAGAGAGAGAGAGAGACGCGGGGGGGGTTGGGTAGAGTAGGTTTTGCCTCTGACGAAAAGCTCTGAAGATTGCAGGCACAGGCGAAGAAGAAGACCCGCGGAAGAAGAAGGAAGCTGACTGTAGCAACAGGTAGTTAAGTCGTCTGATTTGGAAATCAGACGACGGCCTGAAGGGAAAAGAAGGAAGGAGGGGTGACGTCCCTGGCTGAAAAAGAAAAGAAGAAGCTGACACTTAGCCGCAGGGAGGAAAAACAAGAAGAAACCTTCACAGAAGAGACTGCAGAAAAAGAAGAAGAGAGGCCATGACAGAAACCAAGGAAGAAGAAGAAGGAGATCTGAAGAAAGAAAGAGGAGCATCACCTCTGCAGAACAAAGAAGAAGAAGAAGGAGATCTGAAGAAAGAAAGAAAGAAGAACATCACGAGGAGAAAACAAAGAGAACAACAAATTCTTTCCCTCTCTCTTTCTTTATTTTGTAAAAGAAACATGTATATCTCTAGAATACAACTTGCTCCCTGAGTTCGACCTCGGGAACTCTTTTATTTTCCGAGTAAAAAAATTTATATATTTGAAATGTTGGTAATAACCGGCTATACTACAACGTTATAAGAATAAAACCCGGTTGACCCGAAACAAGCATTTCATTTTGGCGCCATTGCCGGGGAGCAACGGCTATTCTAGAGGTAAACATTCCTGTTTCTTTTAATTTCTGATAATCTCCTCTCTTTTGTGCAGCTACAGGAACTCAAGAAGACAAGCAACTACACGACAACCACTCCGAAGACAGGTAAATTTTTCCTCTCACTATTAACCCCTAAACTCTAAAGAGGAAGAAAAGAAAAGAACAAGCAATATAGGGCTAACCTGTCTTCCATACTTAGTAACCATAAAGAGTTGCATGTTTTCAACTCATCACTCCTGCACACTATTAAGGGTATTTAAGGGCTAACACATTCTTGCTTGAGCCCTAATTGCCCAACAAAGAGTTAAATGGACCAAGTAGAGCCAACATAAGGTCAAACATTAGGATTTCAGTAGAGACACACCCCTTGATCAAGAATTGAGGAAATCCAAAAGAGGTGTGCCCAAGCCATTGATTGAAAATAATTAACAAGAAAAATCCTAAACAATTGGCTCTCTCTAAACACTTGAACCCTAAAAGAAAGGACCCAAAAAGCTCTCAAAGAAAACAAGAGGTAAAGTTGACCCCTTTGGGTTAACCAACCTTAAATTAGGTCACTCTTTGCACTTAAAAAGACTAAAGTTCAAGTGAAACCTTAAGCACCCTGATCTTAAAATTGGTAGACTTAAGAGGTCAAGATCCCCATTCTGGTCTACCTGGAACCGCAGTGACAAGAGAGGTCGGGTGGGGGAAACCCTGTAACCCGTGGGGACGCTCTACCGTGTAGGGGTCTTCGCGGGACTCTCCCTCTCTGGCTGCCCAGGTAATTCTCAGGTGGACGATCTTTCTGATCAAGGGGTCCATCTGCCCCGTACCTCTATAGTCACCCAACACCTTTTTTGGGTGCCTTGATTGGGTCCAGCACCTGCTAAACTTACCTCTTCCAACTGTGCATGTACGGAAGGAGGTCTCTAAGACCACCCTTAAGACCTCCTTTAGAAATTCGCTCTCGTCAAGGCCAAGCCTCGACGCCCGTGTTTGTGCAGCAACACCCTCACATTATTCTCTCTTCTGATTCAGAACCAAGTTCTTCTTCTTCCCCCATCATGGCTCAGCCAGTTGAGGAAGAAAATAATCTGGAACACCAGCTCCAGCGACTCAATGACCTCTTCCAAAACTTCGTGCACCCACCACAGCGTCCTATGATGCGGGACCACTACAATCCTGCTGCGGTGGCCATTGAGCCTCGAGTCAGAATCCCGACTGGAGGACCTGATTCCGAACTAAAGCCCAACATGATTCATGCTATACCTAAATTCCATGGGCTTAATTCTGAAGATCCCTTCCAGCACATCAAACAACTAAAGCATCTGGCCCACACTTTTGGATCAGATGCGCAAAATCGGGATATTCTTCTCATGAAGATGTTCTCCTTTTCTCTTATGGACAAGGCTGCCCATTGGTATCAAACTCAGACCCGGCCGATCAACACTTGGGAAGAACTTCAATCCGAGTTTTTGAAAAAGTTCTTTCCCGTTGGTCGGACCAACGCCTTGCGCCATCAGATTACACACTTCACTCAACAATCAGGAGAACCTCTTCATGAGGCATGGGATCGTTTTCAGGATCTCATGAGGAAGTGCCCCCATAACGGAGTTCCTAAATGGGAACAAGTCCAATCTTTTTACCAGGGACTCCGTGAGGACATCCGCCTTTTCGTCAATGCAACTTGCGGAGGAAACATCATGGGTCAACATGAAGACACCGTATGGGAGATTCTCGAAAACATGTGCGAGAACTCCATCAGCAATGACTCCATGGGATTATTCGACAGGACGAATACCCGCGCAGCGACGAATCTTAAGGGAGCACATGAGACGCAGGGCCTGTCCGCAACAGTCGACCTGGAATTAATGGCCAGTCGATTGGACAAGGTCTCAATCATTGAAAAGAAGGTGGATGAGCTGACTCAGCACTTGCAGCGAGCCACCTCTGCGCGTAACTCCTTTGCACAACCTCCTTCCACACAGGAGACTCTGCAAAACATCCTCCACCGATCTTCCCCTGGGATGGATCCATATCCATCCCCATCTGATTCTTGGACTGGAAGATCATCCGATCCTTTCTACACCAGCCGAGGGAACTCCATTCCTCCTTTCCCTGATTCTCAGGAGGTTCCTCAGACCTGCGAGGACCTCAACGCCATCCAGAACGACCCATTCTCCAACACTTACAACCCTGGATGGCGAAACCATCCCAATTTTCAGTGGGCGAGAAATTCCCAAACCCAAAGACCACCTTTTCAGTCCCGCCCACAGCCCTCTCATCACTACCAGCCGCCTCAGCCTCGGCCCAACCCTACTTATCCATCAGGGCCAAATCAAGATCAAATGTCCTTAATCCTTCAGACTCTGGCTGACATTCAAAAATCAAATGCGGCTATTCAAAAACAGCACAAGGACGAGCTTACTGAAGTTAAAACTCAACTGGCCCAGTTTGCAAATTCTCGCCAGCCAGGCACACTCCCTTCCCAACCCCTTCCTAACCCAAATAACGTGCCAACCCAGAAGCGCGTTATGAATCCAAATTTAGGCCACGCTCAATGGATTTATCAGGCCCCTACTGCTCCATCTCCAGACGAGATGGATGCCTCAACTTCTCGTGCGGGATTTCAGCAGCAGCCACCCCTCCTACCAAACCTAAACCAAAATCAGGCCGGATTAAATTCTGTAACAACACGTAGTGGTAAGACAACTCCAGACCCACATTATCCAAACCACTCCAAGCCTGATAACCATGACCCTAGGATAGTTATCCAAGGTACCGCTGTTCCAGATCCACAACCTGGACCTATCCTAGAAGAACCAACCAAGATCCCGTTTCCCGAGGCCCTGACTAAGGGAAAGAAGACCACAAAACCCGTGGCCCCTGAGGAGGACCTGGTCAAGCTCTTTGAGCAGGTCCACATAAACATCCCCTTGATGGATGCAATCCGCCACGTACCAGCTTACGCACGATTTCTAAAGAATATATGTACACCCCAGCGTAAGCCGCGAACCAAGGGAGGGAGCCCAATTGTTCTGTCAGAGCAAGCCAGCTCTGTAATCCTTAGTAGACTCCCACCCAAGGCAAAAGATCCTGGAACTCCCCTGATTTCCTGTAAGATAGGTGGTACCCAATTTGATAGAGCATTGTTAGACTTGGGTGCATCTATAAACCTGATACCCACATCCTTACTTGACCATCTAGAAGAATCTGAGCTAAAACCAACCGAGGTGACATTACAATTAGCAGATCGATCTATAAAGTCACCAAAAGGGATTCTCGAGGATGTTATCGTGAGAGTGCGGGATTTCTATTTTCCAGTGGACTTTATAGTCTTAGATATGGATGCACCTGAGAACCCTAGGGATACACCAATCATTCTAGGGAGACCTTTCTTGGCTACTGCTAGAGCCAACATCAGCTGTGAGGAGGGCCAAATAGAGCTTAAGTTTGGAGATCAAACACTGAAAATTGATATATTTAAGGCCCAACAAGGAATTAATTGCGGCGTCATCGAGAAAATTTGTGACATCAAGACTTTGGTTGATGAATCACACCTCCAGAATGACTCGATTGTGCCTCATCAACCACAGAAGGATCTTGACCTGCAAACAGAGGAGTTGAATCCAGATATGAACAACCCAGTAACTCCCACCCTTGAACCTCACATCTATACTGAACCACCCGCTGCTGCTGAAAACCCCATCCTCGAACTGAAACCCCTTCCTGCTCACTTAAAATACATCTTTTTGGGTTCTAATCAGACCCTTCCTGTGATCATCAATTCCAACCTCAGTCCTGAACAGGAATCCCGTCTGATTGTTGTCCTCCAGCAACATCGCAGAGCCATCGGATGGACTCTCGATGATTTGACTGGAATAAGTCCCTCTTATTGTACTCATCATATCTATTTAGAAGAGGGCACACGACCTTCTCGTGAAATGCAGAGACGCTTAAACCCCAATCTGCAGGAGGTCGTGAAAAAGGAGATCATCAAGTGGTCAGATGCCGGAATCATCTACCCGATCTCCGATAGTCGTTGGGTGAGCCCAATTCAGGTCGTGCCCAAGAAGGCAGGACTCACCACTATAACGACTGAGACCGGAGAAATCATTCCTACTCGATTAGCCAACTCGTGGAGAGTCTGTATAGATTACCGTCGACTCAATTCCTCCACGAAGAAGGATCATTTCCCACTACCCTTCATTGATCAAATTCTCGAAAAACTAGCGGGAAATAGGTTCTTCTGCTTTCTTGACGGGTACTCCGGTTATAACCAGGTGGCAATCCATCCTGAGGACCAAGAAAAGACCACGTTCACCTGCCCCTTCGGAACATACGCTTTCCGAAGGATGCCTTTCGGTCTTTGCAATGCACCCGCTACTTTTCAGCGATGCATGCTTGCCATATTCTCAGATATGGTAGGTGATTATCTGGAAGTCTTCATGGATGACTTTTCAGTTTTCGGAGCATCATTCGACGATTGCCTCCAACACTTGGTCCAGATACTCAGGCGGTGCATCGATGTGAATTTGGTTCTTTCCTGGGAAAAGAGCCATTTCATGGTGCCTGAGGGAATTGTCCTGGGACACTCAATTTCGGAGAAAGGTATCCAAGTGGATCGAGCTAAGGTTAATCTGATTTCTCACCTTCCTATGCCTAGCTCGATCAGGGACATCCGATCCTTTTTAGGGCATGTCGGTTTTTATCGACGATTTATCCCTGATTTTTCAAAAATCGCACGCCCCCTGACCACTCTTCTCTCCAAGGATGTTCCCTTCGAAATCTCCAAGGAATGCACTCAAGCATTTGAAATCCTGCGTGACCGAGTCACCCAAGCCCCGATCCTACAGTCCCCTGATTGGTCTCAACCCTTTGAGATCATGTGTGATGCATCTGACTTCGCTGTAGGAGCGGTTTTGGGGCAGAAAAATGACAAGAAACCTGTGGTCATTTACTACGCCAGCAAAACACTCGATGAGGCTCAGCGTAACTATACAGTTACTGAGAAAGAGCTGCTAGCTGTAGTATTTGCCCTAGAGAAGTTCAGATCGTACCTTCTGGGTTCCCATGTCATCATATACTCGGATCACACAGCTGTGAGGCATCTCCTTACGAAGAAGGACGCGAAACCTCGATTAATCCGATGGATCTTGCTGTTGCAAGAATTTGACCTTGAGATTCGCGACAAAGCGGGAAAGCAAAACGTGGTAGCTGATCACTTGTCCCGTCTTCCTTCTGAAATAATTGACCCTTTCGGACCCATCACTGAGGATTTTCCCGATGAGCACCTGCTGATTATTGGTACTAGCCTTCCATGGTTTGCTAATAAAGTAAATTACTTGGCATCCCATCAGATCCCGTCCGATTGGCCGAAGGCCAAGAAGGACAAATTACGCTCCGATGCCAAGTATTACATTTGGGAAGACCCGTACCTCTTCCGCATAGGTGCCGATCAGATCATCCGGAGATGTGTCCCGGAAGGGGAAGTCAACAATATCCTCTCTTTCTGCCATGACCAGGCATGCGGTGGCCATTTTGCCGGGCATAAAACCGCAGCAAAAGTCCTCCAGTGCGGCTTTTACTGGCCCACACTGTTCAAAGACGCATACAGTCATTGCAAGGCATGCAGTCGTTGCCAGACTTTGGGCAACATGAGCCATCGCGACATGATGCCTATGCAACCGATTCTAGTATGCGAAATCTTTGATGTTTGGGGGATTGATTTTATGGGCCCCTTTCCTGTTTCGGATGGTTTCGAATACATTCTGTTGGCTGTGGACTACGTGTCCAAATGGATCGAAGCCATACCGACCCGAACCTGTGATCACAAAATCGTTCTCAAATTCATTCATCAACACATTTTCTCAAGGTTCGGGATTCCTCGTGCAATAATCTCTGATGGGGGGACCCATTTCGCAAATGCTCAGTTTAGGTCACTGATGACCAAATACGGGGTGTCTCACTGAATCTCTACTCCTTACCACCCCCAAACTAATGGTCTAGCTGAGCTATCTAATCGGGAGATCAAGAAAATCCTGCAAGTCACTGTTCGACCTGACAGGAAGGACTGGTCGTCCCGACTTCCGGAAGCATTGTGGGCCTATAGGACCGCCCACAAGACCCAATTGGGCATGTCTCCCTTTAGATTGGTGTACGGAAAGGCATGCCACCTTCCCGTCGAACTAGAGCATAAAGCCTATTGGGCAGTACGGAACTGTAATCTGGATCTTTCCAAGGCTGGGACCCACAGAAAACTCCAAATCAGCGAGATCGATGAATTACGCATAGACGCGTACGAGAACTCGCAATTCTACAAGGAGCGGGTTAAAGCCTTCCACGACAAACACATCTCGAGAAAGATCTTTCATCCTGGTCAAAAGGTCCTACTCTTTGATGCCCGACTCAAACTCTTCCCAGGAAAACTGAGATCTAAGTGGGTCGGACCATATTTGGTCCGACAGGTTTTTGGAAATGGAGCAATCGAAATCAGTCCACTCAGCCACGATTCTGAACCTTTCATCGTGAACGGTCAGAGACTCAAGCCGTTCATTGATGTAACTTCTACTGATTTGGCTGAGGCATCTTATATCCTCCTTTCCCCTGGAGCTTATTGCGCCCAGCCGATGGCGTAAAACTCAGCGCTTAACGGGAGGCAGCCCGTCATTCTCTTTGTAAACCTGAAACTTGTTCTGACACCTTTCAGCACTCGAAGTTCACCCTTGTAGACAGCCGACCCCAACTCAGATGTTTGCATCTGGGATTTGAAATCGTCCGCAAAAATTCAACCCGACCCATCCACTCATCCAAATTTCTGCCTTAAGGAATGAACTAAGACCCCCTAGGTTACAATGAGGACATTGCAAATCTTAGGCATGGGGGGGTATGAAAGTGCAAAACTTGTAAGAAAAGGTTTCAAACAAAAAAATTCACATATGCCAAAAACACCATAAAAAAAAAAAAAAAAAAAAAAATCCGAAAAAGAATAAGAGGAAAAGAGAAGAAAATTTTGCGAAGGAGAAAAGAAACAAAATGAAAAAGGAGCACAAAATTATGAGAAAAAGTGATAGTCATTAGTAAGGAACTAAGGAATTAACCTAAGTTCTAGACCTCATTCAAGAAAAGTGCACAATAAGATTAGTAAAGAATGCAAACCTTAGGCATTCTTGAATAGACTCTTAGTACCCATTAAGATCTGGACACTCCTCAAGTGGTTGAGGAAAATGAAAAGCTGAAGTATTAGGTCTAAGGCTTAGGGAGTATTCGGCCTCGTTAACTAATTTTTGGTTTACGGGACTCAGTAACCTAAGCACCCTAATCTCACACACAGCCTGGTTCAGTAAGCATAAAAATCAGAATCACGCAGAAGCGTCGCAAAAATCTGAAAAGAACACCTAGAATAGGAGCGGCCGATCAACACAAGTTGATTTGGACGAGTTCCCAGCGCAGAGAGGCGGGAAATCCCCTCGAAGATGCGTAACAAAATATCATCTCCTCGGTGCTTGTCTCTTAGGATATTTACATATCCTACTGGGGGCATGTAAGCACTCTGCTGGTTCAGATTCCATGGATGGCATTATCTCGAAGTGTCAATTGCCAGGGTCTGGATTCGGCCACGGAATACCATGGATGGGATTATCTCGAAATCTCAATAGCCAGGGCTCCGGGGGTTGCCATGGGCGGTGCTATCTCGAAGCATCGATCGCCAGGAACCCTTGAGGATTGATGATGGGAGTAAGGAATCTGATACAGACCGTGTTGAAAAGCCAATCCTAGGCTAGAACTAAAAAGAAAAAGAGAGAGAAAACTCTCCAAATAGAAAAACTTTCTATCTCTCTCTTACAAAACGCACTGCGAACTGAGCCAGGGCTAAAATCATTTCAAGCACGGGTGCTTTAACCACGAAGTCCAATAAACCTTAGGTTAGTTCTTGGGGGCCTTAAAAACCTTTGCTAAAAGACTGAGGCTAAGGCTAGACAGATTTGGATCTTGATTAGTACTAGAGTACCTTTTAGGCCTATGGTCAGCATTCTAACCTAATCTATGCTCAAATAAAAAAGGCACTTATCTAAAACTATTAAAAACTTCATGGTCTAGAGCAAGGGTTGAAACCTTAAGTTTTTGCTAAGGGACTAGCAAAAGCTAGGCATGGGGGTATGATGAGAACCTCATCATGAGCCATAACTAGCTCATTTTGACCTAATACAAAGGATAAAAGCTCCTACATATCTCTAGGAAAGCTTAACTCAGAGAATCCTGAGTTTGAGAAGAAAATAAGTCATAAGGGGTAAAAATGCAATTTTACCAGTATAATCTGCATACAGGGTAATTCAGGGCCCAAACATAGGTCAAAGCAGCTTAATAAGAATAAGAGTGGGATGAAATGATCTAGCAAGGGCTACAGCAATTCCAAGAAACTAAATGATAATCTGTAACCCTAAAACAACCCACTTCAATTCACAAGGTTCGAGGCAAAGTAAAAATAGAATAAACCCTCTAAAATTCATAAAAAAATAATCTCCAGGGTTTAGAACCTTCAATTTGGCCTTCAGAACTCTTTTTGACCTACATTGAGAACCATGCCCAATTAATAACTTAACTTGGGTTTTTGCGCAAATTGACCGGTCAAACAAGGTTTAATATGGAAATGAAATTCACCATCAGATTCCTTAGGTCCTAATTAGTCATGTATAAAAACTTGAGCCTAAGAAGAAACCTCCTTGACCGACTTTACACTTTGGTCCTCATATATTTACTCTTTGGCCCTCAACTTTTGAACCCTCGCATTTTGGCCCCTAACTCTCCTTCGTTTTTTGCAATCAGGTCCCTCCTGCAAAACCTGCCAGCACCATGCTCCGGCGACCTTGCGCGGAGCATGGCGCCGCGCAGGGTGAGGTGGGGGACCTGGCAAGTAAACCGGGGGTGCCCTGCGTCGTCAGCCGTCGCAGGGACACCCCCCTGGTCGTTGTAACCCACCATACCGTCCGTGCGAACGCACGGACGGTATGGGTTCTTGTTTCTGACCATCCTCCGGCGAGGGAGACACGTCATCTCCCTCCGCCTTCCTCCCTGTTTGATCCCTATAAATACCCCCCGTTGCTCCACCGACCGGAGCAGCCTGGATCTGACGGAGAAAATCCCCAACTTTCCTCTCCTCTTCCTCCGGCAGACGCTCACCAGCTCCGGCGGTTTCCTCCCCCTCCACCTCTTCGCTCTGCCGCAATACCAGCAGCAGAGACTTCCTCCCCTGCTCTTCCCGCGCCACGCCACACCCAGCTGGCGCCTCTCCGGCTCTCTGCTCGCCGCCGCCCCTTTCCCTGAGCATCGTCTTCTCCGGCAACAGTCGATACGACTGTCGCCCTGTTCCTCCCCCTTCGTCCCTGCAAGTAAGCTAGAGCTACTCCCCTTCTTCTCCTCTTTCTTTCCCCGCTTTCAATTTATTCACTTAAGCCCTCGACCGACCCTGACCACCTTCACCCCCTTCGTCTCCGACCACCCTCCGGCGAGCCGCTCCCATCACCTCAGCGACCCACACGGCTCGCCGACCACCGCAGGACCTCCGCCTCCTCACCCTGATCAACCTCCGCCCTGCCACTTCCCCCACATCACCCTCTGCAACCCCACCGAACAGACCCATCCTCCGACCCACAGTCCGACCTAGGGCAGCCCTCGCACGCCGCCCCGCGCCTCGCCACCACCCACACGAGCTTCGCCGCACCCTGGCGAAGCTCCTGGCACTCTCTGATTAGGCCGAGAGGCCGTTTTCTTGTGAACAGGCCACCCGACCTCCGCCGCCATTGCCGCGCAGGAGGAACTGCTTCCGCCTGCAGCTACAGGCGCGCCACGCTCAGCGCCAAGCCCAGATTCAACTCCCAGGCCTTGCGAGGAGTTTTGGCAAAACACCAGGTTCGCAGCTAAGGAAGAAAGCTTCGCGTGACGCCGCAATCTCCCGCTGATTTCCCCGCTGCGGGCGCGCAATTGAGGTGGGACATTTAGTCCCACCTCGGAACAGCCTGAAGAGGCGCAGCGATATAATATGCAAAAGTGCTGGAGGCTTACTGCCTCAGCACACGGGGTGAGGTCCCCTTCACCCGCCCGGTTACCCGGTCTCGTCCGCGCTCACGCCCCGCGGACCTGACCCGAACCGACCCGACCCGACTTAAGACTGACCTGCACTCCTCGCCCACCACGCACGCTGGTGGGCCTGGACCCGGGCCTGACCCGAACCCAGTTACCCGGTAGCTCTGGGAGAGCTCTCCCAAGAGTGGTTTCAGAGAGAGAGAGAGACGCGGGGGGGGGGGTTGGGTAGAGTAGGTTTTGCCTCTGACGAAAAGCTCTGAAGTGTGCAGGCACAGGCGAAGAAGAAGACCCGCGGAAGAAGAAGGAAGCTGATTGTAGCAACAGGTAGTTAAGTCGTCTGATTTGGAAATCAGACGACGGCCTGAAGGGAAAAGAAGGAAGGAGGGGTGACGTCCCTGGCTGAAAAAGAAAAGAAGAAGCTGACACTTAGCCGTAGGGAGGAAAAACAAGAAGAAACCTTCACAGAAGAGACTGCAGAAAAAGAAGAAGAGAGGCCAAGACAGAAACCAAGGAAGAAGAAGAAGGAGATCTGAAGAAAGAAAGAGGAGCATCACCTCTGCAGAACAAAGAAGAAGAAGAAGGAGATCTGAAGAAAGAAAGAAAGAAGAACATCACGAGGAGAAAACAAAGAGAACAACAAATTCTTTCCCTCTCTCTTTCTTTATTTTGTAAAAGAAACATGTATATCTCTAGAATACAACTTGCTCCCTGAGTTCGACCTCGGGAACTCTTTTATTTTCCGAGTAAAAAAATTTATATATTTGAAATGTTGGTAATAACCGGCTATACTACAACGTTATAAGAATAAAACCCGGTTGACCCGAAACAAGCATTTCACTTGCCCTTTGTATGAAAGGTAGGAGGTCATTATGAGCTTAGTTATCTAGTCCCCTGCAACAACATTGTAGGAGGTCTAGTTCTACTCCCCCAATCATCTCTATCTCTTCCTCTTCATCCTCCTCCCCGATCATGGAGGAACAAAGCCCCCGAATCAAGAACAATCCCCTTGCTCTCATTAGAGCACAACTCACTGCATGTGAGCACCATCATAAGGAATATATGGATAAAATCTTAAACCCTAGAGGATATGTAGAACCCACCTTAGGGTGAGCAACCAAGACAGTTGAGAGACTTCTACAACCCAGCTGCACTCTAGCTAAGACCATTAGTTAGGATGCCCTCTGAAGGGGATGTGTTTGAGCTTAAGCTTAATGTTATGAGTCTAATATAGACTTATTTTCATGGTAACTTCCATGAAGACTCATTCCAACAATTAGAAGGTCTGGGACATATTGCTGAAACCATCCATCCCCAGGATGTGGACCTTAATGTTGTAATGATGAAGCTCTTTCCCTTTTCTTTAAGGGATAAGGCGTCCTATTGGTTCAAATCCATAGGATGACCAATCAACACATGGGATGATCTCCGAACTGAATTCTTACAAAAATTCTTCCCTATAGGAAGGACTAATGCCATGAGTCATGCCATCACAACCTTTACCTAGACAACTGGAGAGGGACTGCATGATGCATGGGAAAGATTTTAGGATTTGTTAAAGAAATGCCTACATCATGATGTGCCCAGAAGGCACTTGGCTCAAAATTTCTACCATGGGTTGGATGACACCCATAGGTACCGTGCAGATGCCTCAAGTGGCAGGAATTTCCTTGCCAAGGATGATGAGAGTGCATTCAAGCTCTTTGAATCTTTGGTGGAGAATTCAATGAATGTTGCATCCATGAGTCAATTTAACAAGTTCAGCCACCCAAAAGCCATTGCTCATGAGGTTCATCTCAAATCTGTTAAAGCTGACGTGAGCCTCATCACCTTAAAATTAGACTAGGTGGACCTACTTGACAAGAAGCTGGATGAATTGATTCAGACTTGGTCTACCCCATCTAAAGGAGTCACACCACTCCTTGCATCACTTCCTTGAGCCCAACCACCTAGACCTATGATTTTGACTCTAGATTCCTTTAGGCCTTCTTCATCTACCTTATCAAGGGCTACATCCTTGCAGGAGCCAGTAAATAACCTGGAATTAGTTCCAGTTGAGCAGGGTTATGCACACAACTCTGATTATGATGTTTATTCTATTCATGACACTGCATCAATTTCATCTTTAGCCTATGAAGATGTAAATGTTGTGCAAGGATATGAGTGCAACAACTCGTACTCTAAGACATATAATCTTGGTTAGGCTCAGCACCCTAAGTTCTCATGGGGTGGGAACAACACCAAACCTACCTATGTTACTCAACCTCACTAGTAGCCCAAGTTTTTTGGACTACAGGCTCCTACCTATCCCAGACAGCCATATCAACAGCCCTTCTAGTAGCAAGACAGACAACCCCTAGTGCAGAACTATAGGGAGAACACTCAACACCCACCACAAAAGTTTGACCTTATGGAAAACCTCGTATCAACAATATAGGGAGAACACTCAACACCCAACCTAGAAGTTCCAATTTCCTTACCTTTTCCTGAGGCTTTGACTAAAGAAATTAAGAAAAGAAGTAAGGGCACTAAGAACATTAATGAATTAAATGCCATATTTAAGGATGTACACATTCAAGTGCCTTTATTGGATGCCATTAATTATATTCCCACCATAGCCAGATTTTTCAAGGAAAACTGTACCCCTAAGCACTAGTCCAAGAAGTCTAGCAAGGCTGTCTTGTCTCAATAGGCAGGTGTTGTTATATTGAGTAATCTACCACTTAAACAAAAGGATGTAGGAGCTCCACTAATTTCTTGTAAATTGCACGATGCCCCTTTTGATAGGGCCCTTTTAGACTTAGGTTCATCAATTAACCTGACCCCCATTGTAGTGTATGATCAATTTCAATTTGGGGAAGTAAAATCAATTTTTGTTACAATCCAACTAGTTGATCGAGTAGTCAATGTGCCAAGGGGAATAGTGGAAAACGTAATTGTAAAAGTAAATAAATTCTGTTTCCCCATAGACTTTTTTGTGCTGGACATGGATGTCCCAGTTGATTTAGAGGAAGCTCCTATCATTCTAGCTCATCCATTTTTGGCGACCACCAGTGCAAACATTGATTGTGCAATTGGATGTATGGAAATAGCCCTGGGAGATCAGAATTAAAGATGGATATTTTTCGAGCAACCAAGAACTTTGATTGTGATAGAATAAATGATGAATTTGATGATGATGATTAGGAATTTTGTGCTAACATTGGGATGCATTACACTTATCCAATTGTCCATTCCCCTAGGATGCCTAATTTTATAACATTAAAAGGGATTTTTGCTAAATTTCTAGGCATAACCCAGGGAGATATTAGTGATTCTGATTGCTCTCCACATGTCACCCCTGACAGTTTAGTGGACCTAGACTCAATCTTTCACGTGGATTTACTAGCATTAACTTTGGAAGAAACACGACTACACCATATTATGTCACAGAGGTAGACGACATCGAATCAAGTTTAGAATAAGGTTGTCTCGCTAGTGTAGCCACTGTGAGACCTTTAATAATCATCAACTTAGTGACCCCACTTGATTTTGATGAACATCAGGACAATCTCTTACAAACTTCACACTAAGAACAATTGTCCCAAAATATCACTGAACCTTCTTCACCAGCGCTAGAACTCAAGCCTCTACTTAATTAGCTGAAGTATGTGTTCATGGGTGAACAGGAAACCCTTCCTGTGATCATGAACAGACGACTCACCCAGGAAGAAGACAGGCAACTTATAGCAGTCTTAATGCAACTGTTGTCGTGGCAAAATCGAGTTTTAAAATAAAGCGTTGTAATATAGTCTAAATCGCTTTAAAAACAAATAGATTTTATTACTCAAAAAAGTTCCGAGGTTGAACACAGGGAGAAATATGGGAATTTAAATCTCAAGATCATAATTTAAAGTAAAAGAATTTGCAATAATAACAAGATCAATGTGCAAAAAGATGGGAGTAAAATGGTGGTTTAAATCACCATATACTCCTACAATATTAACTAAGGAACTCAATGTATATGTATGAAATGAAAGCCAAAATCTGTCATCTGATTTGTAAATCAGACGACTTAAAGTGGTTTTCTTCTTCTTCCTCCTCTGGCTTTGTCTTTCTTTTCAGCTTCTTCTCTTTCTCAGTTGCAGCTTCTTCTTCTACTACTACTTCTTTCTCTCCAAGCCTTCACCTCTTCTTCTGAGCCTTGCTTTGTAACTCGTCTTCTTTGACCCTTCTTTTGTTCTTCAGAATTTGGCTAATTTTCAGGGCCAAGCTTCTCAGGGAAAAACCCTCCCCCAACCCGCGCAGCTCTCCTTCTCTCTTTCTCTCTTAGGATCTGCTCTCCCAGAGCCACGGGTAATCAGGTTATCGGATCGAATGTACCCGGGTCCAGGCTCAATCGCGTGCGGTGGTGAGAGAGGAGTGCAGGTCTAGGTGGGTTATTGGGTCGAACCAAGTCCGCATGTACGTGTCACGGATGAGGCTGGGTGAGCAAGTGAGAGGGACCTCACCCCGCATTATGAGGCAAATAGCCTCTAACACAAATTCAATTTATGCGGGTGCACAGCTTCAGCACTTTCCGATGTGGGACTATCCCACTTCATTCTTCACATGCGAACGTCTGTAGAGGATGCAACCAATTGAAGGTGAAGAGGAGGTAGACTCCTCCAGTTAGCAACCTGGGTCACTTCTTGGGTTGATTCTGCGCTACTTGGACACAACACCTATAGCTGCAGGTCGCTAGAACATGCTTCAAGCTCCTTTAGAGCAACTACAGAAATGGCGTGAACCTATATCCTGAAAATCACAAAGGTCTCTCGACCATTTTAAAATGCTCAAGAAGCGTCGCTGGAGCACGACGAACTTGTAGAGAGGATCGGCGTGGAGGATGGATGCGTATGGTGGCTGGTCAGAGTCAGACTGTGTGCGTAAAGGTGGTTGTGTTAGGGGACGAGTTTGGGTGGATGATGTAGCGAATGGAGTGAGGGGAAAGGTGTGGAAAAGCGAAGTGGAGGTTTTGGTGTGGTCGGCGAAGGATTTGGAGTTGTGGCGTGAGCGGGGGACTTCACCGGAGGGATTGCCGGAGCGGAAGACAATGAAGTCACAAAGGAGTGTCGGTGGCTGATTCGAAGTGGGGTGAGTGCGAAAATAAAGTAAAAAAGGTAAGGGACTTAGCCAGGATGTTGTTGGACGAGGTGAGGCAGAGATGGCATCGAATGCGATATTGCCGACGTCGGAGATGAAGGTGGCTCCGGTGAGGTAGAAACGGCGAGGACGAAGGAGGAAAGGGTGTCTGTTGGTATGGCGAGATGCGGAAGGAAGCGAGGAAGAGGAATCCACCATTGGTATTGTGGAAGGATGATGAGGAATGGCAGAGGGGATCGCCAGACGTAGAGGAGCCTTCGACTGTGAAAGAGAGAGAGGAATCGTGGGGAATCACGATCTATTTTGAGCGTGAAGAGTTCAGGAAGATCTTGCGGCCCTTTTATAGGGACCTAGAGGCGAGGAAAGCTTGGAAGCCAAGCTTCCAAGCTCAAAAACATTCGCTGGATTTGGGTGTTTTTTGATACCCAAATCTCTCATGCATTCGCATGAGAGATTGGGAAAGATTCGGAAGATAATTTCTTAATGAATCTCCCTTCCAATTTTGGAAGGGATTCGCCAAGCAATTAGGGAGAACTCCACAGTCAAAGATCGCTGGAGTAGGTTTCCACCATGATAATGGTGGAGGGACCTAATTGTGAAGATGATGAATAAATTATGGGGCTATTTGAAAGGATTTTAAAGTTAAGGGCATAAATGTAATTAGATAGGACCAATTTGCAAACTAGATCAAGACAAGCTCATATTGGGTCTAAATTTTGGTACAAACCAAATATGACCCTAAGAAATTCAATGGTGAGGTTGGATTTTCATTTTGACCATGTTTGATTGGATAATTTATGAAAAAACCCAAATTAGGATAAATATCTGTCTGAGACTTTATTTTGGGTCAAGATGGGTTCTGATGGTTAAATTGAAAGTTCTAAACCCTATAGAATATTTTTCTATGAATTTTAGAGAGTTTAAGTGAATTTTATATTGATCAGAACCTTAGTTAAATAAGTGGGTCTATTTTTAGTGTTTCAAAAGTCATTTAATTCTCAGAACACATGCAAACCCTTTTCTGTCTATCTTGTCCCACTTGTTATCTTTTTAAGACCAATTGACCTTCATTCAACCCTTACCCTTGGTTGTACTGCATTTAAGATGAGCTGGTAAAATTACAGTTTTAGCCCTAGTTTCTTATTTTTCTTTCAAAATGAATATGTAATGACTTGTGACTCTCTGGCGGTTATGTAACAGCATTTATTGACTTAATTGGGTCAAAATGAGCTAGTTATGCCTCATGATGGTGGTCACATCATACCTTCTTGCCTAGCTTTTGCTAGTCCCTTAGCAAAATTTTAAGGTATTAACGTTGATTCTAGACTATAAAATCTTTTGATGCTTAAATACTTTGCTATGTGCTTCCTTTTGTAGATTAGGTTAGAATGCTAATAGTAGGCCTATAGGTACTCAAGTACTAACCAATATTCATACTTGACTAACTCTAGCTTCAGTTTGCCACAAAGGTTTCTAAGGCCCACAGGAACTAACCTAAGGTTCATTGAACTCCGCAGTTAAAACACCCGTGCTTGTAACAAGTTTTAGCCTCGGTTCAGTTTGTAGTGCATTTTTTGTCAGAGAGAGACAAAGGAATTTTTATTTATTTTTGGAGAGTTTTCTCTCTCTTTTCCTTTTATTTCTAGCTTCGGATTGGATTTTCAACATGGTCTGTATCGGATTCCTAATCCCCATCATCAATCCTCACAGGGTCCCTGGCAATCGATGCTTCGAGATAACACCGCCCATGGCAACCTCTAGAACCCTGGCTTTCGAGATTTTGAGATAATCCCACCTATGGCGTTTTGTAGCTAGATCCAGACCCTGGCAATCGACATTTCGGGATAATGCCGCCCATGGCATCTGAACCAGCATAGGGTGCTTACATGCCCCCGGTAGGATATGTAGATATCCTAGGAGACAAGCACCGAGGAGACGATATGTTAGTGCACATCTTTGAGGGGAATTTCCCAACTCTCCACGTCGGGAACTTGTCTAAATCAACTTGTGTTGATTAGCTGCTCCTAATCTAGGTGACTTTTTCAGAACAATTTAAACGCATTTGCATGATTTTGATACTTAGGCACACTAAATCAAACTGTGTGTGGATTGGGGTGCTTAGGTTACCAAGTCTCGCAAACTAGAGGTGAGTTAACGAGGTCGAATACTCCCTAAGCCTTAGACCTAATACTTAAGCTTCGCATTTTCCCCAACCTCTTGATGACTATCTAGATCTTAGCAGGTACTTGATTTTTTAAGCCTAGGATTATAGCCCAAGAGGCCTACAATCAGCATTCCTACTAATCTTTTCTCAGTTTTATTAGCACTTTTTGCCTTTCTTTCTTTTTTTCTTTTTTTGATATGGTCTAGAACTAAGTCAATTCCTTAATCTTTTATTAATGATTACTTCTTTTTCTTTTCTTTTCAAATTGTGCTCCTTTTTGACATTTTTATCTCCTCCCCTTTTTCTCCTCAAAATCTGATATGCCTTCAAAATTTCCTATCCTCTCATATTTTTGTTCTTTTTCAAGAATTTTTTTATTTTTTTGGTAGTTTTGGAATATGTGAATTTTTTGATGAAACCCTTTCTTGTGAAATGATTTTCATGGCATTTGTGTACTTTATTACCCCCTAATGCCTACGATTTGCAATGTCCTCATTGTAAATTAGGTGGGTTCGAGTTTAGCTTAGATCATTCATTAGAATAGGTGTTGGGTTAGTGAATGGGTAGGGATGACTATTGCAAATGATTTCAAGCTCGGGTACAGGTACCAGAGGTGGAGTTGGCTATTCTAATGGATGAACCCTAAAGTGCAATATGAGTTCAGCATAAGATGCGTCAGGAAGGGTTTTGGATTTTTCGAAATGATGGGTTGCCTCCCGTTAAGTGCTATATTTAATGCCTTCAGTCGAGCAAAAAATGGTATGGAGGAGTGGTGAAATTAGATGAGCTTTGCAGAATAAGCACTTGATTAATAGTCTGGTTGGTCCAGC
Source organism: Thalassia testudinum (assembly GCA_037157565.1). NCBI lineage: Eukaryota > Viridiplantae > Streptophyta > Magnoliopsida > Alismatales > Hydrocharitaceae > Thalassia > Thalassia testudinum. Next base: position 842,132 of record JAZHRO010000034.1, on the reverse strand, counting down.
CAGGTGCTTGTTTAGATCAGTAGGCTGATGATGCAGCCCAAACCCAATTAATCTGGTGGTTTGATAGATATAGATCAAGAGATGCAGAACCCACCATATGCTGTGGAGCTTGGAATGATGCGGAAGTGTGAATCTAGGGTTTGGCTGAGTCAGATCAACTTGGTCAGAGTAGGGATCCTCAAAGGAATCACTGGAAGATGTGAGATCCCTACAAGAGTGATTAGAGAAGTACGGGGCATGATTTGTAGTCTAATCGAAGTTTGAACCCGATTTGAATGTGGAGGAGAATCATCTGCAACCGGGTCGAGAGGGGAATCAGAGTAGAAATTGAGTCCGGTTGTGGGTTAGGGTTAGAAACGAGTTTGGGAAGGTTCTGCATATGTTGAAGAGGTGGCATTAATAAGAATTGTGTATGAGGGATCTTCTAGTGAGGGTTCAAAGGTGGGTTCATTTAGAGAGTCCTCATAGTAGCCATCAAACTCAAAGGTAAATGCCTGAAGAGTGTTTATAGGATGAAGAAAGTCTGAGTCAAGAAAAGATTCGAATTCTGGGTTGTTGTCACTCTTGGCACTTTTTGTTTCTGATTCCTGAGGATCGAAAAGAGATGATTCCATCTTAATGGAACCTGATTTTGAATCAGTGATCTCAGGATCAAGGATCTCAGAGTCAGAGTCGAGGAATGGATCATGTATGCTAAGGTTGTAGATTGGCTTATAGTCGTCAGGAAACAATGGTTCTCCGAAATCATAGTAAGGTTCAAAATCGATGGAGAATTTGCGAAAATCAAGTTCTGAATTTGATTCGAGATCAGAGGTTCCACCACAGAATAAATCACAAGATGTAGACTTAGCAACATGATGTAAACACATTTATTGAGGGTAAAATGCCTATTCATGCATGTTCCTAGGCTTAGATTTGCATTTCATGTTATAAATATTGCATAGCATGCATCATTCTGCATTTAGAGTAGTTGTATATAATTTAGGTTAATTGCGTCGTTCTTGTGGTTAGGAGAGAAGGACATTTATTTCGGAGCCTCAGATTGACGATCTGACTGTACAGATCTAATCAAAACGATGATCGGAGTCCAACCCCTCTGAAATTGCCTCAATCAGAGTCTCAAAGCACCATATGCATTCTGAGGAAGATCAACTGCCAAGGGACTAGGAGACATAATTCAGATATTCAAATGAAAAATCCGACAGTACGGATGGATTCGAGTTGACAATCGCAGCCTAACGGCATGAAAATTGACTCAATTTGACCTCTGTAGCAGCCCCTACAACAAGAAGAAGATGGACACCCCAGGCTGTGCCACATGGCGCAGCCAAGGCCGCTAGTGCACGCACGCAGCACCGCATGAGCGCAGCAGCGCGGGTGCACGCGCAGGCGCACAGGCATGCATACACATAGCGCAACGCTAGCACGTGGGCACACGTGCACGCGGCAAGGCAGGAGCGCGGCGCCAGCGCAGCGTGAGTTAGGCCTACAGCGACGCATGAGCTGGACTTACAGTGATGCTTACAGCTGCCAGTAATTCATCGCATGCCAACAAAGCCAGCTATGGGGGCCAGCTGGCATGAGCTGCCTATAGTGACGTTTCCAACGATGGTATGGATGTCACTAATGGTTCCATACCTATTTTTGCCTCTTCTCCACTATAAAAGGACCTACACCCCCTCCCTTCCAAGCCATCTCTACCTACTCTACTCCCACCTACTCCCAAGCTCTAGCAAGCCTACCAACGCTCCATTAGAGCTTGTTCTCAAGCACCCAAGGTGACTATTAGTGTAGCGAACCTCTGCCCCACCAAATACTCCTCCAACTTCCCATCTCCCTTCATTGGTCCCCTTGGAGTCATCCTCCCACCTCCATTCTGGTAGTAGATCAACTCTGTCTTCTCACCTCCATTCTGGAGCCACACCGAAGCTTTCCTCAACACGACGTCCTCTTGTATCTCACCTCCGTCGTCCCGCTTCTCACCTCCTTCATCCGAGCTTCCGCCAGGTGTCGCAGTCTCACTGAACAGTCGATTCAGGAGATTTCCTCTCACCCCCTTCTCTTTTTATGCTTTCATAGTTCATTGTAATCAACATTTAATTGATATATATATCATATTTGTTCCATATCTATCTTATGATTTATTCTGCTTGTCTTTTATTTCAAAAACACAAAAAAAAAAATCAAAACCCTAAACTACCAAAAAGAAACAAAACAAAGTGTGGTTTTCACGTAAAGAAACGTCGCCTCCCTATATTCAACCCGGGACTCCCTTGGAGTTTCGGTATAAATTTTATCTGATCAACGTGTTTTGCAACTACGACGATGGGTTACTTGTAATCTCGATTTCTAACACGCGAAACACGCATGACCATTTTGGCACCATTGCCGGGGACAATACGACCTTTTTGGCTCCATTGCCGGGGAGGTAATGGAATTTACTTTATTGTTTATTGTGTTTCTTTGCATTTACATAGCACTAACCTTACTTGTCTTTGATCTACTGTCTTGCAGGTACCCTAGCATGGAGATCCAAGTGCGGTAGACCGGAGTAAAGTGCGAGTAGAGTGTTTTGTAAGTGTCCCCCAGACCATCCCCACCTTAGTGTTCATTCCATAACCGAATAACTCAAACCCAAATTAGCTTAGGTGTTTTTTTATAAACCCTCGGATAGATTTGGTTGTCTGTTTGCCACCTCCACTCACCTCGCCATCCACATAAAAAAAAAAAAAAAAAAAGTGTTATCTGATTGTGGGATTTTCTGAAAGCTACACACTTAACACCCACAACTTCTTATCCTAAGGCGCACAATTACTTTGATTCTACCACTTAACCGGGATCTGACCTGTGGAACTGGTACACTTCAACTAAATACACATAAGTGAGTAGAAATCTGAATAGGTTAAGCATTCTTGTGTGCCTTAACTAAGTGTGCAATAGGCTAATTGATTGAGTTGTTTGGGCCGCACCACTCAATCTAAAACTAATCCATCAAGTAGCTTGCCACTTAAGGTTGATTCTTAGGGCTGAACCAGGCACTCCACAATATTTTTGATTTTTAAAGGAACATATCATCACCTATGCTTTCAAAACTTGGAGTGTTCTACTAAACCTTGATTGAACCAACCTAAGAATTAAATTCTAAAAGCTACTAAATAAGGTTGAACCCTAAAAGACACATCATCAAATAACCTTGTTTGAGAACCTTGGTTGTGCACGCACACACATTTTAACTGATCATTAAGGGCACAACCCATCTAAAGTGCCCATCACATTCCTGAAGCACTATTGTCCCAAGCCTAACTAAAATTGATTAGACATTGGCCCTAAGGACTGGTTCGCTCGTTGGGATCCAGATTGAGATTGTTCATGATTAACCTGCTTATACTAGTCAATCTGATGTCTAGCTAGGGGAGTAGCGTCAAACAACCGCGGCTGGGGGGTACACTAGGAACTGGAGGTGCAAGCCAAAGGAAGAACCTTCTTCCCAGTCCCTCCTTCTAACTGGTTGGATTTCCTGGACATAAGTAGAGTAAATCGACTATAATCTTAGGACAAATTCTGAGAGTTTGTAGACCTTTAGGCTACCCAAACTAAGGACAAGCTTGTATTTTTGTATTGTAGGGCTCCTTTCTCTTCTGATTTCCCTCCTTAATTCACCATGTACCCTTCCACATCCTACACACATTTCACATCCTATTCTCCTACCACCACTTATCACCAAGATGATTACTATCCCGACTTGACTTGTAATTACCCATCCACTAGCAGGGATGAGTTTGATTGGGGATATGAATCCAGACCTCAGTGTCCAGGGCCTAACCTTGGACAACAAGACTTTGATTATTATCCTTCCCAGAGCTATAATGATTATGGATCTCCATCCTTTGATGACCAAACCAACCTGATCTACAATCAAGAAGAATATCATGATTATAACACCTACCCTCCCTAGTATTCCACTGAATATAGGTCGCCACCATCCTTTGAACAACCTAGAATGACCTCCTTTCAGGGAGGGACTCGAGAACCTCAACATCTTGACTCCCCTAGATTCAACCCAAACCCACCCAAACCTGAATCGAACCAGTCGGTTCAGGTGAGCTAGATCCAAGATAGAGTATTGGATAATTTGAGGGACACCATACAATCTTTAGAAGCCTAGCCAACACCATGCACTGAAGCACTGGAGCCTATGATAAAAATGATTGATGAACTTAATAGTTCTCTATTGGATTTGCTCCAAAGTGTTAGGGATGGGGACTTGGGTGAGTTTCTTCTTAGGAAATTTTTGAGGTTGAGGATGAAATTTGTGGTTGCACTCGTCAAATCTTGGGATGATTGTCAAGATGAACCCTCTTTAAGAGATCCAATGTATGAACCCGCTCAGGTGCCTATCAAGGAGAATACATATTCGGAGATTGGAGATGACCAAATTGGTCTAGAGCAACCCTTTGAGGATGAACCGATTGATTCACCTAAGATCCTCAAGTCAGGAAACCATGAAAATTATGTCTCCTTGGATCATGAAATGATTTATGATTTTGAGACATATATAAATGAGGATCATCAATTCTTTGACTTTGAGGGTGAAGAATCTTTAGGTGAAGTCTCACTTGAATATAAGGAAAATGATTTTAGTGAGACAAACGGGCATGAGGAATTTGATGAACCATTTGATAGCCCGTTCATTAAAGATTTGGATTCGGTTGGGGTTAACTTGGAGGATTCGAATCTTGATGATTCAATCAGTGACCCCAGTCCTCATCTGCACCCCAAAGAGCTGACTTTTGAGATCTTTATGCCGAAGTCAATCTTGACTCAGCCACAATTTTCGGACTTAGGAGAATCATATGGGGTGAATAATATGCTAGAGGTTCCGAAGCCTGAGCCCTTGATGTTGGAGGATAGAATTGTTGAAATAAAAATTTGGGAGGCTAATTCTAAGGGAAGTTTGATTTTGGATATAAGGGTACCTATTGACCTGAAACCACTTATCTTCTTTATAGACCCTTATGATCTTTCACGAACGACCCAAGCCTGGAATAACTGATTATTTTTCTGAGCTGAATGTCAAGTGGAGATCTGAAACTAGTGAACCAAATCTACCTATTATCTCCATTCTGGTCTTGGGTTGCACACCACTAAATCGCAGGCCCAGCCCTGCAAACACAACAACCTTTGGTTCTGGGTGATTTTCTTCCAGAACCTGTAAACCACTCGACCCTGGGGCATGGCTCTGCACCATAATCTCATCCACATCTATGGACATCTTCTGTGGACGGGTTTCAAGATCAACTTTTTGATTTTGACTCTGACCCACACTTGTGAATTCTCAATTTCTTCTTTGTATGTATGTTATGCCTAGCTAAAGGTATTAAGCTTAGCGCATGTGTATACACTCTTCTCTCTGCGGAGCTGATCGGATTTTCACGACACTCAGGTGATATTCTGTTTACTCCACCCTTTTCATGTCTTTATTTTTACAATGAGGACATTGCATCATTTAGGCATCGGGGGGTGGATAATCAATTCCTGAAATCATTATGTTAACTCCATAGAATTTCTTTTAGTTTCTTATAAAATTTAAAATAAAATTTTAAAAAAAGAAAGAAATTAGGAAAAGAGAACTTAGGCATTTGGAAGTTATTAACTTTAGGAAATGATACGAGAGGACCTAAACACTTAGACTCTTCAGCTCTTCGGGCTTAATTAGCCCTGGTGTCCACTCGAATGTGGACTTAGTCTCGAGTCCTGGCCAATTAAAATTTATTTTAATTTGGTAAATAATTTAGGATGATAAGTATGCGACTTATCAACCTACCCTCTGATTTGGGGAGACTTTAAGCCAAAGCATCTACACACATTTTTTTGCACTGACTCACTTTCCGATGATTTTTATGGAAATTGGGTAGCTAATGGACCAACTTGGGTGGTATGGCTAGCAAGTTGTCAGTGGTAACAGCTCATCGGCCGGTTGTCCAGAGCCCAGCCACAAGATTGTTTTCATTGTACTGCCTTTAGGTAAATCTTAGATCAGGAAAGCCACCTACTTAAAAAAAAAAGAGAAAGAAAAAAAAGAAAGGAGAAAATAAAAGAAAATAAATAAATAAAATAAAACCACACTTCATCGCATGAGTATGGCTGGCAAGTTGTCGATGGTAACAGCTCATCGACCGGTTGTCCAGAACCCAGCTCACAACAAAAAAAATGCACAATAATTCCCAAAACACCTAGGGAAGAAGTAGGGAAGTAGAATAAACTGGGGAGATAAACATTGGGTTCGCTCTTGTGTTGACCTCATATAAAAGAAAGTAGGAAGAAAGCTACCGATCGTAAAGATAAACCTTTAGGCAAGGTCATCTAGGGTCGTAGAAACCCGAAGTCCATCTTAACGGTCGTTTTGCGAGTCTATCACTTTTTCACAAAGATGCTTAGTACTTAGAGTCCTTTTCGAGTCTTGGGCAGGTCGGGTAGTCATAAAAAGTTCTCCTGGAACTCTCAAACTCCAAAAGTACAAAAAAATTAGAAAAGAAGAAAAATAAAAAATATATATATCTTCCCTTCTCAAATAAGGCAAGAACTTGGGCGATTTGCATTATGGCAGACACCTAGGTACTGTTGAGTTTTCGTAGTTTAGGACCTTAGTTGAAATTTTCTATTTTTAATAAATGACTTAGGCTTAAGAGATCTAATCCTAATTCTGCTTTTATACATAGCATATATTTTAATTTTGCTAGGGACTAGCAAAAGATAGGCATGGGGGTATGATGTAAACACATTTATTGAGGGTAAAATGCCTATTCATGCATGTTCATAGGCTTAGATTTGCATTTAATGTTATAAATATTACATAGCATGCATCATTCTGCATTTAGAGTAGTTGTACATAATTTAGGTTAATTACATCCTTTTTGTTGTTAGGAGATAAGGATATTTATTTCGGAGCCTCGAATTGATGATCCGACCATACGGATCTGATCAAAACGATGATCGGAGTCCAACGCCTCTGAAATCGCCTCGATTGGAGTCCTGTAGCACCATATGCATTTCGAGGAAGATCAACGGTCAAGGGACTTGGAGACGTAATTCGGAGATTCAAATGACAAATCCGACCATGCGGATGGATTCAGGTTAATGATCGCAGCCTAACGGCATGAAAATCGACTCAATTTGACCTTTGTAGCAGCCCCTACAACAAGAAGAAGATGGATGACCCAGACTGTGCCACGTGGCGCAGCCCAGGCTGCCAGTGCACGCACGTAGCATCGCACGCGTGCAGCAGCACGAGTGCGCAGGCATGCATGCGCACAGCGCAGCGCCAGCGCGTGGGCGCGCGCGCGTGGCAAGGTAGGAGCGCGGCACCAGCACAACGTGAGCTAGACCTACAGCGACGCATGAGCTGGACTTACAGCGATGCTTACAGCCATCAGTAATTCATCGCATGCCAGCAAAGCCAGCTGTGGGCACTAGCGGGCATGAGCTGCCTACACGACGTTTCCAGCGATGGCCTGGATGTCACTAATGGTCCCATACCTATTTTTGCCTCTTCTCCACTATAAAAGGACCTACACCCCCTCCCTTCCAAGCCATCTCTACCTACTCTACTCCCACCTACTCCCAAGCTCTAACAAGCCTACCAACACTCCATTAGAGCTTATTCTCAAGCTCCCAAGGTGCCTATTAGTGTAGCAAACCTCTACCCCACCAAATACTCCTCCAACTTCTCATCTCCCTTTATAAGTCCCCTTGGAGCTATCCTCCCACCTCCATTATGGTAGCAGATCAAATCCGTCTTCTCACCTCCATTTCGGAGCCACACCGAAGCTTTCCTCAACACTACGTCCTTCTGTATCTCACCTCCGTTGTCCAGCTCCTCACCTCCTTCATCCGAGCTTCCGCCAGGCGCCGTCGTCTCACCGAACAGCCGATTCGAGAGATTTGCTCTCACCCCCCTCTCTTTTTATGCTTTCATAGTTCATTGTAATCAACATTTAATTGATATATATATATCATATTTGTTCCATATCTATCTTGTGATTTATTCTACTTGTCTTTCATTTCAAAAACACAAAAAAAAATCAAAACCCTAAAATACCAAAAAGGAACAAAACGAACCACGGTTTTCACGTAAAGTAAACGTCGGCTCCCTGTGTTCGACCTAGGACTCCCTTGGAGTTTCGGTATAAATTTTATCTGATCAACGTGTTTTGCAACTACGACGATGGGTTACTTGTAACCTCGATTTCTAACATGCAAAACATGCATGACCACAACCTGACTTGGGTCTAGTCTATTTGTTGATTCTGAGCTCAAAATGGTGTCCCTATTGGGTCTAGGCTCTAGTTTTTGGCTTGTAGGGAAGACCCAATCAAAACCCCACTCTTCCAACTCCTCGATTTCTGTATCGTAGATCAGCGTGACTTTCGAAAAATCAATCTATATTTTTGAGGATGTTGGAGAGATACATTCATCAAATAAAGGCCCAGAATCATAATCCAAATTCAAACTTTGATTTTCGTCATACGGGGCCTTGTAATTATCCCAAGAAGATTCAGATCTAGATTCTAGGCTAAGGATGTGGGTTGAATCACTAGAATCTAGGTTGAGCTCTACAGGGATGTCAGAATTGTCTTCGGGGGTCACCTTATCAGAGTAAGGGGTGGAATTTACACCCTCAAGAGGTTCTGATTCAATCTCATTATCACAGGAGTCTAGGAATTCTATGCTTGGCGAACCAGGGTTTTGGTTTTCTAAGGCTAGTTCAAAATCGTATCCTCCTACAATTGGGACCTCCTACCCTGTTTCAAGATTAGGAATGTTAATTTGTATATTAGGTTGATCATATTCCTTTTGGGCTAGAGATCCACAACAAGCTTGATTCTCGAACCTGAGATTTGGAAAATCAAATAGATCCTCAGTATTATTCCTAGATGTTTTACTAAATGTTTGGGGAATGTACGGGTATTTTTGGTCGATTATCTACTTTAATAATTTTATCATCTCTTCCTATTTTTCAAGATCATCTTGGTGTCTTTCCCAAAGTACAGGATTTGTCATGCATTGGAGATATTCAAAGTTATGTAATTTCTCTAACTCAATGTATCCTATCATGAGAACATCCCAGGCGGACCCATTTGTTACTTATGTTATAATTACTTGGGCACAATTTATGATGAAGGTTGTTGTTGTCGATACATTAACTTGAATGTTTTCAATTGGTTTTGAGATTTTGTCATCAATCTCATAAAATCTATGGGCGTCCTTAACCATTCTATCTTTCATGGATCTTTGAGATTCAGGTTTCTTCAATGGTTTTCCTAAGTAGCCAGGCTGCATTTTTGAATCAGATGGTGGAAACAAGATGTAGAATAAAAATTCAAGTTTAGATCAAAATTGATTAGATCTGAAAAAGATTCCCAAGAAAATATGTGTGTGCTCTAAATAGAAGGGATGAGGGATTGGATGTGGTATTGACCCAATCAAGGCACCCAAACATTTTGGATGACGATAGAGGTTCGGGGCGGATGATACCCCTTAGTCAGAAAGCCGTCCACCTGAGAATTACCTAGGCAGCCAGTGAGGGAGAGTCCCGCGAAGACCCCTACATGGTAGAGCGCCCCCACGGGTTACAGGGTTTCCCCCACCCGACCTCTCTTGTCACAGATGTTCCAGGTAGACCAGAATGGGGACTTGACCTCTTAAGTCTACCAGTTTTAATTAAGAGCAAAGGTGCTTAGAATTTCTCGTTGAACTTTAAGATGTGTTGAGTCCAAGAGTGACCTAATTTAAAGATTGGTTGACCCAAAAAGGTAGGTCAACTTCACCATTTGTCCTTTGAAAAATTTAGGTCCCTCTTTTAAGATTCAAGTGAGATTAAGAGCCTGATTTTTAGGGTTTGCTTGAATAGATCAATTCAATCAAGGCTTAGGCACACACTTTTTGGAAAGATCGATTCTTGATTAAGCAAGTGTGTCTCTAAAACCCTAAACTGGAATCCTTAATTGGCTCTGATTTGGTCCAATTTAATTTGTCTAAATGTGATACATAGGGCTCAAACAAGAATGTGGTAACCCTAGATACCTTAAACTTTAAGTGGGTGCACAAATCAGGGTTTGTTGTTTTCTAAATATAATGTATCAAATCAGGCAACTTGATGATTAATCTAAGAATAAAATGCAAGTAGCCTTAATATTTTTTTTTCTTTTTAACTTTTTCAGAAATAGGGGCTTAAAGAGAGAAGAGATAGAGCTTACCTGCCCCTGGTGTGTTTGATGTGCAACTGAACTTTCTTCAATGAATCAATCCTGAAATAGCAACAAAGAGATAAAGCAAGTTAGTACCAAATCAGGAATTGCAATCAAGAGTTCTAAATTGCATGTTACTTCCTGACAACGGTGCCAAAATGTTGTTGCGAAGAAATCAAGTTTTAAAATAAAGCATTGTAATATAGTTGAAATCGCTTTGAAAACAAATAGATTTTATTACTAGAAAAAGTTTCGAGGTCAAACACAGGGAGCAATATGGGAATTTAAATTCAAGATTACAATTTAAAGTAAAAGAATTTGCAATAATAACAAGATCAATGTGCAAAAAGATGGGAGTAAAATGGTGGTTTAAATCACCATATATTCCTACAATATTAACTAAGGAACTCAATGTATATGTATGAAATGAAAGCTCAAATCTCATCTGATTTGTAAATCAAACAACTTAAAGTGATTTTCTTCTTCTTCTTCTTTCTCTGGCTTTGTCTTTCTCTTCAGCTTCTTCTCTTTCTTAGTTGCAGCTTCTTCTTCTGCTTCTTTTTCTCCAAGCCTTCACCTCTTCTTCTTCTGAGCCTTGCTTTGTAACTCCTCTTCTTTGGCCCTTCTTTTCTTCTTCAGAATTTGGCTAAGTGTCAGGGCCAAGCTTCTCAAGGAAAAACCCTCCCCCAACTTGCGTAGGTCTCCTTCTTTCTTTCTCTCTTAGGATCCACTCTACCAGAGCCATGGGTAATCGGGTTATCGAATCGAATGCACCCAGGTCCAGGCTCATCGACGTGCAGTGGTGAGCAAGGTGTGAAGGTCTAGGTGGGTTATTGGGTCGGACCAGGTCCACGTGTACATGTCACAGACGAGGCTGGGTGAGTGGGTTAGAGGGACTTCACCTCGTGTTATGAGGTGAATAGCCTCTAACACAAATTCAATTTATGCAGGCGCACTACTTCAGCACTTTATGATGTGGGACTATCCCACTTCCTTCTTCGCATGCGAACGTCTGCAGAGGATGCAACCAATTGAAGGTGAAGAGGAGGTAGACTCTTCCAATTAGCAGCTTGGGTCACTTCCTAGGCTGATTCCGTGCTACCTGAACACAACACCTATAGCTGCAGGTCGCTAGAACATGCTTCAAGCTCCTTCGGAGCAGCTACGGCAATGGTGTGAACCTATATCTTGAAAATCACAAAGAAGGTCTCTCGACTGTGTTAAAATGCTCAGGAAGCGTCACCAGAGCACGACGAACTTGTAGAGAGGATGGGCGTGGCAGATGGATGCGTATGGTGGCTGGTCAGAGTCGAACTATGTGCGTGAAGGTGGTTGTGTTAGGGGGTGAGTTTGGGTGGATGATGGAGCAAATGGAGTGAGGGGAAAGGTACAGAAAAGTGAAGTGTAGGTTATGGTGTGGTCGGTGAAGGATTTGGAGTTGTGGCATGAGTGGGGGACTTTGTCGGAGGGATTGCCCGAGCAGAAGATGATGAAGTCATGGAGGAGAGTCGATGGTTGATTCGAAGTGGGTTGAGTGCAAAAATAAAGTAAAGAAGGTAAGGGACTTAGCTAGGAGGCTGTTGGATGAAGTGAGGCAGAGATGGCATCGAATGCGGTATTGCCGATGCCAGAGATGAAGGTGGCTCCGGTGAGGTAGAAATGGTGAGGATGAAGGAGGAAAGGGCATCTGCTGGTACAGCGAGACGCGGAAGGAAGTGAGGAGGAGGAATCTGCCACTGGTATTGTGGAAGGACAACGAGGAAAGGCAGAGGGGATCTTCAGACGTCAAGGAGCCTTTGACCATGAAAGAGAGAGAGGAATTGTGGGGAGTCATGGCCTATTTCGAGTGTGAAGAGTTCAGGAAGATCTGGTGGCCCTTTTATAAGGACCTAAAGGCAAGGAAAGCTTGGAAGCTTGGAAGCCAAGCTTCCAAGCTCAGAAACATTCACCAGATTTGGGTGTTTCTTGATACCCAAATCTCCCATGCATTAGCATGAGAGATTGGGAAAGATTCGGAGCATATGGACGGGTTCAGATTGAAGATAATTTCTCAATGAATCTCCCTTCCAATTTTGGAAAGGATTCGCCAAGCGATCAGGGTGAACTCCCCAGTCAAAGATCGCCAGAGTAGGTTTCCACCGCGATAATGGTGGAGGGACCTAATTGTGAAGACAACAAAGAAATTAGGGGGCTATTTGAGAGGATTTTGAAAGTTAAGGGCATAAATGTAATCAAATAAGACCAATTTGCAAACTAGGTCAAGACAATCTAATCTTGGGTCCAAATTTTTGTACAAACCAAATTTGGCCCTAAGAAATTCAATAGTGAGGTTGGATTTTGGTTTTGACCATGTTTGACTAGGTAATTTATGTAGAAACCCAAATTAGGGTAAATATCTGTCTGAGACTTTATTTTGGGTCAAGATGGGTTCTGATGGTTAAATTGAAAGTTATAAGCCCTATAGAATATTTTTATATGAATTTTAGTGGGTTTAAGAGAATTTTATCCTGATAAGAACCTCAGTTAATTAAGCAGATCTATTTTTAGGATTTCAAAAGTCATTTAATTCTCAGAACACGTGCAAACCCTTTTCTGTCTGTCTTATCCCACTTGTTATCTTTTTAAGACCAACTGACCTTCATTCAACCCCTAAGAAAACCCTTGGTTGTACTGCATTCAAGATGAGCTGGTAAAATTACAGTTTTAGCCCTAGTTTCTTATTTTTCTTTCAAAATGAATATGCAATGACGTGTGATTGTCTGGCGGTTATGTAGGAGCATTTATTGACTTAATTGGGTCAAAATTAGCTAGTTATGGTTGATGATGGTGTTCCCATTAGGAACACAAGGCTGGTATCGAGTGGAGCATTTCTGACCTTAAGGGAATTCGTCCTTCGTATTGCATACACCATATTTACACTGAAGAAGGGGTAAAACCTTCTTGACAACCCCAAAGAAGACTAAATCCTAGCATGCTAGAAGTTGTCAAGAAAGTGATCAGTAAGTGGTTAGATGTCGACATTATTTACCCAATTTTAGATAGTCAATGGGTAAGCCCTAGCCAAATAATACCCAAGAAGGCAGGACTAATGTTATTAAAATTGAACATGGCAAATCCATCCACACTTGCACCACCTCTTTTTGGCAGGTGTGTATAGACTTTTGGAAACTTTACTTGGCAACCAAGAAAGGCCATTTCTCACTACCATTCATCGACCAAATCTTGGAAAGGCATGCTGGGCAAAAGTTTTTCTATTTCTTGGATGGGTACTCGGGGAACAACCAGATAGCCATCAGTCCTGAGGACAAAGATAAGACCACATTCAAATGACCTTTTGGTACTTTTGCATTTAAAAGAATGCCATTTGGTTTATGCAACGCTCTAGGAACATTCCAATGTTGCATGATGGCTATCTTTTCTGATATGATAGGGGATTACATCGAGATCTTTATGGATGATTTCTCCGTATTTTGAGATGATTTTTTGACCTATTTGGAAAATCTAGCCAAGAGCTTGAGAAGGTGCATAGATGTGAACCTAGTACTCTCATGGGAGGAGCAATTTTATGGATCAAGATGGAATAGTCTAGGCCATAAAATTTCGGAGAAAGGATTAGAGGTCGATCGAGCAAAATCAAATGTAATTTCTAAGTTACCACCACCAGCTTTGGTTCGACAAATCAGACGTCTTTTGGTACTTGTTAGGTTTTATAGACATTTCATAAAGGATTTCTCTAAGATAGCCTGACCCTTGACCAGAATCCTGTCAAATGATGTCCCATTTGAATTTAGTGAGGATGGTCTTGAATCCTTTACCATCCTCAGAAATGCTGTCATTAACTCTCCTATCCTCCAACCCCTAGACTAGTCCCTTGATTTTGAGATAATGTATGACACCTCTGATATGCAGTAGGGTAATTTTGGGACAAAGAAGTGACAAAAGACCCCATGTCATTTATTATGCTAGCAAGATGCTAAATGAAGCTCAACGTAATTATACAATTACTAAAAAGGAGCTATTGGTTATTGTTTTTGGGTTGGAAAAATTTAGATCGTATCTCCAAGGGTCCAAAATGACTATTTATACTAACCATTTTGCCCTTCAGCATTTATTAGACAAGAAGAATGCCAAACCACATCTTATTAGATGGATCTTTCTACTCCAAGAATTTGATATTGAGATCAGGGATAAAGTCAGAGCCCAAATATGGTTGTTGACCACCTTTCTAGACTTGACCCAACTTTCATTCCTTCTTCTCTGCCGATTAATGAAAGTCCTATGATTAAAGTATATTGGATATTAACTCATGTGTGCTTCCCTGGTTCGCCGACATTGCAAGTTATTTGGTCTCTAGAAAATGCTCCCTAGAATGACAAAGGACCAAAAGCTCAAATTTCTCGTTGAAGCCACATATTACTTTTGGGATGACCCATTGTTATTCCAACTAGGGTCAGACCAAGTCATCAGAAGGCCTGAATTAGAAACAAAAAGTATTATATCTTTATGCTACAATGATGCCTGTGGAGGCCATTTTCTAGGAAGAAAAATTACTGTAAAGGTTTTATAGTTAGGATTCTTTTGGCCACCTTTATCTAAAGATGCGCATAATTTTGCCTGAGGTTACCAGCAATGACAGAATTAGGTTCCATGATAAGGAGAGACATGATGCCCTCTAACCAATCCTGGTCATGGAAATCTTTGATGTCTGGGGAATTGATTTTATAGGCCCCTTCCCGAACTCTTATGGCTTCGAGTATTTTCTGCTAGTAGAAGACTATGTCTTTAAAAGGGTCGAAGCCATCCCTACAAGACATGCCAATCACAAAACTATTATTTTTTTTGTTCGAGAAAACATCTTTTCCAGATTCGGTATTCCCCGTGCTCTAATTAGCGACGGGGCTAGTCACTTTATGCATGACCAATTCAAATCACTGTTGAAAATGTATGGGGTAAACCACTGCATTTCAACCCAATACCATCATCAAATGAATGGGCAGGAAAAGGTCTTAAACAAACAAATTAAGGAAATTTTACAGAAAATAGTGAGACCTGATAGAAAAGATTGGTCCGAGAGGTTAATTTATGCACCTTGGGCATATTGAACCACTTACAAGGTTCCTTTGGGAAGCCTTATCATCTGCTAGTGGAAATAAAACACTGATCTTTGTGGGCAGTTAAAAAGTGTAATTTGGATATGAAAAAAGGAGGTCAGCACGTGAAATTGTACTTGTTGGAACTGGAAGAGATTAGGAGGGAGGCTTATGAGAATGCAAGGATCTATAATGACAAATTAAAAGCCTTCCATGATAAGAACATTCAAAGAAAGCAGTTTGAGCCAAACCAGGTAGTTTGGTTATTTGACACTAGGCTCAAACATTTCCCTAGGAAATTAAAATCAAAGTGGTCTTGACCCTATCATGTTGTGACCCCATATGGCAATGGGGCAATCCAAATCCAATATTGGGCATTTATTTACAATTAATGGACAAAGATTAAAGCTTGTTATTGCTTAGGAACCGTCACTTCTCGATGAAACAATTGATCTTATTGAGGGTCACTATTTTGAATTTTCATCCAACTGGGGGTGTTAAATTCAACCCTTGTTGGGAGATAATTAACACCCCTGTAAATATTTCATTTTCATTTTCTCTCGATATTGGAAGCACTCACAAGTAGAATAAATTCAAGTGATATCTCTTCCTTTATGCTTCTGTTTTAAATTTTGGATGAGGATGTGCTCGTATTTAGGCATAGGGGAGGGGTAGAAAAAAAGATTAAATATTCTGCCAATATCTAGAATTTTTCTTTTCTTTCAAAACTACCTTAAAAATTTAAAAAGATTGGAAAATGCTAAAATAAAAAAAATCTTGCTTTTAATCTTTGTATAGAGTTTACCCTAAAAAAATGGAAAATGATAAAAAATGAAAAAAATTTTCAGCATTGTACAAAGTTTATCTTTGAAAAAGACAAAGAAATGCATATAAAAAAAATGTCAAAAAAAAAAATGAAGTCAAGATAAATTCGATGGGTGTTAAGAAGTCACTAACCTAGGGAAATAATGCAATTAGGGTTTTGTCACTTAGACTCTTCAAGTCTAGTGACTTAATTAATCTAGGTGTCCACTACGATGTGGAACTATTTTTAAGTTCTTGCCATCTTGAAAGAAACTTAAAAATATTGATAAATTGTTATAAGTACATGGCTTATCAACCCACCCTCTGCTTTAAAAGGTCTTAAAAGTCTAAGCGTCTACAAACAAATCCACTAACTCATTGTTAGGAATTATAATGGGAGCTAGTGAGCCATTAAACATATAGGAGTAGTATGACTGGCATGTAGCAGTGGGTAACCTCCCATTAGTGGATGTCCAGAGCCTAGCTACTAGATCTAATCTCTTTGACCATTGCCTTTAGGTACATCTCAGACTAGAGAAGCCACTTACTAAGAGAAAAATTAGAAACACCAAAAAAATGATATATGCAAAAGAAAAAAAATAGAAGGAAAAAAATAATGATAGTTGTGAAAAAAGGGAAAAGGAAGAAAAACAACAACAGAAAAAATTAGTATATAAAGAGAAAAAAGTAAACATAGCCACACTCACGCATAGGCATGGCTGGCAAGTTGCTATGGGTTGACGCCCCATTGGTCGTTTGTCTAGAGCCCAGCCCTCACTCACTTACCCTAAATAATTTGTAGTGAGGAAGTATAAATATGCACACCTATGCAAAAGCGATAGCGAGAAGTACTTGGTTGAAAAGATAAACCTAAGGGCAGCAACTTTCTACTAGGTCACCTGGAGTTTAGGGCTACCTAGAATCCATTACAACCACCTCCGATGAGTCACACGTACACTAATCAAACACTTAGTACTTTTGAGTCTTTTGAATCTTGGGTGGGTTGGATAGCTGTAGGAAGTTACCATGAAACCCTAAATATATATATATATATTATTGTAAGAGAAAAGAGAGAGAGAGAAAAAATTATAAATAAGTGAAGGAATTGAGGGTTTGTATTGTGGCAGACACCTAGGGACTGTTAAGCCTTTGTGGATGAAATCCTGAGTATTAGTTCTCAGGGCTAGTGACAACTGAATATTTGGAAGTCCAACTCTTGAGTCAATATGTTTCTAATAAAGTCCAAAAGAAAAGAAAAGAAAAAAATTCATAAAAGAAGGAAAAGAAAAAATTAGGGTTCTAATCAATCATGCATTCAATATCTAGGACTAGCAAGATTTAGGCATAGGGGTATGATTGCATAGCAATCATAGGGTTTAATTTGACTAAATTAAGCTTAAAACCTAGCATACATTTTGTAAATATTGCATCCATCACATGCATTGCATGCATAATTGCATTTGTATATCCTTAACCCTAATTCTACCATTTTTATGGTCTATTGAGTAACAATGATAATTTATCCATATAGGACCATAATCTAGGAGCAAAATTGAAAATAACTAATGCGGAGAAGATGCCTCTACAGTCTAAAGACAAGGATGGCAGCTAGCAAGAAAGAGGGGGGATAAGTGCATGCGAATTCAGACAAGCCCTAATTCAGCCAGGACAACTACATGCAGATTCATCTAAACCCTATGCAAATCCAATTAATTGCCTACCTACCTACACCATGCACACACCCATGCACCTTACACACACATGTGAATACTCACATAAATTTCTATTTCAAGTGTACACATCACTATTTATACTCACACACACGAATATTATTGGTGCACATTTATAATACCATACATATTTTTCCTATTTTTATTTACACCTATGTGGACCCAGTAGTAACCTAATATATGGTATTATTTTATATTTTCTCTAGGGTCACTCTTCTACACAACAAAGTCCACACAGCAAGGCCCACTACCCTTCCTAATTACGCCCCACATGACCTAATCCCTTCTCATCTCCACACCAACACTAAGCCACCACCAAACCCACCTAAGCCAACCCACTAAGCCTAACCCATATCCCATGCCAACCCCTCTCCCTTATCCACTATTTGACCATCCTTGACTTTCACCCTCACCTTTTCTTGTGCACCCCACCTAGAACCTTCTACCCTTAGAATGTACCCTAAAGTAGAGTCCTTAACCTATGCCTTTGGACCACCATACATAGTGCCAACACCAATAAAAGACACCCCCCATGGACACCGACCCCTCCCTCCATTCTCTCTACACACCACCATTCCTCCACCATTACTCCCATAAGCTTCCACCTTGAGAGCTCTTTCTCCAAGACCAATGGTTTCTCATGTGCCTACTTAGTCTTGGTGCTCCAGGTGAAGTGGTGGTAGGTTTCAAACCAAGGATCCTCCTCACCTCCCAATAGGCCTAGTGTCCACATTGAAGAGGCCACCTACTTCTCTACCTCATTCTCTTTTTGGATTTGTTTAGTAGTTTAGTTATTTCCATTAATTGCTTTTTAAATAACTTGCTTTTACTTGCTTAGTAGAATAGATTTTTCTCTTCAAGAACTTTTATATTTTATTTTTATATTGCTCTCTAGTTATTAAACACCATACTCTACACTATCACACACTTACAAATCCATGCCACCACTACAACGATGTATGCTTTTCATGACGATTGAAAATCATTGCATATTCCATGAAAATCGTTGTATTCTACCGTCGTGAAAGTGTGTGTCGCATTAGTGTATACACGATGGTTTTGATTTCAAGCCATCGTAATTTACACGACAGTTTTAGAAAGCTTCTTCTATATTTATAAACGATAGTTCTTTTACAAACTGTCATGAAGTACCATTAAACAATGGTTTTAATGACCATCATCTATGATACACGTGAACTATTGACAATGCTTGTTAAACCGTCATGTAATTATCTAAATGACGATTTTCACATAACCGTCATTTATATCAAAACAACGATTCTACATAGAACCTTCATGCATATATGTGTATTTTTTTTCCTATATAATGTGGGTAATTATAGAATCTTATAACACCTTAAAGCATATGCAACATACAAAACACACACAATATAAAAATTTCAACATACAACATGGAACATAAAACATTCAACATACAACAAATATATAAACCTAATGAAAAGAGTATGTCATAATGTCAAAATATACATAAGCAAAATACAAAACCTAACTAACAACAAGATAAATAATTTAAACCTATGCCTCAGTTCCTACCCCTTATATTGCTCTACCCCTCCTAGGTCATCATCATCTCTGTGAGGCAGGGAGCGATAGGAAGTGTGACCCCGATCTCTACCCTGTAATAATGCCATCATCTCTCTCATTTCCGTTCTCTGCTACTCCATCTCCTTCCTCTACTCCTCCATGAATTTCTTGGCATCTTGCTAAGCTTGAGTTTGCTGGTGGAACTGTGAGGTGACATCATGGAGTATGCCTGCATCTGCTGGATGAAGGCTGCTGTCGCTGACCCCTTCTGCCCATACCAGTTGGAGATCGTCTGACTTCTCCCCCCACTATGAATGAAGCCTCCATGCTTCAGAGGCATGATGCTCCAAAAAGCCTCCTCAGGTGTCATAGTGTTTGGGTGAAAGTGTCATTGTTCAGGAAATGCATTGTAGTATAGGACAAAATCGCTTAAAACATTTTAATTTATAAAGTCAGATTCAGAAAGTAGAGTCTGAGATCATTTGCAGGGAGCAAAGATGCAATTTCAATTCACTAATCACAAGAAATATATGCAATTGAAATCAATAACACTCTAAACGATATTACAATAAGAATAGTGCAAAAATATTGAGTTAAAATGGTGACTTGAATGACCAAATTAACCCTTTAAGTTTAAGCTCACAACTATTTAAATATCTCAACAGTAAATCACAACTATTAATCCACATCAATCAAGTTATTCAAATAATCCAATAGTAACCAGCAAATGTTAACCAAAGGCTTCAGATGCCTTATCAGAAGGTGCTCAAGGGCCCTTCTCAAGATAAGCACAAGGTTAAGAGCCTCAAGAACACAGCAGCAGTAACAACAGAGGCTCAAGGGCCTCACAAATCTCGCTAAGTATAGAGAGAGGGGATGGCTCGAATCCCGAGGTAGTAAAACCCACCCCCCTCTCTCTTAGATTCTCTTTCTTTCTTCTCATGCTCAGAATCTAATCAAACTCGAGTAGTAGGTAACTAAATCCACCATCCAGACCCGCGAGATGTAAGCATGGGCGAGGGCGTGGACGAGCGTGTGAGGCGCAACGTGTGCGGGGGCATGTGGTAGGGACCTAACCCCAGTGACTCAGAGGAGATAAGGCTTCGTCACTGTTTTGTTATATGCACTACTAGAGGCCTTTGGTCCACGATGTGGGACTATCCCATAGAGTGTCTTTTCGCACAGCACCTGAGGAGGTTGAAGGTGTCAATTGGACTAGCAATTATAGCCGAAGTCTTTGATTGAGGACCTGGGGAGTGACCTGGAGCTAGGCCCCATGACCTGGGAGTGGAAGCCATGAAAAATTTGGCCATAGTTTTGTAGCCGAGGTCGGAGATGATGGTGGCAGCGGCGGAGCGACAATGAAGACCTGAAATAGAGAACACAGCCTCGCGGAGACCCCATTGAAGATCAGAAGGATCGCCAGTGAATGGTGAGTGTGCTGGTGGTGGTTTCATGGAGTGAGGGTGAATGTGGTGTGCTGGCGAGGTCGAGAAGGTGGTGCAGTGAGGGTGGTGCTCGGTGGAAGTATTGAGTGGCCAAACCCCTTAATTTCTTGAGGGGTTTTGGTGGGCGAGGAACGGAGAAGGTGTAGGGACCAGAGGTAGGCAATTTGGTGTAGTGGAGCGAGTGGAGGGCTTCATCGGGGCATCGCTAGAGTGTAGGAAGATGAAGATCGTGTAGGCATGTTGGTGGTTGAAAAGGGAAAGGAAGAAGTTAGGAAGCTTCAATAAGGGGAGAGGAAGAGAGAGAGAGTTAGAGGAGATAGTGGGCGGATGCTACCGGCTATGATAGGCTGGAGCCAGAGAAGGTGAAGGCGATGGTGACATGGCGGCGAGGAAGGAGAGGGAGAGGGCAGTCGTGCTTTGGTTGGCGACGGTTGCGAGGATGAGGGGAAGATGTTGAGCTAGTCAATTTGACCATTGGCCGACTCGATGAAGAGAGCGGAGAGGCTCACTGGAGATGAAGGTGCTGACGGTCGGAGTTGAGGAAGATAGGGTATTTCTGGCTTAAAACATCGCCAAGGAGCTTGGCTTTGAGTTCCGGAGCTTTTTATAGACCTTTGAGCAAGCTCTAGACAAGGAAAGGGCTTCTTTAGGGCTTGCGATTGAAGGAAAATCACCCAAAAATCTCGTGTGTTCGCATGAGGTTTTCCTTGTGATTAGCAGGTTTTGCGAGGGAAAAGTTCAGGTTAGGATAAACCTGTCGTCGTAGTCGCAAAACTCACTATCAAATAAAATTTTACCGAAACTCGAAAGGGAGTCCCAAGTCGAACAAGAGGAGGTGGACGTTCGGTTTTGAAATCCGCATTTCATTTTTATTTCATTTTGTCATTTCTATCTTTTATAATTTTTTTATATTTTTACCAAGCAAGAATCAGGTCTATGAAAACATTATCTACTTGCAAAAATAATGCAGAGAGAGAGAAATAATTATATATTTCTGCTCAAATGTTTCTACAACTTTGAAAGCGGGAAAGCTACACTACAAAAGCAAAAATATAGAGATAGGTGAGAAGAATCCCCCTCGACGGTCGCTTGGAGGACGGCTCGCTCTGACGATGCCCCGAGGAAGGTGGTGAGGAGCAGGATGAGGGAGAACGACGATGGAGGAAGGAGGTCGGGCAAGACGTCATTGCAACGAGGATCTTTTTTCTGAAGGAGGTAAGAGGATGACCACAGGATGCTCCACAAATGGGGATGAGAGGAGAGAGAATGTTTGATTTCTACTCTAGAGGAGCATCGTGGGCTTGGGACAAGCTCTCTCTAGAGCCTTAGAGGTGGTGAGAAGAAGAAAGGAAGAGATGAAGAAGAATGGAGGTGTAGGGGTCCTTTCATAGTGGAGGGAAGAGGAAGAAATTCATGGAGGGCTGTAGCGACATCAAATGCATTGCTGAGGATCCACGCCAACCACATTCCCAAATGTCGCTAAAGATAGGTGCCAACCATGCACATGTCCACGCTCTGCTATCGCTGAGGTTGGAAGCACCGCGGTCATTGGATCAGAAGTGGACGGTTGAGATGGTGCAGAGATCTTGCCTCTTGATCGCGTGTGAGATGGCATGTCCAAAGGTGCGTCGACAGCCGTGTGCTGCATCCACGCTCATCCGTGCACCCATGTAGCCTCATCTTGACCGCTCATGCATGATCGAGTGATCAAAATTAAGGTGCTTCTCTTTTGCGGCTGATTAGAGGAGCTTAGGAGAGTTAAACCCATGCCACAGCTGTGCAAGCTACTCTCGAGGCCGTTGAGCCATGCGCCAAAGATGTTCCGATTTCAAATTAACCACAGTCGGTGGTCAAGCGATGCTAGCCATTGGATTTTCATCAAACGGTTAAGATTGCACGATGGAAGCTCTCTTGAAGAAGGGCAGGCAACGTAAATTCACAAGAACCGTTGGATGGGCATCTAGTGACCTAGATCTCGCGAGGGGAGACTCCTTTGAGGAGGAGCGACTACTGCTGGATGTTGTTCGGCTGTCTAGATGGTGCCACGTGGTGCCATTTGGGCCATCCATCTTCTTTTTGTTGCAAAGGGTGCCATGGTGCTCAGATCTAGATGATTACCGCCCTGCCAGACTGCATCCGTCACTGTGGATCTATCCATATGCTCTGATTTTTCATCCGAAGCCCATAAAGATGTCGCATTGCTCCCCTGGCCATTGATCTTCCTCGAACTTCATATGATGCTACGAGATTCTGATCTAGATGATTTCAGAGGTGTTAGACTTCGATCGTTGTCCTGATCAGAGCTGTATGGTCAGACCATCAATCCGAGGACCTGAAATAAATCTCCTTCCCTCCTAGCCATAAAAAGGATGCAATTAACCTAAAATATACACTACTCTAGATGCAGAATGATGCATGCTATGCAATATTTATAGTGTGAAATGCATATCTAAGCCTAGAAACGTGCATAAATAGGCATTTTAACCTCAATGGATGTGTCTACATCATACCCCCATGCCTATCTTTTGCTAGTCCCTAGTGAAATCAAACTAAATGCTATGTATAAAAATAGAATTAGGATCTGATTACTTAGGCAAGATTTGTTGATTACATTAGAAAATTTCAACTAAGGACTTAACTACAAAAACTAAATAGTACCGAGGTGTCTACCAAATGCAGACCACGCAAGTCCTCACCTTATTTTGAAAAGGGAAGATGTATTTTTTTCTATGTTTTACTTCTTTTCCAATTTTTTGGATTTTTGAGTTTTGGGTTTCGGGACAGCTTTCTACGACTATCCAACCTACCCAAGATTCGAAAAGAACTTTATGTTTTAAGCATCTTTGTGAATGTGATAGACTTGCTAAGCGGCCATTAAAATGGACTTTAGGTTTCTACAGCCCTACCTTAAGAGTTTCTGTCTAAAGGTTTATCATTCCGATTGATACTTTCTCCCTACCTTTTTATTTTTTTATGGGGTCAACACAAGGGCGAACCTAGTGTATATCTCGGTTTATTCTACTTCCCCGCTTCTTTCCTAAGTGTTTGGGGAATTATATGTGCATTTTTGTGAGCTGGGCTCTAGACAATCGGCTAATAGGCTATTACCCATGATACCTTGCCAGGCATACTCGTACAGCGAAGTGTGGTTTGTTTTTATATTTTTATTTTTCTTCTTTTTCTATCTTTCTATTTTTTTTTTCTTTTCTAAGTAGGTGGCTTTCCTGATCTAAGATTTACCTAAAAGCAGTAGAATGGGTATGGTCATGTAGCTGGCCTCTAGACATCCGGCCAATGGGCTGTTACCCATGACAACTTGCCAACCATACTACCCTAGAAAGTTCATTGGCTACTTAATTTTCGTAAAAATCGCTGGAAAGTGAGTCAGTGCAAATAGTGTGCAGATGCTTACACTTAAAATCCCCTCAAATCAAATGGCAGGTTGATAAGTCATGTACTTATCATCCCAGTTTATTTACCAAACTAAAATAAAATTGACTTGGTGAGGACTCAAGACTAAGTCTACATTCAAGTGGACACCTAGGCTGGTTAAGTCCGAAGACCTGAAGAGTCTAAGTGTTCAGCTCCTAAATTATCATTTCCTAAAGTTAATAACTTCCAAATGCCTAAGTTCTCTTCTCCTAATTTTTTTTTGTCTTTTTAAATTTTTAATTTTTTAAATAAAATAAAAGAAATTCTGCAGAGCTAACGAAATAATTTCAAGATTAAGTATCCACCCCCATGCCTAAATGATGTAATGCCCTCATTGTAGAAATAAAGACATGAAATAGGCTGACTAATAGAATATCACCTGAGTTTCATGACAATTCGGTCAGCTCCGCAGGGAGAAGAGAGTATACACACACACCAAGCTTAATGTCTTTAGCTAGGCATAATATACATACAAGGAAGAAATTGAGAATTCACAAGTGCGAGTCAAGATCAAAATAGGAATATTAATCCTTAGACCCTCTAAGAGAAGATGTCCACAGATATGGACCAAGTTGTGGTGTAAACCCATGCCCCAAGGTTGAGTAGTTCTAAGGTTCTGGATGGAAACACCTAGATCCTAAGATTGTTGGGCTTTCGGGGTCGAGCTTGCAGTTTGGTGGTATGCAACCCAATACTAAAGTGTCAGACAAAAGCTAGATTTGATTCACTAGGTTCAGATGTCCACTTAAAGTTCAGCTCAGAAAGATAGTCAGTTATTCTAAGCTTGGGTTGCACGTCAAAGATATTGTAGGGGTCCAGGTAAAAAGTTGGTGGCTTTAGGTTAATAGGAACCCTTAGATCCAAACTTGTGTTTCCCTTAGAATTAACCTCCCAAATTTTCAATTCCATATTTCTATCCTCCAAGAACAAGGTTTCTGGGACCTCCAGATCGTTGTACACCCCATCTAAAATATCCAAGTCCAACAGTTGTGGCTGAATTAGGATTGACTTGGGCACAATTATTTGAAAAGTATGATCATTCAGCTCTTTGGGCTACAATTGAGGAAAGGGGCCACTGATTGAGTCATCAGGATTCGGATCCTCTAAGTTAGCCCCAACATGATTATAATCTTCAATGATTGAACCATCAAATGGTTCATCAAGCTCGTCAAGCCTGTTTGTCTTACTAAAATCATCTTCCTTAAGCTCTAGTGAGACTTCACCTAAAGATTCTTCACCCTTAGAGTCAAAGAATTCTTGATCCTCATTTACATGTCTCAAAATCGTATGCCATTTCTTGGTCCATAGAGACATATTTTTCCTCGCTCCCTTGCTCGAGGATCTCGGGTGAAGCAATCGGTTCATCCTGAATCAGTTGCTCTAGACCAACCTGGTCATCTCCGATCTCAGAACATGTATCTCCCCCGACAAGTGCTTGAGCAGGTTTAGACATTGGCTCTCTTGAAGGGGGTTCATCTTGAGAATCATCCCAAGATTGGACAAAGGCAACCACGAATTTCATCCTCAATCTTGACAATTTCCTAAGTAGAAACTCACCCAAGCCCCTATCTCTAACATCTTGGAGCAAATTCAATAAAGAGCTATTAAGCTCCTCAATCATTTTGATCATAGGCTCCAATGCTTCAGTGCATGGTGTTGGCTGAGATTCTAAAGATTGTATAGTGTTCCTTATGTTAGCCAACACCCTATCTTGGACCTGTGATGGTCACATATGTGTTTGTATAAAAACGTTCGTTGTAGCACGTTTGCAACATCAATTTTAAATAAAGAATCAGAGGTGAGTCCAAGTGTCAAACACAAGGAGGCAATAATAGGAATCACTTAGTCACTTTCGTGTCACGGAAATATGTCACTTGTTCTCTTGAAAATCGGTTAGAGAATGAGAAAGAGATGGAGGGAAAGAGAGATGAAGGGAGAGAGGGAGAGAGAGATAGGGTTAGAAAACCATGCTCAAGATACCGGAGAGAGAGATAGGGTTAGAAAACCATGCTCAAGATACCGTAAGATTAATATATCAACAATCTCTTATCAAAGGTGTAATCAACATAATGTAGATGAATGCTTAACAAAATAGATGAACTACAACTATTGAAGAAATCAAAACTAAGAACAAGAATGAAGAACATGTGGAGGCAGCCACAGTGGTGGAGAGGCTTCCATGGGTAGCTCAGTGCTTTCAAGACCTTGCTTGGAGCTCTAAAAGGTAGTGGTATCTTTTAGGGGAAAGCTTCTTGCAAATGGGAGGGGTAGGACCCTTTTTATAGTTGAAGAAAGGGCTTAAATTCGTAACTGGGTCAATAGAAACATTTAATTCTCTTCTAAAGACCTGCCGCATCTGTCACCCTTGCCCCGGTCCTCACGCCTTTAACGCTTTGCACTGTGCTGCATGTTCTACGGGCTGTTTTGCGCACGCAAGCTGCGACA
This sequence comes from Thalassia testudinum, assembly GCA_037157565.1. Lineage (NCBI taxonomy): Eukaryota > Viridiplantae > Streptophyta > Magnoliopsida > Alismatales > Hydrocharitaceae > Thalassia > Thalassia testudinum. The sequence goes on along the minus strand of JAZHRO010000034.1, from coordinate 815,391 downwards.
TGCTGGTCTCCGCATTGCTGCTGCCCCATGCTCGCTGCTGCGCACACACCCACATGCGCATGAATGTGCTACTTGTCATGCCATGCCTTGCACACTATGTGTTGCTGTGCCACACCTCAATTGCGACATTGGGGCGTGGTAGGAATTGAGCCCACGTCGTGTGGTGGAGGGGTGAAGTCTTGACCAATGCGTGGAGACCGCGCATTGGTCTTGCCTTTGAGTCTGGTGCCCGTGCACCTCAGCTGTCTGATCATAGATCGGATGGCTTAGGTTGGTTGATGGAGTGCCAAAGATGGAAGGGTGCTGGCCGGTGTTGGGCGACGGAGATGGCGCCACATGGTGCCATTTGGGCCGTCCATCTTCTTTTTGTTGTAGGTGATGCCACGATGCTCAGATTGCAATGATTTCCATACAGCCGGATTGTGATCGTTGCGACGGATCCATTTGTATGATCAGATTTTTCATCCAAGGCCCATAAGGTTGTCACATTGCCCCCTGACTGTTGATTTTTCTTGGGCATGTGGGAGCTACGGAGGTTAGATCAAAGTAATTTTGAGTCCGTTGGATTTCATTTGTCAATCTAGATCCATCCGTACGACTCGATCGCTTATTTGAAACCTATTTCAAAATGGTCTTGTGCACATGGTCATTAAATATTGATTCTAACCGATTAAAATATAAAGATCATGTAATATGCATGTAATGCTCTCAAGCCCATTATAAAATATCATTCTTGCACAAGTATCCTCGAAATTTACTCTAATTGATAATATTAACACTGAACATTGTACAGTCACCATACCCCCACGCCCACCCTTGCTAGTCCCTAGTAAGGTTTAACCTAAATGGTATTTACAAAATAAAATTAGGAATTGATTACTTAGGTAGAAGTTGCTTGTTAATAGGAGGAAATTTCTACTAAGAACCTAATTTGCTAAGACTCAACAGTGCCCAGGTTGCCTTCCAAAATGCAGACTGCCGAAGTCCTCGCCTTATTCTATATAGAAGAAAATGCATTTCTTTTTCATCTTTTCTAAGTTTTTGGATTTTTGGTGTTGAGGATTTAGGGGTAACTTTTTACGGCTACCCAATCCACCCAAGACTCGAAAAGGATTCTTAATACTAAGCATCTTAGTGTGAAAGTGAGACTCAATAGAAATTAAAACAGACTTTGAGTTTCTATGCTCCTAGGTGACCCGAAAGAGAAAATGTTGCCTAAAGGTGTATCTATCTGATCGGTAGCTTTCTCCCTACTTTTTATTTTTGTGGGGTCAACACAAGGGTGAACTCAGTGTATATCTCCCTGGATTATGCTACTTCCCTGCTGCTTCCTTAAGTGTTTTGAAATTCTTGTACATTTTATGAGCTGGGATCTGGACAATCGGCCATTGGGCTGTTACCCACAACAACTTGCCAGCCATACTAGTGTGGTGAAGTGTGGCTTATTTCTCTTTTTTCTCCTTTTCTCATTTTTTTATTTTATCTTTTTTCTCTCTCTCTATTTTTTTTTTAAGTAGGTAGCTTTCCTGATCTAAGATTTACCTAAAGGTAGTAGTGAAAGAGAATGGTCCTGTGTCTAAGCTCTGGACAACCTGCCAATGGGTTGTTACCTATAATAACTTGCCAACCATACCACCCTAGAAGGTTCATTAGCTACCCAATTTCCATTAGAATCGCTGATGAGTGAGTCAGTGCAAAAAGTGTGTAGATGCTTAGACTAAAAGTCCCCCCAAATCAGAGAGAAGGTTGATAAGTCGTATACTTATCACCTTACTTTATTGACTAGATTAATATGAATTCTGGTGGTGAAGACTCAAGACCAAGTCCACATTTTAGTGGACACCCGGACTGATTAAGTCCCAAGACTTGAAAAGTCTAAACGATCAGGTCCCTAACGTTCATTTCCTAAAGTCGACAAACTCCTAATACCTAAGTTTTCTCTTCCTATTTTCTCTCTCTCTATTTTTTTTTAAATAATTCAAGCTGACAAAATGTACTTAGAACATACAATCTACCACCTCCCATGCCTAAGTTGGACAATGTCCTCATTGGAAAATAAATGTATCCAATGGAGTAAGGAATGAAATTACTTGGGTTTCAACAGTTAATCCGGTCAGCTTGAATCTTCTGGGTTGCCTCCTAGGAAGCTCTGAGTTAGTGCCTTTAGCTAGGCATAGTGCACAAAGAACAAGGGATAAATAACTTGATTGCTCTGGGTCATGAAAGGGAAGACATAATCAGCCAAACCCAGAATCTAAAGTGTGCAGATGCAAACTAGGTTATGGTGCAGTCCCATCCTTAAGGGATGGCAACTTTGCAAATTGTGTAACATGCATGCCCATGTCTATTCCTCTCTTAATCTGCAGTCATGTAGAGAAGTTGATTTAGATGAGTGCAACTTGAATCTAACATGTCGGACACTAAAGATGTAGGCTTTGTAATCAGCTTGTGTCCCTTTAAAGTTGTAATCCCTCAAAGTTATATCAATTCCAATGAATTTGTGTTGCAGGATTTCAATTTTGATAGGGCACGTAACCAAATCAAGAGTTTGACAATGAGCCCTAAGATCAAGCATGAAGTCTCTCTCCAAAGAAAAATCCATCCCTTCTTCAACTAGGGTTTCATTGCTTATTCCCTCCACTCCTTGACCCCTAGAATATTATCTTCATCCTCTTTCATATCAGACTCAATTTTCGAGGTTGCAATAGGGGTAGGGATAATTTCATCCTCTAGTTCAGATTCATTCCCTTGGCCCTCCTCTAAACTTGTGATGGGGGTTTCAAACGATTCGAAATCAATTATTTTGGAATTGTAATCCCACTCCCCATCTTCAATTTTGGATGTCTCTTCCACCAAATCACTTTCCTTGGGAAGATTAGATTTGGATTCAAAGACATTGTCCCCCAAATTCTCAGTTTCCTCCTGATGTTTGTCCTCAACTCTCCCCAAATCATGTTCTGAGGAATCCTTAATGACATTTTCTATAGAGTTGTCCAACTCATGGGGAGTATAAATGGTGGATTGAACCAATTTTGGGTAAATAGGTGTAGTCCAATCGATCATTGCAGAGCCTTGCTTCATGAATTTCGTAAACGAGGTTGTTTTGAACAGTTTTCTTTAGCCCACTTCCTCCAGTTGTTGGAACACATCAATCATGGCTTGTTGCCCTTCAATGAATTCTTGATTTTGTCTATGCAACACCAATTGAAGGCTATCAAGAACTGATTGGGTGTCATTAGGTTTCCCTTGGATTTCCTCAATATTTAAATCAGAGTTGGGAGGGTATGGTTGAGGATGTGTGTTAGAGTCCGTATTGGGGTTTAAGTTCTTGGGTGGGTCCTCTATTCTATCATTTTCAGGGTCCAATTCTTCTAGAGGAACCATTTTCTGTCTAGTCCTACTCCAGAATAATTGAGTTTCTAAGTCCTCCTAGTCGGATTCTTCGTCAGGGGTCCAAAGTAGGATTTGATCATTCTTATTTTTCCCAGGTTTATGATCATCCTTTGATTTCCACTTTTCTAAAATCGCTTCCAATCCATAGGTCAAGTAGGAGAGATCCTTGAATTTAGACGACCTATCTTGGTTATGGTCTTGCGAAGGGTAAGGGCCTTCATGTTCTCCTAGAGTGTAGGTCCTATCAGATTGATTAGTGGGTGGGCAGGACCTAAAAGAAGAGTCATCATAAGGAGAATCAAGATAAGGATCCCCAAGGCTTGGATCATAACCCTAGGTTGTTGGGTTGGATGTATCCCAATAGGAAGTTGGTGCTGGTTGAGTGAAATTGGGATAGTTGGGATAAGAAGGATCTTCAAGATAATCAGATCTTGGATAGTATCCCCAACTAGGTGGCTAGTTATCCCAAATAAACTATTGATACGATCTACTTGGGTAAGAATATAAATCATGTTGGGGATAGTTTGGGTAGGATGGATAAGCATTAAAATCCATGGATGGATCAAGAAAGAACAGACGAGCAAATTATGTGTACAACCAAGCAAACAAATCTAGGCCCTACAGTGTACACCTAGGCGAGTTACGCTTCAAAAATAGATTCCGACCACATGGTGAATTCAGTGTTGTCCTTACTCACGAAGGTGGTAGAGTTGGGAAGGCAAAGCAGGGGGAGCGTGTTCGGAAGTCCGCTAATCATGCCAAACCCTAGCTTGCTTAAGTCGTTTGATAATTGGGCTTCCCAACTCAGCACCTTTTGGAGCAAGCAAACGTCACTAATTCACTATGCGTTCAGGAAAATACTCTGAGACGAACTCAATGAGTCCTAGGGCCAGTGCTTGTGCTCAAGGATTAAGTGAAGGGCGTTAGGGGGGTTAATGCCCGTAAAATTTCAGTTGAAATAGTGTGCATAATTGGGTACAAGGACCCAATGCCAAAATAAGTGTTCTTTAGCAAGCAAGATTGAGATGTGTGATTTTTTTAAAATTCGAACCATGCTTTAATGGATTTTAAAATTCCACTTGTTTACACATTCAAACAAGGCACAATTGTATAGTCACACGGTTGGTGAAGATTAATTTTCTTTAAGGCCTTTTGTGTGGCTATAAAATAAAAAACTCTCTAGTGTGGAAAATCCTAGGGTATGTAGCTTCTACTGAATGAATGTTTTTAAGATTTTTGTTAAGAAAGGTCTAATCAAAATAATAAATGACCCTATCCTAACTGAAATCGAGTGAGCTTTCCAAAAAAATTAATTTCAAAATTTTTTGAGGACGATAGACCACCCAAATTTACATTTTTCCAAGAGGGTGTCAATCTATTCAGAACTTCTAGATCAGTGCACATGTTTAATATCTTGATTAGAACAAGCACTAATCAATTTCAAATATGCATGATATCAAGATTATGTCTAATAGTTAGATCTTTCCAATATGGGAATTCCAAGAAGAAAATGCTCTTCTTTTTAAAATCCATATGTTTCGAAGCTATTTGATCTTTCTTGAACAGATGACCTAATCGTATGTTGCCAAGTTGTAATTTCTCCATTATTTGAAAACCTGACAACCTTATTAAATTTGTACTTAGCTTATTCCTTGGATTCTTGGAAGAATACCGACAAGTTTTACCATCGAATTTGTCATTAAACACTGTTGTTCACCATCTATGCTCAACTGGCAGGAATCTATGATGTCTCAAATAACAGAACTTGTTGCTTTCAGGTAGTCAAAGATGATGAGTGTCATCCATACATACTAGACAAGCAGACATTCCATTTGTAGTCTATCCCGACAAATTTGCCTATGCAGGGAAGTCATTAATGATCCACAATAATGCAGCATGCATATTAAAGAATCCTTTTCTGTGTGCATCATATGTACGAATGTCGTTACATCACAACAGTTTCAATTCATCTATCAATGGTTGAAGATAAACATCAATTACATTTCCTGGATGCTTTGGACCAGGGATAAGGAGGGTCAACATCATAAACGACGATCATATACAAAGCCAAGCAGGTAAGTTGTAAGTTACCATCACGACTGACCAAATTGAATAGGATGGGTACATGTTCCTGAAAGGATTAAACCTGATTAGCCCATATTCGTGGGCTATTTAAGTATCTAAATGTCTAGACATTAAATTAATTTTACATTTAGATAGCATACATTAGGTTGTAAATAAATTAATTCATATTTTTAGCTTAAGTACATAATTCATTCATTTCGAATTAACCTAGGGTTGCATACATTTAATTAGTTAATTAATTAGGTGCACTTTTTTAATTAACATAGAAGTTAAGGAGTTATGTATAAATAACCCTAATTATTTTATTATTTTATTCTTCTTCACCTTTGCACAAGTAACTCCTTCGGCTCCGCCTCCTCCTCCTGCATATCACATTCATTCTACGGCGTTTTGAATTTCAAATTAGTGTGGCTGTGGCTACAAAGGAGAAGGAAGAGTTGCCATTGAGAAGGAGGCCACCACCCTTTGTTCCTCATTGTGCTTAGAGGACCTTGCTCCTCTTCCATTCCATACCACCGGCCACACCGCAGCAAAATGACTCACCACTATGGGCATGTGGGGTGACAGCCCACATCGCCAAAGAGTCTCTGCAACTCCTCACCTCAGCCAGCAACTCACGCCAGCCTCTACACATCCCACCTCCATCGCACCCACCTCTAGCGCACCCACCTTCAGCACATGCGCCATCTGCCACTGCACCTTCACCTTCACCACGCCCACACACATTCCTCTGCGCCTCCCGCCCGCGCCAGCCTGCATGTGTGCATGCTCTTACCCCCGCTGCATGCAGCACGCACAACAGCGCGCCCTCCAGCACCTCCCACGCCCGCTGCTGCTGTGTGCGCATGTTGCCCACAGCACTGTCGCGCGCTCTCCATAGCTCAAGCCACACACCCAGCAGCAACACCTGGCCTCGCCACCAGCAGTGCACGCATAGCATGCTTCACTCCAGCCGGCTCCTTCTTCTTCTTCTTCTCTATTGACAAAGGTACCCAAAGCCACCACAAACGCAGCCATCAAATCCGGCCTCGAAACTTCGCGTCGGGAACTCCATTAGACTCTCCTCGACTCCCCAAGCACAACCACGCTTCCGCCGGCACCAATCAACCACCTGACGGCTGACCGGAGAGCCTCACCACCGGCAGCCTCTTCCACTCCGGCTGGCGAGCATCGATAACTATTCGGAGTGCCACCACCACCATCGAAAAGCTCTCGTCGTGCTTATCCTTCTCCGAGCTTCCCGCGAGCCGCCATCGCCTCCTCTTCGCGCACGCACAAGGGAACGAAATCCTCTATTTTTGGGTTAATTAATATTCAGATTTGAATGCCATTGCCATGAAAATAAATTTTAATTTATGATTATTTTATTGCGGTGAAATTATGATTTCATACTCATGCTTTCTTATAATTGTGTGGCTTTTGTTATTCACATGTTTTAACATTGGTTTTGGATTAAAATGTGCACAAATTTTCTCTAATGCATGTCAATTGGAAATTACATAGATTCATCACATATTTATTGAATATTTCAGTGAGGAAAAATTGCACATGTACCCTTACATTTTTGAGTTATTGTGCATCTTCTTTTCATTACATTTCATGTCAGATTTGACTCGGGATTTCGCACTTGATTGAACGAATACGAGAAAAATATTCGTGATTTTATTGCATCATTGCTTCCCTGTGGACACGACCCGCTCTTCTGTGAGTGGTTAATTTTTATTGTAATTGCTTTGTTAAGAAATTTTTCACCACTTTGTTACTAAAATGACAAATCATCTTAATCACATTATTTGAAAGCGAAAACCGTCTTATCAAATGGCGTCGTTGCTGGGGAGGCAATAGGCTTAATTAAATCGCATTCATTCATTCATTCATTCACATTGATTTAAATTTTGAATCATATTTACTCTCTATTTTTTTTTTCTGATGCGAGTGCAACAATCTGCAACACACATTCTACAACTCGCAATCACACCAGGCATCATGAGAGGTGACCCTTAATGTTGCTAGAGGAGAAATTGTTCGAGCTACCTTGCAAGGAACTAGATCGTTGGGAGGGGAAGGACAAGGACGCGATGATCATCTCTGCACATTTAGTCGCTAATTTGATTAGAGTAGGATTAAGACTTTAGACTTAATTTTTCATTGCACATTTGGTTTGAAACCCTTGTTCTGGGGTACAATTGAGGGGTTTGTTCCTCGATTTTGTTTTAGGCTCGTGTTGGGTAATTTTTGAGAGCTTGTTCCCTTTTCTTTAGATTTAGGTTTTTAATTTATTTTGTGGATTGTTTACCTTTAATTTGCTTGTGCATAAGTAGCTAAAAAAAACAAAAACAAAAACATGAGCTACCTATTAGAAGCTGCTTGCCCTTAGGTCGAATCATTTAAGACTGAATGAGCAGCATCTAGATCTAATTCTTGTCTTGCATATTGCATGAAGAATGCTGGAATCCGGTATGCACTTCCAACTTTGCATTTCTACCTGTCATGCAAATGCATTTGGATTAATTTCAAGACCACTTAATCTGTATTGAATAGATCTAACAAGTGGTCACATCTTTTCTGGAAAATAGACTAATTAAAGGAGGGACATTTTAAAAACCAATGATTTGATTTTCAAACTTGGCGTGCGATTCAAAATTCAAAAATTTTTACAGTGTGTGCACACTTATATCTCTTGCACCACGGCACGCGTTTATACACTCCTTAGGTTTCGAAATACTAAGACAAGAGCCCTCCTACCGTTGGATTCTGAAGTGTTTAGAACTTGAGATCAAAGGTTTTGTAACTCCAAAGAGGGGGATACCCTGTCACGAATTTTTGGGGGTAGTTGAGAAGCACCGCCAAAGCACAGCTTCAAAGGAAGGCTTAGGCCTACTTGCATCCCTCGATCTTCCATCTTTGGAGTATCTCTGCCATTTGAGATTTAGGGAAGAACACCTAAGCTCCAACTAGGTCTTCTTAGGCGATTCGTAGGTCGACAATAAGCGTGTAAATTGATTGAACAAATTGTATTGTCACCTACAATCTGACTTAAAATCAAAAGCCTAAATTGGGAAAGACCTAAAAAGTCTTTTTTGAATTGTGTTTTTCTTGGGGAATTCTGATTGAGGTGTGAGTTAGAATGGACCACATTGATTTTCATCCTTTCACATCTTGCCCACACCCTTACCCCCACTCTACACTCTTCGATCCCATATGCCGAGATGGTCCATCCTTTGATGGACATAATGACAATCATTAGGATCCGTTTTACTCCCATTATAGGAGTATTGGGCTGGTTAAGCCCTAAATCAGTGAGCAGAACCTAGGAGTGAGATTTACTTTGCCCAATATCCCACACACCATAAAAATACCCAACCCACCCTCCCTGAATAATTATAATGGTTGGACAGACACTCCTGGGTACTATAAGCCTGAGCCTAACTTCTCTCCTGATAGAAATGACCTCTCCTTCTTGAAGATGGAAATACAGAAAATGCAAGATGAAATGATTGAATTGTTAGGAGAATCCTCGAGAGCAGGCCAACAAGAAGAAGATGAAATTAGCTACCCAATCTACCCCATTGAGGATGACGTGCACCCCTCTACAATAGATGCATCTCCCGTGGGAGAGCTACACTTTAAGTTGGAGGGAAATTTTGGGGATTATGTAAGGGAGAATAGCTACTTTTCGAGGATCAATTTTGAAACCTCGCCGTTAGATGACACTTCCTTGAGAGATCCATGCCTTAAGTGGGAAGAAGATACATATGAAAGTAGCTATGCATTGGATGAAGAAAGGTGGCAACCCAAGGAAGAAGATGATAAGGTTGAGTATCCACCTGAATTATATTGGAGTCAAAAGAAGGGAATGATGGTACCATTGGAAGACCTCAACCCAGATGATAGTATTTTCATGACACTTGATGAAGTGGGTCGAAGTCAAGTTGTTAATCTTGCCCTCCCTTTTGATCACGAGATGGAACTCAAGCCCACCCTTAGGGAACCTAACTCTCAAGAAATTGACCTATCTAAGGAGTCCGATGTTACCAGTGTAAACCATTTACCTTAGATAGAGTACCCTAGGGGATCTGCTGAGATTTTAGATGATTCTAGACCTTGGGTATATGATGAATCGTATGATGAGGAGAAAGATGAATTATATGAGGAACCTACATTCAAGATTTGGAGTGACACTAAGGGCGATTATGTCTTATTTGAAGAGTTAGCCCTTGAGGATGTCACAAATTTGACCAAATTAGGTTTCCTTAGCACACCCATCTATGATATTTCTCCTCATGATGGAATGATGGAAAATTTGGAAGCAACTTCTAAGATTTATGTGGATTCACATATAAACTCCGGGGAAGATTTGAGTAAAGAACAAGAACCTAGAGATGACTTTGATAGGATAATCCCCAGATCTGTTGCTTCCAACCTACCTTCATTTGATTCGAAGTCACCCTCTGATTCGCTTATGTTTGAAGGTGAAATTGTGACTCCTGATGAAGTGCAGGAAGATACATGTGATAGTGCAAGGAATGCTAGGGATGCAATTGAGGATTTGGAAAGATTGTTAGGGATGGACACCAAGCTTATTAAACCCAACCAAGATCTTATGGCCATTCCGCAACCTCGAAACTTAGACACCCTAGACGATCCTTAGCTCAGAGTTATGCTCACTTTTGTTCTGACTAGGGGGCTTAACAGACTAATATTTCCTGTAATGGAGTATTGGGTATGGATTGATGATTTCTTTAGTCAGTCCATTACCCTAGGGGTTTATCTCTGCACCATTCCTTTCCCATTTCTTTTGGAGGAACCTTGTCATCCTCCCCCTACCCCTGTGGAGGTTGTTATGTGATAGGTCCATTTTAGTGGACTAATTTAGTGCTTAAGTATAGTATTATTGGGATGAGAATTTAATCTAGAGCATGTTTAGTATTGATAAAATAATGTGAGTTTTAGATTTATCATTTCATGTATTAATTGCATTAATCTTTATATGGGAGGATTAATTATTCACTTTAAAAGGCAAGGGCATCACATCAAAGCTTGATTAGAGATATGTGGGATTTTGTCTTAGCAAAATATAGCAAGGGAATAAATTTTTAGAGGCATCCTTATATGTCTCTCAATGATTCAAGCACATTCCCTTATCTGCTTTTAATTTCTCTCATGAATCTATGTCTCTCCCTCAATTCTCTCCTCTCTATTTGGTAACATAAGATACTTTCCTTCTCTCTTTGACTCTTTCCTTCTCTGACTCCCTCTCTAATTCTCTCTCTCATTTTCTTTATATAATAGGCAAAAAAAGGGTAGGAATCCCATCTCCACTCCACAGGGAAGAAGCTCTCCTCCACCTCTCCTCCTTGCAAGCAGCCACCTTCACTGTGTGCCTTCTCCGCCATTGCGAGCCTCCATCGTCGACACCACAACTTCTCCCTTGCCACGACAACGAGTTCTCCATGACCACACTCCAGCAACCTCTACCGCGTGCCTAAGACTCCGCCACTGCGAGCCCTCCAACCGTAACCGTACTTCCTCTCGACGAGAGCATGGTGATAGCGTGCTCCTCGATGCCACATCCTCCTCACTACAACTGTGTGCCTTTCCCCCACAGCGTCGACCACTCACCGCTCTCCTCGGCTCCTACCACACGCAGCCATTCGCGTGCGCAACAGGCGCAGCACCACCGACAGTAGCATACTCGCGTGCGTAGCCCCCTCACGCGCCCGCAGCAACATGGCCAGCCGCGTGCGCAGCCCCTCACGCACCGGCCCTGTGGCCTTCCTCCTTGTGCAACAGGCATAGCCACACCTCCATCAGGCATTCCCCTTCCTCTCCTTCTTCATCTTCAACCTCCAGACAACCACAGAGGAACCCAACACCACCGGCTACACCCCACATGCAACCCATGTAGCCCCTCACGCGCTGGCCCTATGGCCTTCCTCCTCGCGCAATAGGCGTAGCCACACCTCCATCAGGCATTCCCCTTCCTCTCCTTCTTCATCTTCAACCTCTAGACAACCACGGAGGAACCCAACACCGCCGGTTACACCCCACATGTAGCCACCTCTCCACGCCACCATTCTCTGTACCATCACCCCCGTTGAGCACTCCTCGACCCCACGAGCTCGACCATGCCTCCAGGCACGCCAATAGCAGCCACAACCGCCGACAAGCTGTCACCACCGCCAACCAACCTTCCCATTGACCGGCCGCCACCAGTCATCATTTTCCTCAACATGACCTCCGACGCAAAGCTCTCGACAATGCCAACCTCCTCCGAGCTCGGCAAGGCTGACCATCCTCTCCTCCTCCATGTGCGTCCTCTCCTCCTCCACGGTAGCAAATCCCTTATTTTTGGCTTAATTAAAAGTTACATTGATTGCCATTGCCAAAGAATGGGATTTTGATATTGATTATTTTATTACAAGAAATTTGTGGGTGGCCCTTCTGTTCTTGGTTATTTATGACAATATTGAAGGATTGGAATTACTAGTTAATGTATTTTGTTTTCTTTCCTCCCATGATGCATGGATATCAATGGCAATTTATTTTTATTGAACGTGGTTATTGGTGATCTTGCTAGTTCTATGTCTCCCTGTGGATACGACCTAAAGTGTGGTATTATTTCAGTATTTTAGTAACTTTGATCGAGCTTTTTTCTACCACATTACATATTGCGACGACATATTTTTCTGACATTATTTCTCCAAGGGAAAAACCTCGCAATCATTATGCCTGTTTATCCTTTAGAACCTCCTCTGGTGACCTGGGAAGATTTCATTCTCATCTTGGTGGGGCGAGCATTTGCTATCGGGATTCATCGTCAGCTCGCCAACATCCTAGGTTACCTATTTTCTTGGCCGGCATTACTTTGCTCATTTTTAGGGCCTATTTCTATGATCCTTGAACCTGATTTGCAGGTTCTTTGGCTACTCAGCTGCTAACAAAAGAATGGCAGCCCATCTCTGACCCAGGTAATATCCTTCTATGCAATGGGGACATTGTAGATTTTAGGCATGGGGGGTGTACTTGGGGATATACATAGCATTTATACATAGTGCATTCATGCATTTAGTTAAAGCATTCTACATTGCATACATTTGCATTAAAAAAAAATTGTAATTATTGAGCTTAACTGGCTGGGCTCTGGATTCTTAAGCAAATCAGAACTCTAGGTTAGACTAAGTTGATTCTAGGGTCGAACTTTAGAAGCTAAGTGAGCTACTAGCTTTAGACCTTTAGGGTCCTTTGTGGACTTAAAAACTTAAGTAGGAGTTAAGTGGCGGACCATTCCTTAAGAGGTTGAGGAAGGAAAGCTAGGGATTGAGTTAAAAGGTGGGGTAGCACCTGGAATCTTATTCTACCTTTTGGTTTATGGATCCTTGTAACCCAAGCATCCAAATTTCACACACTTGATCTTGTGTAAGTAAGTGATCACCTTAATTCCTTTCTTAAAAGAAATTTGGTTCTATTAGTTTTGACTTAGGAGAGGCTTGAAAACATAATTTGATTGGAAGAGTTCCTGCTGCAGGAGAGGTGGCGTATATACTCACCTTGAGAATGCGATGATAACATATTACCTCCTTAGCGCTTGTCTCTTAGGATATCTATCCTACTGGGGGCATGTAAGCGCATTGTGCGGTTTAGGTACCATGGGCGGCCCTATCTCGAAGTGCCGATTGCCACATGCCTGAATTCGCTTAAAAAATCCATGGGCGATACTATCTCGAAGTGTCAATTTCCAGGAGTTCTTGGGATCGCTATGGGCAGTGCTATCTCAAAGCATCGAAAGCCATGCACCCTTCGAGGTACGGTAATGGGGACAATGAATCCGACACAGACAGTGTTGATAGCTGATCCGAGGTTAGACTTAGAGGAATCAAACAAAAAATATATATATATTATTAAAAAAAATCCTTTTTCCTTTAACTCAAATAACTCAGACCAACGCACATGCACGGATGCTTTAATCTCAGAGATCAATAAACCTTAGGGTAGAGTCAGAAATCAGGGAAACTTGTGCCTGCAACTCGTCTTTAGCTGACCTAGTCTGTAACTTAGCAACTACTTGGGAACCTTAGGTCTAAAGTCTGAACTTAATATGTTTCTAAAGGAAGACCGATTGGGTTGGCTAGTCTACTTAAAGTGCTAGGTTTTGCTTGGATTTTCTAGGGACTAGCAAAAACTAGGCATGGGGGTATTTGATTAGCCCATATTCGTGGGCTATTTAAGTATCTAAATGTTTAGACATTAAATTAATTTTAACATTTAGATAGCATACATTAGGTTGTAAATAAATTAATTCATACTTTTAGCTTAAGTACGTAATTCATGCATTTAGAATTAACCTAGGGTTGCATACATTTAATTAGTTAATTAATTAGGTGCACTATTTTAATTAACATAGAAGTTAAGAAGTTATGTATAAATAACCCTAATTATTTTATTATTTTATTTTTTTATTCTTCTTCTCCTTTGCACAGGTAACTCCTCCAGCTCCGCCTCCTCCTCCTGCGCATCACATTCATTCTACGGCATTTTGAATTTCAAATCAGTGTGGCCGTGGTTACAAAGGAGAAGGAAGAGCTGCCGTTGAGAAGGAGGCCACCACCCTTTGTTCCTCACTATGCTTAGAGGACCCTGCTCTTCCATTCCATACCACTGGCCTCACCGCGGCAGAATGACTCACCACTGTGGGTGTGTGGGGTGACAGCCCACATCGCCAAAGAGTCTTTGCAACTCCTCACCTTAGCCAGCAACTCACGCCAGCCTGCGCATCCCACCTCCAGCGTACCCACCTTCAACGCATGCGCCATCTTCCACCGCGTCTTCACCTTCGCCACGCCCGTGAGCGTTCCTCAGTGCCCCTCGCCGCACGCAGCACGCACAGCAGTGCACACTCCAGCACCTTCCGCACCCGCTGTTGCTTCGTGCACACGCTGCCCGCAGCACTGTCACGCACTCTTCTCAACCCAAGCCGCGTGCCCAGCAGTAGCACCCGGCCTTGTCACCAGCAGCGCATGCATAGTGTGCTTCACTCCAGCCAGCTCCTTCTTCCTCTTCTTCTCTATTGACAAAGGTACCTAAAGCCACCATAAATGCAACCATCAAATCCAACCTCAAAACTTCGCGTCGGGAACTCCATCGGACTCACCCTGACTCCCCGAGCACAACCACACTTTCGGCCACACCAATCAACCACCCAATGGCTGGCTGAAGAGCCTCACTGCTGGTAGCCTCTTCCACTCCGGCCGACGACCACGAACAACCGTTCGGAGCACCACCACCACCATCGGAAAGCTCTCATCGTGCTTATCCTTCTTCGAGCTTCCCATGAGCCGCCATCGCCTCCTCTTCACGCACACACAAGGGAACGAAATCCTCTATTTTTGGGTTAATTAATATTCAGATTTGAATGCCGTTGCCATGAAAATGAATTTTAATTTATGATTATTTTATTGTGGTGAAATTTTGAGTTCATACTCATGCTTTCTTATAATTGTGTGGCTTTTGTTATTCACATGTTTTAACATTGGTTTTGGATTAAAATGTGCATAAATTCTCTCTAATGCATGTCAATTGGAAATTACATAGATTCGTCACAGATTTATTGAATATTTCAGTGAGGAAAAATTACACATATACCCTTACATTTTTGAGTTATTGTGTTTCTTTTTGATGAGAGCCTCATCATGAGCCATAACTAGCTCATTTTGACATAATAAAGAGGATAAAAGCTCCTACATAACCTAGTAGAAGGCCTAAATGAAGGAATAAGTGCTCTGAGAAGAAAACATGAAATAAAGGTTAAAACTGCAATTTTACCATTGCAATACATAAACGGGATTTCTCAGAGGCAAAACATAGGTCAAAAGGTCTAAATAAGATAAAAAGTGGGTTGAGTCAATCAGAAATGGGTTCATGTGCAATCCAGGAATTAAATGACATTTGGTAAGCCTAAAACAGACCCGCTTAATTCAACAAGGTTTTGGTCAGGATAAAAATCAATTAAACCCTCTAAAATTCATGTAAAAATATCCTCTAGGGTTTAGAACATTCAAATTGGCCTTTGGAACCTAGTTTGACCTAGAATAGGGTCCTAGCTCATTAATTGACCTAATTTGGGTTTTCACGTAAAATATCCAGTCAAATGTGGTCAAAGATAAAATCCAACTTCACCATTGGATTCCTTAGATCCAAATTAGGTTTTTACCAAAATTTGGACCTAAGGGGAGGTCATCTTGACCTACTTTGCAATTCAGTACACCCAAATCATAATTTGGTCCCTATCTTTTGAAAATCATCACAGAGAGCCCCCTAACTTCCTCACCACCTTTGCAATCAGGTCCTTCTACCATTATTAGGGCAGAATCCTTCTCTAGAAAGGATTAGAGAGGGAATACTCTCTGATTCCTCAGAGATCCCCTCCTAGAAATGGAAAGGAGATTCTTTGAGGAATTCCCTTCCATCTGAGGCCAGTCATGATCCCTGATTTGATCCCAATCTCTCGTGCGAACGCACAAGGGATTTGGGTATCTACCCACTTTCCTTCTCCGATGAGCAGTCGGAGATGGATATGTGCCCTCCAAGCTCTGAACAGACGACCCAATGCCTATAAAAGAACCCCCAAACCCGGCTGCTCATTTTTAGCTCGACCTGGCCGGGGTTTCACCTCAGATTCGTCTCTTCCTTCCCGGCCAGGGTACCCAGCGAGCTCCGGCGAGCTTTCCCTTCCCTTCCTCTTCGCTCTTCCACAAAACCAGAGGTAGAGAGATCTTCCTGATTCTCCTCCGCGCCGCGCAATACCCGCGCACGCTGCCTTAGACCCGTCATCGCCGCCGTCTTCCTCCACTTGGCAGCTTCTCCGGCGACAGCAGGTATAGCTATCCGCTTCTCCATCCCCGTTCGTCCCTGTAGTTAGGTTTAAACTATTCTCCTCTATCCCCTCTTTCATTCCCCCCACCTTATTTCATCAATTGACCCTCGACGGTCGCTGACCACCGCCATCTTCCTCGCCTTCGACCAACCTCCGGCGAGTTGCCCCCATTGCTCCACACTTCCGCACGACTCACCAACCAACTCAGAGGCTCTGCCTCACCTCACTGAGCAACCTCCGCCCATCCACCATCCCTCTACGCCTCCACCACAGCCCCCCAAACACACCCACACCTCCGGTCACAAGGCGACCTAGGCACGCATGCCTAGGCCACCCCGTGACCTGCTAAACGTCGCATCACCTTCGCCGTGGCACGGCGAAGGTGATGCGACGTTTAGCAGGTCACGGGGTGGCCTAGGCATGCGTGCACGACGATGGTCTGTAGGTGGTTTGATTAGGCCAATAGGTCGTATTCATGCACGACAGGATCGGAGCTGTAGCCGCCATTGATGACAGTTGAAGAAGCTCCAAGCTCGCTCCAGGCTTCAAGACGTCCAGGCTTCAGGTGCTGCGCATTGGGGCAGGTCTCGCGAAGATCGTTGCTCCAGAAATCAACACCAACAGAGGCCGCAGCTGTGGCAATTGCACGAAGGTTCTGCTGGCGCGCGCGAGAGCGGGGCAGGACTAATAGTCCCACATCGGCAATCTACAACGCGCAGGTATGCTTTAAATTGATTTTGTGTTATACACTTATCGCCTCCGAACGCACAGGGGTGAGGTCCCTCACCTAACGCACGCTCGCCTCGTCCGCGATTTCACCACGTGGATCTGGTAGGCTCTGACCCGACCTTATCTGAGCACACCTCGCACATCACCCTCACGCCGGTGCGCTTGGTCCTG
The DNA here is from genome assembly GCA_037157565.1 of Thalassia testudinum. Taxonomy (NCBI): domain Eukaryota; kingdom Viridiplantae; phylum Streptophyta; class Magnoliopsida; order Alismatales; family Hydrocharitaceae; genus Thalassia; species Thalassia testudinum. The sequence continues at coordinate 798,140 of JAZHRO010000034.1, read as the reverse complement.
GATGCGAAGCCCGACCCGATTACCCGCAGCTCTGGGAGAGCATCCTAAGAGCGATTTGCAGAGAGAGAGACGTGCAGGTAAAGGGCAAGGGGTAGGTTTTGCTCCTTGTGCAGGAAGGCTGAGAGTTGAAGAGAAGAAGAAGGAGAAGAGGAGTAGAAGAAGAAGAAACTCTAAAGAAGAGACTGAGCAAGGCAGAAGAAGAAGAAAGGCTGCAGAGAAGAGAAGAAGAAGACAGAAGAGAAAAGAAGCAAAAGGCTGCAGAGAAGAGACAGAAGACCAAGGAAGAAGAAGCCTTCGCAGAAGAGAGAAGACAAGGAAGAAGGGAGACTGCAGAGAAAGAAGAAGAAGGCCAACATAAGAAGAAGAAAGAAGCAAAGTGAAGGCTGCAGAAGAAAGAAAGCAAAAGAAGAGGGGGAAACACTTTGAAGATGTCTGATCTCAAGATCAGACGTCCAATTTCATTCTTTTGTCATAATTACTTTTTAACCGCATACATTCATATTTAATTAAAGTTTTGAGTAAATTAAAGTGTTCAATTACATTTGAGATTAGTAGTAAATTCTGATTGCTCCCTGTGTTCGACCTCGGATACTCCGGTTTTCGAGTAATAAAAACTTTTATTTGTTGACGATGCTTGATCACCTATACTACGAGGTAATAACTGTTAAAGCACGATCGAACCCGTCGCTTCAACACTTTTCATTACTTTTCATGTCAGATTTGACTCAGGATTTCGCACTTGATTGAACGAATACGAGAAAAATATTCGTGATTTTATTGCATCATTTCCTCCATGTGGATACAACCCACTCTTATGTGAGTGGTTAATTTTTATTGTAATTATTTTGTTAAGCGGTTTTCCACCACTTTGTTACTGAAATGACAAATCATCTTAATCACATTATTCGAAAGCGAAAATCGTCTTATCAAAGCCCATCGCTTGCAAGACCCAATCTAACATTTCTTGCATCTTTTGCAAATGCTGAGTGCTGTCAAACATTTTCCACTCTTCTGAATCTACAGGATGACGAATGCGACCATCTCGTGACATGTTATCCTTATGCCATGTCATCAAATTTGCAGTTCTACTTGAACTAAAAAAGTGTTGAAGCCTAGAAATCAATGGTAAGTAATGTAGAACCTTCTCCGATTATTTTTTGGCCCTTGTATTTAGTGAATTTCCCACTTTGAATCTCTCAACACCACACTGTGGACAGCTAGTCAACTTTGCATATTTCTGTATAACACAATCATTTGGACAAGCATCACTTTTCTCGCAATTTAAACCAAGTCCACGAATTTGTTTCTTTGATTCATACCATGTCTTCGAATAAACTTTTAGATCATTTAAAAGCTCTCCAATGAATTCAAGCACATTGGACATCAATTTAGAGGTTTCTCTATTCATGACCTTCATCCGAAATAACTTCAAAAGAAATGACAACTTAGAAATGGATATGATACCAGAAGCAATAGGTTCATCCACTGCCTTAATAGCATCATAAAACTGATTACAAGTTTTCCCACTAGCTAGATCTTCAACTCCTGCTCTCATCTTATCAAGCATTTCATTGATCTCATTTGCTTCAATATCAATAGCTATCTCATTGAAATCTATTGGAGATCGTCTGACTTCTACTGTAAGATCTTCTCCATAAGCAATCTAGTTAGTATAATGCTGCCACCAACCATTACAAATCATGTGCTTGTATACAGTGTTCCTATCATGTGAATATTCATTCAAGTACCTCCTACATGGGCAAAATATCTTGTCGAACTTGTCTCCTCGTTTGAATGACTTCCTATCATCATGAAATGCCCAATCAAGGAACTCTCTCACTCCATTCTTGTATCGAGAGTAATTCGAGTTTCTCAAACTAATTCAAGACTTATTCATGATAATCTACAAAAATGACAACAAACCACCCAATAATTATAATTTGATTTTATAACAGTGTTTGTATTTTGATTAGGGTTTTCACTTAATAGCCCATCTTTGAAGATTTGATCACAATGTTACTTGCTACATGTAACCGGTGTCTAGAGAAATTTCAACAACACCTCCTCGCACTACTCTAATATACACCCCAAGACTAACCTTAACTACATTCCTAATAACTCCCATTTAAGGGTGCATTAGGAACATGATAAGATCAGTTGGTATACCGGAGAAGAGCGAAAAGATACTATCAAAATTTGTCCAAACATCGGTTCCATGTAACAAGTAACCCTAAGTTGTGATCAAATCTTCAAGTTTAGATGAACAAAAGACGACTCTTATGGCATGCTATAATGACAGAGCTTCATGAATGTAAGTGTTGCTTGCTCTGAATTGGTGTTTTAGGAAGTAATGTGTCATAGTATAGCCGATAAAGCACAAAAAACAAATAGAATTTATACTCGAATGAAATCCGAGGTCGAACACAGGGAACAATTAGCAATTTAATACTCAAGATTGTAATTCCAAGCACAAAGGATATAAATATAGAAGCAAGAGTCAATGTAGTAAAAAAGATTAGGGTAAAATGGTGATTTGAATCACCAAATTACCTTATTACAATTATACTAAATAATGCAACAGTACTAGTCAATGAAATGCCACGTAAATTCAGTGCACAATGCATTCCTTATCAGATATCAGACAGCTGGAACTTCAGTCAGACGACTTAACTGTCTAGATGCTATAGTGCCAAGAGGACACTCTTCTTTTTGGGTTCTTCTTCTTCAGCTGCTCCTCTTCTTCCTTTCCTTTCTCTCCTTGGCTTCTTCTTCTTCTTTTCTCTTTTCTCTTCACACACAAGGGAGGAAACTCATGAATTTTGGCTAAGTGTTGGGGGTTTTCAGGAGCAAAAGCCCACTTTTCCCGCTCTCTCTTTCTCTCCTTTCTCAGACCTGGGTGTATAAGCGATCGGTAATCGGATAACTGGGTTAGGGTCCAGGTCCATGGGCAGTGGTCACGGATGAGGGTGTGTAGGGTGTGAGGGGGACCTCACCCCCCAGTGTCAAGGCAGTAAGGCTTTGGCACTTTTTCCTTTCATCTGCGATTGAGGGTCTATTGCTGGCCGATGTGGGACTAAAGTCCCACCTTTGTTCTTTGCATAAGGCAGTGAAAGTTGTTGCTGCTTCCTTCATCAAATTGGCATAGAGGACTTGGTCAAAGGCCCGAATTAATCAGCAGGGAAGCTTCTTGGGTTGAATCCATGTCACCTGGAGCGAGTGCCTGGGAACTGTGTTGCAAGAACATGTGCTGGAGCTCTGTCGAAGAAGTTGTGTCAATGGCGACCGATGACGAGTACCTGAAAATCGAAAGAAGGGCCTCACGGCTCCGTCAGAGGATTTCAAAAGGGTCTCCAGGTGATGATGAGTGTAGTGTAGGTGTTTAGGTGCGGTGGCATGGTCGGGAACCTTCAGGCGAAGGCCATGAGTGTAGGTGAAGGCGTGTGTGTTCAGTGGTGCTATAAGGGGATTAATTGCCTTCGGTGAGTGAGGGCTTTTGATCATCGTGATGAGGCGGAGGTGTGGAGCGTGGGAGAGGTGTGTTTAAATACGTGTGGAAGCCACTAGGGCTCGTTGGAGGTATGTCGGAGAGGTGGATGATGAAGTCATGGGAGGCGATGCGGTGGTTGAGTTGGAATGGCAAAGATGAAGTTGTGAAGTAGTGGAGCTAGGGAGTTGATCTGAGTAAGTAGTGGACGATGAGGGGGAGGAGCGATGCCGAGTCTGGTATGGCCTACGCCAGAGATGAAGGGAGCTCCGGTGGGAGAGAATGGCAATGACGAAGGGGGAGGAAGCACCTCGGCGGTATGTTGAGGTGTAGAAGAAGCTGGTGAGTTGAGATCGACCGGCTATTGTCCTTGACGGCCGATGAAGAAGCTCAGAGGAAGGGGTTGCCAAAGCGAGGCGGAGCGAGCCAAGGAGAGGAAATGCTCTAGATTTGGCTTAATTTCTCGCTAAGGAGGTAAGGAATGCCATGGGGGATATTTTATAGGCTTAGGGAAGCTTGAAGAGTAGGAAATAAGCTTCAAAGCTTGCTTAGGATTCAAGAAGAATTTCACAGATTTCGTGGGTTCGCACGCACGAATCAGTGGATTTTAAGAATTAGAATCGATCCTAATAGGTTTTCTTATGTGTGAACATAATCCCACCAAATTTGGTGAGATTTGGGTTGGTCAAAGCCTACCTAGAGGTTAGTTGACCTCCAATGGTGGCAAGGACCGATTTGAGAAGAAGATGAAGAAGTTGTGGGGCTTTTTGCAAGGATTTCGAAAGCTGAGGGGTTATTTGAGAGAATAAGAGTCAGACTTGGACCAAAATGCAAACTAGGTTGAAATAATCTCAGATTGGGCCCAAATTTTGGTACAAACCTAATTTGGACCCAAGGAATTTAATGGGGAAGTAGGATTTATGTTTTGACCAAGTTTGATTGGGTAAATTATGCAAAAGCACAAATTAGGGCAACTTTCTATATGTGACTCTGGTTTCGGTCAAAATGAGCTCTGATGGTCAAATCAAAGGTACCAAATGCTATAGAATATTTTTTCATGAATTTTAGAGGGTTTAGGTGAATTTTATATTGACCATAACCTCAATTAATTAAGCAGGTCTATTTTTAGTGTTTCAGATGTCCATTAATTCTTGAAATGCATGGAAACCTATTTTTGTCTGCATGGACCCACTTATTAGACATTAATGACCATATGACCTTTAATAAACCCCTGAAATACCTCGTGGTTATTCTGTATTTGTGAAATATGGTTAAAATTATAAAAATAACTCTAGTTTCTTATCTTCTCAAAACAGAACATTATGCTTATATGACCCTCTAATGGTTATATAGGAGCTTTAATTGACTTTACCAGACCAAATTGAGCTAGTTATGACTTATGATGGTGTTCCCAACATACCCCCATGCCTAGCTTTTGCTAGTCCCTTAGCAAAACTTTATGGACTAAACCAATTATCTAGGTCAGATGTAACCGTCAAGATGCCTTACTAAGCCACATCTCTAGGAATTAGATATTAATACCAACAATAGGCCTAGAGGTACTCAAGTACCAGCCCAGATCCAGACCTGACTAGCTTCGTCTTAGTCTGCCACGAAGGTTTCTAAAGCCCGCAAGAACTAACCTAAGGGTCGTTGGACCCAACGATTAAAGCACCCGTGCATGTAATATGGTTAGTCCAAGTTTAGTTTGCCAATGCATTTTTGTAAAAGAGATGGAAGAATTTTCATTTGTGGAGATCTTTTCTCTCTCTCTTTCTTTTCATTATATTTCTCCTTGGATCCATCCTTGGATTGGCCTTAAACACAGTCTGTATTGGATTCCTTGTCCCCAGCATCAATCCTCGTAGGGCCCCTGGCAATCGATGCTTCGAGATAGTACTGCCTATGGCAACCCCCAGAACCCTGGCTTTCGACACTTTAGGATAGTGCCACCCATGGTGTTCTATAACTAAATCTAGACCCTGGCAATCGAAATTTTGGGATAATCCCTCCCATGGCATCTTAACTAGCACAGGGTGCTTATGTGCCCCTAGTAGGATATTTAGATATCCTAGGAGACAAGCACTGAGAAGACAATATGTTATTGTGCATCTTTGAGGGGAATTTTCCACCTCTTCCCACTAGGAACTCGTCCAAATCAACTTGTGTTTTTGAGCTACTTTTAATCTAGATCTTAGGACCATTTTTAGAATAGATTAAATGCCTTTTGGCATGATTTTATTATTTAAAGCGCACTGAACCAGACTATGTGTGATTTAGGGTGCTTAAGTTACCGAGTCCCACAAACCAGAGGTTAGTTAACAGGGTCGAATACTCTCTAAGCCTTATACCTAATACACAAGCTTTGCATTTTCCTCAACCTCTTGAGGATCAATCCGGATCGTGACAAGTACATTAATGTTTAAATCAAAATCAATCCAAGAGGCCTAAGGTTAATATTCACTACTAATCCCTTAAGTTTTAGCCTTTTAGGTTTTAATTCATCATTTGATCTAACCTAGAAGGTAAGTAGGTTCCATATTACTTTGAAGGGACTCAATTTTTTTTCTTTATCTTTTAGCTCCTTTCTTTTTCTTTTTAATTTTCCTCCCTCTTTTTCTCATTTTCTCTTAAATGGCTCTTCTTTTTCCTCAACCTCCTTTCCTCATTTTTTTCTTGTTTTTCTTTTTTTTTTTCATTTTTCTGGTTTTAGGAATATGTATATTTTTTTATGATGAAACCCTTTTTGTGAATTGATTCTTATGGCATTTTGAACTTTAATACCCTCCCATGCCTACGATTTACAATATCCTCATTGTAGATTAGGTGGGTTCGAGTTCAGCTTAGATCGTACATTAGAACATGGTAAAAGGGTGGGTGAATGGGTCTGGATGACTATTGCAGACGATTTCAAGCATTGGTACAAGTACCAGAGGTGGAGTTAGCAGTTCTAATAGATAAACCCTAAAGTGCAATATGAGTTCAGCAAAGAGATGCATTAAAAGGGTTTCGGGTTTTTCAAAAGATGACAGGTTGCCTCCCATTAAGCGCTGAGTTTAATGCCATTAGCCCAACGCAATAAGCTTAGAGAGAATGGAGATTAAAGGATAACACAGCCAAGTTTGCATCAGTAAGTTCGATGAACGGCTTGAGTTGCTAGCCATTCACAATGAAAGGTTTAGAATCAAGGCTGGGTCGACTGATTTCGACAGCTTCATTTCCAGAGATTCGTCTCACCAAGAATGGCCTAATCCATTTAGATTTGAGTTTGCTTGGGAAAGGTTTTAGCTTGGCATCAAAGAGTAGGACCTTTTGACCAGGATGGAAAGTTTTTCTAGATATGTGTTTGTCATGAAAAGCCTTCACCTACTTTTTGTAAATTCGTGAGTTCTTATATGCGTCATTGCGTAGTTCCTCGATCTCGCTCATTTGAAGCTGACAGTGGGTTTCGACCTTAAGTAGATCTAGATTACACTTCCATACTTCCCAATAGGCTTTGTGCTCCATCTCGATGGGGAGGTGACATGCCTTCCCGTACACAATCTGAATGGAGACATACCTAATTGGGTCTTGTTGGCGGTTCTATGTGCCCACAAAGCTTCCGAAAGTCGGCCGACTAGTCCTTCCTATCTGGCCGAACAGTGACCTGGAGGATTTTCTTGATCTCCTAATTAGACAATTTAGCTAATCCATTACTTTGGCGATGATAAGGAGTCAAGATTCTGTGTGACACCCCGTACTTGGTCATCAGGGATCTGAATTGTGCATTTGTAAAATGGGTCCCTCCATCAGAGATAATGGCACATGGGACACTAAACAGAGAAAAGATGTGTTGATGAATGAACATGATTACCACCTTATGATAGTTGGTTTGGGTTGGGATAGCTTCAATCCATTTAGACACTTACTCTACAGCAAGGAGAATGTATTTAAAGCTGTCCGATTTAGGGAAGGGTCCCATGAAATCAATCCCCCAAATATCGAAGACTTCGCATACGAGAATCGGCTGTAGAGGCATTGATGCAAGCACATTTATTGAGGGTAAAATACCTATTCATGCATGTTCCTAGGCTTAGATTTGCATTTCATGTTATAAATATTGCATAGCATGCATCATTCTACATTTAGATTAGTTGTATATAATTTAGGTTAATTGCATCCTTTTGTGGTTAGGAGAGAAGGATATTTATTTCGGAGCCTCGGATTGACGATCCGACCATACGGATCTGATCAAGACGACGATCGGAGTCCAACGCCTCTGAAATCGCCTCGATTGGAGTCCCGTAGCACCATATGCAGTCTGAGGTAGATCAACGGCCAAGGGACTAGGAGACATAATTCAGAGCTTCAAATGATAAATCTGACCGGGTGGATGGATTCGGGTTGATGATCGCAGCCTAACGGCACAAAAATCAACTCATTCTGACCTCTATAGCAGCCCCTACAACAAGAAGATGGACGGCCTAGACTGCGCCATGTGGTGCAGCGCAGGCCACCAGCACACGCACACAGCACCGCACGCGCGCAGTAGCACGGGAGCGCACGCGGGTGCACAGGCACGCATGTGCTCAGCTCTAGCGCAGAGTCAGCGCATGGGTGAGTGCGTGTGCGGTGAGGCATGAGTAGCGCCAGTGCAACGTGAGGTGGACTACAGCGATGCATGAGCTGGACTTACAGCGATGCTTACAGCCATTGGTAATTCATCGCATGCCAACAAAGCCACCTGTGGGCGCCAGCGAGCATGAGCTTCCTACAGCGACATTTCCAGCGACGACCTGGATGTCACTAATGGTCTCATACCGATTTTTGCCTCTTCTCCACCACTATAAAAGGACCTACACCCCCTCCCTTCCAAGCCATCTGTACCTACTCTACTCCCACCTACTCCCAAGCTCTAGCAAGCCTACCAACGATCCATTAGAGCTTATTCTCAAGCTCCCAAGGTGCCTATTAGTGTAACGAACCTCTACTCCACCAGATACTCCTCCAACTTCCCATCTCCCTTCATAGGTCACCTTGGAGTTGTCCTCCCACCTCCATTCCGGTAGCAGATCACCTCTGTCTTCTCACCTCCATTCTGAAGCCACGTCGAAGCTTTCCTCAACACGATGTTCTCCTGCATCTCACCTCCATCGTCCCTCTCCTCACCTCCTTCTTCTGAGCTTCCGTCAGGCACCGTCATCTCACCGAACAGCCGATTCGAGAGATTTCCTCTCACCTCTCTCTCCTTTTATGCTTTCATAGTAGATTATAATAAACATTGGATTGATATATATACCATTTTCGTTCCTCATCTCTATCTTGTGCTTCATTTGCTTGTCTTTTATTTCAAAAACACAAAAAGAACAAAACCCTAAAATACCAAAAAGAAACGTATAGAAGCGTGGTTTTCACGTAAAGTAAACGTCGCCTCCCTGTGTTCAACTTGGGACTCCCTTGGAGTTTCGGCATAAATTTTATCTGATCGACGTGTTTTGCAACTACAACGACAGGTTACTTGTAACCTCAATTTCTAACACGCGAACTTTATTGTTTATTGTGTTTCTTTGCATTTACATAGCATTAACCCTACTTGTCTTTGATCTACTGTCTTGCAGGTACTCTAGCATGGAGATCCAAGTGCGGTAGACCGGAGTAAAGTGCGGGTAGAGTGTTTTGTAAGTGTCCCCCACACCACCCCCACCTTAGTTTTCATTCCATAACCGAATAACTCAAACCCAAATCAACTTAGGTGCTTTTTATGAACCCTAGGATAGATTTGTTTGTTTGTTTGCCACCTCCACTCACCTCGCCATCCACATAAATAAAAGTAAAAAATAAAAAAAGTGTTATCTGATTGTGGGATTTCTATATGCTACACACTTAACACCCACAACTTCTCACCCTAAGGTGCACAATCACATCGATTCTACCATTTAACCAGGATCTGACCTGTGGACCCGGTACACTTAATTCAACACACAAATAAGTGAGTAGAAATCTGAATAGGTCAAAAATTTCTATGTGCCTTAAGTAAGTGGTGCAATAGGCCAATTGATTGAACTATTTGGAACGCACCACTTAAGATAAAAGCGATTCATCAAGTAGCTTGCCACTTAGGGTTGATTCCTAGGGCTGAACCAGGCACTCCACATTTTTTTCTTTGATTTCTAAAGGAATATATCATCACCAATGCTTGCAAAACTTGGAGTGTTTTCCTAAACTTGATTGAATATACCTAAGATTAAACCCTAAAAGCTACTAAACAAGGTTGAACTCTAAAAGACACATCATCAAATAACCTTGTTTGCAAACCTTGGTTGTGCACACACACACATTTTAATTGATCATTAAGGGCACAACCCATCTAAAGGGCCCATCACATTCCTGAAGCACCATTGTCCTAAGTCTAACTAAAATTGATTAGACATTGGCCCTAAGGACTAGTTCGCTCGTCGGGATCCAAATTGAAATTGTTCACGATTAACCTACTTATACTAGTCAATCTGATGTCTAGCTAGGGGAGTAGCGTCAAATGACCGCGGCTGGGGGGTACACTAGGAACCAGAGGCGCAAGCCAAAGGAAGAACCTTCTCCCTAGTCCCTCCTTCTAACTGGTTGGATTGCCTAGACATAAGTAGAGTAAATCGTCTATAATCTTAAGTTGGGTCCTGAGAGTCTGTAGACCTTTAGGCTACCCAAACTAAGGACAGGCTAGTGTTTTTGTATTGCAAGGCTCCTTTCTCTTCTGATTTCCCTCCTTACTTCACCATGTACCCTTCACATCCTACACACATTTCACATCCTATCCTCCTACCACCACTTATCCCCAAGATGATTACTATCTCGACTTGACTTGTAATTACCCATCCACTAGCCAGGATGACTTTGATTGGGGATATGAATCCAGACCTCAGGGTCTAAGGCCTAACCCTGGACGACAAGACTATGATTATTATCCTTCCCTGAGCTGTAATGATTATGGATCTCCATCCTTTGGTGACCAAACCAACCCGATCTACAATCAGGAAGGATATCATGATTATAACACGTACCCACCCCAGTATTCCACTGAATATAGGTCGCCACCATCCTTTGAACAACCTAGAATGACCTACTTTTAGGGAGGGACCCGAGAACCTCGACATCTTGACTCCCCTAGATTTAACCTGAACCCACCCAAACCTAAACCGAACCAGTCGGTTCAAGTGAACCAGATCCAGGAAAGGGTGTTGGTTAATTTGAGGAACACTATACAATCTTTAGAAGCTTAGCCAACACCATGCACTGAAGCACTAGAGCCTATGATCAAAATGATTGATGAACTTAATAATTCTCTATTGGACTTGCTCCAAAGTGTTAGGGATAGGGACTTGGGTGAGTTCCTTCTTGGGAAATTGTCGAGGTTGAGGATGAAATTTGTGATTGCACTAGTCAAATCTTGGGATGATTCTCAAGATGAACCCCCTTCAGGAGAGCCAATGTCTGAACCCGCTCAGGCGCCTGTCGGGGGGATACATTTTCTGAGATTAGGGATGACCAGGATGGGCTAGAGCAACCATTTGAGGATGAACGGATTGATTTACTCAAGATCCCCGATCCAGGGAGCGAGGAAAAATATGTCTCCATGGACCATGAAATGACATATGATTTTGAGACATATATAAATGAGGATCATGGATTCTTTGACTCTGAGGGTGAAGAATCTTTTGGTGAAGTCTCACTTGAACTTAAGGAAGAGGATTTTAGTGAGACAAATGGGCTTGAGGAATCTGACAAACTAGTTGATAGCCCAGTTATTGAAGATTTGGATTCGGTTGGGGTCAACTTGGAGGATCCAAATCTTGATGATTCAATTAGTGACCCCAGTCCTCATCTGCACCTCGAGCTAACTTCTGAGATCTTTGTACCCAAGTCAATCTTGATTCAGCCACGATTTTTGGACTTGGGAGAATCATATGGGGTGAATAATATGCTAGAGGTCCCAAAGCCTGAGCCCTTGATGTTAGAGGATAGAATTGTTGAAATAAAGATTTGGGTGGCTAATTCTGAGGGGAGTTTGATTTTGGATCTAAGGGTACCTATTGACCTAAAACCACCTACTTTCTACCTGGACCCTTACGATATCTTTCATGTGCAACCCAAGCTCGAAATAACTGATTATTTTTCTGAGCTAGATGTTAAGTGGACAACTGCACCTATTGAACCATCTTTACCCATTGTCCGACACTTTGGTCTTGGGTTGCACATCACTAAACCACAGGTTCAGCCCCACAAACACAACAACCTTCAGTTCTCGGTGATTTTCATCCAGAACCTGAGAACCACTCGACCTTGGGGCATGGGTCTGCACCATAATCTCATCCACATTTGTGGATATCTTCTGTGGACAGGTTTCAAGATCAACCTTTTGATTTTGATTCTGACCCGCATGTTGAAGCGACTGACTCGATCGTGTTTTAACTGTTATTGCGTCATAGTATAGGTGATCAAGCGTCGTCAACAAATAAAAGTTTTTATTACTCGAAAATCGGAGTATCCGAGGTCGAACACAGGGAGCAATCAGAATTTACTACTAATCTCAAATGTAATTGAACACTCTAATTTACTCAAAAGTTTAATTCAAATGCATTTAAAAAGTAATCCAGGCAAAAGTAAAATTGGACGTCTGATCACAAGATCAGACATCTTAAAAGTGTTTTCCCTTCTTTGATTATTCTTCTTCTTCTGATCTTGCTTTCTTTCTTCTGCATTCTTCCTCCTTACTTCTTTCTTCTGCCTTCTTCTTCTGTGTAGGCTCTTCTTTTCTTTTCTTTTGATCTACAGGTCTTCTTCTTCCTTGATCTTCTTCCTGCCTTTACTTCTTTTCTCCTCTGTCTTCTTTTTCTCTGCAGTCCTTCTTTCTTCCTTCTCTTCTCTTTTCTACGGCTAAGTCTCTTCTCTTCAACTCTCAGCCTACCTGCATAAGGAGCAAAACCTACCCTGTCCCTCTACCTGCACGTCTCTCTCTCTCTGCAAATCGCTCACAGGACTCTCTCTCAGAGCCACAGGTAATCGGGTCGGGCAGCGCACCCAGGACCAGGCTCACCGGCGTGAGGGTGATGCGCGAGGTGTGCTCAGATAAGGTCGGGTCAGATCCCGCCAGATCCACGAGGTGATATCGCGAACAAGGTGAGCGTGAGTAAGGTGAGGGACCTCACCCCTGTGCGTTCGGAGGCGAAGAGATAGTAACACAAAATCAATTTAAATCATACCTGCGCTTTGTATTTTGCCGATGTGGGACTATTAGTTTTGCCCTGCTCTCGCACGCGCCCACAGAACGCTCTTCGCGCTCCGCTCAGTTGCAGCCTCAACTCTCTTCACTGGATAACTGGCTGCTTGCACGCAACTCACTCCACTCCACAGCAGCTGAAATCCTGAAGCCATGGAGCCTGAGCGTGCTTGGAAGCTGCTTCAACCGTTGTCAATGGCGGCTGCAGCTTCGATCCTATCATGCATGAATACGGCCTATTGGCCTAATCAAACCACCTGCAGACCTTCGCCGTGGCACGACGAAGGTGGTACGACGTGCAGCAGGTCGCGGGGTGGCCTAGACGTGCGTGCCTAGGTCGTCCTGTGACCAGAGGTGTGGGTGTGTTCGGGGGGCTGTTGTGGAGGCATAGAGGGATGGTGGATGGGCGGAGGTTGCTCGGTGAGGTGAGGCGGAGCCTCTGAGTTGGTCGGCGAGTCGTGCGGAAGTGTGGAGAGACGGGGGCGACTTGCCGGAGGTTGGTCGGAGGCGAGGAAGATGGCGGTGGTCAGCGATGGTCAAGGGTTGATTGATGAAATAAGGTGAGGGGAATGAAAGAGGGGATAGAGGAGAATAGTTTAAACCTAACTATAGGGACGAAGGGGGATGGAGAGGCAGACGGCTGTACCTACTGTTGCCGGAGAAGAAGATGCCCAGTGGGGGAGGACGGCGGCGACGACGGGGCTGAGGCGGCGTGCACGGGTGTTGCGCGACACGGAGGAGAATCAGGAAGATGTCTCTGCCACTGGTTTTGTGGCAGAGCGAAGAGGAAAGGAAAGGGAGCTCGCCGGAGCTTGCTGGGTTCCCTGGCCAAGAAGGAAGAGATGAATCTGAGGTGAAACCTCAGCCAGGTCGAGCTGAAAATTGGGCGGTCGGGTTTGGGGGTTCTTTTATAGGCATTGGGCCGTGTGTTCAGAGCTTGGAGGGCACGTATCCGTCTCCGATGGCTCGCCAGAGAAGGAAAGTGGGTGGATACCCAAATCCCTCGTGCATTCGCACGAGAGATTGGGATCAAATCAGAGATCATGGCAGGCCTCAGATGGGAGGGAATTCCTCAGAGAATCTCCCTTCCATTTCTGGGAGGGGATCTCTGAGGAATCAGAGAGTATTCCCTCTCTAATCCTCGCCGGAGAAGGACTCTGCCCCAATAATGGTGGAAAGACCTGATTGCAAGGTTGGTGAGGAAGTTAGGGGGCTCTCTGTGATGATTTTCAAAAGTTAGGGACCAAATGATGATTTGGGTGTACTGAATTGCAAAGTAGGTCAAGATGACCTCCCCTTAGGTCCAAATTTTGGTACAAACCTAATTTGGACCTAAGGAATCCAATGGTGAAGTTGGATTTTAGGTTTGACCACGTTTGACTAGATATTTTGTGTAAAAACTCAAATTAGGCCAATTGATGAGCTAGGACCCTAATCTAGGCCAAACTGGGTTCCAAAGGCCAAACTGAATGTTCTAAACCCTAGAGGATATTTTTCCATGATTTTTAAGGGGTTTACTTGATTTTTATCCTGACAGGGACCTTGTTACTTTAAGCGAGTCTGTTTTAGGGTTACCAAATGTCATTTAATTCCTAGATTGCACATGAACCCATGTTTGATTGAATCAACCCACTTTTTATCTTATTTAGACCTTTTGACCTATGTTTTGCCTCTGAGAAATCCCGTTTATGGACTGCAATGGTAAAATTATAATTTTAACCTTTATTTCATGTTTTCTTCTCAAAACACTTATTTCTCCAATTAAGCCTTCTTTTAGGTTATGTAGGAGCTTTTATCTTCTTTATTGGGTCAAAATGAGCTAGTTATGGCTCATGATGAGGCTCTCATCACCGCACTTGTGAATTCTCAATTTCTTCTTTGTATGTATGTTATGCCTAGCTGAAGGCATTAAACTTAGCATGTGTGTATACACTCTTCTCTCTGCGGAGCTGACCGGATTTTCATGACACTCAGGTGATGTTCTGTTTACTCTGCTCTTTTCATGTCTTTATTTTTACAATGAGGACATTGCATCATTTAGGCATGGGGGGTGGATAATCAATTCCTGAAATCATTATGTTAACTCCATAAAATTTCTTTTAGTTTATTATAAAATAAAAAAATTGAAAATTTGAAAAAAGATAAAAAAAGAAATTTGGAAAAGAGAACTTAGGCATTTGGAAGTTATTAACTTTAGGAAATGATACGAGAGGACCTAAATACCTAGACTCTTCAGGTCTTCAGGCTTAATTAGCCTGGGTGTCCACTCGAATGTGGATTTAGTCTCGAGTCCTCGCCAATTAAAATTCATTTTAATTTGGTAAATAAATTGGGATGATAAGTATGCGACCTATCAACCCACCCTCTAATTTGGGGGGACTTTAAGCCTAAGCATCTACACACATTTTTGTGCACTGACTCACTTTCCGACAATTTTTATGGAAATTGGGTAGCTAAGGGATCGACTTGGGTGGTATGGTTGGTAAGTTGTCGGTGATAACAGCTCATTAGTCGGTTGCCCAGAGCCCAGCCACAAGACCATTTTCGTTGTACTGCCTTTAGGTAAATCTTAGATCAGGGAAGCCACCTACTTAGAAAAAAAATAAAAGAAACACTCAAAAAAAAAGAAAAAGGAAAAGAAAAAGGAGAAAATAAAAAAAATAAATAAAACCACACTTCACCGCATGAGTATGGCTGGCATGTTGTCAGTGGTAACAACTCATTGGCCGTTGTCCAGAACCCAGCTCACAAAAAAAAATGCACAATAATTCCCAAAACACTTAGGGAAGAAGCGGGGAAGTAGAATAAACCGGGGAGATATACACTGGGTTCGCCCTTATGTTGACCCCATAAATAAAAGGAGGGAGAAAGCTACCGATTGTAAAGTGAACCTTTAGGCAAGGTCATCTAGGGTCATAGAAACCCGAAGTCCGTCTTAACGACCATTTTGTGAGTCTATCACTTTTTCACAAAGATGCTTAGTACTTAGAGTCCTTTTTGAACCTGGGGCGGGTCAGGTAGCCGTAAAAAGTTATCCTGGAACTCTCAAACTCCAAAAGTACAAAAAAATTAGAAAAGAAGAAAAATAAAAAAAAAAATATCTTCCCTTCTTAAATAAGGCGAGAACTTGGGTGGTCTGCATTCCGGGTACTGTTTTGTTTTCGTAGTTTAGGACATTAGTTGAAATTTTCTATTGTTAATAAATGACTTAGGCCTAAGTGATCTAATCCTAATTCTACTTTTATACAAAGCATATAGTTTAATTTTGCTAGGAACTAGCAAAAGATAGGCATGGGTGTATGATGCAAACACATTTATTGAGGGTAAAATGCCTATTCATGCATGTTCCTAGGCTTAGATTTGCATTTCATGTTATAAATATTGCATAGCATGCATCATTCTGCATTTAGATTAGTTGTATATAATTTAGGTTAATTGCGTCCTTTTGTGGTTAGGAGAGAAGGATATTTATTTTGGAGCCTCGGATTGATGATCCAACCATACGGATCTGATCAAGATGACGATCGGAGTCCAACGCCTCTAAAATCGCCTCGATCAGAGTCCCATAGCACCATATGCAGTTCGAGGAAGATCAATGGCCAAGGGACTAGGAGACATAATTTGGAGCTTCAAATGATAAATCCGATCACGTGGATGGATTTGGGTCGATGATCACAGCCTAACGGCGCAAAAGTTGACTCATTCCAACCTCTGTAGTTGCCCCTACAACAAGAAGATGGATGGCCTAGACTGTGCCACGTGGGGTAGCCCAAGGCACCAACATGTGCATGCAGCACCGCACGTGCGCAGTAGCGCAGGAGCGCACGCGGGCGTGCAGGCGCGCATGCGCGCAGCTCCAATGCAGAGCCAGTGCATGGGCGTGCGCGCCGCAAGGCATGTGTGGCGCCAGCACAACGTGAGGTGGACTATAGCGATGCATGAGCTGGACTCATAGCGACGCTTACAGCCATCGGTAATTCATCGCATGCCAGCAAAGCCACCTGTGGGCACCAGCAGGCATGAGCTGCCTACAGCGACGTTTCCAACGACGGCTTGGATGTCACTAATGGTCCCTTACCGATTTTGGCCTCTTCTTCACCACTATAAAAGGACCTACACCCCCTCCCTTCCAAGCCATCTCTACCTACTCTACTCCCACCTACTCCCAAGCTCTAGCAAGCCTACCAATGCTCCATTAGATCTTGTTCTCAAGTTCCCAAGGTGCTTATTAGTGTAACGAACCTCTACTCCACCAGATACTCCTCCAACTTCCCATCTCCCTTCATAGGTCACCTTGGAGTTGTCCTCCCACCTCCATTCCGGTAGTAGATCACCTTCATCTTCTCACCTCCATTCCAGAGCCACACCAAAGCTTTCCTCAACACGACGTTCTCCTGCATCTCACTTCCATCGTCCCGCTCCTCACCTCCTTCGTCTGAGCTTCCGTCAGGTGCCGTCGTCTCACCGAACAGCCGATTCGGGAGATTTCCTCTCACCTCTATCTATTTTTATGCTTTCAGAGTAGATTGTAATAAACATTGGATTGATATATATACCAATTTTGTTCCTCATCTCTATCTTATGCTTCATTTGCTTATTTTTTATTTCAAAAACAAAAAAAAAATAATAAAGCCCTAGAATACCAAAAAGAAATGAATTGAAGCACGATTTTCACGTAAAGTAAACGTCACTTCCCTGTGTTCGACCCGGGACTCCCTTGGAGTTTCAGTATAAATTTTATCTGATCAACGTGTTTTGCAACTACAACGACAGGTTACTTGTAACCTCGATTTCTAACATGCGAAACATGCATGACCAGGCATCATATCGCGGTGGCTCATGTTGCCCAAGGTATGGCAATGAGTGCATGCTTTACAGTAGTCGTGTGCATCCTTGAAGATCGTGAGTTAATAAAGCCACACTGGAGGACTTTAGTTGAGGTTTTATGTCCGGAGAAGTATCCATCGCAGTCCTGGTCATGGCAGAAGGACATAATGTCCTGAATTTTCACTTATGGGATGCATCGTCTGATGATCTGATCAACACCAATGTTGAAAAGGTACGGGTCTTCCTAGATGTAGTACTTGGCATCAGAAAGTAACTTGTCCTTCTTGGCCTTCGGCCAATCAGATGGGATCTAATGTGATGCCAAGTAGTTAACCAAATCAGCGTACCAGGGAAGTCCTACACCGATAGTCAGGAGGTGCTCATCAGGAAAGTGTTCTATGATTGGTCCAGAAGGGTTGATGATATCAAAAGGAAGGCAGGACAAGTGATCAACTACCATGTTCTGTTTTCCCACCTTGTCACGAATCTCGAGGTCGAATTCTTAAATCAGCAAGATCCAATGGATTAGTCGAGGTTTCACGTCCTTCTTTGCAAGGAGGTACCTCACTGTGGTTTGATCCAAGTATATTATAACACGGGAACCCAAAAGATAGGATCGAAATTTTTTCAGGCCAAATACTACAGCTATCAGTTCTTTCTTAGTAACTGTGTAGTTACGCTGAGCCTCGTCAGGTGTCTTGCTAGCATAGTAGATGACCATGGTGTTTGGAGATCGTAGATCGCATTTTTGATAAAAGCGTCATAGTATAGTTGCGAAATATGATCCAACAAAGATATTATTTTGAAAATAACGAGACTTTGAGTCCCGGTCATTCATCTCTGGGAGGCGCTGTTTTTGTTTTTTTTGAAATCAATCTTAAAGCCGCTCTACTTTATTTAAATGACATGCTGGTGCGTAATATATAGGCGGTTAAAAAATAGGTAGTTAAATCACGCAAATATGATAATCATTTAGCTCAAGGTGATTTCAAACACATAAGAGATATATATATATAAAATGAAATTTCATTCATCGTGGGAGAGTTGTTGCACAAGGAAATCTAGAGGAAAGCTTATACATGAATGCTTAAAATTAAATCTAAAATTAAATCTAACTACCAGAAAATGATTGCATACAAGAGTCAGTGGGGGGATTTCTCATGCACCATTGGGGGAGAAGTAAGACTACTCTACTAAGCAGTAAATGAAAGCAATAAAAATTATGAAGAGCATGATCTAGAGCTAGAAGAATAGAGGGCATTCAAGGGTGGTCCCCGTTGGCCTTGGAGTGGTCGAGAGGAGAATGAGGGGCGGCCAATGGAACTTAGGCCGGCCCTTGGAGAGAAGTATGGTTGATATAGCATCCCGGCATGGTGTCCTCCATGGTGGTGGTAGTGAGCTCGTGGAGGTGGAGTGAGTGGCTAAGTGGAGGTGGCGTGAATGGCACCAATGGAGAGCAATTGCCAAGGGAGTGAATGGGTGCCAATGGCCACCCGTGGGGTCTTTTTATAGACCCAATGGAAGCTCTCTAGAGAATTATGGAATTCTCTAGAGAGGCCTGTGGTGGGAGCTCGTGGGAGAGTGAGAGAGAGAGGGTGGATGGTGGTTTTTAGATCCACCAAATGTGGATCTAAAAATTGAATGGCTCTTGGTTGCTATTTTTGGCAACCAAGGCAACCACACATGGTAGAGAGTTCTAGAGAACTCTAGGCTAGATATTTTCGTGTGGATGGTGTGTGTGGGTGTGTGTGGGTATGTGTGGGTCGAAACTTAGGTGGCTAGGTTGATTAGGTTGGGTTCTAGTGGGTTTAGGTCAAGGTAGGTCTCAAATTAGGGTTATAAACCCTAATTCACTAAGGTAAAGTGCAATTAAACTTAATACAAGTTTAATTGGGTGTGTGGAAACTTAATTGAGAGTAAAACAACTCAATTAAGTCAGGTCTAGGTCAATTGGACTCTCACTGAGTCTAATTGGACAGTGTGTGCTAAGATCAGGGCTCAATTGGACTCAATGAGTCCAATTACATAGGCTGATGGAATTGACTAAGATCCAAGTCAATTAGGTTTAGTGAGGACCTAATTAGGTCCTTAGGGAGGTTTAGAGGTGATGTACTAGAGTTAGGGCACCTTAATTTAGGTTCCTATGGGGTTGGAATTGGGTTTAGGGACCTAGAGATCCAAGATCAAGGCTTAAATCTCAAAATAGGAATTGGAGAGCAGTATCAGACGTCTAATTATATAATCAGACGTCTTATACTCAAAAATCAGAAGTCCAGACTTGTTGTCTGGACGTCCAATCAGAGTCAGGAAGGATTTCAGGTTCTGTTTTGGGTATTCTGCAGAAATTAGATGTCTGAAAAAGTGTCTGGACGTCCAATAACACTGCAGAAGTGGGTTTGAAGTGTGCGGGAGTTGGCTAAGGGTCCTGGACGTCTTAAAACTTATCTAGACGTCCAGAGAAGGGTTGGAACTAGGGTTTTAGGGCTTCCTAAGGTGTTGTGACCTAATATAATGGTGGCTAAGGCTTGGGGAAGTCTCTAGGCTATCCTAGGGCTAGGATGGACCTATGCTCTTCACATTTTACTGCTTTATTTCTACTTAATAGAATAGAAAACCTTTAACCCCCTTACATTATTATCCTACATCTAAACTAGGCCTTCTGCTCCAGCTTTGCTACAACTCCTGTTATTCCTGATCCAGCTTCAGATCCAGCTCCTGATCAAGTTATTCCCTGCAATCGACATAATGTACTTAATCAGCGCATTATAACATTATTTTATGCATAGCTAAAGAAAAGCAGTAAAGATGCAGATAATGCGTATGCATGCATGAATAGCCCTAACTTATGCTAAGTCCTAGCCTAATTTAGGTCAATTAAGACCTATGATTGCTGCGCAATCACATGGGTTTCCCGCCTATTTTCTTCCCAAGTACTGCACCCACTGCATAGTTAGATGCATCGCACAAGATCTCAAAGGGTTGAGACTAGTCAGGGGATTGCAAGATTGGTGCTTGAGTAAATTAATCACGCAGGCTCTCAAATGCCAAGTGCACTCCTCGATAATTTCTAAAGGGACATCCCTTGAGAGAAGATTAGTTAGGGGGAGTGCAATTTTCAAGAAATCGAGAATGAATCGATGGTAAAAATCAACATGCCGTAGAAAAGAGCAGATGTCTTTGACCGAGCTAGGCATGGGTAGTTTGGAAATCAAATTAACCTTAGCTCGATCAACCTAGATGCCTTTTTCAAAGATGAGGTGGCCCAGGACAATTCCCTCAGGTACCATGAAGTGGCTCTTATCCCAGGAAAGAATCAGATTCATGTCGATACAATGCCTGAGGATTTGGACCAAGTGCAGGAGGCAATCGTCAAAAGATTACCCAAATACCGAGAAGTCATCCATGAAGACTCCAAGGTATTCACCTACCATATCTGAGAATATGGGAAGCATGCCCCGCTGAAAAGTGGCAGGTGCATTGCAGAGACCGAACGACATCCTACAGAACGCGTACATCCTGAAGGGGCAGGTAAAGGTAGTCTTCTCTAGGTCTTCAGGATGGATTGCCACCTAGTTATAACTAGAGTACCAGTACAAGAAGTAAAAAATCGATTCCCTGCCAATTTCTTAAGTATCTGATCAACAAATGGCAGTGGGAAATGATCCTTTTCCGTGAAGGTATTTAGTCTTTAGTAATCAATACAGACTCTCCATGAGTTGTAGTCTCTTCGATTTCAGTCGTAATCACGGTGAGTCCTGCCTTTTTAGGAAAAACCTGGACTGGTCTCACCCAACAACTATCGGAGATTGGGTAGAAGATACCTGCATTTAACCACTTGATGACCTCCTTTTTCACGACATCCTACAAGTTTGGATTTAAGTGTCTTTGCATTTCATGAGATGGACGTGAGCCCTCTTCGGTGTAGATGTGATGCATGCAATATGAGGGGCTAATGCCAGTCAGATCATCAAGAGTCCACCCAATGGCTCTCTGATGCTGCTGGAGGATAGAAATCAAGTGGGTTTCCTGATCAGAGGTAAGGTGGGAATTGATGATCGTAGGAAACCTCTGATTTGAACCCAGGAAGACATATTTGAGATGGTCAGGGAGGGGTTTCAACTCCATTACTGGATTTTCAACAGTAGCAGGTGGTTCAGGGTGAGGTTCAAGAGCAACGACAGGAGCTAATGGTATCTCTAGGTCTGGTTCAAGCTACTCTAAGTGTGGGTTTGATCCATTTGTGGTTGATCATCAAAGATAAGCAGGTTTTCCTCGACACATGGGTCGTCAACCATGGACTCGATGTCACAAATTTATTCGATAACCCCACAATTAATTCCTTTTTGAGCCTTAAAGATGTCGATCTTTAGTGTCTTATTCCCAAATTTTAACTCAATTTGGCCCTCCTCACAATTGATATTGGCCCTAGCTGTGGCCAGAAAAGGTCTCCCTAAAATGATTAGTGTGTTCTTCAAGTTCTCAAGAGCATCCATGTCTAAGACTATAAAATCCACGGGGAAGTAAAAATCTCAAACCCTAACTATGACATCCTCAAGAACTCCTTTAGGTGACTTGATAAATCAATCAACCAACTGCAATGTCACTTCTGTCGTCTTAAGCTCAATTTCCTCAAGGTGGTCAAGTAGGGATGTGGGTATTAAGTTTATGGATGCTCCTAGATCTAACAATGCACGATCAAACTGAATATTACCGATTGTACAAGAGATTAGAGGGGTACCGGGATCTTTTGCCTTAAGCGAGAGTTTACTCAAATTGATGGAGCTGGGTTGCTTCGACAATATGATCGTGTTCCCGCCTTTGATTCACAGCTTACGCTTTGATGTACATATATCTTTTAGGAATCTTGCATAAGCCGGTACATGGTGTATCGCATCCATCAAGGGGATGTTTATTTGGACCTGCTCAAAGAGCTTGACCAGGTCCTCCTCAAGAGCCATGGGTTTGGTTTTCTTCTTTCCCTTGGTCAAGGCCTTGGGAAATGGAACTTCAGTTGGTTCCTCTAGAGTTGGCTCAGGCTCTTTATCAGGGATCAGGTTGTCCTGGATAACCAATCTAGGGTTAGGGTCTACAGTCTCAGGTGAGTTGTGGCTAAGAAAAGGTGGGTCCTATGTTGCTTTCCCACTACGGGTGGTGACGGAATTTAATCCTGCTTAATTCTGGTTTGGGCTAGGGAGGATAGGTGTCTGCTGCTGAAATCCAGAATAAGAGGTTGAAGCACCCATCCCTTCAGGGGATGGAGTAGAATGAGCCTGATAGACAAAGTGGGCTTGGCCCTGGTTTGGATTCATAACACACCTCTGGTTCAACACGTTATTTGGATTCGGAAGAGGCTGAGAAGAGAGTGCACCCAACTGGTGAGCACTTGCCAGCTGGGCCAATTGATTGCGTAGCTTAGAGATCTTTTCTTTATGTTGTTTTTGCATGCCAACCAAGATCTAGAGAATCATAGATGTATGATCTTCCATAGGTGGTCTAGATTGGAAATTTTGATTAGGCCTTGGTTGAGTGGGTTGATAGGGACGCGGGTTTTGTGGTCGAGGTTGGAATTGGGGTCTTGGATTTGGGTTATTTCCTAGCCATGCAAAGTTTGGATGATTATGCCATCCAAGGTTGTAGGTATTGAGAAAGGATTCTTCTGGATGGCGTGGAGATCCTCGTAGGTCTTAGGAGCTCCAGAATAATCAGGGTATGAGGGTTCAGAGTTCCCCCAACTGTGGTAGGCTGGCCTAGAGTTTCCTCCAAAGCCATAATAGATAGGGGTGGGTATGAATCCATACCCGGAGACTGGTAGATATTGTGTGCAGCTTCCCTACCTGAGGGAAAGTGTGTATATGTTCTTTGTGGTGCAGAGGTGGTCTTGTGTAGATGTCGAGTGATGTTGTCCACCTTCTTCTCAATGATGGAGACCTTATTCAATTGACTGGCTACCAACTCCAAGTCAACAGATGCGAAAAGGCCTCGAGATTCATGTACCCCCCAATTGTTTGTCAATGTGTGGGTGGACGTTCGGTCGTATGCACCTAGTAACTCATTGTTCAGGGAGTTCTTACACATGTTCTCGAGAATTCCCCAAATCTCTTCTTCATGTTGACCTATGATGCTGGCACCACAGGTTGCATTGACAAATAGCTTGATGTCATCACGGAGCCCATGGTAAAAGGTTTAGACTTGTTCCCACTTCGAGACTCCGTGATGGGGCATTTGTGCAAGAGATCAAGAAAACGATCCCATGCCTCGTGTAGAGATTCTCCCTCTCCTTGGGAGAACTGTGTGATTTGGTGCCACATAGTGTTTGTGCGACCAATGGGATAGAATTTTGTAGGAAGGTGGTTTGAAGTTCTTCCCATGTGTTGATTGCATGTGGATAAGTTTGAAACCAATAGGCACCTTTGCCGGCCAAAGAGAAGGAGAAGATCATTAAGAGCAAGCCGTCTCGATTCTGCATGTCTGACCCAAAGGTATGGGCCAGATGCTTCAGATTCTTGATGTGTTGGAAAGGATCCTTAGAGTTCAAGCCATGGAATTTTGGAGTCATGTGAAGCATACTAGGCTTAAGCTCCACCTCGGGTCCTCCCGTAGGGATATTGATAAGTGGTTCGATCTCCACTGTCGCAGGATTGTATTGATCTCACATTTGAGGATGCGGCAATGGGTTGATGAAGGCATTGATCTAATCTCTGAAATCAAAGAATTGTTGTGGTTCAAAGTTAGGTCATTCTAGCTGATCCATGGTTGTGATTGGAGGTTCGGGCTTAGAATTAGAGGAAATGTCAATATGATTAGGTTGTTGAACAAACACAGAGGTCGAGGCTTGGCCTCGACAAGAGTGAATAACTAATGGAGGTCTCAAGGTTGGTCTTAAGGACCTCCTCCTAAACATGCAACGTTGGAGAAGATGAGGGATAGAATATCAGATGAACCCAGTCGAGGCACCCAAAGATTTTTGGATGACTATAGAGGTTCCGAGCAGATGATACCCTTGGATTGGAAAAGTCATCCACCTAAGAATTACCTAGGTAGGCAGGAAGGGAGAGTCTCGTAAAGACCCCTATTAGGTAGAGTGTCTCCACGGGTTACAGGGTTTCCCCTACCCGACCTTCCTTGTCACTGAGGGTCCAGGTAGACCAGAATGGTGACTTGACTTCTTAAGTCTACCAATTTTAAGTTAAGAGCAAGGGTGCTTATGATTTCACTTGAACTTTTAAGATATTTTTGTGTAAGGTGACCTAATTTGAAGATTGGTTGACCCCACAATGTAAGTCAACTTCACCTATTTGTCCTTTGAGATTATTAGGTCCTACTCTTAGGATTCAAGTGAGATTTAGAGCCTGATTTTAGGGTTTGCTTGATTAGGTAGATTCAATCAAGGCTTGGGTACACACTGTTTGGGAAGATTGATTCTTCCTTTTTTTCTTAAGCAAGTGTGTCTCTAAAATCCTAGAAATAGAAACCCTAATTGGCTCTGATTGGTCCAATTAATTAAATCCAAATCTGGCACCTAGGGCTCAATCAAGAAGGTGGTAGCCTTAGGTGTCTTAAACCTCTAAGTAGGTGCAAGAATCAGGTTTGGGACGTTTTCTAAAAGGAATGTATCAAATCAGGCAACTTGTGATGATTAATCTAAGAATAGAATGCAAGTTAGCCCTAATTCATTTTTTCTTTTTTTAGCTTTTTCAGAATTAGGGGCTTGGGAGAAAGTGGATGGAGTTTACCTACCCTTGGAGTGTTTGGTGCATGTCTGACTCTCCTTGATTAGATTCCCCTGCATAGATCACAACAAAATAGACAGAGTAAGTTAGTATCAAATCAGATATTGAAATTAAGAGATCAAATTGCGTGTTGCTCCCCAACAACTGTGCCAAAATGTTGCTCGCTCTGAATCAGTGTTTTACGAAGTAATGCATCGTAGTATAGCTGATAAAGTGCGAAAAGCAAATAGAATTTATACTCAAATGAAATTCGAGGTCGAACATAGGGAGCAATTAGCAATTTAATACTCAAGATTGCAATTCCAAGCATAAAGGATATAAATATAGAAGCAAGAGTCAATGTAGTAAAAAAGATTAGGTTAAAATGGTGATTTGAATCACCAAACTACCCTATTACAATTATACTAAATAATGTAATAGTACTAGTCAACCAAATGCCACATAAATTGAGTGCACAGTGCACTCCCTGTCAGAGATCAGATGGCTGGAACTTTAGTCAGACAGCTTAACCGTCCAGATGCTGCAGTGCCAAGAGGGCACTCTTCTTCTTGGCTTCTTCTTCTTCAACTTCTCCAATTCTTCCTTTCCTTTCTCTCCTTGGCTTCTTCTTCTTTTCTCTTTTCTCTTCACACACAAGGGAGGGAACTCACGAATTTTGGCGAAGTGTTGGGGGCTTTCAGGAGCAAAACCCCCCTTTCCACACTCTCTCTTTCTCTCCTTTCTCAAACACGGGTGTATAAGCAGGTCGGTAACCGAATAATCGAATCAGGGTCTAAGTTCGTGGGCAGTGGTCACGAATGAGGGTGCGTAGAGTGTGCAGGGGACCTCACCCCCCAATGTCGAGGCAGTAAGGCTTCGACACTTTTTTTTTCATCTGAGGTTGAGGCTCCATTGCTTGCCAATGTGGGACTAAAGTCCCACCTTTGTTCTTCGCACAAGGCAGTGAAAGCTGCAGTCGCTTCCTTCGTCAAATTGGCATAGAGGACTTGGTCAAAGGCCCGAATTTATCAGCGAGGAAACTTCTTTGGCTGAATTTGTGTCACCTGGAGCAAGTGCCTGGGAATTGTGTTGCAAGAACATGTGCTGGAGCTCTGTCGAAGCAGCTACGTCAATGGCGACTGGTGACGAGTACCTAAAAATCAAAATAAGGGCCTCACGGCCACGTCAGAGGATTTCAAAAACATTGCCGGGTGACGACGAGTGCAGTGCAGGTGTTTAGGTGAGGTGGCGTGGTTGGGAACCTTCGGGCGAAGGCCATGAGTGCGAGTGAAGGCATGTGTGTTCGGTGGCGCTATAGGGGGATCAATAGCCCTTAGTGAGTGAGGGGTTTTGATTGTCCTGATGAGGTAGAGGTGTGGAGCATGGGAGCGACATGTTTGAGTATGTGTGGAAGCCACTAGGGCTCGCCAGAGGTATGTCGGCGAGGTGGACGATGAAGTCGCGTAAGGCGATGCAGTGGTTGAGTCAGATTGGTGAAGACGAAGTTGTGAAGTAGCGGAACTAGGGAGTTGATCTGAGTAGGTAGCGGATGACGAGGAGGAGGAGCAACATTGGGTCTGGTATGGCTGGCGCCAGAGACGAAGGGAGCTCTGTTGGAAGAGAACAACGACAATGAAGGGAGGAAGCGCCTCAGGGGTATGTCGACGTGCGGAAGAAGCTAGGGAGTCGAGACCAGCCGGCTATAGTCCATGATGGCTGGTGAAGAAGCTCAGAGGAAGGGGTCACCGGAGTGAGGCAAAGCGAGCTGAGGAGGAGAGGAAATAGGGCTTGATTTGGCTCAATTTCTCGCTAAGGAGGTGAGGAATGCCATGGGGGGTCTTTTATAGGCTTAGGGAAGGTTGAAGAGTAGGAAACAAGCTTCAAAGCTTGCTTAGGATTCAATAATAATCCCACTAATTTCGTGGGTTTGCACGCATGAATCAGTGGGTTTTAGGAATTAGAATCGATCCTAATTGGTTTTCCTATGTATGAACATCAATCCCACCAAATTTGGTGCGATTTGATTGCCATTTGCGTGAGTTTGATTCGGTTAAAGCCTACCTGGAGCTTGGTTAGCCTCCATTGGCGGAAAGGACTGATTTGAGAAGAAGATGAAGAAGTTGGGGAGCTTTTTGCAAGGATTTCAAAAGTTGAGGGGTTATTTGAGAGAATAAGAGTCAGACTTGGACCAAAATGTAAACTAGGTCGAAATAATCTCAGATTGGGCTCAAATTTTGGTATAAACCTAATTTGGACCCAAGAAATTTAATGGTGAAGTTGGATTTAGGTTTAGACTAAGTTTGATTGGGTAAATTATGCATAAATCTAAATTAGGGCAACTTTCTATCTATGACTCTATTTTAGGTTAAAATGGGCTCTGATGGTCAAATCAAAGGTACCAAACCCTATAGAATATTTTTCCATGAATTTTAGAGGGTTTAGGTAAATTTTATCCTAACCAGAACCTCAGTTAATTAAGAGGGTCTATTTTTAGGATTTTAGATGTCCATTAATTCTTGAAATGCATGAAAACTCGTTTATATCTGCATGGACCTACTTATTAGACATTAATGACCATATGACCTTTTATAAACTTCTGAAATACCCCATGGTTATTCTGTATTTATGAAATGTAGTTAAAATTGCAAAAATAACCCTGGTTTCTTATCTTCTCAAAACATAACATTATGCTTATATGACCCTTTGATGGTTATGTAGGAGCTTTTATTGACTTTATCAGACCAAATTAGCTACTTATGGCTCATGATGGTACTCCCATCAGTAAGTGAGGTATAAAAATATTTTGTATTGTCCGTATAACATGATCATAAGTATCGATGAGTAAGTATTTTGACACAATTATCCCCACCAAAAATCTATAACCTACGGGTTAGAATACCTATTGTTTGGCCTCAAATGCATCTAGACTTATGCAAGTGTGTGTATCTATAAATTCATTTAAATAATAACATCAAACAAATATAAAGTGGGTACATAGTAGAATCAAATTTAATTTTATAAATCAATCAAACATACATTATAAAATCAAATAAACAATTAGAAGAAAGTGGGTACACCACACAATCAATCAAACACCTTCAATTTACTAAATCAAGTGGGTACACCCCACAATCATTAAAAAATTCACATTCTAAACCTAAGTGAGGACACCCCACATTTTAAACATAATTAAAAATTCACATTCTAAACCTAAGTGGGCACACCCCACTTTCTAGACATAATTAACTGGGCACACCCCACATTCATTCACAAATGAATTAAGACAACTTAATTTTATACATCAACAAAGTACGTGAATCACAGAGAAGGTGTCCAACAATGCGAGATACCTAAATCAAAATACAAATATTTATAAGAAAAAAACTATAAAAAATTTACACAAGTTTAACCACATTTTCTATTTAATTAATTACATTTATTAACCTAATTTTTAACCTAGGGTGGATGGAGGAGGAGGAGGAAGAGGAGGGGGCTATACTATCATGGGAGAGGGGGGGATGGGGAAGGGGGGTCGATGGTGGTGGTTTTCGTGAGGTGGAGGAGGAGGATGGAGGGGGCAGGCGAAGGAGGTGGGAGGGGGTGGATGGCGAGGCGGAGGAGGATGGAGGGGCAGCCGGATAAGGAGGAGATGGCATGCGAGGGGGTAGATTAGGAGGAGATGGTGTGGCTGGCGGTGGCACTGTGAGGAGGAGGGCGACGGTGGCAAGCATGTGGAGGAGGAAGACGACAAGGGGAGGGGGTTGGAGGAGGTCGGAGGAGGATGGCAATGGGAGGAGGAGGAGGGGTGCTTACCAAGGATGAGGTGACGATGCAGCCAGAGGTTAATCGTTGGGTTCTAGAAGATGGGAGGAAATGAAAGGGGAGAGTTCTGGGGAAGCAGGTGTTGTCAGGCTAATATTACACCTTTAACGACGATTTTATATAAAACTGTCATCTCAAGTCAGGTTAGGGCATGAAATTTTGCACCCAAGGGAATTTTTGTGAATGACGTACACGGCAGTTTCATAGAAAACCATTGTGTACGTCAATGCGGGAACCTCCACACATAAGACAGTGGGTATTGAGGGTTAATATACAGGATAGTTTTAATTAAAACCATCATCTATATTATTAATAAGACAATTTTAAAACTGTCGTTTATATATGTTGTTATAGAAGACAATTTTAATCAAAACCGTCGTTAAAAAATCATCTTGTACGTCAATGTGGGGACCTCCACACACAAGATGGGGTATGGAGGGTTAATATACACAATGGTTTTAGTTAAAACTGTCATTTATATCATCAATAGGATGGTTTTAAAATTGTCCTTTATATATTCTACTATAGAAGATGATTTTATAAAACCCATCACTAAAAAAACATCACGAAAGCCCATTTTTCTAGTAGTGCACCATCACCTTCACCACCACCACCACACACACCCTTCACTACACTCCAATCCATTAGCAGACGCACCACCTTACACTCTGCACTTACACACACCCACTCACTCTCTTGAGCACACACTCACCTACTAACCATCCATAACTCAACACCACCATTAGAACCCTAAGTACATGGTCGTCCCATCTTCCTACTGATAGGTCCACTTTAATGAACTAAATTAGAGCCTAAGAATATTGTTATTGGAATAAGAGATTAATTTAAGGCATGCATGATATTGACAAAATTATGTGAGCTCTATATTTATCATTTCATGCATTAACTACATTAATCTTTATATGGAGTGATTAATTATTCATTTTAGAGGTAAGGGCATCACATCAAATCTCAATTTGAGATATCTTAGTAATGTTGGGATTTTGTTCTAGCAAAAATAGCAAGGAAATCAGTTTTAGAGTGCATCCTTATATGTCTTTCAATTAATTGCATTTCCTTATTTTATTTTCCCTCAAACCTCTATCTTTTTTGGGTCTCATAAAATCACGTGACTATCTCGTTAACTCTCTCTCTTGTTTTCTCTCTATAATAGGCACACAAAGACAGAGGGGAGGATCATCATCTTCCTCCAGAGAGAGAGTCCTCTCCCCACACACAGAACCTCCACTGTGCAACAGGCATCACTGTGAGCCTCCGCCTCGACACCTCAACCGCAATTGTGCTTCTCGATGAGAGTGGTGACAGCATGCTCCTCGATATCTGCTACCGTGAGTCACCACCACCACTGCATTTTGCCCACATCCTCGCCAATTCCATCATCGTAATCGGTGGTGACAACACCGACACCCGCAACTACGATACTCCACCTCAACAGTCATCACTGTGTCTCGTCCACGACTATGACGACAAACCACCACCACAACCGCATCATCCTCTACTACGTCTGCTAATCAACACAGAATAGGCTTCCTCTCTCTCTATTTTGTTAATAGGTCTGGGACAGTTCTTAAACATCTAGAGATCAACACCAATCTCTTTCTCGATGCTCAGTCACCTCCGCGCACCGATAGTAGCTCTCACACGGCCACACCCGCGCATGGCCACACCCTTGCATGCACCCTTTTCCTCGCGAGCAGCCTCATCTTCCTCCTCAGCATCATCTTCTTTACACACGATTGCCAGCACCACCACCGTGTGCCCTCGTCCTGAACGCACCAACAACAGCTCCACCGCCGGCCCATGGCATCGACGGCGACCTCCGCACTACCGTCGACTCACCTCTCTAACAATAGGCCATGACATTCCATGCACCCACTGGTGCCACCGCCAACCGGTGCCACTACCCTCGGTGCCTACAACAGTGCGTGCCCACGCACAGTAGCTTGCACACAGCCGCTAGATTCACCTCATGTGCAGCCACGCCCTTAGGCATAACCGCAGATAGTACACCCAGCCTCATCCTCTTCTTCTTCTCCGTCAACAAAGAAGAAGAACCCAAAGTCCTTCGGCTCCTCCACACACAGCCGACATCTCCGGCCTTGATCCTTTGCGCTGGGAATGCCATCGACCTCGCCTCAACAACATGCGCTCGACTACACCCTTAGTCGCACCTCCTTCGACCCACACATGCACGTGCACCAGCCCATCGCCGGTAGTCACTTCCTCACTGTCTAGCCATCTTTGGCAAACTCCTACCGTGTGACAACTGCCATCTCGAAGCCTTTGCTTCAGCCATCCTCCACCGAGCTTCACACCGTTCGCTGTGCCTCCCTCTCCCCGCGCGACCAAGGGGGAGAGATTCCCCTATTTTTCTACAGTAAAGCTCCTATTAAAAACTGCCACAAATGCCATTGCCAAAAACACTATTGCCATATTTGATGAGTTAAATTATTTGAGTGAATTTTCTTTACAGTAAGGCCTCTCTATCATTTTCTCTCTATAATTGGCACGCAAAGACAGAGGGGAGGATCATCATCTTCCTCAACGGAGAAGAGTCCTCTGCCCACGCACAAAACATGCACCGTGCAACAGACATCATCGCGAGCCACTACCTTGACACCTCGACCATGACTGTGCTTCTTCTCAACTAGCGTGGTGACAACACGCTCCTCGATATCTGCTATTGTGAGTCACCACCACCGCTGCATCTCACCCATGTCCTCACCAATTCCATCACCACATATGGTGGTGACAACACCGACACCCATAATTATGACGACTCCACCTCGATGCCCATCACCGGGTCTCCTCCAGGATCACTACGAGGAACCACCACCGCGACCACATCATCCTCTACTACATCCGCTAATCAACATAGAATAGGCTTTTTCTCTCCCTTTCGTTAAGATGTTCGGGATATGTCTCAAACGTCAAGAGATTAGCACCAATCTCTTCCTCGACGCTTAGCCACCTCCACGCATCGGCAGCAGCCCTCGCACAGCCATCCCCTTGTGCGTAGCCTTTTCCTCTCCATCAGCCTCATCTTCCCCCTCAGCATCATCCTTTTCGCATGCGGTCGCCAGCACCATGGCCATGTTCCATGTCTACCTGTCCATATTGCTACGCCGCCACCATGACATATTTCTCAAGAAATGTGTCCAACTCCACTGTCGGCCCACGGCATCAACGGCGACCTTCGCACCGCCGCCGATTCTCCTCTTCGACCATAGGCCATGACACTCACGCACCCACTGGCACCATCGCCCATCGAGATCACCAGCCTCGGTGCCTACAGCAGCGTGCACCTACACACGGCAACAAGGGTGTGAGTAGGCTACGTGTAACCGCTAGTGCCACCTCGTGCGTAGCCACACCCTTGCATGGAATCGCAAACCGCACACTTAGCCTCCTCTTACTCCTCTTCTTCTCCATTGACAGAGAAGAGGAACCTAAAGTCCACCGGTGTTCGCAACATAGATCACGTAGAGAATTAGCACGTTGTAGTATAGCGTGAAATATGTCTCGAGCAAATAAATTAACGAAACTTGGTGAGCCCCAATCGAGCACAAGGAGGCAGAAAGCACTTTTGGTTTCATACGTTATTGATGGGAACACCATCATGAGCCCTAACTAGCTCTTTTTGATCCAATTGAGTCAATAAATGCTCCTACATAATCGCCAGAGAATCATAATTCATTACATAACCATTCTGAAAGAAAAATAAGAAACTAGGGGTAAATATATAATTTTACCAGGTTATCATGAATACAGTACAACCATGGGTTTTCTCAAGGGCTAAATAAAGGTCAAATGGTCTTAATAAGATAATAAGTGGGTTAAATCAGACAGAAAAAGGTTTGCATATGTTTTTAGAATTAAATGACTTTTGAAACCCTAAAAATAGACCCACTTAATTAACCAAGGTTCTAGTCAGGATAAAATTCACCTAAACCCACTAAAAATCACAGAAAAATATTCTCTAGGGTTAGTGCCTTCAATTTGGTCATTAGAACCCATCTTGACCTAAAATGGAGTCTCAGACAGATATTTGCCCTAATTTAGGCTTTTGCATAAATTACCCAATTAAACATTGCCAAAACCAAAATCCAACTTCACCATTGGATTCCTTAGGTCCAAATTAGGTTTATACCAAAATTTGGACCTAAGATGAGCTTGCCTTGACCTAGTTTGCAAAATGGTCCTGTCTGATTACATGTATACCCCAACTTTCAAAGACCCTTGCATACGACCCCCTAACTTCTTCATCATCTTCACAATTAGGTTCCTCCACCATTATCGCGGAGGAAACCTACTCCGACGATCTTTGACAGGAGATTTCTCCTTGACTGATTGGCTAATCTCTTCTAAAATTGGAAGGGAGATTCTTTGAGAAATCTTCTCCAGTATGAACCCATCCATGTGCTTTGATTCCCTCCCAATCTCTCATACAAACACATGAGAGATTTGGGTCTCTTGAAACTCTTAAATATGGTGACCTTCCAAGCTTGGGAAGCTTGCTTCCCAAGCTCTAACCACCCCCTAGAGCCCTTTATAAGGACCCTCAAAGCTCACCGATCTCTTCATGCTCGAAATCAGCCGTGAATCCCCACAATTCCTCTCTCTCTCACGGCCGAAAGTTCCTCGATGTCTAGCGACCTTTTCTACCTCTTCTCATCATCCGTCCACCATACTTACGGTCGATTCATCCTCCCTACTCTTCTCAACATCTTACTGCACCAGTAGAAGCCCGTTCCCGTTTGTCCCCGCCATTTCTACCTCACCAGAATTGCCTTCGTCTCCAATGTCGGCAACACCACATCCGATGCCATCCTTGCCCCACTTCGTCCATCAACCTCCCAGTTAAGTCCCCTATCCCCTCTACTTTCTTCTCCTCCCTTTATTTTCCAAATCCAACCACCAATGCCTCTCCGCAACTCCATCTCTTCCATCTCCATCCACCCCCTCCGACAAGACCATCCCACCTCCACAGACCACAAAAACCCTCGCCGACCACCTCAAGACATTCTCCATAACTCCTTGATCATCTTTCCTCTCTTCATTATCCTATCCACTCACCCACATGCACCCCCGAACACACCCACTCACATGCACACAGTCTAACCTAGCCACACACTCACAGCCACTATCGCTCCACGCCACCACCCCCATCACGTTCATCATGCTCCGGAGACCCTCCCTAAGCGTTCTGATGTAGCCGAGAGGCCGTTTCACTAATTTCAGGTGTTAGCCTTATCTGCCATTGATGAGCAAGCTTCGAGCTTGCTTGAAGCTCGCTCAAGGTGACCCTGTCCAAGGTGAAAGCCCCAGGTCACATGGAAGTGTCTCGTGCACAAGTCCAGGTCCTCAATTGAAGATGCAAGCCTCGCGAGTTGAGGCAATTGGAAGGAGACACCCTGCTGCAGATGTGTGAAGAAGAAGGGTGCAGATAGTCCCACATCGTCGGCTGCAAAGCATGTTGAGGCGCATAAATTGATTTTGTGCTGTTAGCTGTTCACCTCAGTTCATGGGGTGAGGTCCCTCTCACCCGCTCACCCGGCCTCGTCTGTGACACATACCCGCGGACCTTGTCGACCTGATAACCCGCTTGACCTACACTCCTTGCTCACCACCGCACGTCGGTGTGCTTGGACCCAGGTATGCGCCTGGCCCGATAACCCAAATACCCTGTGGCTCTGGGAGAGTGGATCCTAAGAGAGAAAGAGAGAGGATAGTTGCACGAGTAGGGGGAGGGTTTTGCTACAGGGACATTCGGCTGACACTTAGCTGGATTCTGAAGAGGAAAGTCAGAGAAGAAAGAAGAAGAAGAAGAAGAAGAGGACCATAGAGCTAAAGAAAAAGCAGCTAAAGGTAGAAGTAGAAGAGGAGAAGGCCTGAACTGAAGGGCCATAGAAAGAAGAATAAGTGAAGGCCTGAGGAAAGGAAGAAGAAAGAGAAGCTGCAAAAGGATGGAAGAATCAGAGAAAGAGAAGAAGAAAAGAAGGAGAAGATAGTCACTTTAAGTTGTCTGATTTCTAAATCAGACGACAGATCTTAGCTCTCATTTCATACATATACATTGAGTTCCTTAGTTGACATTGTAGGAGTATTTGGTGATCTAAATCACCATTTTACTCCCATCTTTCTGCACATTGATACTGATATTATTGCAAATTATTTTAGTTTGAATTGTGATCTTGATTTCTACATACCATATTGCTCCCTGTGTTCGACCTTGGAATCTTTTCGAGTAATAAAAATCTATTTGCTTTCAAAGCAATTTAGAGTATATTACAACGCTTCATTTTAAACTTGATTTTGCCATGATAAACAGTTATTCCAAATATAAATGCTAGATAGTATAGACATAATATATATAACAATCAAAAGAGTTTAAACATGAATGTAACTACTTATGTAACAGAACGAGGGCACCACGGGTGGTTCATGGTGGCCTTTTGGAGAGGTTGGGAAGAGTAGCAATAATTCGTTGGGGTGGCCCAATGGATGCCTCAAACGGAGGTGCAAAGACGAATGCAGAGAAGACAAGAAGAAGAAGAGAAAGAGGTTAAAGGAGGAAGAAGAAAATGAGAAGTGCCTTCAAAGGGGGGCCCTTTGGCCTCTTTTTATAACTTTAGCGGAGGGAAAAGTAGGTATTTGGCCCCTTAAATCTATGCAAATGCTTTAGATTAATCAGATCCATTGATCGGGAGATCAACGACCCTGATTAACCCTTCCAAATCCTTCTTTTATCCCCAGCTGAATCTGGTGCTACCACGTGGCATCCTATCCACCCTTGGATGAAGATCGCATGGCTACTGATCACCTGTGCTCGTGCCTTCTTTCCTCTCCTTCGCGACTCACCTCTTCTGAGCGCCCAATCCTCAATCGTCCGATTGTAAGATCGAACGGCTTAAACACACGCTCAATCGCACCTTTAAATCCTAGAGAGTGCACGCATGCGTCTCCACACACGTCATCGTGTGTGTTCTCGATCCAGTGCCTTTGCGCCCACCACGCGTCTACTGCAGAGCTGCCTGATGGAGTTCCAACGGTTAATTGTGCCCGCGCTCGCCGCTTCTCCCGATTTCCCACCGGGCACGCTTCGATCATGCGCCCCTCATCTCGTGGAGAGAGCACTAACCAAACTGCTACTCCCACACATTTGTTGCATTTAAGTTTTGTTGGTTCGCATTCTCAGCAGTTGGATGGGAATCCAACAGTCGAGATCTCATCCTCATTTGATGTTGCTGCTAAGGGCGTGTGGCGTGGCTGCATCGTAGCTGTTGGATGACAATCCAATGGCCCATGGTTCTCCTTCCAAATTGGGGCGCAGTAAGGGGCAGCTGCGATGGTGCCACATGGTTCCATTGTGGCCATCCATCTTCTTCTTGTATCTGATGACGTAGGCCTCTGATTAAGTTGATTTTTGCACCGTTGGACATCGAACGTCGATTCGGATCCATCCGCACAGTTGGATTTTTTATCTGAGGTTCGGATATTCTTCAATTTCCCCTTGACTCTTCCTTCTACAGACTCCCTAAGGTGCTACGAGAGTCTGATTGATGCACTCTTGGAAGTGTTGGACTCCCATCATTAGTCCTAACAGGTCCATGAGCTTGGATCGATCATCCGTAGCCCTAGATTACCTGCAATTAATAATACCTCTCAAATAGCACATTATTATGTATAGAAGATATAAATCATCTAAGATGCAAAGTACAATGTGTATGCATGCAGAATGCCTTGCTTAAGCTAGGTTCTACCTTAATTCATGTGAATTAGGGTTTATGATTGCTGTGCAATCATACCCCCATGCCTAAATATTGCTAGTCCTTAGCAAGTGCAAGACTAAATGCATTGTATCAAGAGTTTACTAATGGTTTATTTCTTTTTATTTCATCCAAGAATTCAGAATCCAGCTAACCATGATTATATAATGTTGTAGCTTTTGCAATGGATCCAAGCGAAGAGTGGATACACATTTAAAGTTTGTACTTGACCCCTAGTAAAATTCTATTGGGATAGGCAAACCTCTTCTCTCGGAGATATAAACTATTCTCTGACTTTTGCCCTGGCTTTTGGCTTAGGTAGCAAATGTCTGAGTTAACTAGATTTGTATTTGGTGGCTCACTCTCTTCTGGTGCTACATGGAGACTAGTATTTCAGAATCTAGATTATTAGATTATTGAATAACTTAACTTAGAGAAGGGTTGGAAAACTGTACTCTCTTTAATCTTTTGTACTTTTTCTTCTCTCTCTCTCTCTCTCTCTCTGTCTCTTTCTTTTTCTTCTTCTTCTTGAGCTCACATCTTACTAGATTTATAACTGTACTTGGTGGTCTTACATGGCATTACACTTTAATTAGGTTTTAATAACCCTACAACAAAGTCAGACTCAGCCCGTATTCAGGCGGTCAAAAATGCAGAAAAATAAGTTAAGGTTGTATTTGGTGGTTTGTTAGGGATGGTAAGTGTTTTTGCCTCAAAACATTTTGACTTACATAACTCAAACTTCTTAACACGTTTTTTTTTAAGCAAATATCTCTTTTGTATGCTTTTTCTTCTTTTTTTTATCAATATATATATCTACTGGCACAATGCCATTACCAACATAACATAACACAACAATTCAATACGACATACATACTTTTATTCATGAGGCATCATTTGGGATTTTTGAGGATGACCAAGAGGATCTCAGGTGGCTTATTTAGTGGAAGTGCCTATTCTCAGCACCAGGTAGGGAATGGATAGGATGACATATTTCTGACCTTGACATTAATATCCTCCTTCAGCCAAGGATTCCTAGAGGACAGTCATGACCATCCACCTCAGTCCTAGTTTTATCAGAACCTGCTCTCTGTGTTTTTGCCTTATTTGGTGGCTCTCGTATGGAATTTCTCACAGATTTAGTACGCAAGAACTGAGAGCAAAAACTATGCCCATCTCCGAGTATCATTATTCAATTATTGAAGATTAAAGATTCCTTACACTGGCCTTAGAGCACCAGTAGACTCTCTACTCTCATCTCACGTATGTTTTGGTGGATCTACTAGAAGATAGTTCACCTGACTCCCTGATTGCTGTCCAAGGGTTCAGGAGAAGAAGCAATGCTTCTTCTCGATAAACTAGAGATGTATATCAATTTTCACAGTGGATCCATTTCAAATTCTACATGCAAATGTGAGGTTATACTGGATTCTAAGCTTAGGAATTTACTAAAGAATAAATCTTTAATAAAACCTCTTGATAAAATGATCTAATCCCCTAATGGTTGGCAGAAAATTTTCAATTTTTTATGGACTACCCTCCTATGCCTAAGTGTTTGCATGTCCTCATGCATGAATAAAAGAAATAAGGTAGGGTGTATGTGAATAGAAATCACCTGAAACTGCTTCTAAGTTGTCATTCAGCTCATGCCATCACTACAATGCCATACACAATATGCAAAACAATATGCAAAACACTATGCAAAAATGAGATATGCTATGTACATATGGTATGTATATATGTATACATGTTGAGCTTAATGCCTCCAGTTGGGCAACTCATCAGTCGCACGTCCTCAAGAAGATGTATCGTTTCGTCAGCAGGAGGAGGTTCCTGGGCAAAGAATGGTTTGAGGCACTGGCCATTAACCGTAAAATCGTGCCTAGATTTCAGGTCTCTAATTTGGACCACCCGTTAGGATATGGGTGGACCACCAGAAACGACCCAGTCCACTTGGACTTAAGCTTTCCCGCAAAGAATTTGAGTCGAGAGTCAAACAACCAAACCTACTGGTTAGGTGCGAACTCCTTCCTTTGGATGTGTCGATCATGGAAAACTTTTGTCTTGTCCTTGTATATTTTTGCATTCTCATATGCTTCCCGCTTAATCTCCTCTAACTCACTAAGCTAGAGCTTTCTTTCATAACCTCCGGCCTTGAGGTTAAAATTACACTTCTGCACTGCCTAAAAGGCATAGTGCTCCAGCTCCATGGGAAGGTGACAGGCCTTTCCATACACCATGCAGTATGGTGACATTCCAAGCAGGTCCTTATACGCAGTCCGATATGCCCATAGTGCATCAATCAACCGATTGGACCAATCCTTCCTATCAGGTCTAACCGTCTTTTGAAGAATGAGCTTGATTTGACAGTTTGATACTTCAGCCTACCCATTGGTCTATGGGTGATATGGGGTAGCAATGCAGTGGTGCACCCTGTATTTCTTCAATAATGACCTGAAATGGGCATGGATGAAGTGGCTTCCCCCATCGCTTATCAGGGCACGAGGAACTCCGAATCTCGCAAAAGTAAATTCCTGGACGAAGGATATAACAGTCTTATGATCAGCTCATCTTGCTAGGATAGCTTTTACCCACTTTGAGACATAGTCTACTGTGAGGAGTATGTACTCAAAGCAATGCGAGTTCGGGAAGGGGCCCATAAAGTCGATGCCCCAAACGTCAAACACTTCTACGACCAGAATGGATTGGAGAGGCATCATATCTCTCTGGGTCATAGAACCAACTGCCTGGCATCTCTTACAACACTTAGCAAACTTGTGTGTATAACTGAAAATGGTCGGGCAGAAAAATCCTGACTGCAAAATCTTTGTAGTTATCTTTCAGCCTAAGAAATGGCCCCCACAAGCACCGTTGTGGCAGAAGGATAGCACACTAGAGATTTTCGAATCAGGGACACATCTATGGATGATCTGATCAACCCCAATGCAAAAGAGCAATGGGTCATCCCAAAAATAGAATTTAGCCTCTAATATGAATTTGAGCTTTTGATCCTTGGATAATCTCGCGGGTTGCCTGCCTGCAACAAGATAGTTTTCTATATCAACATAGTGAGGAAACTCAACAGAGTTGATAGATAATAGAGATTCATCTAGAAATCGGTTTGATATCGGCGAGGAGTACAGAATGTAGTATGGGTCTAGCGAGACAAGTGATCCGCCACAACATTATGTGCTTTGGCATTGTCATGGATTTCGACATCAAACTCCTGCAAAAGAAGGATCCATCTGATAAGGCAGGGTTTGGCATCCTTTGCCAACAAATGGCAAAGGGTGGAATGGTCAGTGTAGATGATAACTTTAGACCCGAATAAGTATGACCTAAATTTCTCCAACCCAAATACCACGGCTAGCAATTCTTTCTCAATGACTGTATAGTTACGCTGAGCCTCATTCAACGTTTTGCTAGCGTAGTATATTACGAATGGATGACGCTCTTGAAGCTAGCCAAGAATGGCTTCGACGGGAAAGTCGGAGGCATCACACATCATCTCGAAGTCAAGTGACCAATAAGGAGGTTGGAGAATAGGTGCACTTGAGACCTCGCTTCATAAGGTCTCAAAACACTGAGACACGAGGAGTTGAAATCAAAGGGCGTGTCGGTTACCAGAAGATTCGTTAATGGACAAGCAATTTTTGAGAAACTCGAATGAATCTTCGATAACATCTGACATGCCCTAAGAATGATCTGATTTGCCTAACCATGCTAGGTGGAGGTAATCGCGAAATGATTTCAGACTTAGCTCGGTCAACCTCGAGTCCATTAGAGGAGTTCTTGTGACCTAGTACGATGCCATCCCTCACCATAAAATGGCTTTTCTCCCATGAAAGTACTAAGTTAACCTCTATACATCTCCTCAGAATCTTTGTGAGGTTATCAAGACAAGATGAAAAATTGTCTCCAAACACAGAGAAGTCGTCCATGAACACTTCTACGCAATCCCCGATCATGTCCGAAATGATGGCCATCATGCATCACTGAAAAGTGGCTGGTGCGTTGTAGAGGTCGAAAGGCATTTGCTTAAAAGCGAAAGTTCCAAAGGGACACGTAAAAGTCATCTTGTCTTGATCTTTTGGGTTAATTGCAACTTAATTGTACCTAGAGTATCCATCCAGAAAGCTGAAGAAACTACGCCCGGCTAGCCGTTCTAGAATATGATCAATAAAGGGTAAAGGAAAATGATCCTTTTTGGTAGCCGAGTTTAGCTTCCTGTAATCAATGTAGACCTACCAAGAAGTTGTGGTGCGGGTCAAGATGGATTCGCCCAATTCATTTCTGATTACGATGAGTCCCACCTTTTTGGGCACTATCTGAATGGGACTCACCCACTGGCTGTCGAAAATAGGATAGAAAATGCCTGCATCCAGCAATTTAATGATCTCCTTCTTGACAACCTCCGGCATATTTGGATTTAGGCACCTCTGAGGTTATCTCGCTGGTATCACCCCTTCATCAGTGTAGATATTGTGGGTGCAATATGAAGGGTAAATTCCTTGGAGATCGGCAATGCCCCACCCGATAGCAGCCTTATGTGCTTGCAGAACGAAGATCAACTAGTGTTGTTGATCTGGAGTTGATGCGAAAAATCGCGTGATTTGTAAAAGCGAGTTTTTAATGTCGTTACAACACGCGAATTCGCATACGCTTCAAAATTTATATTCCTAGATAGGGGAGTATCTAGGGTCGTCCAAAGAGGCAAGTTTGCAAAAATTAAATCTCTTGCTTTGAAAATAAAACTCAACTTCCTTTTTGATCTTTTTGAATATATAGTTTTTATGATTTTTTAAATAAAGGCAACATGCAAGTTTTTGTTGAAAGCTATAAAACAACTAATACCTAATTCAAGAAACCTACCCTAAGGTGACAGGTAGAGCCTCTCCCTAAGCTCACCGTAGGCATGTGGAGGCCTAGAATAATTAGGGAGAGGGAGTGAAATAATTGCTAGGCAAAATTTGTAATAAGCTATGCAACAGAAATTGAAAGAAGGCAATTGGAATTAAATCAAAATTGTGCACACAAAACCTATAGAGGAATGCTTCTACTCTACTTGAAAATACAAGAAAAATAAAACACAAATCCTCTAGGTAGATGGTGAAGAAGAGGGCTTCTTTCTCCAAGCTTGGTAGATCCCGAGTTTGAAAAGAGTCCCCCAACTCCTTCCTTGCTATGCTCCTCTAAGATGATGTCCTTCAAGGTGGTAGCTACCACCTTTAATTCTCTTGCTCCAAGGGTGGACGTCCACCCTAGGTTCTCCTTTGCCTGGCCATCCTCCTTAAAGTGGAAAGCTCCTCCTCCTTGGCGTGGCACAAGTTGAAGAAAGTAGGGAGAAGAAGGCACCAAAGGGGCTGGTGATGTGCCCCCTTAATCTTCTTCTCTACTCCTTCTTGGCCATAGGTGTAGGTGGGTATAGGTAGAATAATACAATAATGGAGGATGCTCTAAAATGGTGGTAGGTGGTGGGTTTATATAGAGTAGGAATGGGGCAAAGGTGACTCTTGAAATGGAGGGCTAAGATAGGAAGATGAAGGTGGTTGGGGATCCTATGGCTAAGGGTAATTGGCGCCAACCCAAGGGACACCTAGGGGGTGGTTATGGGTGGTGGCACCCCTTGAAGTTGGTGCCAAAATGGCTTCTAGAAGGGGGGCTTAGGTGGTGCCAAGTAGGGTTCTAGAAGGAGGGGTAGGTGGGTGGCTAGGATGGGTTGTAGGGTTAGGTGTATGGTGGATGTGGGGGTGGATGTTGGCGCCAAAAGGGGGGGTCGTTAGGGTTAGGTTTTGGTGCCAAAATTGGTGCCTTTTGGTGGTGATGATGGGGTGAAGAGGTGGCTAAGTGGTGGTGCCAACTTGGAGTAGGATAGCTAGCTTAGGTAGGGCTTAAGTTGGTGGAGCTAGCTAGGGTTGAGTTGAATGTGGTGGATGGCCAAGGAGCTAGTTGCTAGCTAAGCTAAGTTAAGCTAGCTTAGCTAGATATGGAGTAGAGGAAGAGGTATTGGAGCTAGGGTTTGAAGAGAGGAGCTGAGGAGGAGAATCTAGAGCTAGAACTGGAGCTAGGAGCTGCTGAAGAGGCTGGCATGGAGCTACTCTAGCAGGCTTAGCTTGCTAGTTCTTTGCTAGCTGCTAAGCCAAGCTAAAGTGAGCTGGCTTCTACAATAATGAGCTGAGGTGAGCTGGGTCTGGTGCTCCCGGGGAGGATCAAGCTGGTTGAGGCAGCTAAGGTAGCTTAGCTCAACTGAGTTGAGCTAATCTGAGTCCTCGGGAGCTGGACTTGAGCTTCCTGGGCTGGAATGAAGTTATCTTTGCAGGAAACGGAGGCCCTACCAGGAGGGGGTGACGTAATAAAATGCGGAATAGAATACAAAAAATCAATCGCACAATGTACGCAATTATTTTTAGGTGGAAACCCAAACTGGGTGAAAACCACCACCTAACCCTCTCGAGTTAGGATTTTCCGATCAACCAAGTTGATCAAAATCACTAAATGAATCACTTTAAATGAGGGTGATTCAACCTCAATTACAACCATGCTACAAGTGCGAGGGTAGCGTTCCTCAACCCCTTCTCTTCACAAGAAGGATTTTGTCCCACGAAGGAGACGGGGATTCGTAAAGCGAATACTGATGAGAGCCTCATTATGAGCCATAACTAGCTCATTTTGACCCAATAAAGAAGATAAAAGCTCCTACATAACCTAGAAGAAGGCCTAAATGAAGGAATAGTGCTCTGAGAAGAAAACATGAAATAAAGGTTAAAACTGTAATTTTACCATTGCAGTAAATAAACGGGATTTCTCAGAGGCAAAACATAGGTCAAAAGGTCTAAATAAGATAAAAAGTGGGTTGAGTCAATCAGAAATGAGTTCATGTGCAATCTAGGAATTAAATGACATTTGATAACCCTAAAACAGAC
Source organism: Thalassia testudinum (assembly GCA_037157565.1). Taxonomy (NCBI): domain Eukaryota; kingdom Viridiplantae; phylum Streptophyta; class Magnoliopsida; order Alismatales; family Hydrocharitaceae; genus Thalassia; species Thalassia testudinum. The sequence goes on along the minus strand of JAZHRO010000034.1, from coordinate 754,335 downwards.
CTACTTAAATCAACAAGGTTTCGGTCAGGATAAAAATCAAGTAAACACTCTAAAAATAATGGAAAAATATCCCCTAGGGTTTAGAACACTTAATTTGGCCTTTTGAACCCAGTTTGACCTAGATTAGGGTCCTAGCTCATCAATTAACCTAATTTGGGTTTTTACGCAAAATATCCAATCAAACGTAGTCAAACATAAAATCCTACTTCACCATTGGATTCCTTAGGTCAAAATTAGGTCTATACCAAAATTTGGACCTAAGGGGAGGTCATCTTGACCTACTTTGCAATTCAGTACACCTAAATCACAATTTGGTCCCTAACTTTTGAAAATCATCACAGAGAGCCCCCTAACTTCCTCACCAACCTTGCAATCAGGTTCTTCCGCCATTATTGGTGCAGAATCCTTCTCCGACGAGGATTAGAGAGGGAATACTCTCTGATTCCTCAGAGATCCCCTCCCAGAAATGGAAGGGAGATTCTCTGAGGAATTCCCTTCCATCTGAGGCCAGTCTTGATCCCTGGTGTGAACCCAATCTCTCATGCGAACGCACGAGGGGTTTGGGTATCCACCCACTTTCCTTCTCCGATGAGCCGTCGGAGACAAAGGCGTGCCCTCCACGCTCTGAGCACGGCCCAGTGCCTATAAAAGAACCCCCAAACCCGACCGCTCATTTTTAGCTTGACTTGGCCGGACTTCCACCTCAAACTTTCCTCTCTTCCATCTCCGGCCAAGGAACCCGCAAGCTCCGACGACGTCCTCCCTTCCTTCTCATCGCTCTGCTGCCATACCAGCAGTAGAGTCCACTTCGCTTCTTCCTCCCGCGTCGCACCGTACCAAGCGTGCATTCCCCTAACCTCGTCCTCGTCGCCGCTCCCTTCCTCAGGGTTCTTCTTCTCCGACGATGGAAGCTACACGCTGTCCACTCCACTACCTCCCTCCCTTCCAGAACACTCCAGATACATTCTCCATCTTCCCCTCTCTCTTTTCCCCCTTACATTTCATTTAATTGCCCCTCGACACTGCCTGACCACCATCATCTTCCACGTCACCGGCCGACCTCCGGCGAGTCACCCCCATCATTCCGCCCCTCCATACGCCTCGCCGACCCTCACGTAACCTCCGCCTCACCACAAGGAACACTCTCCGCCCATCCACCATCCCTCTACGCCTCCACCACAGCCCCTCGAACACCCCCACACTTTCGATCACAGGATGACCTAGGCACGCACGCCTAGGCCGTCCCACGACCTGCTTCACCGTGCACGACCTTCGTCGTGCCACGACGAAGGTCCCTAGCTGGGGTGATTAAGCCGAGAGGCTTTTTTTGTGTTTGACATTATTTCAGCCCCTGCCGCCATTGACGGTTGAAGCAGCTTCGGAGCAGCTCCAGGCTTCAGGATCTCCAGCCTTCAGGTGTAGCGGACTCGGGCGAGCAGTGCGAAGACATCTGCGCCAGCAAGGAGCGCAGCGATGTCCGTAGCCTTGGCAATCGAAGAAGAATCTTCTGCAGGTGCGTGCGAGAGTGGGGCTGGACTAATAGTCCCACGTCGGCGAAATGCGAAGCACAGGTATGATTTAAATTGCTTTTGTGTTACTATCTATTCGCCTCCGAACGCACAAGGGTGAGGTCCCTCACCTAGTGCTCGCCTCGTCCGCAGTTTCACCTCGCGGATCTGGTGGGCTCCGACCCGACCCAATCTGAGCACACCTCGCGCATCACCCACTCGCCGGTGCATCTGTTCACGAGTGCGAAATCCAACCCGATTACCTGCGACTCTGGGAGAGCGTCCTTTGAGCGAATTACAGAGAGAGAGAGACGTGTGGGTAGAGGGACAGGGTAGGTTTTGCTTCCCCGTTGTGCAGGTAGGCCGGGCGTTGAAGAAAAGAGACTTAGCCGCAAGGAAGAAGAAGAGAAGAAGTAGAAGAAGAGGCTGAGCGAAGAAGAGAAGAGAAGGAAGAAAGGACTGCAGACAAAAAGAAGAAGACAGAAGAGAAAAGAAGCAAAGGCAGGAAGAAGACCAAGGAAGAAGAAGCCTTCGCAGGAAAGAGAGAAGAAGAGAAAGAAGTTCAAGGAAGAAGAAGACCTGTAGATCAGAAGAACAGAAGAAGAAGAGCCTACGAAGAAGAAGAAGGTAGAAGAGAGAAGAGAAAGAAAAAATCAGAGAACGCCAAGACAGAATCAAAACAGGAAGAAGAATAGTTGCATTTAAGACGTCTGATATAGAAATCAGACGTCCAATCTTGTTTCTTTTTATAACTCTCTTTGAATCAATTGTTTTTCATTTAAAAGTTGTATTCTTTAGTTTTTAAAAGTACTGAGATTGCTCCCTGTGTTCGATCTCGGATACTCCGATTTTCGAGTAATAAAATCTTTATTTGTTGACGACGCTTGATCACCTATACTACGACGCAATAACAGTTAAAACACGATCGAGTCAGTCGCCCTCAACAAAATGGCGCCGTTGCCGGGGAGTAACGCGCTTCAACATTTTGGCGCCGTTGCCGGGGAGCAACACGCAATTTATCACTAGTCTCTACATTCTTTTTATCATATTGAACACTAACTTGCCCTACTTTGCTTTGTTTTGATCTTACAGGTATTTCACGAGAAAATCCCTTCCGCAAGTCAACCACTCCAGGGCAGGTAATTTCTTTTCTTCCTTAATCATCCCCTAATTCTAAAAAGACAAAAGGAAGAAAATCAATTTAGGAATCAATTGCCTTCTTTCTATAGTAATCACCATTTTAAGGCAAACATTTCTTGATTTTGCAAAAATTTTTCAAATCTTCTTGAAGTTGGAGCAATTTTTTTTTTTTAGATTCCATCCCACAAATTCATGTGCCTAATAGAAATAACGCTTAATCTCTACGGACAACACACTTCTTGTTTTTAAGCCCAAAGAGAACCTTTTCAAAAAGAAAAAGAGGATTGGAAATAGAACCAAATTAGGGTTTCTACAATAGGATCTTGGAGTGTTAGTCACACATGCCTGCATAAAAGGAAATAAACCTTCCCGCATCAGTGTGTCACCCAAGACCTTGATTGAAGTGATCTGAACAAGACAAACCCTAAGAAAAAAAAGGAAGCTCTAAAATCACTTGAATCTTAAAATTTTTGGACCTAATAACCTGGGAGTCAAATTAGGGTGATCTCTAGGCTCGAAACCTAGAATCATTCTGCCATCTATAGGACAGGTCAGGTGAAGTTGACCCCTTGAGTCAACCAACCTCTAAATTAGGTCACAATATCAAAACATCTAAAGTTCAAGTGAGAACCCTAAAGCACCTTTGAAATAAAAGTGGTAGACTTAAGAGGTCAAGGTCCCCATTCTGGTCTACCTGGAATCTCAGTGACAAGAGAGGTCGGGTGGGGGAAACCCTGTAACCCGTGGGGACGCTCTATCGTGTAGGGGTCTTTGCAGGACTCTCCCTCTTTGGCTGCCCAGGTAATTCTCAGGTGGATGATCTTCTGATCCAGGGGTCCATCTGCCCCGAACCTCCATAGTCATCCAAACATCTTTGGGTGTCTTGATTGGGTCAAAAACATCTCCAGTCCTTCATCTTTTCTCTTTAGAGCACACACACACATTTTCAGTGGGACTCGTTATTCAGATCTGATCGCTTCATAACTTGATTCTACATCTTGATTCAAACTCTGATTCTACATCTTGATTCCACCACCTGATCCAAATATGCAGCCAAACCACTTAGGACCACCATTCAAGAAACTTGAATATCAGAGATCCATGAGAGAAAATGATTGAGGATGCTATGAAATTCTATGAAAATGAAGAAACCTCAACACTAGTAGGAAACATTCAGGTTGATGTCCCAACAACCACAACCTTTATCATAACTTGTGCCCAAGTACTATTAGCAGAAGCCACAAAAGGATCAACCCGTGACTTGCTCATTACTGCATACATTGAGATAGAAAAACTACACAATATTGAATACCTTCAATGTATGACAAATCCTCGACTTTGGAAGCAACACCAAGATAGTCTTGAAAAACGGGAAGAGATAATGAGATTAGTAAAACAAGTTTTTGACTAGAAATACCTGTATATACCACAAACAGAGGAGGAACTATCTTGGGACAACATCAAGGATAAATCTGATCTTGGGTTTGAGGCACAAAATGGTTGTGGATTCCCAACCCAGATAGAATACAATGTGTCTGATATTGAAGAAGGTTGGGAAGCTCCAAATGCAGGAAAATACCATGATGAGCCCATTTCAAAATCCCAAAACTCCTGCAAGAATGAGAGTAGAACTGAAACTCTCGAGGGTGTAAATTCCGTCCCTTATTCTGATAAGGTGACCCTCGAAGGTTATTCAGACCTAGATTCTAGTAATTCAACCCACATCCTAAGCCTAGAACCTAGATCTGAAACCTATTTTGAAGATTTCAAGGCCCCATATGAAAAATCAATCTTTTAATAAAGAATATAATTTTGGGCCTCGATTTGATGAATATCCCTCGCCAACATCCTCAGAGGAACGAATCGATTTTTCGGAAGTCATGCCAATCTACGACACAGAAACCGAGAAGTTGGACGAGCGGGGTTTCAATTGGGTCTGCCCTACTAGCTTAGAACTTGAGCCTCTACCAGATAAGGATACCTTTTTAAGCTCAGAATTCACATTTAGGCTAGACCCCAGTCAGGCTGCTGAATCTGCAACATATGATTTATTATATGGTGGAACTCATGATTTGGAATCTCATTCAAATTTTGATTTTCGCAAACTCTCCGACGATTTCGAATCTAACCATAACATCGGAGAAAATCCGCTTCCTGATTATAACAAGCTAATTTTCTTTGAAGCCACCTGCTCCACATATACAGAACCAATCAAAACCCGTTCCCTACCCCGACCCGCAACCGGACTCAATTTCTATTCCGATTCACCTCTCACTGAGCCGTTTGCAGATGATTCAACTCCATATCTATATCGGGTATCGGGCATTGATCAGATCGAAAAATAGGAGCCGTCATTCTGTGATCACCCCTATAGGGATTCCACACCATACATTGATTATTTTTCGGAACCCTACTCTGACCAGGCTGAGTCGACTCAGCCTAAACCCGAGTTTTCACTTCCTTATCCATCAGAACTTCACTGCATATGGTGGGTTCCGCATCTGTTGATCTACATCTATCAACCCACCAGACTCATTGGGTTGGGCTGCATCATCAGCTTACTGATCTTAACAAGCACCTGGTTGGACCAACCAGGCTCTTAATCATGGTTCTTGTTTTACAAAATTTCGCTGATTTGACCACTCCCTCTCCACCCCATTTTTCCGCTCAGCTGAAGGCATTAAATTTAGCGCTTAACGGGAGGCAACCCGTCATCCCAAAAATAGAGACCCGTCTGATTATCCGTCTGTACTCCACGTCTATTGCACCTTGAGTTCAGCCTTAGACAGTTGATCCCACCTCTGGTACACGTATCAGAGCTTGAAATCATCCGCATCAGTCATTTTTGACCCATTCACCCACCCGATGTATCTTGTTCTAAGCCCCTGACCTCAACACTATTTCACACCCTCCATTTACAATGAGGACATTGCAAAACTTAGGCATGGGGGGGTGATAAAGTGTATACATACAGAACCAAGAAAAAGTCAAAAGGATTCTCACACACAAAAAAAGTTGCAAAACACAAAAAAATTTAAAAAATTATGAAAAAGAACAAAAAAAAATGGGGGAGGGAGGAAATTTTGTGAGCCACATAAACATAAGGAGGAGAAAAAGAGCAAAAATGACAAAAGGAGCACAAAATGAAAAAGAAAAAGAGGTAGTCATTAGTAAAAGATTAAGGAATTAACTGAAGTTCTAGACCAGATCAAGAAAAGAAATAAAAGAAAAGTGCTAAGGAGACATAACAAGAGATTAGCGGGAACGCTAGTCTTAGGCCTCTTGGGCTAGATTTGTTAGCTTAAAAATTCATGTATCCGTTAAAATCTGGATAATCCTCAAGAGGTTGAGGAAAATGCGAAGCTTAAGTATTAGGTCTAAGGCTTAGGAAGTATTTGGCCTCATTAACTGACCTCTGGTTTGCGGGATTCGGAAACCTAAGCACCCCAAATTCACACACAGTCTGGTTCAGTGCGCATAAACATCCAAATCACGCAAAAGCATTTAATGTTCTACAAAAGTCACCTAGATTAGGAGTGGCCAATTAACACATGTTGATTTGGACGAGTTCCCAGCGTGGAGAGGTGGGAAATTCCCCTCGAAGATGCGTAACAACATATCATCTCCTCGGTGCTTGTCTCTTAGGATATTTAAATATCCTACTGGGGGCATGTAAGCACTCTGTTGGTTCAGATACCATGGGTGGCATTATCACGAAATGTCAATCGCCAGGGTCTGAATTCGACCACGGAATGCCATGGACGAGATTATCTCGAAATCTCGAAAGCCAGGGTTCTGGGGGTTGCCATGGGCGGGATTATCTCGAAATCTCGAAAGCCAGGGACCCTTGAGGATTGATGATGGGGACGAGGAATCCGATACAGACCGTGTTGAGAAGCTAATCCGAAGCTAGAAATAAAATGAAGAGAGAGAGAGAAAAGTTCTCCAAACAAATAAATCCTCTATCTCTCTTACAAAAAAGCACTGCAAACTGAACTTACGTTAAGAATGTCTCAAGCACGGGTGCTTTAACCGTGGAGTCCAACAAACCTTAGGATAGTTTCTGTGGGCCTTAAAAACCTTTGCGGAGGACTGAGGCTAAAGCAGGTCAGGTCCGAATTTTGGTTGGTACTTGAGTACCTCTAGGCCTATTGTCAGCATTCTGACCTAATCACAAAAGAAAAAGAGAAGCACTTACACTCAGGGTCTAGAACAGAACTTAAAACCTTGAAATTTTGCTAAGGGACTAGCAAAATCTTGGCATGGGGGTATGATGAGAGCCTCATCATGAGCCATAACTAGCTCATTTTGACCCAATAAAGAAGATAAAAGCTCCTACATAACCTAAAAGAAGGCCTAAATGAAGGAATAAGTGCTCTGAGAAGAAAACATGAAATAAAGGTTAAAACTGTAATTTTACCATTGTAGTACATAAACGGGATTTCTCAAAGGCAAAACATAGGTCAAAAGGTCTAAATAAGATAAAAAGTGGGTTGAGTCAATCAGAAATGGGTTCATGTGCAATCTAGGAATTAAATGACATTTGATAACCCTAAAACAGACCTGCTTAAATCAACAAGGTTTCGGTCAGGATAAAAATCAAGTAAACCCTCTAAAAATAATGGAAAAATATCCCCTATGGTTTAGAACACTTAATTTGGCCTTTTGAACCCAGTTTGACCTAGATTAGGGTCATAACTCATCAATTAACCTAATTTGGGTTTTTATGCAAAATGTCCATTCAAATGTAGTCAAACCTAAAATACAACTTCACCATTGGATTCCTCAGGTCCAAATTAGGTTTATACCAAATTTTGGACCTAAGGGGAGGTCATCTTGACCTACTTTGCAATTCAGTACACCCAAATCACAATTTGGTCCCTAACTTTTGAAAAGTATCACAGAGAGCCCCCCAACTTCCTCACCAACCTTGCAATCAGGTCCTTCCACCATTATTGGGGCAGAATCCTTCTCCGACGAGGATTAGAGAGGGAATACTCTCTGATTCCTCAGAGATCCCCTCCCAGAAATGGAAGGGAGATTCGTTGAGGAATTCCCTTCCATCTGAGGCCAGTCTTGATCCCTAGTGTGAACCCAATCTCTCGTGCGAACACACGAGGGATTTGGGTATCCACCCACTTTCCTTCTCCGGTGAGCCGTCGGAGACAAAGGCGTGCCCTCCACACTCTGAGCACGGCCCAGTGCCTATAAAAGAACCCCCAAACCTGACCGCTCATTTTTAGCTTGACTTGGTCGGACTTCCACCTCAAATTTTCCTCTCTTCCATCTCCGGCCAAGGAACCCGCAAGCTCCGGCGACCTCCTCCCCTCATTCTCGTCGCTCTGCTACCATACCAGTAGCAGAGTCCACTTCGCCTCTTCCTCCTACGTCGCGTCGTACCAAGCGCGCGTTCCCCTGACCTCGTCCTCGTCGCCGCTCCCTTCCTCAGGGTTCTTCTTCTCCGACAACGGCAGCTACTCGCCGTCCACTCCATTGCCTCCCTCCCTTCCAGAACACTCCAGATACATTCTCCACCTTCCCCTCTCTCTTTTCCCCCTTACATTTCATTTAATTGCCCCTTGACACTGCCAGACCACCCTCATCTTCCACGTCACCGGTCGACCTCCGACGAGTCGCCCCCATCATTCCGCCCCTCCATACGCCTCGCCGACCCTCACGTAACCTCCGCCTCACCACAAGGAACACTCTCCGCCCATCCACCATCCCTCTACGCCTCCACCACAGCCCCCCGAACACCCCCACACTTTCGGTCACAGGATGACCTAGGCACGCACGCCTAGGTCATCCCATGACCTACTTCACCGTGCACGACCTTCGTCGTGCCACGGCGAAGGTCCCCAGCTGGTCTGATTAAGCCGAGAGGCTTGTTTTGTGTTTGACATTATTTCAGCCCCTGCCACCATTGACGGTTGAAGCAGCTCCAGGCTTCAGGACCTCCAGCCTTCAGGTGTAGCGGACTCGGGCGAGCAGTGCGAAGACATCTGGTCCAGCAAGGAGCGCAACGACGTCCGCAACCTTGGCAATCGAAGAAGAATCTTCTACGGGTGCGCGCGAGAGCAGAGCAGGACTAATAGTCCCACATCAGCAAAATGCGAAGTGCAGGTATGATTTAAATTGCTTTTGTGTTACTGTCTATTCGCCTCCAAACGCACAGGGGTGAGGTCCCTCACCTAGTGCTCGCCTCGTCCGCGGTTTCACCTCGTAGATTTGGTGGGCTCCAACCCGACCCAATCTGAGCACACCTTATGCATCACCCACTCACCGGTGCGCCTGGTCCCGGGTGCGAAATCCGACCCGATTACCCGCGACTCTGGGAGAGCATCCTTTGAGCGAATTACAGAGAGAGAGACGTGCGGGTAGAGGGACAGGGTAGGTTTTGCTTCCCCATTGTGTAGGCAGGCCAGGCATTGAAGAAAAGAGACTTAGCTGCAAGGAAGAAGAAGAGAAGAAGCAGAAGAAGAGGCTGAGCGAAGAAGAGAAGAGAAAGAAGAAAGAAGGACTGTAGACAAAAGAAGAAGAAGATAGAAGAGAAAAGAAGCAAAGGCAGGAAGAAGACCAAGGAAGAAGAAGCCTTCGCAGGAAAGAGAAAAGAAGAGAAAGAAGTTCAAGGAAGAAGAAGACCTGTAGATCAGAAGAATAGAAGAAGAAGAGCCTACGAAGAAGAAGGTAGAAGAGAGAAGAGAAAGAAAAAATCAGAGAAGGCCAAGACAGAATCAAAACAGGAAGAAGAATAGTTGCATTTAAGACGTCTGATATAGAAATCAGACATCCAATCCTGTTTCTTTTTATAACTCTCTTAATCAATTGTTTTTCATTTAAAAGTTGTATTCTTTAGTTTTTAAAAGTACTGAGATTGCTCCCTGTATTCGACCTCGGATACTCCGATTTTCGAGTAATAAAATTCTCTATTTGTTTGAACGCTTTTTCAGCTATATTACAATGTGTTATCTTTTAAAACTCGATCAAGTGTGATAAACAAATACCCAACCAAATAACAAAGTAAAATAACAAATATAGTCCTATAGAGCCAACAAAGATTTAAACCTAGCTTCTATAGGAATTAGGAAACTTCCCTTTGCAAGGAGTGTGTCGAATCAATGACGTGGGTGCGTGAGCCACGCGACGGTGCAATGTTGCTCTCGTGAACTACGGTGGGAGAGCGGGTGTGCAAGGGCTTGATGCTCTCAAGATGTAGAACTTGAGCTTAGAGAGCAAGAGCTTTTCTTGGACATAGAAGAGTGTGAAAGTGTGTTACTACGTGTGTCTTAGTGTCTCTTGGTATATGTTGGTGTATTTTGATGTGCAAGAGGTTCCTCTCTATTTATAGAGGCCTTAGGAAAGCTTTGGAAGGCTTAGGAAAGCTTTCATAGCCGTTGGGAGCAAAGCCCAAGAGAATCAGGCCGAAATCAGGAACAATGATTGCACTGACAGGTTTATCAGACGTTTGATCCTTGCATTAGACGTCTGGGAAGCCAGTTTAAGACGTCTGAAAATAAGGTCAGATGTCTGATTTTAGGCAGGTTCCTCCCTGACTTGGATCAGATCTAAACAGGGTTTTAGTGCAAGTCCATCAGACGACATACAAGACGTCTGGCACTATGTCTGGACATCTGGAAACCTACTTTTTCGTGGGAATGGATTTCCAAGAGAGTGCAACAGCTAGAAAATCTTTGAGAAGAGATTTTGGGTCAGCCGAGGCAAAACAGTCATTTATCAGATGTCTAGAAAGGCTTAAGGACGTCTGATAAGGCTCTAACGGTCATATCCTTGAGTGTTTGCTAAGCCAGCCAATGGTCCACTAATTGGACGTCTGGCAAATTCATCAGACGTCTTCTAAGATGTCTGGACAGAGGTCTAGACATCTGATTTCATCAGACAGAGCTAACAAGTCCAGCCTAAATGTTATCAGACGTCTGAATCAACAGTCAGACGTCTTAAAACACATTATCAGACGTTTGATTTTGGAATTAGACGTCTGGAAATGCTGTTTGAACCCTATATTGGTTTTCTAAGTTCTCTACAGAAAACCTAAATATCCTAGGGTTGTACCGGTGTTCCTAGGACTACTGTTAGGGTACTTTGAGGCTCTTTAACATGAATCTAAGTAACAAAAATAAAGAGAAACAAAAGAAACAAAAAATACAAGGAGTACAAGAGAAGGAAATCTATCCTATTCTTCATCTCCTTCCTTCTTCAAGCCATCGCTCCTCGCGAATCTCCTCTATTCTCCATCAAGCTCCTCCAATCCATCCTGGATGCGAGCTCGAACTCCATCTAATCACGTCTCCATTTGCAATTAACCTGAAATCTAAGACTCCAAGTGCAAATGTTAAATGACACGTGTTTTGTTATCATCAAAACAAATGATCGTGGTACTCTAGCACCAACAATTTTCAGCTAGATGGAGTTGAGTGGAGCTAGATGTAGCTGGATCTGAGTTGGGGTGAATTCCAATCAACTCAGCTGAGCTAGCTAGAGCTCCCTATGGACTAGTGGGAGCTAAAATGAGCTAGACTCAACTAGGTTGAGTTGGATATGAGCTGACTTGAGCTAGGGTGAACTAAGATGAACTCTCTTGAGCTGCCATTCAGCTGAGATTAGCTGAATGGAGCTGGGATGAGCTAACCCTAGTTCAAGTGAGCTAGGTTCCAGCTATGGTGAGTTGGATCAAGCTGAATCCAACTAGTCTGAGTTCCTCCTTCACCATTTGCCTTCTTGAGTGCTAGAGTTTTAGGGATCTGTATATCTGTTCATCCCTAACACTCACAAAAAAATATTAAAATAACAAAAGAAAATGCAATGCATGCCTAACCTACTTAATGCCTAAATGCAGCCCAAAAACTCATTTGCGGAGTGAAATCCTAAGAGCTAGGTTTGTTTTAATGCATAAGAATGATGACAAACTAGCGTTTATCACATGCCCATGCTTATCTTTTGCTAGTCTCTTAGCAAAACTTCAAATTTTTTGGAAAATGGAATTTTGGGAAATCTAATTTTTTTCTACTTTTGAGGAGAAAGAGATTAAGGGACCTTGGTTGATCTAAACATAGGAGGTACAGGATTTGTTAAAGATAAACATCTGGATTTGTTTTGGATCCAACCATTAGACGAAACAAGATCAATATATCCTCCAGAAACTTCACAAATTAACCCCTTGTTGATTCAGATGACTTGAAATTTTTGTTTTCAGGATTTTTCTGGCTCATGAATCTGATTCGCAACTTGCAAAATCCTTTAAAACCTTGTGTCCATGCCTGTGAAAAGCCAACATTTATAAGGGCGTGTTAATTTATTGATTATTATTATTTTTTTCTCTCCCATGCTTATTTTTAGCCTAGTCTTACAATAGATGTGTCGGGATCATCATTCCCATTACCAATCCTCGAGGGGGCTCTGGCGCCAGTACTTCGGGATATCACTATCCATGACACCACCCAGGAGCTCACAACCCCAAAACACAATGCGGTGTAAAGGGGCGCTCCAAGCAAACTCAAGCTCTTGCTCCGACACTATACGTAGAGCACCGTCCAAGACACTTGAGCTGCTAAAATGCACTTTAATGCTTCATCTAAAGATATGAAATATAGATATGGAGTAGTGCCGAGGCAGTAACATGTTGATATCGCATCCTCAAAGGAGGCATTTTCCTCCTTCTCGGCGGTAGGAACTCAAACCAATGATCTGCTTTAGACTTTTACTAAGTCCAAACAAGGGAGTTTTTCTAATTTTTAGTTGTTTTTAAGTGCTGGCTTGTGTGTGAAAATTGATGCAAGACGTTCCTCAAGACATGCAAGTTTTTGAATCAGAAATTAAGTCAAATACTTTTCACATTACAAAATAGGATCAAGTCACCTGAATTATCATGAGTTCAGGTGGACTTTTAGAGAAGGATATTTGATCTAGTCTAAAATAGACCCCCAAATTCTAATTATCAGATCCACATCCTCATCCCTAGTTTGTTGAGGATTAAATCCCATTGTACCCAAAAGTGAATTTTTTCAACCTTAGTCCCGATTTCAAAAATTTTTCCTCAAAAAGTTTTCAACATTTATATTTTTTTGGGTATGCAAGCAGGAAAATAAAATAACTAAAGAAAAATGTATGTTTTTAGGTTTTGAAAATCCTAAATCGATCGTCAAATTTAAAAACACCCCCCCAATGCTTAAGATATGCTATGTCCTCATGCATTAGGAGAGGAAAGGGATCACCTTAGTGAAGAATGGTCGAGTTTAGGATGATCAAAACCTGGAAAAAGAAGAAAAAAGGAAAGCAGGAAAAAATGATGGGTTACCTCCCATCCAGTGCTATCTTTTACGCCATTCAGTCGGGCGTGAAGGTATGCACGGAAGACGGAAAATCATGTAAATAGTTGGACACTTGGATGCCCGCAAAAAAGGTGTCTTCTTCTAGATCCCTAGAAAATTGATTAGAAGCAATATTAGGATCGAAGTTGGATGGAAAATGATAAGTGTAGCCCGAGTCTGGCCATGGTTTTAAATCAGGCTAGATGCCAAACTTGGGCGGGGTTTGTGGTAGGTCCATAAGAAAAGAGTCGGGGAAGGGATGGTGAGAATTGCGTGAAGTTAGTGTGGAAAAGTGCGGTATGGGAATAGTGGGTGGGTTAGGGTGATCAGGGGGTGCATCAGGAATAGATTAGGGGTCAAGACAAGTCTCCAGATCACAGATTTTGCCGACCACTGATTCTGAATCAAAGTCTTCAAAAAATTTGTGGTCGATATCTATCAACATTGTCTCCTCCACCATATTGGAAATTTTCGTATCTGAGTCCTCAAAAAAGTTATCATCATGGAATCTCCTAGAGGATTGGAAAATATCTAAAGTAATAGTTTGGCCGGCGCAAGTGATATCCATTTTGCCTATGTGGCAATTGATATTTACCTTTGCAGTGGCCAAAAAGGGGCGTACAAGGATTAGTGGGGAGTCCAGTAAGGATTCAGGTACCTCAATGTCAAGGATCAGAAAGTCTGCAGGGAAGACACAATTCTAGACCTTGATTAAAACATCCTCGACAATCCCACAAGGTTTGATTGTAGATCGGTCGGCTAATTGCGGGTAACCTCGATGGGTTTTAATTCGCTGATCTGAAATTCTTCAAATACAATCGTGGGAATAATATTAACTGAGGCACAAGATCAAGGAGGGCGCGATTAAAGGTAGTATCATCAATAATTACTGAAATTAAAGGCACCCCCAGATCTTTCATCTTAGGAGGCAGCTTGCTCTGTATGACAGAGCTTACTGTCTCCGAAAGATGCACCTGTCCTAGATTTTTGGCCCACCTTTTAGGAGTACAGATCTCCTTCAAAAATTTGGCATAGGCAGGTATATATTTGATGGCATCTAGGAGACGAATATTGATTTGAACTTGCCCAAATAGATCCATGAGTTCTTCTATGGTGGGCTCAGATTTCTTTTTTCTGTTGGTGGTAGGGTGGAGAGCTTGTGGGAAAGAGATAGGAATCCTGTCTTGAGATTTTTGTATTTCTTTTTCTTCTTGATGGGGAGGTGGGGAGTCAATTTGCATAGGGATTTCACCAGGTTTGTGTGAAGGCCCAGGATCAGTGGTGGTTTTCCCACTCCTCAAAGTAACTGCATGTGTAGTCGGATTATTATTTGGAGGAGGTGGGGGCCTGTGATTGCGGAACCTAGGAGGTTGCTGAGGTGGTGGATTAGGAGGAGGCTGATTCGGGTAGTGTGGAGTTCTGCCCGAATATTGGTTCCTTTGGTGATTAGGGTTGGGCATGGGTTGGGACGGAAGATGTCCTGCAGGTTTTTGCATGGGAGTAACCCCAATCTGGTTGTTCAGATTTGTGATGGTGTGGGTTACTTCTGTCATTTTTGTTTACATTTCCTACAGGGTTTGCATCATTTGGGCATTGATGTCTTGTTGGGATGGCCTAGGATGAAAGGTTGGATTCGACCCATACCCCTTAAAATGATTTGGTTGGGAAGGAACCTGATTATTCCAATAGTAGTTCGGGTAATTTTTCCAATTGGAAGAATTTTTAAAGGGTTCCTAGATGGTAGAAATATTGTGAGTGGGGTTAAGATCTGGATAGTTGTAATTCCCCAGTGAATCATGGGCAACCTCAAAATATTGGTAATAATCAGCAGTAGTAGTGTTGAGATTATGCAAATTTTCTCTTCGTGGAAAGTTAGGTTGGGTTAGATGTGGACTGTGTGGAGCTTGGGTTGATGTGGCCAATCTTTCCTCAATTTTCTTTTGATTAATATGCATCTGGTCAAGTTTTTGAGTGATCATTTGAAGATTGTCTTGGGTGACATGGATTGATTGAATGCCTACTTCATGAACACCGAACTGTGAATTTTGAGTTCTGCAAAATGTGTTCATGGAAGCCTGATTAAATGAGTTTTCACTCATTTCTTCAAAAAGGTCATAGGCACTTTTAGCATCCTTATTTAAGAAGTTGCCGCCACACGAGGCATCGATGAAATGTCAGATTTGATCTTCTAATCCATGATAGAAGATTTGCATGAGCTACCATAAAGGAATCTCGTGGTGTGGGCAACTTCTTAAGAGATCTTGAAATCTTTCCTAAGAATCATGGAAAGTCTCACCAGATTTTTGGTGAAAGGTCATAATAGATCTTCGCAGGGAATTAGTACGACCTATGGGAAAGAATTTCTTGAGGAAGGTGCTCTTGAGCTGAGGCCAAGTTGTGATGGGTTGACCAATGGTCCTGAACCAATAAACGACCTTCTCTTTAAGAGATAATGGAAAAAGCTGCATCAGCCATAACGGGTTGTTTGTGCAAGAAGATTCAGCTCTTCAAGGTGGTTGAAAGGGTCTTCCCTAGGAAGGCCATGAAAGTGTTTAATTAGGTTCAGGACCGCAGGTTTGATCTCGAAGTCCCCCTCTGGTATGACCACCCCTTGTCGTTCCTCATAATAAGACGAATCATAAAAATCTTTTAGAGGAATAACAGGCTGCTGATGGGGTGGTGGGTTTGGCCTTTGATTGGCTAGGTTTTGGATGTTCCTAGTCAATGTTTGTTGATTGGAATTTAATTTATCAATCTGCTCAGCCATCAATTTTAAAAGATCAGGCAGGGGGTTTTGATGTTGTGTTTGGGGCAATTAAAGATTAGGGAGCTCCAAGTGTGGGAAGTTAAAGGTGGGTGGGTTTTAGGTGGAAGGGTTAGAATTAGGGTTAGTAGTATGGTTAGAGGTAAGATTAGAGGTGGAAGTGGAAGGGTTAGTGGACCCATCTTTTTGCGCGAGAGGCGAAATCAAATGGTCCTTCCAGGTGCGGATTTTGAGACCGTCGCCTGTGCATAAAATGGAAAAATGGGAGGGAAGGAGAAGAGAAAGAGATGAGAGAAAGTGTGCAAATCAAACAACCAAAGCTAGACCTAACTTTAGTGTGACTCCCTAAAAATAAACCTAAGACTTGGTCTACGTAGGAAATAAGTAATCAATAGTGAATACCCGTTCTGTCAACAAATCTAGCCAAGTTGCTTAAGGGGAGGTTTGGGCCCAAACGTTTCCCAGGGAAAACCCCAGGTGCTTGTACAAACTTGCACCTGGTCGTTTGACACGGCCCCTTAGCCTGAACACCAGATATAGATGACAAAATTGGTATTAACTAAAGAAGACTTAAGACCTATATAGCAAGCCTAAGTTGATGAAGCCTTAGGGGTCAGGTTACTATGGATTTTAGTTAGGTCTAGGATATTATAGTGCACACAGAATGTGGAGGGCATTAATTGGGTTGTTGCCCTGTTATTTCCATTTTTTTAGTGTGTGTGCAGGAATTGCAAAGTGGTTCCAATGAAAGGCAAGTTGTCACACAATTATTGTATTTGTGTCTTTTAGGATTGGATTTAACTTAGTGTATTTTTAGGGTTTTCTTTCTAAGTTTTCAAACAAGTTTGAGATTCCACAAACAAGAGGAAATCAAGTTGTATGGGTGAAGATATGTTTCCTTTTGTTGTTTTTTTTCTAAAAATGAAAAAAGAAACCCTAATCAAATTGGTCCTGGGACAGAAATTTACTACCAATGAGTTGTTTTTAGGCTTTCTGTATTAAGTAGTGGTCTAAACAATACAAACAAAACCACTACTTTGAAGAGAATCAAACAAGGATTCCAGAAAATATTTTTGTAAGATTTTAGGAATTTGTCTGGTAATTGTTTTGAATTTTTACTTGTACTGGTGTCAAAGTCCAGAAATGATACTTGTGGGTATTTTGAACTTGTTAGCATTACCACCGACCTCAGAAAATTTTGGTCATTTTATATGATATGTAGAATTTCACAAGGATTCCAAAAAGTTAAATTTCACAAATATTGGATGAGTATAAAAATTCTAAAAATTCACGAACAGTAGCAAAATAGGAAGACTAGAGGGTGTGACCCCTCTATAGTCCACAAATTTTTAAAAATTAAATACAAATTTAATTGATTTGAAATTTGGAATAGATGTTCCAAACTTAATTTGGAATCATTGTATGAAATTTTATGATTTTAGGAGGCTTGCGATGCTGGGGATTGATTTTTCAAGTCCAGATGGAAATCTAAACCTGAAAAATAGAACACCAATACTTGGATTGGAGTGGTGTTTAGTGAAGCATACAAGCAAACAATGGATTTTTATGGGCACCACTCCACTTAATTAAAGTGTTTAGGGTCCTGAAAGCCAAGTTTAATATGTTTTTGGTAGTCTTTTAGCCTAAATGTGACAAGAAATGGGGAACCAACCTGAAATTGTGGGAAGAAAAGGAACTTTGAACTTTTGCTTCTCAATTCCTGCTTTCCCGCCGTAGTCCTGCACACAATAGAGAAAAGAAAGAGAAGGGGATGAGATCCACTTCAAGCAAGAGAAAGAAAGATTAAGCAAAGCCGTGCCTCCCCAGCAACGGCACCAAAAAGTGATGCGAAAAATCACGTGATTTGTAAAAGCGGGTTTTTAATGTCATTGTAACACGCAAATTCGCATACGCTTTTAAATTTATATTCCTATATAGGCGAGTATCTAGGGTTGTCCAAGGAGGCAAGTTTGCAAAAATTAAATCTCTTGCTTTGAAAATAAAACTCAACTTTCTTTTTGATCTTTTTGAATATATAGTTTTTATAATTTTTTAAATAAAGGCAATATGCAAGTTTTTGTTGAAAGCTATAAAACAACTAATACCTAATTCAAGAAACCTACCCTAAGGTGATAGGTAGAGCCTCTCCCTAAGCTCACCCTAGGCACGTGGAGGCCTAGAATAATTAGGGAGAGGGAGTGAAATAATTGCTAGGCAAAGTTTGTAATAAGCTATGCAACAGAAATTGAAAGAAGGCAATTGGAATTAAATCAAAATTGTGCACACAAAACCTATAGAAGAATGCTTCTACTCTACTTGAAAATATAATAAAAATAAAGCACAAATCCTCTAGATAGATGGTGAAGAAGAGGGCTTCTTGCTCCAAGCTTGCTAGCTCCCAAGCTTGAAAAGAGTCCTCCAACTCCTTCCTTACTATGCTTTTCTAAGATGATGTCCTCCAAGGTGGTAGCTACCACCTTTAATTCTCTTCCTCCAAGGGTGGACGTCCACCCCAGGTTCTTCTCCTTTGCCTGGCCATCCTCCTTGAAGTGGAAAGCTCCTCCTCCTTGGCGTGGCACAAGTTGAAGAAAGTAGGGAGAAGAAGGCACCAAAGGGGCTGGTGATGTGTCCCCTTAATCTTCTTCTCTACTCCTTCTTCTTGGCCGTAGGTGTAGGTGGGTATAGGTAGAATAATACACTAATGGAGGATGCTCTAAAATGGTGGTAGGTGGTGGGTTTATATAGAGTAGGAAGGGGGCTAAGGGGCTCTTGAAATGGAGGGCTAAGATGGGAAGATGGAGGTGGTTGGGGATCCTATGCCTAAGGGCAATTGGCGCCAACCCAAGGGACACCTAGGGGGTGGTTATGGGTGGTGGCACCCCTTCAAGTTGGCACCAAAATGGCTTCTAGAAGGGGTGCTTAGGTGGTGCCAAGTAGGGTTCTAGGGAGGGGTAGGTGGGCGGCTAGGATGGGTTGTAGGGTTAGGTGTATGGTGGATGTGGGGGTGGATGTTGGCGCCAAAAAGGGGGCTAGTTAGGGTTAGGTTTTGGCGCCAAAATTGGTGCCTTTTGGTGGTGATGATGGGGTGAAGAGGTGGCTAAGTGGTGGCGCCAACTTGGAGTAGGATAGCTAGCATAAGTAGCGCTTAAGTTGGTGGAGCTAGCTAGGGTTGAGTTGAAGGTGGTGGATGGCCAAGGAGCTGGTTGCTAGCTAAGCTAAGCTAAGCTAAGCTAGCTTAGCTAGCTATGGAGTAGAGGAAGAGGTTTTGGAGCTAGGGTTTGAAGAGAGGAGCTGAGGAGAATTCTGGAGCTAGAACTAGAGTTGGGAGCTGCTGAAGAGGCTAGCATGGAGCTACTCTAGCTGGCTTAGCTTGCTAGTTCTTTGCTAGCTACTAAGCCAAGCTAAAGTGAGCTGGCTTCTACCATAATGAGCTGAGGTGAGCTGGGTCTAGTCCTCCCGAGGAGGATCAAGCTGGTTGGGGCAGCTAAGGTAGCTTGGCTCAATTGAGTTGAGCTAAGCTGGGTCCCCGGGAGCTGGACTTGAGCTTCCTGAGCTGGAATGAAGTTATCTTCAGCTGACTGGAGTTGAGTGGAGCTAAATGTAGCTGGATCTGAGATGGGGTGAACTCCAGTCAACTCAACTGAGCTATCTAGAGCTCCCTATGGACTAGTGGGAGCTAAAATGAGCTAGACTCAACTAGGTTGAGATGGATATGAGCTGACTTGAGCTAGGGTGAGCTAAGATGAACTCTCTTGAGCTGCCATTCAGTTGAGATTAGCTGAATGGAGCTGGGATGAGCAAACCCTAGTTCAAGTGAGCTAGGTTCCAACTGTGGTGAGTTGGATCAAGTTGAGTTCCAGCTAGTCTGAGTTCCTCCTTCACCATTTGCCTTCTTGAGGGCTAGGGTTTTAGGGATCTGTATATTTGTTCATCCCTAACACACGAAAACACACTAAAATAACAAAAGAAAATGCAATGCATGCCTAACCTAGTTAATGCCTAAATGCAGCCAAAAACCCATTTGCGGAGTAAAATCCTAAGAGCTAGGTTTGTTTTAATGCATAAGAATGATGATAAGCTGGTGTTTATTAGGAGTCAAGTGAGCATTGATAATCACAAGATATGTCTCACTTTCTCCCAGAAACACGTACTTGAGCGAATTAGGTAAGGGTTGTAACTCTAGTAGAGGAGGGTGGAGAGGGGGTTTATGCAGGGGAGGAGAGGAAGCAACAAATAAATATGCTGATCCTGACTACTAGAGAATCCACCTACAGTGGTCATGTAATCTTGCATTAAGAAATTAGTGCTAGATATGACAGGATAGTCAGGATCAGGGGTGTTAAGAGCAAATGAACACCCATGACAACCAGATCCATGGGACGAAATGTGTATGTCATTAGTCTCAGTCCCGT
This sequence comes from Thalassia testudinum, assembly GCA_037157565.1. NCBI lineage: Eukaryota > Viridiplantae > Streptophyta > Magnoliopsida > Alismatales > Hydrocharitaceae > Thalassia > Thalassia testudinum. The sequence continues at coordinate 734,186 of JAZHRO010000034.1, read as the reverse complement.
GTGGATCGCGATCTAGGACCCTTGATAGTGAAGATGAATGTGCCATTGGGTCACTGTAGAGGAGCCCAATGTTCCCACAGAAAGCTGAATCTTCATCTTCACTATCCTCCTCAATCAAATAGCAATCAAAGTTCTTTAATGCCCTAAAAATGTCCAATCTAAGCTTTTTGTTTCCCAAGGCAATCTCCATGCACCCTGATGCACAATTGATGTTTGCGTGGGCGGTTGCCAAAAATGGGCAACCTAGAATAATCGGTGCATCACGGAGATTAGGAGGAACCTCCATATCAAGAACAAAAAAGTCTACTATAAAGTAGAATCCTTGGACTTTTATGATCACATTTTCAACCACCCCCTCGATGTTTTAATCGATTGGTCAACTAACTGTATGTAACCGAGGTGGGCTTTAACTCCCTAAATCAAAATCAATCAAATCCTGCTGTGGGACTTAGTTGATGGATGACCCCAAATCAAGAAGGGCCCTATCAAAAGGGGAATCCTGCAAAAAGCAGAAAATCAATGGTGTGCTCAAGTCCTTCTTCTTAGGCGGTAGGTCAGCTAAAATAACTGCACTAGCTTCCTCAGATAATATCGCTTGTCGTTCGATTCTCTACTGCCCCTTCGGCGTATGGTAGTCCTTAAAGAACCTAGCAGCAGCAGGGATGTGATATAATGCTTCGAGGAGAGGGACCTAAATATGAACTTCCTTGAACATAGATTTTAGGTCCTCAAAATTCTGCATGTCCTTTTTCCGTGTTGAATCTCGCGTTAGGGCCGAGGGAAAAGGGATGGGAATTTCAGGGTCTAGGGGCTTCTTTCCTTTGTCTAATGAAGATGGCTTGTGAGAAGAAGAGGGTTGTGAGCCATCTCATGGTAGAGCATGGGATAAATCATTACCCGCTTGCCTAGGTAGTAGGTCCTGTGTAATCTTTCTACTCCTTAAGGTGATAGCTTTTGCATCGGCATGTTGTCCATGTAGGGGTAAAGGAGTGGGTTGGTCTGGATGCACAGGATTTGGCAACAGAGGTGGCTAACCGAACCCATAACCAGAAGGTGCGAGAGGTGCTTTCATAACAGCATGTACCTGCCCCTGCAGTGCTTGGAATCCAGGAGGGGTGCCCTGATTCTGCACATATCTCAGGTTTGGGACAGGTTGGGAGGGCAAAGCTCCTAGTGATCTATGCTCTTGCATCATCTAGTTTTGCATGTTCTGTATGCTCTGTATTTGGTCAGCCATTGCCTTCATTATTTGTAGGTTGTCATGAGTAGATTTCCGAATTGATGCCTACAATTCCTCCTTTAGCGACTCCAAAGGGTCGGCCCACTTTGGAGGGTAGTTGGCAGCTTGGTGCAGTGGCTGATAGATAGAGCATGTTTGTTGCTGCTGAGATGGGAATGGTTGCTGCCTAGGATACATGTTCTGTGCATTCCCGTATTGTCTGGTCTGATAGTGTGGAGCTTGACTTGATCTCTGTGGGTTACCAAATTGGGAGAAATTGGGATGCTGGCGCTAACTAGGGTTATATGTTTTAGAATATGGGTTGTTACACCCGTATCCCTGAATTGCATTGACATCTTCGTAAGCCGAAGATGTCTTAGATGCGAATTCATCAAAAGAATACTCACTTGCATTGTCAAGTGGTGCGCACCTCTGATTGTACGACGCCAGATCCATATTGTTCACAGGTTCCTAGTATGCAGGATCCCGCAAAGATGGAGAGAAAACATCCCGAGTAAATGGATATGTATGAGTAGAGGAGGCTTGGGATGCTTGAGAGGAGTAAGATAGAGCAGTACTGCCAGAGGATCCGGATCTCGCTCGCATTAATTCATCGAGCTTCTTATCGAGTAGATCCACCTTATCCAGCTTTTTGGTGATAATGTCCATGTCGGCTCGGGCAGACTCGGCTTGAGCTTCGTGGACATTAACTCGTTGCTATCTAAGTTGCTGGAACTGGTTCATTGAGGTGACATTCATACAGTTCACTGCTAGGGACTCGAACAGTTCAAATGCGCTGTGCTCATCCTTCACGAGAAAATTCCCACCGCTAAATGCATCAGCCAGGTATCGATGTGTGTCATCTAGCCCATGGTAAAATACTTGAGCGAGGTGCCATTTGGGTACACCATGGTGTGGGCACTTCCTAAGAAGATCATGGCATCCGTCCCAGGTGTCATGCAGCTTCTCTCCAGGGCCTTGAGCGAAGGTCGTGATTGCGCGCCTCATAACATTTGTTCGACCAATTGGGAAGAACTTTTGGAGGAATTCGCGATGTAATTCCTCCCAGGTTCCAATTGGCCTCCCGATGGTCTTAAACCAATAAGCAGCTTTATCCTTGAGAGAAAAAGGAAAAATCTTCATGAGAATAATCCCAATATCTATATTCCTGGGTCGAACTGACTCTGCAATCCGACTCAAGTCTTTGAGGTGCTGAAAGGGTTCCTCATTCAAGTTTCCATGGAAATGAGTCTGAATGAGACTTATGATATTTGATTTTAACTCGAATGCGTCTCCTCCTGCGTGAATCTGGACCTGAGGTGCTATGATTTTTGCTGCTGGATCATAGAAGTCCCGTAGTTGTTCTCCATGTGGTGTATGTTGCATCCTATCGAGTGTCGTGAGAATCTGATCGATTCTCTACTCATATTTCTATTCCGTTTCCTCGACCCTAGCTTCCAGATGAGCCATTGGGTCCTGATCCTCAGGGTCCTGACGAACTTGACGACTAGGATTAGCCATCTCAGCTAATCGGGTGGAAGAAGGTTGAGAAGAGAGGTCGGGTGAAAATCGCCTTTGACACCTTGGGTTTGGCTCCTAAGGTCCCGCAAGTTCAGGTCTTAACAACCTTCTTCCTTGCATACACCGACTCAAAGGGTTGGTGCAGTCAAGTAGAACAAGGCTAAGGCCTTGTTAATCAGAGTGGTCCTTTAGATCAGATGATCGAATTTTTTCGTTTAAGTTTGTGTTATTAAAAATTCAGTAAGAGACCAATTGGAAGGAATTCCTGCCTCTCAAGCTAACCCGGCTAGTCTGGTTCTGAGGGGACTACGAGGAAGGTTCTTCCTTTGGTTTTTGCCTTCGATTTCATTACCCCATAGCCGCGGACGTTTAACACTACCCCGCAGGCTTAATAACTACGTTTTGCAAGAGAGGTTGGAACTACCGAGCAATTTCAAGCCAAATGTAGGTTATTTGATGTATTTTCGTGAATTCTTTACCTGTTTCTTCAATGTAGTAGATGGTGGGCGATCCATAAGGTGACTCACCTCACTGACTAACTTTTAGGCTCGTCAGAGTCCAAGTTAGTTTATGTGGTCCTATTGGCTCATGTACTTCTAAGTTCTCTTTCAAATTGAAGACCACAATTCAAATGTATACTCTAAGGGAAGATGGAATCCAAATAATTTGAAACTTGTCAAGAAAATTCCTTTTTCAATAAGCTTTTCAGAGAGTATTTTTTTAATTTTTTTTTCTATTTTCAACAATTAGTTATGAATTTTTAACTAACCAGAGGTCAAATTTGTGATTTAGATCCCATGTTGGTTTTCTATTGGAAACTATATCAAATATGCTCCAAAAATTCTATAAAAATATGATATTGAAAGCTAATTTGATTATCTTTCACACCCTACAAATTTTGAATAAATCTGATTTGTATGTTAGTCATAATTGATGTCTTAAATTCGTAAAAGTTATGTTTTCAAGCAATCTGACTAGTATGTACTCCACAAATTTTTAAAAATTCCATAGAAGGAATTATTTTTGGGAATGGTGGCATTGGAAAGATAATTTGGAGATCTTATTCCAGTACAAATTTCAATATTTTTGAAGCACTAGAAACATAGCTATTGAAATTTAAAGATGACACTTACTTTCTGGACGAATTTCTAATAAGAATGTGTGCACCTGATTTTTGCAGTGCCTTCTTTTCCTTGCTCGCCACTTCGTGTCGTTGTTCCTGCACACAAAAATATTGTATTAGAGATAAAATCAAAAGTCATCTGGCCTCCCCGACAATGGCGCCAATTTGTTCGCAGCGTAGATCGCGTAGAGAATTAGCACGTTGTAGTATAATGCGAAATATGTCTCGAGCAAATAAATTAATAGAACTTGGAAAGTCCTAGTCGATCACAGGGAGGCAAAAATCACTTTTGATTTCATACGTTATTCCAAATATAAATGCTAAATAGTATAGACATAATATAAATAACAATCAAAAGAGTTTAAACATGAATTGTATGCATAGAACTAGACAAATTCTAACATAAATGTAACTACTTATGTAACAGAATGAGGGCACCATGGGTGGTTCATGGTGGCCTTTTGGAGAGGTTGGGAAGAGCAGCAACAATCCGTCGAGGTGACCCAACGGATGCTTCAGATGGAGGTGTAGAGACAAATGCAGAGAAGACGAGAAGAAGAAGAGGAGAGAGAGGTTGAAGGAGGAAGAAGAAAATGAGAAGTGCCTTTAAAGGGGGGTCCTTTGGCCTATTTTTATAGCTTTAATAGAGGGAAAGAAGGCATTTGGCCCCTTAAATTCGTACAAATGCTTTAGATTAATTAGATCCGTTGATCGGGAGATCAACGACCCTAACTAATCCTTCCAAATCCTTCTTTTATCCTTGGTTGAATCTAATGCTGCCACATGGCAGCCTGTGCACCCTCAGATGAAGATCGCACGACTGCAAATCGCCCATGCTTGCACTTTCATTTCCTCTCCTTTGCAGCTCGCCTCTTCTGAGCACCCAATCCTCAACCGTCCGATCATAAGATCTGATGGCTTAAACGTGTGCTCAACCGTGCCTTTAAATCCTAAAGAGTGTGCACGTGCATCTCCACATGCGTCATCGCATGGGTTCTCGATCCAGCACCTTCGCACCTGCCACACGTTTACTGCCGAGCCACCCGATGGAGATTAAATGGTTAATTGCACCCACACTCACCTTTTCTCCCAATTTCCCACCGGGTGTGCTTCAATCATGTGTCCCTCGTCTCATGGAGAGAGCGCTAACCAACACGCTACTCCCACGCATTTGTTGCATTTAAGTTTTGTTGCCGTGCATTCTCAGCCATTCGATGGGAATCCAACGGTCGAGATCTCGTCCTCATCTGATGCTGCGGTTGAGGGCGGGTGGCGTGGTTGCATCGCGGCTGTTGGATGATGATCCAACGGCCTGCGGTTCTCCTTCCAAATTAGGGTGCAGTGAGGGGCAGCTACGATGGCACCACGTGGTGCCATCGTGGCCGTCCATCTTCTTCTTCTTGTATCTGATGACGTAGGCCTCCGATTAAGTTGATTTCTACACCGTTGAACTACGAACGTCGATCTGGATCCATCCGCACGATTGGATTTGTCATCTGATGTTTGGATATTCTTCAATTTCCCCTTGGCTCCTGCTTCTTCTGTGGACTCCCTAGGGTGCTACGGGAGTCTAATTGATGCACTCTTGGAAGTGTTGGACTCCTGTCGTTATTCCAAACAGATCCATAAGGTTTGATCAATCATCCATGGCGCTGGATTATCTGCAATTAATAATACCTCTCAAATAGCAAATTATTATGTATAGAAGATATAAATCATCTAAGATGCAAAGTACAATGTGTAATGTAGAATGCCTTTGTTAAGCTAGGTTCTACCTTAATTCAAGCGAATTAAGGTTTATGATTGCTGCACAATCAGCCGGCTCCACATGTAACCAGCATCCTCGACCTCGATCCTTCGTGCTAGGAATGCCATTGACCTTTCCTCAACAACAAGCACTCGACCACACCCTCGGCCATGGCTCTCGTGACCCACACGTGCGCGTGCAACAACCCATCATCGACGGTCACCTCCTCTCCGTCCGACCATCTCTGGCCAACTCCAAGCATATGACCACTATCATCTCAAAGCCTTCCCTTCGGCCATCCTCCATCGAGCTCTGCACCATTGGCCATGCCTTCCTCTCCTCGCATTACCAAGGGGAAGAGATTCCCCTACTTCTCTAAAGTCAAGCCCCTATTAAAAATTATCGCAAATGCCATTGCCAAAAACACTATTGCCATATTTGATGAGTTAAATTATTTGAGTGAATTTGCTTGCAAGCCCTCACATCTATCCCTTTTTCTCGCATGCACTCAACTCTTTATATATTGAATTAGATTCATGACATGAATGCATGAAATATCACCACGTGCATAAACGGCTTAGAGGAGAGACTCCAAATGTCTTGAATTCTAATTTTATTTACATTACATGCCATTGAGGGTTACTTTATGGAGGTGAAATTGCTTAGGTGACCGTTGTTGTATCACATTTTTTTACCTCTTTTTTCTCATGATATTCTGATTTTTGTGGCAATATGGACCTCGCATCTATGATCGAGAATAATATATATCTGTGATTTTCTTGCATTTGTGCCTCCCTGTGGATACAGCTTAACTCTTCATGGTTAGTTTTCACTTATAAATATTTTTGTTCGGATTTTGCCACCATGCACTTTATACTACAACGACGTATTTTTCTAACAAGCGAAATCTTCTATTCACCTACCATAGAGCTCACCAAATAGATTCCATTGAAAACACCACACTAGAGAAAACACTAGTCACCCCTAAGTATAGGATATTCATCTCCATTTCCCTAACCTTCGCTATAGTCATAACCACCAACATTAGGACCAATAAGCACATCATAACCCATATCACTGAACCACTCAACCTAAACCACATTTGGGACTTTGAGCACTTCATCCTATCCTAGATGGCCTTCTACCTAATCCTGTTCACTCCCATCATCACCACCAGCACAACCTTCATCCCATCACCTACATGGATCCCATTCCTACAAGAAGCACCCCAACAAGCTAATCACCAAGTCACCCTTGTCATCTCTATTTAGTGAGTGAGTGAAAGAGTGTGTCTTTGTAAAAACTTTTTCAAGCTTTGTGTAAGTGGTTTACACCTCCTTAGTGTAATGAAGCATTGTAGTTTGTTTTCCAAGCTGTATGCTTTTCTCTTTTTGCAATAAAAGCTTAATTTAATCCTTGTCATTTTGTGAGTTTAGTCTTATTCAAAAGCCCAAAAAAATTGCAAAATGGAAATGATAAAAATACTCCTCTTGCTTTTTAGTTGGCGCTTGTAGATATATTTCTCATTTTTCCTTGTAAAAGCCAAAAAGCCAAAAAAAATATACAAAGAAAAAAAACTGTCACTTTCCCTTCCACTTTGTCATTAAGCAAAAAGCACAATAAAAGATAAGCATTTACCTTAGTCTTAGGTTAGTTTCGATTTCAAAAGAAAAGAAGAAAAAAAATGAAAAAGGCAAAACTTGCAAAAATAAAATAAGAAACTCACTTAAGCCATTCAAGGCCCAATTTCATTTAAGCCTCCCCGTAGATCGACTGGGACACCCATGACTTAGTCTACTTTGAGTTCCATAATAAAATTTAAATGCACTAGTGCTAGTGGTGAATTAAGCTACAATGACAGGTTTTTGAACTCGTAACTTTGTTAATTTAGCGTATTATGCTTAGCCCTAGCCAACGTATCGCATTGATAAGAGAATCTCAAATCAGTGTTTAAACTTCCAAACATCAATCAGTTCATGAATTATGCTTTATCAATTATTGAAACTCATCTTATAGAACATTCCAAAGCAATAGAAGCTAATTCAAAACCTTAAGTCATCCAAATCAAGCTAGAACTTGAGGTATCAAGCTCAAAACTCCCAAATTAAATTCATATTCATTAAAACTCAACCTCACTTGTTGCAAGTACTCTCTGAAAGGTATAGAGATCAACATCAATTAGATCAAAGCCTAAGAACCCCTAAAAATCCTAATCCAATCCCCATCTCACACTATAGACAATGTAAAGGTGAAATCATATTTAGCATTAAAACCCATTGGAAGCAAGTCTTAGACCTTCATTCAGATATCTTAAGCGTCATCCACATCTCAAGCAATAGATGAAAGCAAGTTAAATAAGAAATATATTGTTGCCCACCTAGGTGCTCAATCTAGCTTTGTTGGGATGAATTGATCATTTAGTACCTTTTCACATTATTGATTAGTGTTTAGTAGGTTTAGGAAATGCTTAGGAATCAATTAGTTCATCGTAAGAACTTCAAATCCATGCATAGGATTTTCACCAGTCCTCACTTTCTAAGTAAGAACAAAATAGTACCTGAGCTAGAATTTAGGTGTGACTAAATCAGGAGATAAAATTCAAATTAGAATAGCTCATATCATTCGCATTAAATCCATTTAAACAAATATTACCTTAATTTGAACAATTAGAGTTGATAAAAACAAGATTGCATCAAAAATTTCTCAATCAAATCCAAAAATCAAATCAAACTCAAGTGATCAAATTAACACAATTCAAAGCACAGGGAGGGCTATTGTGTTCAGATGAAGTGGATGGGATAGCCCACAAGTGGATTTGATGCCCTATTAAGTCTGATAGCTACTGAGCTTCAGATATAAAAAGTGTCCTAATGGAGTGGGTGAATTGTGAGTAAAAATTGCATGGAAAGTGGAAGAACATGATATGGAAGAGGAAGGTCAGTGGATCGATATGGAAGAGTGTGACATCCTCTCTGACCAAAATTAATCAAAGAGGGTAGATTAGCGAAGGGCTAAATCTACTCCTAATCTAACACAATCAATTAGTGAATTATAATCTAAACATCTCAAATACAATAAGAAAGTGATAAAACTAAGCTAGAAAGTTGTAATTCTATCTGGCAGCAAGTGCAAGGAGAAGATATTACCTTATATCCTTTCTTAGATATGACAACCATGTGGCTGCTTGGTTGAGTTACATGAAATCGATTAGGTTTTGTTGTAGTATAGTTGCATAACAAGCCTAAACAACAATTTAATGAATCTCGTAGTGAGTCTCGGTCGATCTCAGGGAGGCGAAATTGGAGAATTGACTTTGATTTCACTTGCTCTTAGAAACGCAGCCCAGTTTCCAAGTTACGTAAATACAACTCACCAATAGTATTTTTAATATGAACATGTGCATGCATAAGGAAAATGATGAATGTAAATGTGTGTGTGTCCATGTGAACGATTTCTACTATGCGAAGACCACCAACGGCATTTACGTCAAGTGCTAACTCGTTTATGCATGCCGGTACTGTCATGATGTTAGTTTTTTTTTGTAATTTTTGAATAAAGAAGGAATGATCCAAACAAAATATCAAATATATATAAATGTTTCTAGAGACATGCTTGAAACTACTTTGCTATAAAAGAGTAAAAGTAGAGGAAAATGAGGGGCAAAATGGGGGTCTTTGGCCATTTATATAGGCAAAATGCGAGGCAAAATGGGTATTTGAAGCTCCTAACCACGCCACCCAGCTGGAGTGCATGAGGGCCATCTATCCACAAATCAACAACTTTGATCACATCAAGATCAGCCTCTAATCACACCTCCATTGCACGCTCAACGTGCACCCATGATTGTGGCCATCTGATCATGAATCAACAGCTCTAATGGAGTCTACATTGAGTGCTCAAAGCGCACTGATCACGCGAGACCTATGTGATGATCTTCTGAGGGTCGTTTGATCGCGAATCAACAGTCAAGATTGTGTCAAATCATGCACTTAAACATGCTAAGAACTCGCGATCCACATACATCCACGTGTCATCACGCGTGTAACATGCTACCCATCCGTTATGTCGTGTGGCATGCTCAGCGTCGCTCCATCTGGATCCAATGTACGAATTTCACACGCTGAGTACTGGACACATTGCGCCCCCCTCTATGCGACTTGAACGACTATCCGCTACTCTTCATAGAGTGCTCAACCAATGCGCTACGTGCACATTTGTGTCATGCTCTTGATTTCGTGCTCGTGTGCTCTGAGCCGTTGGATGAAGATCCAACAGTTGAGATTAGGGCTGCTAGATGAAGTGTGTAGAGGCTGATGACATGGCACCTCTGTGGTAGTTGGGTGACAATCCAATGGCCTACAGAGTGCATGGATCTTCAGGGGATGAGGGGGCGATGGTAGGTTGTTGGGATGGCACCACGTGGCGCCATCCTAACTGTCCATCTTCCTGCCTTCATAGATGGTGCTATAGAGGTTTGATCAAGGCAATTCTTGCGCTGTTGGATTACATTTGTCGCTCTAAGTCCATTCGTACAGCTGAATTTATCATCAACGGCCTCAATTCATCTACAAATACCATTATCTATCACTTAGTACGTTAAAATAGCATTATTCTCTACACAACTAAATAAATCAACTAAGATGAAAATATGCAACTCATGCATGTTTTATTCCTAAGTTAATCTAGGATATGACATAATTTAGGTTGATTAGGTTCTATAATTGTTGCGTAATCATATCCGCATGCCTAAATTTTTCTAGTCCCTAGCAAAATCAACATATGCAAATCCTTGCGTGGGAGATGCAATTTCGAATGTGGGAAAATTTTCTTTCATTTATTCACAGAGGCAAAGTGGAATCAAACTCTTATTTATTTACAAAATGCTTTTATTGCAAAATTAGTTGCTGTTAAGGAATCAAGTGAGTCAAAATCAAAAACCTTAATACGATTTTTCATCGATGAAAAGAAATTACGGGCAAATCCTTAATGACAGAAACTTCAACAGCTCTTGAGTACCGACTAAAATTCGGACCATCCAAATCAAATCATGAACCCTATTAGGCTATGGACTTGGGTCGCAAGGGTAACTTTCTCTAACTCAGTTGACCCACCCAAGACTTGAAGTAAATGTGAGAAACTAGCATCTTGTGTGTGAAATAGTTGGACTCGTCATAGAGGACAACTAAATCAACTCCTAGCATTCAATAAAATTTAGAATATTTCTAAGCTCTCATCTAGACAATTCTATCTTCGGTTAAGCCATAGTAGGATTTGGTAACTTTCTCCCCACCACTTTTCTACATTGAGGTGAACACACTAGGTATATATCTCTCTAGCCAGACCTATTGGTCTCTTATTCCTAATTTTTCTCCATTTTTTTCTTTTCTCCTTTTTCTATAGGATAAACACCCATTTGAAGCGAGGTGTTTGTATTTGGTAAGGGAAAGGAATAATAGCATCCATATGTAGTGAGATGCTTTTATTTGGTAGGATATGTAAAAAAAAAATTTCTGCATATATATTTTTTTCTCCCGATTTTTTGGCTAAAAATATTTTTTCTTTCCAAATCATTTTTCAATGTGAGTGGCTCTCCTTCATCCATCTAACTACCTCCAATACAAACAAGAATAGTCCTAAGAGCTAGAAATCCGGCAAGGTCACTAGATCTACAGGCCTAGACTAAATCTTATTGACGACTACGAACTCAATAAAGTCATCCAAATGACGAGTTAGTAAATAGTGCAATTGAAGATGCTTGGGACTCAAAGACCATCCAAATCAAAGAGTGGGAAGATAAGTCATTCACTTATCGCCCTTTTGACTTAATATGTTAAGCTTTTTCAGATCTCCTCAAAAACTCAGGCAACAAATCCAAATTTAGGTAAATACTCAAAAAATTAAGTTTGTTTAGACCTAAAGAGCCTAAGCGGAAAGACTTTGTTCTGCATTTCTTAAAGTTTCATAAATCCTCATAATTGATAATTCTCAATAATTCCAAACCTAGATTCCGAAAACACCTCTTTTTTTTTTTAGAACCTTTCCATATTGGATTTTGACATAGTTGCACTTTAATATCTCCCCTCCCATGGGTTCACATTTAGCTTGCTTCATAATTTTAGAACATATCAAGTGAGCGGACGGATGGGAAATGGCCATTGTAGATGATTTCTAGCTCTAATGTGAACAATGGAGATGGAGTTGGCTATTCCTAAGTTAAGAATCCTAAAGTGCAATAAGAGTGGTGTTCAAGAAGAATATGAAAGGTCTTTTTTTTCCTAGGTGTTAGCATAAATTATTCAGTGTGAGTGTACTACAACCCCATGCCTACTTTCTTGCATGCCATGCATGAATGTAATGAAAATAAATGAAAGACAAGAGGTATAAAAGGATAGAAATCACCTAGAATAACTCTTGAATTTTTCGTTCAGCTCATTCTACACCTAAGAAATAAGTTACTACAAATATTCTATATATAGAAGGATATTTACATATGTATAAATGTTGAGTTTAGCGCCTTTAGCTAGGCAAAAACTCAATCACACATCCTCAAGAAGGCTGATAACTTCATTAGTGGAGGAGGTTCCTCAGCCATAAATGGCTTGAGACACTAGCCATTCACAGTAGAAAATGCCAAGTTTTGGATCCATGATCTGAATCACCCCATTATGGTATGGGTGAATCACAATGCAAGGGCAATCCACTTGGACTTTAGATTGCCTGCAAAGAATTTGAGCTTGGAGTCAAATAACCAGATTTGTTGGTTAGGAGTGAAAGATTTTCTCCAAATGTGGTGGTCATGAAAGGCGTTGGTCTTATCCTTATAGATCTTTGCATTCTCATAGGCCTCCCACCGAGTTTCTTCCAACTCACTGAGCTGGAGCTTCCTTTCATAACTTCCTACATCAAGGTTAAAATTACATTTCTACACTGCCTAAAAGGAACGGTGCTCCAACTCAACGGAAAGGTGACTGACCTTTCCATACACCATGCAGTATGGTGACATTCTGAGTGCGGCCGTGTACACAGTTTGATATGCCCAAAATGCATTAATCAATCGATCGGACCAATCCTTTTGGTTAGGTTTAACTGTCGTTTGAAGGATGAGTTTGATCTAAAAATTAGACACCTCAGCCTACCCATTGGTCTGCGGATGATATGGGGTGGCAACGCGATGATGTACCCCATATTTTTTTCAATAATGATCGAAAATGGGCGTGGATGAAATGACTTCCCCTGTTGCTAATCAAACCACGAGGGACGCCAAATCTCACAGAAATAAATTCTCGAATGAAAGATATGGCGACTTTATGATCAGCTCACCTCGCTAGGATAGCCTCAACTCACTTCAAGACATAATCAACTACGAGAAGAATGTACTCGAAGCCATGCGAGTTTGGGAATGGGCTATAAAATCAATGCCCCAAATATCGAACACTTCTACAACCAAGATAGGTTGGAGAGGTATCATGTCTCTCCTGGTTAGATAACCAACTGACAGGCATCACTTATAGCATTTGGTGAGTGCATGTGTATCTTTAAAAATGGTTGGCCAGTAGAAACTCGACTGCAAAATCTTTACAACGATTTTTCTGCCAGAAAAATGACTACCACAGGTATCACTGTGTTAAAAAGATAACACGCTCGAAATCTCAGAGTCATGGATGCACCTCTTGATTATCTAATCAAATCCAATACAGAAAAGCAAGGGGTCATCCCAAAAATAGAATTTGTCTTTTGACACCAGTTATTTTTTATTTTTCAGATCCATCTTTAGATCCAACTTCAGATCTAGCCTCTAATCAGCTTATTACCTGCAATTGACACAATGCCCCTAATTAGTACATTATAACATTATTTTATGCATATCTAAAAGAAAGCAGTAAAGGTTCTAGTAATGTTTATGCATGCATAAATTACCTTAACTTATGCTAAGTCCTAGCCTAATTTAGGTCAATTAAGACCTATGATTGCTACGCAATCATACTCCCATGTCTAAATCTTGCTAGTCCCTAGCAAATGTGAGACTAAATTATTAACAGAAGGGTCCCTAAGGGATTGATTATTTTATCAAGTGTATGCCTAGAGATTTTTCTCTTTTTTGTTTTAATCCTATGCTCTAGAAATCCAGACAATCGTGAAAGTGTAGCTATGTAGCTTTTGCAACGGATTCGAGTGAAAAACTAATTCACCTCTAAAGCCTGTACTTGACCCCTAGTAAAATTCTAGTAGGATAGGCGGACTTCTTCCCTTGGGGTATTCAAGATATCTATGAATTCCACCCTAGCTTTAAGCTTGGGTAGAGGATGTTTAAGGGATACGGGTGTTTATTTGGTGGCTCACTCCCACTTGGTGCTACATAGAGATTAGGATTTCAGAATCTAGATTCCCGGACTATCAATTAACTCAACTTAGCAAAAGATGAGAAAAACTATGCTCTCTTTTGGTTCCTTTGTATTCATTCTCTCTTTCTCTTTTTCTTTTTCTTTTCTTTTCTTTCTTTTTCTTAGAGCTCACAATCTCACCAGATTCACACATATGACCTGTATTTGGTGGTCTCACCTGGCATTAACACTTCAATTGAGTTCTCTACTAAATCGGAATTCCTCAGCCAGTATTCGGGCAGTCAGAAACACAGAAAAATAGGTTAAGGCCTTATTTGGTGGATCTCAAATTTATTTGGTGGTATTGCCTCAATGCAAATGAAATAAATACTAAATATTCGTAAACTCTTTTTTCGCTCTTTTCTTCTTCTTCCAATTTTTTTTCTTCTTTTTCTTTATCTTTCTTTTTTTCTCTTTTCTCACATTTTTTCATATTTTTTTCTATGTAATTTTTTTTTCAACACAACACAAGCTAGCATACATTCATGAACTTTATTGAGGAGGCATTATTAGGGATTGGTGGTACTCAAGAGACATTGGGTGGCATATTTGGTGGAAGTGCCTACTCACGGCACCGGGAGAGATGGATAGGATGGTGTATTTCTGACCTTGACATCAATACCCTCCTTCAGCCGAGGATTCCGTAAAGAATGGCCGTAACCATCCACCTTAGCCCTAGTTTTATGAAAACTCGCTCTCCACATATTTGCCTTATTTGGTGGCTCTCAAAATTTCACACAAAATGTGTATGTAGGAACCGAGAGCGAAAACTATGCCTAATCTCTGAGTATCATCACCTAATTATCTAGGATTTCGGATTACTTGCACTAATCTTAGAGCACCAGTACACTCTACTCTCATCTCACACTATTTGGTGGATTTTTGGAAGAAAATCTACCTGACTCCCAAAACACTGTCCAGGGGTTCAGGAGAAGCACTTCTTCTTAACAGACTAAAGATGTTTATCAGCCTTCACTATGAATCCATTACAAATTCTACGTGTGTCTGAAAAGTTGTACTGGATTTAAGATTATAGGAATCAACTAGAGGATAAAATCCCTAATGCATTCTCTTAATAAGATAATCTTATTCATGGATGCACTATGTATATATGCTATAAACAAGTAACCTTATATATTCGTACTTCATAAAATTTTCCCTTTTAGGTTACATTCAAATTGGCCCTAAATTTAGAACAAAAGGTGAGCGGGTGAGTCAGAAGTGGCTATTGCGGATGATTTTTAGCTCCAATGCGAGAATTGGAGGTGGAGTCGGTTGTTCTTTTATTTAGGGTCCTAAAGTACATTTGACATGTAGCTTCGAGGTTTTCCTAAATGTTGACATAAAAATTTTCAATTTTGTTATATCTACCCCCCATGCCTAAGTTCTTACATGTCCTCATGCAAGAATATAAAAGAACATAAGTACAGCTGGGAGTAAATGGGTAGAAATCACCTGGAATTGCTCCTGAAATTTTAACTTTCAGCATTGGCAAACCTGACAGTATGCAATATGCAAAAGAAATATGCTTAAAAGAAAAATATGCTATGTATAAAAATGGTTATGTATAGATGATGGTAGAATGTGGGATATGCTATCTATACATGCTGAGTTTAATGCCTTCAGCTGGGTGAGAACGTACTCAGATATATCAGTTCTAGCATAGAAGCCAGTCAAAATTAAGAGAAAGATGTTCTGATATGCTCCTAGAATTAGTGGTCTGAAGATGTGAACCAACTGATTGTGCACCCCTACTCCAAAAAGTCTAGTTATAAGAAAGTGTGGAGTGGTGGTGGAAAATAGAGGATAATCAGAGGGGGGATCATGATGTTGATTCAGCTGATTTATCATGTCCCACAATTCAACAGGAAGTTGCTAAGGGAGTAGATCAAAATGTATCTTAGAACCAGAATCTGAGTCATAGGGATCCTCATAACAATAATCAAACATCATGCCCTCTCCAGGCTCTGGATCATACGGGGGTATTCAAGAAAGTAGAAGATCTGTGGGGAGGTCACTGAAATCCTAGTCAGAAATGAGAATAGGAGGAGTAGACTCGAAGGTGGGAATCTGATGATCCGTATGTATGTGAATTCCTACTGATTCGCTACCTGTGAGATAATCGGTCGTGACTGTGTTAACGGGAAACCCGTTAGCTGTGGTCATGTCTTCTTGTAACAACAGGGGCGATCCAGTAGTGTACGGATCAAGATAACTAAATTCAGGCGTGCTGTGGTCAGAAACACACCCTAAACAATCAGATCCTCGGGGAGATATGTGTAGTGTAGTGGTCTCAGTCCCGCGTGTATCGAGGTCCAAGAACCCTGATAGTGCAGACGAATGAGACATTGGGTCATCACAGAGGAGCCCAATGTTACCACAGTATGCCGAATCTTCGTCTTCACCCTCCTCCTCTATGCGATCACAATAAAAATTCCTTGATGCCCTGAATATGTCAAGTCGAAGTTGCTCATTACCTAGGGCTATCTCCATACACTCGACTACACAATCAATGTTTACTCGGGCTGTCGCTAGAAATGGATGACCCAAAATGATTGGTGCATCTCGGAGATTAGGAGGAACCTCCATAGCGAGAACGAAAAAGTTTACGGGAAAGCAGAATCCGTGGACTTTTACGATCACGTTCTCAACTACCCCATCAGTGTTTTTGCTGATCTATCTGCCAGCTGGATTGTGACCGAGGTAGGCTTTAACTCCCCAAATCAAAATCAATCAAATACTGCAGTGGGAGTTAGGTTGATGGACGAACCCAGATATAGAAGGGCTCAATCAAATGGAGAATCCTGCAAGAAGCAGGATAGGAGTGGGGTACTAGGGTCTTTCTTTTTCGGTGGCTAGTCAGCTAGAATCACGGTGCTAGCTTCCTTTGATATTACCACCTGTTGTCCAATTCTAGGCTGCCACTTCGGGGTACAATAGTCCTTGAAGAACCTTGCGACAGCGGGGATGTGATCAATTGCCTCGAGGAAGGGGACCTGAATATGCACTTCCTTAAACATTGACTTCAGGTCAAAATTTTGCATGTCCTTTTTCCGTACTACATTTCACATCAGAGCCTCAGGAAAAGGGATAGGAATCTCATAGTCAAGTGGCCTCTTACCCTTATCTACTGTAGGTGGCTCCTGAGATGGAGTCAAACCCACCTGCGATGAAGGGTGAGAAAAATCAGGACCTACCTGCCTATGTGGTGGGTTAAATGTCTTCCTTCCACTCCTCAATGAGGCAGCATTTGCAATGGCTTGCTGTCCATGAGGTGGTGGGGGAGAGGACGGGGCAGAGTATGCGGGGTTCTGTACCAAAGGCGACTGGCCTTGAGCATAACCAGGTGGTGCAGGAGGCACCTGTAATATGGCGTGTGCATGTCCCTGTGGTTCCTGAAACCTAAGTGGGGCACCTTAGTTCTACACATACCAAGGGTTCGAGATAGATTGGGAGGCAAGGCTCCCTGAGTCTTATACTCCTGCAACAACTGGTTTTGCATGTTCTGTATAGTCTGTATCTGGTCAGCCATCATCTTCATTATCTGCAAGCTATCCTGTGTAGATTTCCTCATCAATTCTTGCAACTCCTCTTTCAGTGACTCTAGAGGGTCAACCAACTTTGGAGGGTGACTGGCAACCTGGTGCGGTAGCTAGTATATAGAACGGGGTTGCTGCTGCTGAGACGGGAATGGCTGCTACCTAGGGTATGTGTTTTGTGCATCCCTGTATTGCCTGGTCAGGTAGTATGGATCTTGATGTGGTCTCTGTGAGTTACCAGACCAAGAGAAGTTCGGATGCTGGTGCCAACCAGGGTTATACGTCTCTGAATATGGGTTATTACTCCCGTATCATTAAATATCACTGATGTCCTTGTAGGCCGAAGACGTCTGAGATGTATATCCATCAAGGGGTACGTATTATAGTCTACGGGTGGTGCGTAACCTTGGTCATATGGTGCCAGATCGGGATTGTTTACGGGATCCTGATATGCAAGATCACATAAATAAGGAGAAGATGCATCCCGAGTGAGTAGATTAACTCGAGCAGGGGGGCTCGAGGTGCATAGGAGGGTCATGGAACAATAGAGTTCAGGTCAGATTGACCCTAACTAATTTGGTCAATCTTTTTCTCGATCAGGTTTATTCTATCTAGCTGCTTGACGATGATATCCATGTCGGCTCAAATAGACTCGGTGTGAGCCTCATGGACACCAACCCACTGTTGACCAGGCCGCTAGAACTAGTTCATGGACGCGGCATTCATCGAGTTGTCTGACAAAGATTCGAACAACTCAAATGCATTGTTCTCATCTTTCGTAAGGAAATTCCCGCCATTAGATGCATCGGCCAGATACCGATGTGTGTCATCCAGCCCATGGTAAAAGATCTGAGGTAGGTGCCATCTGGGTATACCATGGTGCGAGCATTTCCGGAGAAGGTCGTGAAATCGATCCCAAGCGCAATGCAACTTCTCCCCAGCTCCTTGGGAGAAAGTCGTGATTGCGCGCCTCATCACGTTCGTTCGACCGATTGGGAAGAACTTTTGCAGGAATTCACATCGTAATTCCGGCCATGTTCCAATCGGCTTCCCAATGGCCTTGAACCAGTATGAAGTTTTGTCCCTCAGAGAAAATGGGAAAAGCTTCATCAGAACAATCCCAAGATCAATATTCCTAGGTCGAATCATTTTTGCAAGTCGACTCAAGTCCTCTAAGTGCTGGAACGGATCTTTGCTTGAGTTTCCATAAAAATGACTACTGATCAAACTGATCACATCAGGTTTGAGCTCAAACGTGTCTCCGCCTATGGGAATCCTGACTAAGGGTGCGTCGATCGATGCAGCTAGATCATAGAAGTCTCGAAGTTGTTCTCCTCGTGGTGGATGCTGCATTCTGTTAAGCATCATCAAGATACGATCCATGATTTACTGATGACGCTCCTCAGATTCAACAACCTAGGCCTCCAAATGAGCCATCGAGTTTAGATTACCGGCATCCTGACCTGGTCTAGGTCTAGGTCTAGGATTAGCCATTGTGGCTAAGGGAGTAGAAGAAGTGGGGGGAGAAGATGGTCCTAGAGAGGTGACTCGCCTCCTTGAGAGTGGCTCCCAAGGTCCAACCAATTGAGGTCTAAGTGACCTCCTTCCTTGCATACACCACCCAACCCTTGGGTTGGTGTAGCAAAGCCAGACAAGGCTATGGCCCTGTCAATCAGATGGTGCTTATGATTAGGTGACCAGATTTTTCATTTTAAGTTCAATTCCTGAAGAAAAATTCGTCGTACAACTGACTGAAAGTGATTCCCGCCTCTCAAGCTAACCTAGCCAAGAGGTTGAAAGCACCCACTAGTACGACAACGAATTCGAGTTGATTTCGTGTTTTAGAATTGATTTTTAGCCCGTTTTTCTTCAGTTGGGGTTTGTGGTGAGTGGCCCACAAGGTGACCAATCTCACTAGCTAAGCACTAGACTTGATTAAGTCTAGTCTAACCCAAATGTGATCTCTAGATTGTAACCCTAAAGATGCAACCTAGGGTTAATGCAATTCTAGGGTTTTTTTTTGTTCTTTTGTTTAGTTCTTCCTCAACAGACCACAAGAATAAAAATAGTTCTCTAAACAAAATTGGAATCCAACTAAATTGAAATTTGGCAAGTAGATTCCTTTTTCAATTATCTTTTTAGAGAATATTTTTTGAAACTTTTACTATTTTAACCAAATTTATAGAGATTTTCAAATGTCAAGGGGTCAGATTTGAAATTTTGACCCCTGGTCGATTTTTCAAATTGAAATAGTACCAAATGATTTTCAAAAATTCTGGAAAAATATGGAAATTAAATCCAAATTTTCATATTTTTAGTTAAAATAGATTTGTGGATTGCTCAGAATTGCTTTTTGAATTTTGAAAAATCTCAAATCTGGGTCACTCTGACCTCCTTGCACTTCGCAAATTTTTAAACTTTTTTGCTTAGAATTTTTTCAAATGAATGGTGGCATTTGAAAGATTATTTGAAAATGAAAGTATAGCCTGAATTTGAAAATTTTTCGCTTATTAATTTTTCGGCAATTGAATTTTTAAGTCGGATTTTAAAGTCTGGCCGAAAATCAGAGGGTGGTGAAGCTTTTAAAAGGTGTTTGAGTTTAAAATTCAAACTTTCCACCAAAAGAATTTTTTTTTCAAAACATTTTGAAAAAAATTTTTTCAAGAAGGTTTTTTTTCAAGGGATTTTGAAATTCTTCTTTTTTTTTTTGCTTTTTCAAAATTAACCTAGGATTCAAAAAGAAACCTAATCTAACTACCTAGTTTTTTTTCTTTGATTTTTTTTTCTTTTTCACGAAAATGAATAAGATTTTTTTTTTCAAATGAAATTGCTAGAAGCAAATCTAACCTAAGGTTCACAAAAAACCCTAGACTAAAGCAATATAATGCGCACCTAGAATTTTTTTTCTTCCGCACTCATGTTTGCAGATCCCGTTTTGTTTTCCTATTTTTCCTGCAAATCCAAAGACAAGCAGATGAAGATTTGTCAGTGATAGCTCAAAAGATCGAAATAAAAAAGTGACATTGCCTCCCCACCAACGGTGCCATTTGACAAGAGCCGTTTTCACGCATTTTCAAGTCATCGAAAATCATAGTATAGTCGCACTAAACACTCGTCAAAAATGATTTGTAAAGATAACGAGACTTTGAGTCTTGGTCATTCGTCTCTGGGAGGCATTTATGCAAATTTGAAATCGATCTTTTTCGCTCTACTTGTTTAAAATCGCACGTTGTTTCTAATCGTCAGATTAAAGTTTTGCCACTTTCATTATAAACCCTAATTACGTGCGCATGTGTTAGATAGATGACGAAGGTGAAAGTGTGAGTTTCAATATGCACGATTCTAGTTATGTGGTGGCTATTTATGGAAAATGCATTAATAGTTAAATCCTCAATATTTTCTGGTACCAACATGCTAGTTGCAATAGATAATAATGAAGAGCAGGCAACTTGAATCACATAAAATATATCACAATCAATAAGCTCATGGTGATTTTCAACAGAAAGATATATATATATATAATATTTCTTTCACTCATTCATTCAGGAGAGTGTTTGCAACATGGAATTAAAGGAAAGCTTATAGAAGAAAGCTTAAAAACATAAATCTAGCTAACAGAAAATGGTCACATACAGGAATCTATGGGGGATTTTCCATGCATCATTGGGGGAGAGTAAAGAGCTACACTACTAAGAAGTAAATAAAAGCATGTAAATTATGAAGAACTAGCTACTAATCTATCAGAAATAAGGGCAATCGGAGGTGGGCTCCAATGGCCTTTGAATGGTTGAGAGGAGGGATGGCCAATGGTGCTTAGGCCAACCCTTGGAGAGAGGTTGGAGAAGTGATCCAGCATCCTGGAGTGGAGATGGTGGTGGCCATGGTGAGGCAACTCGTGGAGGTGGAATGCAGCTAACCTAAATGGAAGTGAATAAAGCCAAGAGATGGATGGGTGCAAATGGCCACCCCTTAGGTCTTTTTATAAACCTAAGGGAAGCTCTCTAGAGAACTATGGTATTCTATAGAGAGGCCTATGGTGGGAGCTCATGGGAGAGTGAGAGAGAGAGGATGGATGGTGGTTTTTAGATCCACCAAATGTGGATGTAAAAATTGAATGGCTCTTGGTTGCTAATTTTAGCAACCAAGGCAACAACACATGGTAGAGAGTTCTAGAGAACTCTAGGCTAGGTATTTCTCATGTGGATGGTGTGTGTGGGTGTGTGTGGGTCGAAACTTAGGTGGCTAGGTTGATTAGGTTAAGTTCTAGTGGGTTTAGGTCAAGGTAGGTCTCAAATTAGGGTTGTAAACCCTAATTCACTAAGGTAAAGTGCAATTAAACTTAATACAAGTTTAATTGGGTGTGTGAAAAATTAATTGAGAGTAAAATAACTTAATTAAGTTAGGTCTAGGTCAATTGGATTCTCACTGAGTCCAATTGGATAGTGTGTGCTGAGATCAGGGCTCAATTGGACTCAATGAGTCCAATTGAATAGGCTAATGGAATTGACTAAGATCTAAGTCAATTAGGTTTAGTGAGGACATAATTAGGTCCTTAGGGAGGTCTAGAGGTGATGTACTAGGGTTAGGGAACCTTAATTTAGGTTCCTATGGGGTTAGAATTGGGTTTAAGGGGCCAGAGATCTAAGATCAAGGCTTGAATTCCAAAACAGGAACTAGAGGATAGTATTAAACGTTTAATAATAGTGTGAGACATCTTATAATGAAAAATCAGAAGTCCATACTTATTGTTTGGATGTCCAATTAGAGTCAAGAGGGATTCTATGTTCTATTTTGGGTATTCCGTAGAAATTGGACGTCTGACCAAGTGTCTGGACGTTCAATAACACTGCAGAAATGGGTTTAAGGTGTGTGAGAGTTGGCTAAAGGTTCTGGATGTCCTATAACTCATATGGACATTGGTGTTAGACCTGAATAGGTTGTTAATATGATGATTTTATCGTTGAAGTGTGTATAGTGGTTAACCTAAATCGAACCTAACCATCTCTTTACAAAATTTTTAACCTGGCCTACTTGATTTTATCTTGTCACTTTTAGGCCCTGAGTCGAACTCAGGGAAGTGGGGTTACAAGTTAAGTTTCTACGCCTTTCCTATAACGGGTCTCTTTCGTTCGTTTATTATGTTTTTGGTGTTTTTCTATTTAGATTTTTTTCAGGTAATCTTTGTCCTTGAGGCACACCCTCAAAATTAGGTTCCTGGCTTTGAGCCAAAACAGGGTTCCAAAATGGGTCTTACTATTCACAAGACGGGTTACCTGCAAGTCAAAGATTATCTTTTCTCTTTTAAATTTTTTTTTTATCTTTTTACTAATAGGAAAGCAAAACAGAAATAAAGTAAATATATATATATATAGGTATATATTATGCATATAAAGGGGTGGGGGTGGTGGCGGAGATGGAGTGTAACGCGGTGTCGAGTCGGTCGTCGTCTAGAAAGACGCAACCAACAGGACTAGGTGCCGCATGAAGTGTGGGATGGATGGTGGAAGATGTATGTAACCACACTTTTTGTATGCGTGTATTGGGGAATATCAGCAACTAGTGCAGATGTTCCCGCGATACAGTGTATGGTAAATAATGTGAAAATATATATATGTATATATGGTTATAAATAGCTATATATATATGTATATATATATATATATGTGTATATATATATGGATATATGTATATATATAAGTATATGTATATATGTAGCTATATGTATAGATGTATATATATATATGTATGCATGTATATAATACTATATAGATGTATATATATATATATATATATATGTATATATATATAATAATATATGTATATATAGGTATATGTAGCTAGATATGTATATATATGTATATATGTATGTATATATAAGTAGGTGTGTGTATATATACATATATGTATCTATACTTAGTTATATAGGTAATAGTATATATATAGATATATGTATATGTATGTATATAGACTAGTACATAGTTATATAAGTACTAATATATGTGTAGATATATGTATAAATATATATATATATATATATATATAATTATATAGATATATGTATATATATGTATATGTATATGTATATATATAAGTATATATATATATATATATGTATGTATGTATGTATACTAATACATAAGTATAAAAGTACTACTATATGTATAAATATAAGTATATATATGTATATATGTATATAAGTATATGTATATATATATATCAATGTATATAAGTATATGTATATATATATATCAATATATATAAGTATACGTATATATATATATATATGTTTATAATAGAGTATAGGTGTGTGTGTGTGTGTGGAAGTGTGAGTGAATGTGTGTGTAAACGTCGGTGAAGAGAGTGAGAGAGTGTTGTGAGAGAGGGTGAGAGAGAGAGAGAGAGAGCGGGAGAGAGAGGGCAGCTGCTGGAGGGTTAAGGCGTCTGCGACCAGCGGGCGTCGTCTGATGGTTCAAGCTCGCGCGCAAGCGTGCACGCACGCAGACAAGCGCGCGTTGGAGGGCGAGGGCGCGGAGAGGAGACGCAGCGCACCGTGTTGCCCAAAGGCTGGCGCAAGCGCTCACAGGTGCAGGCGAAGGGAGCGGGCAAAGCTAGGTGCTGGGAGAGGATTGGCAGATGCGCGAGCGGGCGCGCGCATGGGCAAGGGTGACGTGGGCGGGCACTCGCACGGGTGAGGGCCAGTTGTGTCACGTCGAGTGACCGGTAAAGTGAGAAGCTCACCAGTCACCCCACTGTAGCCACAGTGTTGCGCAGACTCGCATGAACAGTGGCTACAGTGGTCGCCGCGCCGCGTAACCGGGAGCTATAGGTGGTGTGAGTGTGGCCGGCTCGCGGCTGGCATGCGCAGGTTGGCGCGCGAGGAAGAGGGTCTGCGCCGGCCGGTTGCGAGCATGGAGAAGCTCGCGACAGAGCGCGTGGAGAGGGAGGCGAGGGCACCTACAACTTGCGCAGAGGCTTGCAGGTGCAGGGAGGGGTGCGGGGAAGTGTTTGGCCGGCCAGTGAAGTGGCACGCAAAGTCTAGTTGGGGGTAGGAGAGAGCGCTACAGGGCGGAGAAGCGAGAGGCGGAGAGGCCTACAGGCACGTGCGGAGGGCGAGGGAGCTGCAGACGTGAGCGGAAGGGGCTGCTGCTGCCGAGCTTCAAGCTTCAGACCTTGAAGCTTGCGGCCATGGCTGAAGGTGCTGGAGCGGAAGAAATGAGAGAAGAGCCACCACACCCATCGACTCTTTGAAGAGCTGGGCGGTGGTGGTCTCACTGTGGTGGGTGTTCACCACAGTGAGGGCTCCTGTTCGCCGGGTGTCTCCGAGGAGGAGGGCTAGCGTGTGGAGGGAGAGCAAGGAGAGGATGGTCTGGAAGGAGAAGGTGGTGCTACCGATTCTTTG
Source organism: Thalassia testudinum (assembly GCA_037157565.1). Lineage (NCBI taxonomy): Eukaryota > Viridiplantae > Streptophyta > Magnoliopsida > Alismatales > Hydrocharitaceae > Thalassia > Thalassia testudinum. Next base: position 709,257 of record JAZHRO010000034.1, on the reverse strand, counting down.
GCTGAGAGGACCAGGCTGGTTTTGAAGGTAGAAGCCGTGGCTTTTTATAGAAGAAGAAAGCCATGCACAGCCATGCACTGGCTGTGCATGGCTTATGCATGGCCACGGTAGGGAGTGGTAGCCGTAGGGAAGGGCTGGCAGGGAGAGGCAACCGCAGGGAAGCATGGCGTGCGGAGAAGAAGATGCATGAAGCCACGGGAAAGATTAAAAATCAAGTGAAATAAAAAAAATAAAAAGATGGTGAATTAGCAGAGATGCAGTTGAGGAAAAATGTAAAATGCAAGGTCACTTATTTATTCTCCTCTCCTCTCAATTAAATGCATGCATGCATGTATTTTTACAATGCAACTATGGAGACCTAATATGCATTGGTAATGCTAGAAAATAGCACAAGATGGCACAATTGCAGGCGTATTTTTGCGATGCAATTAGATGTCCAGATAGAGGTTGGAATTAAGGTTTTAAGGTTTCCTAGGGTGCGGTGACCTAATCTAAGGGTGGCTAAGGTTTGGGGAAGCTTCTAGGCTGTCCTAGGGCTAGGATGGACCTAAGTTCTTCACAATTTATTGCTTTATTCCCACTTAATAGAGTAGCATACCTTAATTCCCTTACATTGTTATCTACTACATCTAATCTAGGTCTTCCACTCCAGCTCTGCTGCAACACTAGTTATTTTTTGTTCTTTAGATCTAGCTTCAGATCTAGCTTCTGATCAGCTTATTACCTGCAATTGACATAATGTACCTAATTAGTACATTATAGCATTATTTTATGCATAGCTAAAAGAAAGCAGTAAAGGTGCTAGTAATGCTTATGCATGCATGAATTATCGTAACTTATGCTAAGTCCTAGCCTAATTTAGGTCAATTATGACCTATGATTGCTACGCAATCACATGGGCCATAGACATAAGACATCAAGATATCTTCTCCACCAAACGTAGAACACAACCTACAAGAAATAACATGTCTTACTTTGTGGATCTCTAACACGCACACCCTACTCTTCTTCCACCAGATCACCAATCCCCCTGCCCTCCCTTATGCTAGCAACACAACAATATCCGCAATCACCCCTTGCAACAAAGGATTCCACACTTGACCACTATCAACATCAATGTGTGATTCTTGTAGCAATGCAACATCTATCTCCCATTCCTTTAGATACCTGGCAAGAGAGGATCTACGTACACCATTGCACAACCCATGCACATTCCATGAGAGAACCCTCACTTTCCCTCCTGCAAAATCCCCTTCCCAGTTGCCTATGCATGTTCCACCCCAATCATAGCTACTACAGACTTCCCATTAACATTCACTTTATTAACAGTCCTCCTTTGAAGCATGTAAGGGGATTGGCCAAAGCCCCTTTTGCTGGAACACCCTAAACCATATTTCAAACCTTCTGGAGCATGGAATGAAGAGCCTTCACTACTAGCAACCACAATAGCATTACTAGAAGACACAATCATAGCCCCCTCAAGAGAAATACCAGATTCCTCCACTCAATCCACCCCCATATCAGCTTCCAACTCCATTTGACGATGATCCTTTCGCTTCTTTATCTTAAGAACCTCTTCTGGTGTCTCATGGCCCCTCTACATCAGAATTGGTTCTCCTCTGGCAGCATCAACATAATCTTCTCCTTGCCTCACTCCTCATTAGCTAGATGACCAACAACAAAACTCATCCTGATGAGCCAAGAACTACCTCCACAACAAAGGATGACCATCTCCGGAATTGAGCTTCCACTGAACACCTCCACATCTACCCCCAAAGATCTCCCATCTTCCCAATTCCCAACCCTTGCTTCCCTCGGCAAAGTGGTAAAACCAGCAACCATGGCCACAACCACATCTCATGATCTTAGGTGTAGAGGCAAACTAATGATATCAAATCAGCCAAGCCTAGTCTCAACTCTTTGAGGAGGATGGTCTAATAAAGCACCATCGAATGGAGACACCAACCTCCAAATCACCTTCAAGCTCTCAAGAGCACTCTATCGAAAGTGAAGATGTTCAACATCCAAGACCCCAAAATGAAAAGCCACAAATCTCAATGGGGAGAGTGTCACAATCTTCCAACCCAGCAATGAAAGGGACAAGGCACTCACCAAAAGAAGGCGATCATAAGTCGAGAAACCAAACATCACCTCTCTGATTTGAGCACCACGGAGAATGAGTTCCGTCATCTTAACCTTCTCCAAGATTGGGACTTCAACCTCCATAGTATGACCAATGATAGGCGACGACGGCATCGGTCGATGATTAAGCCTCCCCTCCTTGGGTCTCCTACGAGCACCACCGACTAATTTCTTCCAGGAAGTGCCACAAGATGCACGTTTATGCCTATCTCCACATAGTAGGCAGATGAGTAGATACCAATAGAAAGCCACCATGTGCCCCTTCCTTCAAGAATGGAAACAGAGGACCTCCCTATTGGTCCTTCTCTACTCACTTTGCATCACTCCTCTTCCTCTTACATTCCCATCTCCTTAACGACTTCGTTCTCCAGGCAATCCACCCCTAGTCCCCACTCTTGTCGCCTAGAAACCCTCGCTAATAGCCGAGCTCTTCCCATCCGAGGCCATTTCAAAAAACCTTCCCACCACAAAATTGGCCTCTTAGAGAGTACTATGTAATATATTACCATCGATTTCCCTTCGATTTCATGCCCCAGCATCGCTCCTACTACATAGTCAGACGCATTGCACATGATCTCTAAGGGTTGAGACTAGTCAGGGGATTGTAGGATTGGAGCTTGGATAACTAAGTCGCATAGGATTTCGAATGCATGAATTCACTCACTGGTCATCTCGAAAGGCCTATCCTTTGAGAGGAGATTTGTTAAGAGGCTTGTAGTTTTTGAGAAATTAGATATGAATCATTGATAGAAACCGACGTGCCTAAAAATAATCGGATATCCTTGACTGAGGAAGACACAGGTAATTTGGAGATCAAATTCACCTTAGATCAATCAACTTGGATACCTTTCTCAGATACGAGGTGTTTAAGCACAATGCCCTCTGGAACCATGAAATGGCTCTTTTCCTAGGAGAGAACTAGGTTCACATCAATGCATCTTCGAAGGATTTAAACCAAGTGTAGAAGACAATCATTGAAAGATTGACTGATATCGAGAAGTCATCCATGAAGACTTCAAGATATTTACCTACCATATCAAAGAATATGGCTAGCATACAACGTTGAAAGGTGGCAGGTGACAAGTCGATTCTCACTTTTGAATGATTTTCGCACATAAAATGATGCATGTCGTTTGTAGTTTTAAGTGGTGGAAAATCAACTAATCAAAGAATTGAATTGAAATTAACCACTCAAGGGAGTGGGCCATGTCCACAGGGAGGCAGTGACCTATTAAAACTCGTACAGGTCCAAAAATAGATGTTCACAAGTTATCAACCAAAGTAACTAAACCCAAATCCTCTTTCAGATTAAGAAAACAATAAGAGATTATGCTAAAATAGCATTTATGAGAAAGAGGGAGGCCCTTTGCATAAACTCACCATAATATTTAATTAATAAACCAAAAAAATAACTCTTTGGCAATGGCATTCTTTGTAAAAACAAATGGAAGCTTTACTGTGCAAAAATAGGGGACTTGCTTTTGATGCCTTCCACGCATGGAGGAGAGGATGGCCGAAGGGGAGGAGCTTGCCGGAGGTCAAGTGGAGCAAGGGCTTCACAGTGGTGGCAGCAGCGAGTCGCGACATGGTTGGAGCCGGCTGTACGGAGGAGAGGAGCGACGACGGTGGTTGTTGCTGCTGCTTCTGTGTGTGGAGATGAGGGGACACGGCACTGCTGAAGGGCCGCACGCATGTGTGGAGGTGTGGCATGCGCGACGAGTTGGCAGAGGATGCGTGGGTGTCCACCGGGGAGCTGCCGGACAAGCGTGCTTTGTAGCGCGCGAGCGGACGTGCGACGAGGTGAGGCATGCGCTGCTGGCTGTGGCCACTGCACGTGAAGGTGGAAGTGAGGTCGGTGGTGGGCGTGGTGACTGCTGAGGCAGCAAGCAGGCCGCGTGGTGCGTGCAGAGGCTGTGCGCACGGAGGAGGTAGCGGCTAGTGGGTCTGTTGGTGGTTGAAAATGTTGGGTTTGTTGGTGGAAGAGAAACAAAGGAAGAGGAAGAAGAAGAGAAGAAGATGGAGATGTTGGTGGTGGTGGTGACCATGGAAAGGGGAAAGTGATCTGGCGGTGGCACAGTGAGGTTATAATGCAGAGCTTTGCGATGGCGGTGCAGTCTATCACCTCGCACGCCCACGGTCGCAAATCTCTTCCACGGTTGAGGCCGGTGGTAGTGGAGTGGATGAGGAGCTAAGTTCTCTGCATAGTGGTGTATCAGGGTGGAGGCCTTCTCTACATGGCAGACTCTCCTCCACCTTTGTAGCTGTGGCTACATGGATTTGAAATGGAGCATGAGCATTGAAGGCTCCAAATCTACTTTTCACAGAGGAGGAATGCTCACAACTGTAGTGGAGTGAATGGCTGCAGGAGGAGGAAGCGGAGACGTTCCTGTGGAAGAAGAATAGTAAAATAATAAAATATTAGGATTATTTATGCACAAATCCTTAACTTCTATGTTAATTAAAACAATGCATGTAATGCACTAATTGGTTACTAATCAAATGCATGCAATTCTAAGTTAATTATAAATGTATTTAGATATGAATGTCACACATGAATATGCCATTAAGCTAAAAATATGAATTAATTTATTTACACCCTAATGTATGCTATCTAAATGTTAAAATTAAGTTAATGTCAAGGCACTTAAATACCTAAATAACCCACAAATATGGGCTAATCAAATACCCCTATGCCTAGTTTTTGCTAGTCCCTAGCAAATTCAAGCATGACTGATGTAAACACATTTATTGAGGGTAAAATGCCTATCATACATGTTCCTAGGCTTAGATTTGCATTTCAAGATATAAATATTGCATAGCATGCATCATTCTGCATTTATAGTAGTATATAATTTAGGTTAATTACATCCTTTTTGTGGTCAGGAGAGAAGGATATTTATTTCGGAGCCTCGAATTGACGATCCGACCATACGGATCTGATCAAGACGATGATCAGAGTCCAACACCTCCGAAATTGCCTTGATTGGAGTCCCGTAGCACCATATGTAGTTCCAGGAAGATCAACGACCAAGGGACTAGGTGACATAATTCAGAGCTTCAAATGAAAAATCCGACCACGCGGATGGATTCGGGTCGACGATCGCAGCATAACGCCACCAAAATCGACTCAATCTGACCTCTATAGCAGCCCCTACAACGAAAAGAAGATGGACGGCCCAGATTACGCCACATGGCGCAGCCCAGGCAGCCTATGCGCACGCACGCGCCACCGCATGTGAGGGTGCACTTGCGCGCGGAGGCGTGCATGCGCACAGCACAGTGCCAGCATGTGAGCGTGCGCGCGCGTGGCAACAGCGGGGACAACGCGCGCCAGCGACGCATGAGCTGGACCTACAGTGATGCTTATAGTCGTCACTAATTCTTCGCATGCCATCAAAGCTAGTTGTGGGTGTAAGCGGGCAGGGGTGGGCATGAGCTGCATATAATGACACTTCCAGTGATGACCTAGGTGTCACTAAAGGACCTACACCACCTCCTTTCCAAGCCACTCTACCTACTCTACTCCCACCTACTCCCAAGCTCTAGCAAGCCTACCAGCGCTCTATTAAAGCTTGCTCTGAAGCTCCCAAAGCGCCCATTAGTGTAGCAAACCTCTGCCCCACCAAATACTCCTCCAACTTCTCATCCCCATTCATAGGTCGCCTTGGAGCTGTCTTCCCATCTCCATTCCGATAGAAGATCATCTCCATCTTCTCACCTCCATTCCGGAGCCACGTCGAAACTTTCCTCTACCTGACATCCTCCTGCATCTCACCTCCGTCGTCCCGCTCCTCACCTCCTTCGTCTGAGCTTCCACTAGGTGCCATCGTCTCGCTGAATAGCCGATTCGGGAGATTTTCTCTCACCTCCCTCTCTTTTTATGCTCTCGTAGAATATTGTAATAAACATTCATGATATATAAAATATTTGTTCGATATCTCTTGTGATTTATTCTGCTTGTCTTCTTAAAAAACACAAAAAAAATAACAAAACCCTAAAATACCAAAAAGAAACAAAACGAAGTGCAGTTTTCAATTAAAGTAAACGTCGCCTCCCTGTGTTCGACCCGAGACTCCCTTGGAGTTTCGGTATAAATTTTTTTTGATCGACGTGTTTTTCAACTATGACGATGGGTTACTCATAACCTCGATTTCTAACTCGCGAAACCCGTGCGACCATTTTGTCGCCATTGCTGGGGAGGCAACGGAATTTACTTTATTGTTTTCTGTGCTTTTTTGCATTTACATAGCACTGACCTCGCTTGTCTTTGATCTACTGTCTTGCAGGTACCCTAGCATGGAGATCCAAGTGCAGTAGACCGAATTAAAGTGCGGGTAGAGTGTTTTGTAATTATTCCCCACACCACCCCCACCTTAGTTTTCATTCCATAACCTAATAACTCAAACCTAAATTGACTTAAGTGCTTTTTATAAACCCTAGGATAGATTTGGTTGTTTGTTTGCTACCTCCACTCACCTCGCCATCCACATAAGTAAATAAAAAATAAAAAAGGTGTTATCTGATTGTGGGATTTTCTAAAAGAGACACACCTTAACACCCACAACTCTCGACTTAAGGCGCACCACTCCACTTTGATTCTACCACTTAACCGGGATCTAACCTGTGGATTCGGTACACTTCAACCCAAAACACATAAGTGAGTAGAAATCTAATTAGGCTAAGACATTGTGTGCCTTAATCAGTGGTGCGAATAGGCCAATTGATTGTTTTATTTGGGCCGCACCACTCAATCTAAAACTGATCCAAGTAGCTTACCACTTAGGGTTGATTCTTAGGGCTAAACCAGTCACTCCACATTATTTTTTATTTTTAAAGGAACATATCATCACACGTGCTTTCAAAACTTGGAGTGTTCTACTGAACCTTGATTAAACCAACCTAAGAATTAAACCCTAAAAGCTGCTAAACAAGGTTAAATCCTAAAAGACACATCATCAAATAACCTTGTTTAAGAACCCTGGTTGTGCACGCACACACATTTTAACTGATCATTAAGGGCACAACCCATCTAAAGGGCTCATCACATTCCTGAAGCACCATTGTCCCAAGCCTAACTAAAATTGATTAGACATTGGCCCTAAGGACTGGTTCACTCGTTGGGATCCAGATTGAGATTGTTCACAATTAACCTACTTATACTAGTCAATCTGATGTCTAGCTAGGGGAGTAGTATCAAACGACTATGACTGGGGGGTTACACTAGGAACCAGAGGCGCAAACCAAAGGAAGAACCTTCTCCCCAGTCCCTCCCTCTAACTGGTTGGATTGTCTAGACATAAGTAGAGTAAATCGTCCATAATCTTAGGACAGATTTTGAGAGTTTGTAGACCTTTAGGCTACCCAACCTAAGGACAGGCTTGTATTTTTGCATTGCAGGGCTCCTTTCTCTTTTGATTTCCCTCCTTACTTCACCATGTACCCTTCCACATCCTACACACATTTCACATCCTATCCTCCTACCACCACTTACCCCCAAGATGATTACTATCCCTACTTAACTTGTAATTACCCATCCACTAGCCAGGATAACTTTGATTGGGGATATGACGTGCCGTAGTGCGTGTGTGTTAAGAGGTGTCGTTATAGTCGCACTTGATACGTCGGTTTTAAAAGAAGTAAACGGAGGTGAGTCTGAGTGTCGGTCTCAGGGAGGCGAGGAAATCGGATTTTATTTATCATTTGTTGTCACGAAAAAGGCAGAGTTTTGCTTGCGAAAGAGACAATTTTGAAAAGCGAGAGTGAGAGAGAGGGTTTAGGGTTAGAAAGCTCGTAGTTTTGATCATGCACTTTAAACAGAAATTTCATTAAACATGCATTCATAGTTCATGGTTTACAACATTAAATACATGCTTCAACAAAAGTAAATGAAAGCTTAAAAGAGAGAGAGAGAGAGGTAGATAGAGAGTGGAGAGCGACGAGGTAGCCACGGAGGTGGAGGAGGCTCTGTCGGCGGCTCGTCGTCTCCGGCAATTACAAGAGTGCCTAAAGCTAGCTAGGAGAGGAGTGGAGCAGTTGCAAGTGGGAGAGTATGCATTGAATGGTGGTAGAAGGGGGTTTAAATTGAGTTAAGGGCTTCCTAAAAGAAGAACGGGCTTTAGCGACATCCAGAGCATCGCTAAAACAGCTTCTATAAATGTCGGTGAAGCCCTCTTGCCGCCGGTCAGCTGCCCGCCCCGGTCTTCTTCTCCGCGCGATCCGTGGCCGCTGATCGAGAGCCATCCGATCAAAGATCGGACGGCTGAGAGCCTTCGGCGCCCGTGCCGAGATCGCGCCTCGAGCGCGCTTGCGCGCTCGCGTTTCCTCCCGGCGTGCGCGTGCGCATGGGTGCTAGGGAGCTGTCGTCGCGCCGCGTGGCACTATCTTGGCCGCCCGATCAGCTTTTGCCGCGCCCTTCGCTCACCTTCGATTTCTGCTCCGCGCGGCTAGAACGCGCGTCGCGGCGATGCGGGCATGCGCGCTAACCGATGCGCCACGCCCGCGCTTTGTCGCGGCGACCGCGAGCGAGCACGCGGATCTCGGCCGTTCGATCGGAGATCAACGACCGAGATTTGTCCTTGGCCGGCTGAGGGTGCGCTAGCGGTGGGGGCAGGCTGACGTGGCGCTCTCTGGGCCGTTGATCTCGAGATCAATAGTCAGAATTTCTTGGGCCCATTGTGGGAGCTCCGAATGTCGGATTTGGCTGATCTTGAGTCCGTTCGACTCCGTTCGTCGTTCTGAATCCATCTGTACGGTCCGATTGCTCATCTGAGTCCTGCATTGACAAATGCTTTACACAAATGGCCATTAATACAGTTTATAAGCAATCTTGGTACTTGATGCATGCAATGCTCCTATTATACTTTATGTTGTGCCTTTTATTCTAAAGATGGACCATATTCAACCTAATTACTACCCCCTTGTATGGTGTTATCATACCCCCATGCTTACGCCTTGCTAGTCCCTAGCAAGGTTTATTCTAGCCTTTATTTCCTTGGAGAATTCAAGAAGTAATTGCTTAGGCACTTCGTTACTTGTCAATAAGAGGAAATATACGAAGATCTTAATCTACAAAGACTAAGCAGCGCCCGAGTGTCTGCCAAAATACGAATCGCCTGAATCCTTGCTTTAATATACATATGTATACGTATGTATATTTTCTTAGAATTTTTTTCGGAATTCAGTGTGGGTTAGTAACTTTTTACGGCTACCCAACCCACCCAAAACTCGGTCAAAACCCTAAGTGCTAAGCATCTTGGTGTGAATGTTGTGATAGACTCACTTAACGGTAATTGAGATAGACTTCGAGTTTCTACTCCTCTAGGTGACCGAAAAAGAAAATATTTTTGCCTGAAGGTGTATTTATTCGATTGGTAGCTTTCTCCCTACGTTCGTTTTACTTGGGGTCAACACAAGGATTTTCCAGTGTATATCTCCCCGGCTTATACTACTTCCCCGCTTCTTCCTTAGGCATTTTGGTCTTTTTTGTGCAATTATTAAGCTGGGCTCTGGACAACCGACCAATGGGTTGTTACCCACGATCACTTGCCAGCCATACTTGTGTGGTGAAGTGTGGTTTATTTTATTTTCTTCTTCTTCCCCTTTTTTTTTCGTAGGTGGCTTCCCTGATCTCAAATGTACCTAGAGGCAGCGAAAAAGAAATGGCTTGTGGCTGGGTTCTGGACAACCTGCCAATGGGCTGTTACCCACGACAACTTGCCAGCCATACCACCCTAGAGAGTTCATTAGCTACCCAATTTCTGTCAAAATCTTCGAGAAGTGAGTCTGTGCAAAAATGTGTGCAGATGCTTAGACTCAAAGTTTTCCTGAGTTAGAGGGTGAGTTGATAAGTCATATACTTATTACCTTATTTAGTAGGTGGATTAGAATAGCTTAAAGTTGCAAGGATTCACCGCTAAATCTATATTTTAACGGACACCAGGGCTATTTAAGCCTGAAGGCCTGAAAAGTCTAAGTGTTTAAGTTTTTTTTGTATTATTTCCCACTATTGACAAGTTTCTAATGCCTAAGTTTTCTTCCTAAATTCATTTTTTTTTCCTTAATTATTTATTCAGACTGATTAATTGAACTCAGGATTATGCAATTTATCACCCCCCCATGCTTAAGTTGGACAATGTCCTCATTCCCAGATTCATCAATGCAGCAGGGTTCAAAAAGATAGTACCTACCAGATCAGTCTGAATCCGCTGGGTAGCCTCCCAGGAAGCGCTGAGTTTAACGCCTCCAGCTGGGCGATGCACAAATAGGAATGGTTTGGGTCAAGGAGATATGTTCAAAATTAATCAGACCCAAAATCAGAAGTCCACAGATGCGAATAAGGTTGTGGTGGAGTCCCCTTCCTAAGGGGCGGGAATTCTGTATCATGCATGCCCGTGTCAGAACCTCTCTTAGTTTGTGGGCATGCAAACAAGTTGTTGTGGATGAACGCACCCCAAATATGACACACCAGACACTAAAGATGTAGGTTTTATATTCAGCTTGTGTCCCCATAAAATTGTAATCCATCAAAAGTGTATCAATTCCAGTGCATTCGGGTTGCGGGATTCTTATTCAGGTAGGGCAGGTAACAAAGTCCAGAGTTTCATACTGAGCCCTACAACCAAGCATGAGGCCTCTCTCCAAAGACGAATCCATCTCTCCCGCAACTATGGTTTCATTGCTCATTTCCTCCAAGCCCTTGATCTCAAGAATATTTTCTTCAACCTCCTCTGTATCAGATTCACTATTTGGGATTACATTAGAGGTAGGGTCAATTTCATCCTCTAGATCATATTCTTTCTCTCGGCCCTCCTCCAAATTTGTGATGGGGATTCTAACCGATTCATAATCAATTTCTTTGAAATTGTAACTCCATTCTCCATCTCCGACGTTGGTTGCTACTCCCATCGGATTACTTGTCCTGGGCCGATTAGATTCAGATTCCAAGGCCTCTCCCCTCACCTTCTCAGTTTCTTCCTGATGTTTGTTCTCAATGCTCCCCAAATTGTTTTCCAAGGAATCCTTACTGTCCTTATCCACTGAGCTGTCCAACTCCTGAGGGGTATCAATGGTGGACTGAACCAAATCAGGATGACTGGGTGTAGTCCAATTGATCATGGTAGGTCCTTGCTTTATGAATTCCATGAATGGCGTTGTGTGCAACAGCTTTCTTTGGCCTTCTTCCCCTAATTGTTGGAACAACTCCAACATGGCATGTTGCCCTTTAACCAATTCTTGATTCTGCCTGTGTAGTTCTAACTGGAAGTTATCAAGAATTGACATGGTGTCATTTGGTGTCCTTTGGATTTCCTCCTTGAAGTCCAGGTTAAGAGAGTATGGTTGAGGTTGTGGATCAGAATCCATATTGGTGTTTAGGTTCTTGGGTGGGTCCTCTATTCTATCATGTTCAGGGTCCAGTTCTTCAAGAGGAACCATTCTCTGTTTGGTCCTACTCCAGAATAGTTGAGGTTCTAAGTCCTCCTCCCAGTCAGATTCTTCATCAGGGGACCAAATCAAAGGTTGATGATCCTGGGCTTGCCTAGATTTCTGATCATTTTCTGATTTCCATTTGTCTAGAACTCCTTCTAATCCAAAGGTCAAGTAGGCAAGGTTGTTGAATTCAGATGACCTTTATTGGTTATTATCCTGAGATGGGTAGGGTTCTTGGTGTTCTCCTAAAGTGTAGGTCCTACCATAGTAGAGCGGGTCGGACCTAAATGAGGAGGCATCGTGAGGACAATCGAGATATGGAGCCCCATGATTTGAATCGTACCCTTGGGTGGCTATGTTGGTTGTATTCCAATAAGAGGTTGGTGCAGTTTGGTCATAGTTGGGCCAAGAGGGATATTCAAGGTTGTACCCCCAACTTGGTGGTTGGTTAGCCCAAGTAGGCTGTGGGTAGGGTCCACTTGGGTTAGCATACAAATCCTGTTGGGGGTAGTTTGGGTAAGATGGATAGGCATTGAAATCCATGGTTTGGAAGAAATGGAGGGATGTGGGAAGAATAGATGCGAGAGAGTTGTGTCCTCAACCAAGCAAACAAGCCTAGTCCTTATGGTGTATTCCTTAGGAGACCTAGAAATCTCACAAAGGTTGATTAAGTCCGTAAGTACTGGACTCCCCTTCCCGAGGTTAATCTGGCCAGGTTGTTTATGAGGGGATTGCAGGGAAGGTTCTTCCTTTGGCTTGCGCCTCCGGTTCCATAGACCCCACAACCGCGGTCGTTTGACACTGCCCCGCAGCCTAGTCACCAGATTCTACCAAGGGAATGAAAGCCAAGTGCCTAGCGAACAAAACCTCACCTTTTGAGACTTAACTCAATCCTACCTAGGGCACGTCTACTCATTTTCAAAGGGCTAGGATAGTGCTTGTGCTTAGGGTGATGTGATGAGGCGTTGATTGGGGTGGTGCCTCTTAATTTTACACTTTCAAAGTGTGTGCTTCTAGCAAAACATGGTTTTCAAGCAAGGATTTGTTAGGATGTGGTGTCTTCTAGTATTTCATCCTTACTTTAGTACTTTTTAGGGTTGACGTGTCTTAATGTTTTCAAACAAGTTTCAGTGGGCACGTCAAGTTCTGCACACAATTTGATGAAAGTAGATTTCCTTTTTATTCTGTAGAGGCTCTAAAAACCCTAGTGTACTCATCTTAATGATCATGCGGCTTCTATTAGATGAGTCAGTTTTAGGGTTGAGTGGTGCGGCCCAGGTCAACCCATGGTGGCTTCGCAAACACCACTCAAGAAAAAGAAAAGAACACTCCAAGAATTTGTTCAGAATGTTAGTGTACATTTTTTTGTGGGGTGATGTGTTATGGATGTGGGTCAAGCAATCATACACCACGCCAATTTTTTTCAGTTTTTACAATTTTTTTTTTAACTTTTTTACGCAAGCAAACAATGAGAGACAGGTTACTCACTATCAGTCCTCGAGGCAACTACTCCCTTGCTACCGTCGTGGAATGCGTCGCTTCGCCGTCCATGCGCCGAATTCCTGCAACCATCAAGTAAAAAGGAAAATAGGGCATTAGACAATGTGAGAATGAATGTGGAATGGAGGTGATAAAACAAATCCGTTGCCTCCCGGGCTACGGCGCCAAAAACTGATGTGCTGTAGTGCGTGTGTGTTAAGAGGTGTCGTTATAGTCGCACTTGATACGTCAATTTTAAAAGAAGTAAACGGAGGTGAGATCGAGTGTCAGTCTCAGGGAGGCATGGAAATCGGATTTTGTTTATCACTTGTTGTCACAAAAAAGGCAGAGTTTTGCTTGCGAAAGAGACGATTTTGAAAAGTGAGAGCGAGAGAGAGAGTTTAGGGTTAGAAAGCTCTTAGTTTTGATCATGCACTTTAAACAAAAATTAAAATGGCGACTGAACGGAAAATAATTTCATTAAACATGCATTCATAGTTCATGGTTTACAACATTAAATACATGCTTCAACAAAAGTAAATGAAAGCTTAAAAGAGAGAGAGAGAGAGGTAGAGAGAGTGGAGAGCGACGAGGCAGCCATGGCGATGGAGGAGGCTCCGTCGGCAGCTCGTCGTCTCCGACGATTACAAGAGTGCCTAAAGCTAGCTAGGAGAGGAGTGGAGTAGTTGCAAGTGGGAGAGTATGCATTGAATGGTGGTAGAAGGGGGTTTAAATAGAGTTAAGGGCTTCCAAAAAGAAGAATGGGCTTTAGCGACATCCAGAGCGTCGCTAAAACCGCTTCTATAAACGTCGGTGAAGCCCTCTTGCCGCCGGTCAGCTGCCCACCCCGGTCTTCTTCTCCGCGCGATCCGTGGCCGCTGATAGAGAGCCGTCTGTTCGAAGATCGGACGGCTAAGAGCCTTCGGCGCCCGCGCTGAGATCGTGCCTCGGGCACGCGTGCGCGCGCGCGTTTCCGCTTGGCGTGCCCACCCGCGTGGGCACTAGGGAGCTGTCGTCGCGCCGCGTGGCGCTATCCTGGCCGCCCGCTACTGATCGGGTGGCCCAATTTTGCCGCGCCCTTCGCTCGCCTTCGATTTCTGCTCCGCGCGGCTCGAACGCGTGTCGCGGCGATGCGGGCGTACGCGCTAACCGTTGCGCCACGTCCGCGAACGAGCGTGCAGATCTCGGTTGTTCGATCGAAGATCAACGGCCGAGATTTGTCCTTGGCCGGCTGAGGGTGCGCTAGCAGTGGGGGCAGGCTGACGTGGTGCTCTCTGGGCCGTTGATCTCCAGATCAATGGTCAGAATTTCTTGGGCCCATTGTGGGAGCTCCGGATGTCGGATTTGGCCGATCTTGAGTCCGTCGGACTCCGTTCGTCGTTCTGAATCCATCCGTGTGGTCCGATTGCTCATCTGAGTCCTCCTTTGACAAATTCTTTACACAAATGCCCATTAATATAGTTTATAAGCAATCTTGGTACTTGATGCATGCAATGCTCCTATTCTACTTTATGTTGCGCCTTTTATTCTAAAGATGGGCCATATTCAACCTAATTACTACCCCCTTGTGTGGTGTTATCAGGATACGAATTTGGACCTCAATGTCCAGGGCCTAACCTTGGATAACAAGACTATGATTACTATCCTTCCCAGAGCTACAATGATTATAGATCTCGATCCTTTGATGATCAAACTAACTCGATCTACAATCAGGAAGGATATCATGATTATAACACCTACCCTCCCCAATATTCCACTGAATATAGGCCATCACCATTCTTTGAACAACCCGAGATGACCTACTATCAGGGAGGAACCCAAGAACCTCGACATCTTGACTCCCCTAGATTTAACCCAAGCCAACCCAAACTTGAATTGAACCAGTTGGTTCAGGTGAACCAGATCCAAGATAGGGTGTTGGCTAACTTGGGGAACACCATCCAATCTTTAGAAGCTCAGCCAACACCATGCACTGAAGCATTAGGGCTTATGATCAAAATGATTGATGAGCTGAATAGCTCTTTATTGGATTTGCTCCAAAGCATTAGGGATAGGGACCTAGGTGAGTTTCTTCTTGGGAAGTTGTCAAGGTTGAGGATGAAATTTGTGGTTGCACTAGTCAAATCTTGGGATGATTCTCAAGATGAACCCTCTTTAGAAGAGCCAATGTCTGAACCCGCTCAGGGGCCTGTTGAGGGGGATACATATTCTGAGATTGGAGATGACCAAATTGGTCTAGAGAAACCCTTTGAGGATGAATTGAGTTTCTCACCTGAGATCCTAGAGCCAAGGAATGATGAAAAATATGTCTCCACGGACCATGAAATGACATATGATTTTGAGACATATATAAATGAGGATCATGAATTCTTTGATTCTAAGGGTGAAGAATCTTTTGGTGAAGTCTCATTTAAACTCAAGGAAAAGGATTCTAGTGAGACAATCGGGCTCAAGGAGTATGACGAACTATTTGATAGCCCTATCATTGAAGATTATGATCATGTTGGGGCTAACTTGGATGATTCAAATCTTGATAATTCAATTAGTAGCCCCATTCCTCAAACACACCCTAAAGAATTGAATGATGATATTTTTGAGATCACCAAGCCTAAGTCAATCCTGATTCAGCCATAATTGTTGGGCATGGGTGCTTTAGATGGGGTGTACAATGATTTGGAGGTCCCACAAACATTGATTTTGGAGGATAAGAAGTTGGAATTAAAATTCTGGGAAGCTAATTCTGAGGGAACTTTAATTTTGGATCTAAGGGTTCCTGTTGACCTGAAACCACCAATTTTCTATACGGACCCTTATGATATCTTTCACGTGCAACCCAAGCTCGAAATAACTAATTATTTTTTTGAGCTAGATGTTAAGTGGACAACAGCACCTATTGAACCATCTTTACCCATTGTTCGACACTTTAGTCTTGGGTTACACACCACTAAACCGCAGGCTCAGCCCCACAAAACAACCTTCGATTCTCGGTGACTTTCATCCAGAACCTGAGAACCACTCGACCCTGGGGCATGGGTCTACACCATAATCTAGTCCACATTTGTAGACATCTTCTGCAGACAGGTTTCAGGATCAACCTTTTGATTTTGATTCTAACCCGCACATGTGAATTCTCAATTTCTTCATTGTATGTATGTTATGCCTAGCTAAAGGCATTAAACTTAGCGATGTGTATACTCTCTTCTCTTTGCAGAGCAGATTGGGTTGTCACGAAATTCAGGTGATATTCTGTTTACTCTACCCTTTTCATGCCTTTGTTTTTACAATGAGGACATTGCATCATTTAGGCATGGGGGGGTGGATAATCAATTCCTGAAATCATTATGTTAACTCCGTAGAATTTATTTTAGCTTCTTATAACAACAACAAACAACAACCAAGCGTTTTCCCACACTAAGTGGGGTCAACTATATGGATTCTTTTAGTTTCTTATAAAATAAAAAAAAGTTTGAAAATTTGAAAAAGATAAAAGAAAGAAAGAAATTAGGAAAAGAGAACTTAGGCATTTGGAAGTTATTAACTTTAGGAAATGATACGAGAGGACCCAAACACTTAGACTCTTCAAGTCTTCAGGCTTAATTAGCCTGGGTGTCCACTTCAATGTGGACTTAGTCTCGAGTCCTCGCCAATGCAAATTCATTTTTAATTTGGCTAATAAATTGGGATGATAAGTATGCGACTTATCAACCCGCCTTCTGATTTGGGGGGACTTTAAACCTAAGCATCTACACACATTTTTTCGCGCTAACTAACTTTTTGGTGGTTTCTTCAGAAATTGGGTAGCTAATGAACTATCTAGGGTGGTATGGCTGGCAAGTTGTCAGTGGTAACAGCTCATCGGCCGGTTGTCCAGAGCCTAGTAATAAGATCATTTTCATTGTACTGCCTTTAGGTAAATCTTAGATCAAAAAAGCCACCTACTTAAAAAAAATTTATATATATAGAAAAAGGAGAAAATAAAGAAACAAATAAAACTATACTTCACCGCACGAGTATGGCTGGCAAGTTATCAGTGGTAATAGCTCATCAGCCAGTTGTCCAAAACCCAGCTCACAAAAAAATGCACAATAATTCCCAAAACACTTAGGAAAGAAGCGGGGGAGTAGAATAAATTGGGGAGATATACACTAGGTTCGCCCTTGTGTTGACCCCATAAATAAAACTAAGGAGAAAGCTACCGATTGAAAAGATAAGCATCTAGGCAAGGTCACCTAGGGTCGTAGAAACCCGAAGTCTGTTTTAACGGTCGTCTAGTGAGTCTTTCACTATTTTCACAAGATGATTAGCACTTAGAGTCCTTTTCAAGTCTTGGGCGGGTCAGGTAGCCGTAAAAAGTTATCTCGGAACTCTAAAACTCCAAAAGTATAAAAAAATTAGAAAAGAAGAAAAATAATAAAAAAAATGTATCTTCCCTTTTCCAATAGGGCAAGGACTTGGGTGGTCTACATTCTGGCAGGTACCTGGGTATTGTTGAGTTTTCGTATTTTAGGACCTTAGTTGAAATATTCTATTGTTAATAAATGACTTAGGCCTAAGTGATCTAATCCTGATTTTGATGATATACATAGCATGTAGTTTAATTTTGCTAGGGACTAGCAAAAGATAGGAATGGGGGTATGATGTAAACACATTTATTGAGGGCAAAATGCCTATTCATGCATGCTCGTAGGCATAGATTTGCATTTCATGTTATAAATATTGCATAGCATGCATCATTTTGCATTTAGAGTAGTTGTATATAATTTAAGTTAATTGCATCCTTTTTGTGGTCAAGAGAGAAGGATATTTATTTCGGAGCCTCTGATTGACAATCCGACCGTATGGATCTGATCAAGACGACGATCGGAGTCCAACGCCTCTGAAATTGCCTTGATCGGAGTCCCGTAGCACCATATGCAGTCCGAGGAAGATCAACGGCCAAGGGACTAGGTGACATAATACGGAGCTTCAAATGACAAATACAACCACACAGATGGATTCGAGACGACGATCGCAGCCTAACAAAATGAAAATTGACTCAATCTGACCTTTGTAGTAGCCCCTACAACGAAAAGATGGATGGTCTAAATTGTGCCATGTGGTGTAGCCCAAGCCGTCCATGGGCACGCACGCGCCACCGCACATGCACAACAGAGCAGGTGCTCACGCGCGCGCAGAGGCATGCATGCACACAGCGTAGTGCCAATGTGTGAGCGTGCACGCGCACAGCAACGGCAGGGACAGCGCGCGCCAGCGACACATGAACTGGACTTACAACGACGCTTACAGCCGTCGCTAATTCTTCACACATCTACAAAGCTAGCTGTGGCCGTGAGCGGCTATAAGCAGGCATGAGCAACGCGTTCAGTGATGACTTGGATGTCACTAATGGTCCCATACCTATTTTTTCCTCTTCTCCACTATAAAAGGACCTACACCCCCTCCCTTCCAAGCCATCTCTACCTACTCTACTCCCACCTACTCCCAAGCTCTAGCAAGCCAACTCTCTGTTAGAGCTTGCTCTCAAGCTCCCAAGGAACCTATTAGTGTAGAAAACCTCTGCCCCACCAAATACTCCTCCAACTTCCCATCCCCATTCATAGGTCGCCTTGGAGCCATCTTCCCACCTCCATTCTGGTAGCAAATCATCTCCATCTTCTCACCTCCATTCTAGAGGCACGCAAAAGCTTTCCTCTACCTGACGTCCTCCTGCATCTCACCTCCATCGTTCCACTCCTCACCTCCTTCTTCCAAGCTTCTGCCAAGTGTCGTCGTCTCGCCGAACAGCCAATTTGGGAGATTTCCTCTCACCTCCCTCTCTTTTTATGCTTTCGTAGAATATTGTAATAGACATTCATGATATATAAAATATTTGTTCCATATCTCTTGTGATTTATTCTACTTGTCTTCTTCTTACTAAAATACAAAAAAATAACAAAACCCTAAAATACCAAAAAGAAACAAAACAAAGCGTAGTTTTCAATTAAAGTAAACGTCGCCTCCCTATGTTCGACCTAGGACTCCCTTGGAGTTTTGGTATAAATTTTATCTGATTGACGTGTTTTGCAACTACGACAACAGGTTACTTGTAACCCCGATTTCTAACTCGCAAAACCAGTGTGACCAATGACTTAATACTCCAAGTTATCCAAACTAACTCAATTGACCTTTTCATAGAAATTAGGTTGAACCATCTAACCCTAGATCATAAGGTACCCAAGTAGTTAATGAGTTACAAACTAGGTAAGCTAAGGATGAGTTGTAGGCACAAGTTTCCTTGATTTCTAACTCTACCCTAGGGTTTATTGATCCCAAAGATTAAAGCATCCATGCATGTGCATTGGTCTGATTTATTTGAGGTTTTTTTTAATTTATATTTGTTGTTTGATTCCTCTAAGTCTAACCTTGGATTAGCTATCAACACGATCTGTGTTGGATTCATTGTCCCCATCGTCGAACCTCGAAGGGTGCCTGTCTTTCTATGCTTCAAGATAGAATCGCCCATAGCGACCCCAAGAACTCCTAGCAATCGACACTTCAAAATAGTGTCATCCATGATTTTTTAAGCAAATTTAGGCCTGTGGTAATCGGCACTTTGAGATAGTGCCGCCCATGGTACCTGAACCGCACAATGCGCTTACATGCCCCTAGTAGAATAGATATCCTAAGAGACAAGCACTGAGGAGGTGACATGTTATCATCACATCCTCAAGGTGTGTATTTACTCCACCTCTCCTGCAGTAGGAACTCTTCCAATCAAATTGTGTTTTCAAGCTTCTCCTAAGTCAGAACTAAGAGAACCAAATTTTCTTCAAGAAATGAATTAGGGTGCTCACTATTTACACAGGACCAAGTGTGTGTGAAATGTGGATGCTTAGGTTACGAGGACCCGTAAACCAAAAGGTAGAAAAAGACACAAGGTACTACCCAGCCTTTAACTCAATCCCTAGCTTTTATTCCTCAACCTCTTGAGGAGTGGTTTGCAACTTAACTCCTACTTATGTTTTTAAGTCCAAACGGACCCTAAAGTTCTAAAGTCAGTAGTTCAACCCTAGCTCCTATAATTAGATAGCTAGAGTCAGCTTAGGCAAACCTAAAATCTTGGTCTCATGCCTAACGATGCAGAACCCATCTAGTTAAGCATAACACTTCTTTTTTTGTTAATGCAATATGCATGCATGAATGCAAAATATAGACATGTTATAAACAAATGCCTCAGGTCCTATCCCCCCATGCCTGGTTCAAACAATGTCCTCATTGGAAACAAAAATAGTTAAAGAGAAGATGTTACTTGAGGCGGAGAATAATAGGAGCTAAGGATCCTCAAGAGTGACCTCATCAACTAGATGGCCATCCAAAGTAATGTATGGTTTCAATCATTGGCTGTTGACGGTAAAGGGCATTGTTGAAGAGGAAGGGCTCTTGATCTCCATAGCCCCATGCGGAAACACCTTGGTGATTATGTATAGCCCATCCCAACATGATTTCAATTTTCCTGGGAAAAGCTTAAGTCTGGAATTGAAAAGCCAAACTTGTTGGTTGGGCTCAAAGGTCTTTCTAAGGATATACATATCGTGCATGACCTTAGTTCTCTCTTTACAAGCTTGAGAGGTGTCATAAGCATCATTCCTCAATTCCTCAAGCTCACTTAATTCCAAAAGTCATGCCTTACCTGCCTTTTCTAAATCCATGTTGACACTTCGGATAGCCCAAAGTGCCTTATGTTCCAGCTCAACGGGTAAATGGCACACTTTCCCATACATCATCCGGAAGGGAGATGCACCCAAAGGGGTCTTGTAGGCCATTCAATAAGCTCATAAAGCATCATCGAGCTTTTGGGACCAGTCTTTCCTATCAGGCCTAACGTTCTTTTCTAAAATATTCTTTATCTCCCTATTTGATACTTCAACCTGGCCACTCGTCTGAGGATGGTAAGGGGTAGTAACCTTGTAAGTCACTCCCAGACTCCTGAGTAGTCGATTGAAGTGGTGGTTTCGGAAATGAGATCCCCCACAGTTATAATGCTCTTGGGACAGCCAAAGTGAGATATGATATTAGCCTTCAAAAATTTTAAGATCACAGAGTGGTCATTTGTGCATGTAGGAATGGCCTCTATCCTTTTAGAGACATAATCAACTACCAACAAGATATAATCATAACCATGGGACGAAGTGAAGGGGCCCATGAAGTCAATTCCCCAAACATCAAAAATTTCAACAGGTTGAATGGAGTGTTGAGGCATCTCATTCCTCTTCCCAATCATTCTAGTTCGTTGACATCTAATATAGGCCTTAACAAAATTATGAGAATCCTTAAATAACGAAGGCCACCAAAAATTGGACTGGAGAACCTTAAAAGAAATTTTCTTAGCACCAAAGTGTCCTCTGCAATGAAGTTCATGGCAGAAACTCAGCACACTTTGTTCCTCCTCTTCAGGCATGCATCATTTCAGTACTTGGTCTTATCCAATTCTAAATAATTCAGGCTCTTCACAATGAAAGTATCTAGCTTGGGAAATGAATCTCTTCCTTTTCTGCTCATCCCAAGAGCTAGGAGTCTCTCCAGTGACCAAGTAATTGATGGTATCGGCATACCAAGGTGAAGTTGGTGCTACCGCCATAAGAGTTTCATCAAGAAATGTCTCGTAGATGTCTCCAGATGGAGAGTCATCAAGTGGAAGGTGAGACAAGTGGTCAGCCACTACATTTTATACTCCTTTCTTTTCATGTATCTCCAAGTCAAACTCTTGAAGGACTAGGATCCACCTAATCAGATGTGGCTTAGAATCCTTCTTGGCAATGAGATGTTTCACTGCCGCATGATCATTGAAAATAACCACCTTAGATCGAAGAAGATAAGTCAAACATCTCCAGAGCAAAAAATACAAGTAATTCCTTTTCAGTGACGGTGTAGTTTTGTTGTGGTTCAGTTAAAGTCTTGTTGGCATAGTGTAGCACATGTGGTCTTCCCTCAACCCTTTGTCCAAGGATGGCTCCCACTACATAATCCGAAGTATCACACATCAGCTCAAATGGGAGTGTCCAATTTGGAGCTCGAAGAATAGGCGCAGAGATTAAGGCCTCCTTCAGAGTTTGAAAGGCCTCGACACACTTTGAATCAAAATTGAAGGAAGATTCCTTTTCCAACAAGTCGCAAAGTGGCCTAGAAATTTTACTGAAATTCTGAATAAAGCGCCTATAAAAGCCAGCATGGCACAAAAAGGATCTAATCTGTTTGACATTCATGGGCAATGGAAGTTTGGAAATAGAATCAACCTTGGCTTTATCTACTTCCAAACCTCTCTCAGACACAACATGCCTAAGTACAATTCCTTTCTATACCATGAAGTGGCTTTTCTCCCAGCTGAAGACTAAACCAGTCTCCTTACATCGCTTCAGCACATTCTTTAGGTACAGGAGAACTAGGCGAAAGATGAGCCATAAATGGAGAAGTCATCCATAAACACTTCAACACACTCATCAATCATGTCTGAGAAAATGGACATCATATACCACTGGAAGGTTGCTGGTGCATTACATAGTCCAAACAGCTTACACTTGAATGCAAAGGTACCGTAAGGACTCATGAAAGTTGTCTTCTCCTGGTCATCAGGGAAGACTACAGCTTGGTTGTACCCAGAATATCCATCGAGAAAGCAATAGTACTTATTCCCCACCAATTTTTTGAGAATCTGGTCAATAAAAGGCAAGGGAAATTGATCCTTCTCGGTAGCGGTGTTTAGCTTGCGGTAATCAATACGAACCCTCCATCCAATTGAGGGTTTAGTCACACTTGTTCACCTTGGTCATTAAACTCCATAGCAAAGCTGCCTTTTGTGGCACCACATGAATGGGACTTACCCATCTATTATCTACAATGGGATATATGATCCCAGCATCCAACCACTTCAGAATTTCCTTTCTAACCACCTCCCTCATATTAGGGTTAAGACGTCTCTGCATCTCCCTAAATGACTTGATGGAATCATCAGTATAAATGTGGTGCATGTAGAGTGTAGAGTCTATATCCTTAATGTTACCAATGCTCCAAGCAATAGCTTCCTTGTGCCTAGACAAACATTCAATCAAGGCTCCCCCCTGTGCCTCAGATAGCACAACTGAAATAATAATCGAAAGCATATCATTGGCACCCAGGAAGACATACTTGAGAGTGTTTGGGAGGGGTTTCAACTCAAGGTCGGGGGCTTGTATGGTTGAGGGTTTCATAGTAGATGTCCCCATCTCAGGTAGCAGATCTACTTTGGCCAGAGATGATGGGGAAAGAGACTCAGCAGAAACACCCAGCAACTCCTCAAGTTCTAGTATATCTCATTCACATTCCTCCAAGAGATGGGAATGCTCATTTAGCATGATGATAAGATGATTTTCGCTTTCGAATAATGTATTAAGATGATGTATCATTATAGGATCAAAGTGGTGGAAAATCTCTTAACAAAATAATTAAAATTAAAATTAAACCACTCGCAGAAGAGCAGGTCATGTCCACAAGGAGGCAATGATGCAATAAAATCTTGATTATTTCGTATTCTTTCAATCAAGTGCGAAATCCATAGTCAAATTTGACATGAAATGTGATGGAAAGAAGATGCACAATAACTCAAAAATATAAGGGTAGATGTACAATTTTTCCTCACTGAAATATTCAATAAATATGTGATGATTTTATGTAATTTCCAATTGACATGTATTAGAGAAAATTTATGCACACTTTAAGCCCAAAACCAATGTTAAAACATGTGAATATCAATAACCAAACAATTATCAGAAAGCATGAGTATGCAGTCACAATTTCACCACAATAAAATAATCATAAATTAAAATTGATTTTGGTGGCAATGGCATTCAAATTTAAATATTAATTAACATAAAAATAGAGTATTTTACCTCTCTCCTCCTTGCGCATGGGAGAGAGGTTCAATCGAGGAGTTACTCCTACAAGAGGTTGGCTAAAGAGAGGCCTTCGCGATGGTGGCAGCGGTGCGCCATGAGATGGCCGGAGCTGGCCTGCCGGAGGAGAGGAGTGGTGGCGGTGGAGAAGCCTACTGCTGCCGCGTGTGCTGCCTACGCGCACGGGTGCAGGGGTGCTGCAGGCGCATAGAGATGCGGAGGCGTGGGCACACAGGTGCTGTGCAGAACGCACAGGCGTGCGCAGGCGTGGTGGTTGCACCGGCTGTAGGTGCTACAGGGAGCGCTATGGGTGATGGTGCAAGCGTGTGCAGTGGCTGAGGTGTTGCAGGGTGCGTTGGAGATGAAGTAAGGGCGCACAGTGGGCTACAGGTGCTGCTGGTGAAGGCGCATGCGGTGGGTTGCAGGCGCTGCTGGTGAAGGTGTGTGCGGTGGAGGTGGATGCGCTGGAGGATGGATGCGCGGTGGCACTTGGCAGGGCTGAAGATGGCTGCGGTGGGGAACCAGCAGGTGTGTGCAGCAGCTGAGAGCTGCGCGTGGAAGTGGCGTGGTTTTTGGGTTCCTTTCGGTGGAGTGGAGGAAAAACAAAGGATGGGAAAAAGATGGAGGTGGATGTTGGTGATGGCAATGAAGATGTAGCATGCATGCCTGTGTGTGCTTATGGTGGAGCAGCGTGCAATCATAGTGATGCAAGCAAGCTCTGAATGGCGGTGCGGCCTGTCACACCACACGCCCGCGGTGGTGGAGGCTTGCCACCACGGTTGAGGTCGATGGTGGTGGAGTGGATGAGAGTGGTGCACTCTCTGCACAGTGATGAATTGGGGTGGGGCCTCCTTTCAATGGCAGCTCTCCCTTCTCCTTTTGTAGCCACAGTCACACTGATTTCAAATTCAAAATGCCATAGCATGAATGTGATGCACAGGAGGAGAAGCCAGAGTCGAAGCCAGAGGAGTTACCTATGCAAAGGAGAAAAAGAATAAAAGAATAAAATATTATGGTTATTTATGCATAAACCCTTAACTTTTATGTTAACTTAAAACAATGCATGCAATGCACCTAATTGGTTAACTAATTAAATGAATGCAATTCTAAGTTAATTCTAAATGCATTTAAATATGAATGCAATGCATGAATTATGTAATTAAATCAGAAATATGAATTAATCTATTTACATCCTAATTTATGCTAAATAAATGTTAGAATTAACTTAATGTCTAGGTACTTAAATACTTAAATAGCCCACAAATATGGGCTAATCAAATACCCCCATGCCTAGTTTTTGCTAGTCCCCAGCAAAATCAAGCAAAACCTAGCACTCCAAGTAAACTAGCCAACCCAATTGATCTTCCTTTAGAAACATATTAAGTTTAGACTTTAGACCTAGGGTTCCAAAGTAGTTGTTAAGCTACAGACTAGGTCGGCTAAAGACGAGTTGCAGGCACAAGTTTCCCTGATTTCTAACTCTACCCTAAGGTTTATTGATCCGTGAGATTAAAGCATCCATGCATGTGCGTTGGTCTGAGTTATTTGAGTTAAAGGAAAAAGGATTTTTTTTTTTGAATAATATATATATAAATATTTGTTTTTGTTTGATTCCTCTAAGTCTAACCTTGGATCAGCTATCAACACGGTCTATGTCGGATTCATTGTCCCCATCACCGTACCTCGAAGGGTGCCTGGCTTTCGATGCTTCAAGATAGCACCGCCCATAGCGACCCCAAGAACTCTTGGCAATCGACACTTTGAGATAGTATCGCCCATGGATCTCTTAAGCGAATTCAAGCCTGTGGCAATCGGCACTTCGAGATAGGGCCGCCCATGGTACCTGAAGTGCACAATGCGCTTACATGCCCCCAGTAGGATGGATATCCTAAGAGACAAGCGTCGAGGAGGTAATATATTATCATTGCATCCTCAAGGTGAGTATATACTCCACATCTCATGCGGCAGGAACTCTTCCAATCAAATTGTGTTTTCAAGCCTCTCCTAAGTCAAAATTAAGAGAACCAAATCTCTTTTAAGAAAGGAATTAAGGTGATCACTTACTTACACAAGACCAAGTGTATGAAATTTGGATGCTTGGGTTACAAGGACCCATAAACCGAAAGGTAGAATAAGATTCCAGGTGCTACCCCACCTTTTAACTTAATCCCTAGCTTTCCTTCCTCAACCTCTTGAGGAATGGTCCGCAACTTAACTCCTACTTAAGTTTTTAAGTCCACAAAGGACCCTAAAGGTCTAAAGCTAATAGCTCACTTAGCTTCTAAAGTTTGACCCTAGAATCGACTTAGTCTAACCTAGAGTTCTGATTTGCTTAAGAATGCAAAGCTAGCCAGTTAAGTTCAATAATTACAATTTTTTATTTTTTTTTCAATGCAAATGTATGCAATGCAGAATGCTTTAATTAAATGCATGAATGCACTATGCTATGTATATCCCCAAGTACACCCCCCATGACTAAAATCTGCAATGTCCTCATTGCATAGAAGGATATTACCTGGGTCAGAGATGGGCTGCCGTTCTTTTGTTAGTAGCCAAGTAGCCAAAGAACCTGCAAATCAGGTTCAAGGATCATAGAAATAGGCCTTAAAAGTGAGCAAAGTAATGCTGGCCTAGAAAACAGGTAACCTAGGATATTGGCGAGCTGATGATGAAGCTCAATAGCAAATGCTGGCCCAACTAAGATGGGAATGAAATCTTCCCAGGTCACCAGAGGTGGTTCTAAAGGATAAACTGGCATAACAACCTCCAAAGGAGTAGGGAGAGGATGACAAGGATCCTCCAAAAGGAATGGGGAAGGAATGGTGTAGAGATAAACCCCCAGGGCAATGGACTGACTAAAGAAATCATCAATCCATACCCGATACACTATTACAGGAAATATTGGTTTGTTAAGCCCCCCGTTCAGTATAAAAGTGAGCAAATCTCTAAAGCAAGGATCGTCTAGGGTGTCCAAGTTTCGAGGTTGCGGGATGGCCATAAGATCTAGGTTGGGTTTAATCAGATCTGTGTCCATCCCTAACACTCTTTCCAAAACCTCAATTGCATCCCTAGCATTCCTTGCACAATCACCAATATCTTCATGCACTCCATCAGCAGTCACAATTTCACCTTCAGACATAAGCAAATCAGAGGGTGACTTTGAAACAAATGAAGGCAGGTTGGAAGCAACAGATCTGGGGATGTCATCCTCGAGTTCTTGTTCTTTACTCAAATCTTCCCCGGAGTCTAGATGTGAATCCACATAAATCTTAGAAGTTGCTTCCAAATTTTCCATCATTTCATCATGAGGAGAAATATCATCAATGGGTGTGCTAAGGAAACCTAATTTGGTCAAATTTGTGACATCCTCAGGGGCTAACTCTTCAAATAAGACATAATCACCTTTAGTGTCACTCCAAATCTTGAATGTAGGTTCCTCATATAATTCGTCTTTCTCCTCATCATATGATTCATCGTATACCCGAGGTCTAGAATCATCTAATATCTCAGCAGATCCCCTAGGGTACTCTATCTGAGGTAAATGGTTTACACTGGTAACATCGGACTCCTCTGATAGGTCAATTTCTTGAGGGTTAGGTTCCCTAATGGTGGGCTTGAGTTCCATCTCGTGATCAGAATGGAGGGTAGGATTAACAACTTGACTTCAACCCACTTCATCAAATGTCACGAAAATACTATCATTTGGGTCGAGGTCATCCATTGGTACCATCATTCCCTTCTTTTGACTCCAATATAATTCAGGTGGATACTCAACCTTATCATCATCTTCCTCAGGTTGCCACCTTTCTTCATCCAATACATAGCTACTTTCATATGTATCTTCTTCCCACTTAAGGCGTGGATCTCTAAAGGAAGTGTCATCTAATGGGGAGGCTTCAAAATCGATCCTCGAAAAGTAGCTATTCTCCCTTACATAATTCCCAAAATTTCCCTCCAACTTAAAGTGTAGCTCTCCCATGGGAGATGCATTTATTGTAGAGGGGTGTACGTTATCCTCAATGGGGTAGATTGGGTGGCTAATTTGATCTCTTTCTTGTTGGCCTGCTCTCGAAGATTCTCCTAACAATTCAATCATTTCGTCTTGCATTTTCTATATTTCCATCCTTAAGGAGGAGAGGTCATTTCTATCATGAGAGAAGTCAGGCTCAGGCTTATAATACCTAGGAGTGTCTATCCAACCATTATAATTATTTAGGGAGGGTGGGTTGGGTATTTCTATGGTGTGTGGGATATTGGGCAAAGCAAATCCTGCTCCTAGGTTCTGCTCACTGGTTTGGGGCTTAACCAGGCCAATACTCCTATAATAGGAGTAAAAGGGATCCCAATGATTGTCATTATGTCCATCAAAGGATGGACCATCTTGGTGTATGGGATCGAAGAGTGCAGAGTGGGAGTAAGGGTGTGGGCAAGATGTGAAAGGATGAAAATCAATGTGGTCCATTCTAACTCACACCTCAATCAGAATTCCCCAAGCAAAACACAATTCAAAAATGACTTCTTAGGTCTTTCCCAATTTAGGCTTTTGATTTTAAGTCAAATTGTAGGTGACAATACAATTTGTTCAATCAATTTACGCACTTATTGTCGACCTATGGCTCGCCTAAGAAGACCTAGTTGGAGCTTAGGTGTTCTTCCCTAAATCTCAAATGGTAGAGCAACTCCAAAGATGGAAGATTGAGGGATGCAAGTAGGCCTAAGCCTTCCTTTGAAGCTGTGCTTTCGTTGTGCTTCTCAACTACCCCCAAAAATCTGTGATAGGGAATCCCTCTCTTTGGAGTTACAAAACCTTTGATCTTAAGTTCTAAACACTTTAGAATCCAACAATAGGAGGGCTCTTGTCCTAGTATTTCCAAACCTGAGTGTCTAAAAGTGTGCCGTGGTGCAAGAGGTATAAGTGTGCATACACCGCAAAAGATTTTGAATTTTGAATCACACACCAAGTTTGAAAATCAAATCCTTGGTTTTTAAAATATCCCTCCCTTAATTAGTCCTTTTTCCAGAAAATATGTGACCACTTGTTAGATATATTCAATACAGATTAGGTTGTCTTGAAATTAGTCCAAATGCATTTGCATGACAGGTAGAAATGCAAAGTTAGAAGCGCATACCTGATTCCAGCATTCTTCATACAATATGCAAGACAAGAATTAGATCTAGATGCTGCTCATTCAGTCCTAAATGATACGACCTAGGGGCAAGCAGCTTCTAGCAGGTAGCTCTTTTTTTTTAGTTTTTTTTTAGCTACTTATGCACAAGCAAATTAAAGTTAAACAATCCACAAAATAAATTAAAAAAACCTAAATCTAAAGAAAAGGGAATAGCCTCCCAAAAATCGGCCCCAATTACTACAAGGGCGAGAAAACAGAAATAAAACTCATGAAACAGAAAATCTCCTATAGAGGCAGAATCCAAGTCTCCTTCGTCTTCCCCACGTGTAAGCGTCGCTCAAGGTCTACGTCATCTCCCCGATGTGCCTGTCACCTTTATCAAATTCCTCGCACAAATTCCTCTCACAGAAAAATAATAAATGGTTAGATCACTGTGCAATAATAAATAATCAGAAATGAAATCAGGTGAATCCCCAGCAACAGCGCCATTTGATAAGACGGTATTCGCTTTCTAATAATGTATTAAGATGATGTATCGTTGTAGGATCAAAGTAGTGGAAAATCGATTAACAAAATAATTAAAATTAAAATTAAATCACTCGCAGAAGAGCGGGTCGTGTCCACAGGGAGGAAATGATGCAATAAAATCTCGATTATTTCATATTCTTTCAATCAAGTGCGAAATCCATAGTTAAATCTGACATGAAATTTGATGGAAAGATGATGCATAATAACTCGAAAATATAAGGGTGATGTGCAATTTTTCCTCACTAAAATATTCAATAAATATGTGATGATTTTATGTAATTTCCAATTGACATGTATTAGAGAAAATTTATGCAAATTTTAATCCCAAAACCAATGTTAAAACATGTGAATATCAATAACCACACAATTATCCGAAAGCATGAGTATGCAGTCACAATTCACCACAATAAAATAATCATAAATTAAAATTAATTTTGGAGGCAGTGGCATTCAAATGTAAATATTAATTAACATAAAAATAGAGTATTTTACCTCGCTCCTCCTTGTGCATGGGAGAGAGGTTCAATCGAGGAGTTACTCCTATAAGAGGTTGGCTGAAGCGAGGCCTTCGCAGTGGTGGCAGCGGTGCATCATGAGATGGCCGGAGCCGGCCTACCGGAGGAGAGGAGTGGTGGTGGTGGAGAACCCTGCTACTGCCACACGTGCTGCAGGCGCAAGGAGAGCAGTGCGCGTGGTGCTGGGGTGCTGTAGGCGGGCGGAGGCGCGGAGGCGTGGGCGCGTGAGCGCTGTGCAGAGCGCACAGGTGCACGCGGGCGTGATGGTGGTGCCGGCTGCAGGTGCTGTAGGGAGTGCTGTGGGTGATGGCACGGGCACGTGCAGTGGCTGAGGTGCTGCAGGGTGCGCTGGAGATTAAGTGAGGGCGCACGATGGCCTGCAGGCGCTACTGGAGGGTGCTGGTGCTGCTGCTGAAGGCGTGCGTGGCGGGTTGCAGGCACTGCTGGTGAAGGTGTGTACGGTGGAGGTGGATGCGCTGGAGGATGGACGCGCGGTGGCGCTTGGTAGGGCTGACGATGGCTGCAGTGGGGAACAGGCAGGTGTGTGCAGCAACTGAGAGCTGCGCGTGGAAGTGGCATGGTTTTTGGGTTCTTTTTGGTGGAGTGGAAGAAAAACAAAGGATGGGAAAAAGATGGAGGTGGATGCTGGTGATGGCAATGAAGATGTAGCATGCATGCCTGTGTGTGCTTATGGTGGAGCAACGTGCAATCACGGTGATGCGAGTAAGCTTCGAATGGCGGTGCGGCCTGTCACATCACATGCCCACAGTGGTGGAGGCTTGCTGCCACGGTTGAGGCCTATGGTAGTGGAGTGGATGAGAGTGGCGCACTCTCTGCATAGTGATGAATAGGGGTGGGGGCCTCCTCTCAACGGCAGCTCTCCCTTCTTTTGTAGCCACGACCACACGGGTTTCAAATTCAAAATGCCGTAGCATGAATGTGATGCGTAGGAGGAGGAGGCGGAGTCGAAGTTGGAGGAGTTACCTGTGCAAAGTAGAAAAAGAATGAAAGAATAAAATATTATGGTTATTTATGCATAAACGCTTATATTTTATGTTAACTTAATAATGCATGCAATGCACCTAATTGGTTAACTAATTAAATGAATGCAATTCTAAGTTAATTCTAAATGCATTTAAATATGAATGCAATGCATGAATTATGTAATTAAATCAGAAATTTGAATTAATCTACTTACATCCTAATTTATGCTAAATAAATGTTAGAATTAACTTAATGTCTAGGTAGTTAAATACTTAAATAGCCCACAAATATGGACTAATCACATGACATGCTGAAGGGGGTCATCACATAACATTGCAGGGGTTGTCTCTTCAATCAGGTCATCTATCACCTCAACTTGGGAACATCCTCAGGCCTACCTTGTTTATAACCGTCAAACACATTAAGTCAGATTTTCCTATTCCTAAAGCCCATTTTTAATGCCCCAGTATTGTTATTGATTGAAGCATGTGAAGTTGCAAGGAAGGGGCGGCCCAAAATGATGGAAGGCTTGTTGGCATGTTGGTAGGGTCAGTGTCCAAAACTAAGAAGTCAACGGGGAAGAAGAAATCTTCACTCTCACAAGAACATCTTCCAGAATTCCCTGCAGTGTCTTGAGTGATCGATTAGCAACTTGGAGGATTACCGGGCTAGGATTTAGATTGCCTCCCCAAAGTTGTTCATACAAGTAGCTCAGAAGGATGTTCACCCCACACATAGATCAAGTAGAGCCTCATCTATCTGTAAGTCACCAATGACCACCAAGATGTACAAGGCTCCTGGGTCCTTAAGTTTCAGGGATGTGCCATGTTGAACTATTGAGCTAAGGGAATTAGGCAGGACAACTTTTGATTGGACCTATTTCCTAGATTGTCGCTTTTTCATGCACAGGTCCTTTAGAAAGCGGGCATTAGACGGAATCTGCCTGATAGCCTCAAGCAAAGGTAGGTTAATCTACACTTGCTTGAAAGTCTCCTTGATCTCATCCGTCTTATCTTTAGCTCCAGATGAGCTAGCAGAAGTTTGCCCAGAGGTGGATAAGCTCTCTGGAAAGGGCACTCGATCTCTGGGTGGAAGAGTTGTCATGTCGAGTAAGGGGTGGAATGGGGGCAACCTCTTCTGATGAGGTGATTTCAAGTGAAGGAGATTTGGGCAATTCTTCTCTGGTGGGGGCAAATGTCAGGGTGGATGGGTTTTCAGAAGGTGGGACTATAGGAGCATCAGGTTTGGAAATTTCTTTCCCACTCCTCAGAATAGTCACCACCTAGGCATGCTCCCTAAAGACAATCCCTTTTCCTTTAGGATTCTCCTCAGGAGCATTAGGAAGCTTCCCAGTTTCCCTCTGTCTAACAGCCTCAACAAGGTGTCCTATCTACGATTTCATTTCATGTATAGCCTTGTCATGAGATTGGATGATGGCACTTTGACTTTCTTGCATAGTTCTCAACATTGCCTTCAATTCATCCATCTCAGAGCTCTTTGGTTGGGCAAAGGTCTGAGGTTGGTTCATTTGTTGGTTTCGAAAGGGTTGGTTTATAATTCCCTGAATTTGAGACATTCCCTTGTCTCCATGAAAAGTTTGGGTGATTCCTCCATCCCTCCTTATAAGTGTTGGAAAAAGGGTCATTACGAGGTCTAGGATGGAACCCTTGAGCTACATTCAGGTCCGCCTGTACAAGCTCAGGGAATTGGGAGAACAAGTGGCAACCCACAATGGCGTGCGTATTGCCTTGGCAAATGGAGCATTCCGAAGCTTGGGATGTGGAGGTGTTAGATGTGAATTGGCCCAAGCTCGACATAATTCTTTCCATATTTTGATTCAACAATTGAATCTAATAGGCTAAGTTCTGGGTATCCCTTGCCTCATTTGCCTCCAACTTTCTTTGCATGAGTGGGTTTTCTATCCGAGTAGGCAGAATTCAAGTGAATAGAATTCTCACTCAAAGTATCAAAAAGCTTCCAAGCTTCATCCTTAGTCTTAGATAGAAAGGTTCTTGCACAGTCACCATCCACAGTCTGCCTATGTGAATCATTAAGTCTGGTGCAGAACCTTTCAACCAGTTGCCACTTGGGCACCTGGTGATGTGGGCAAAGCCTCAACAGGTCATTAAAGCACTCCCACGCATCATGGAAAGCTTCCCCATCCTTTTGAACAAAACTCATAATTTCCCTCCTAAAGTGATTTGTTTTGTTCATGGGAAGTACTTCTTTAGAAACTCCTTCTTCAAGGCATCTCAATTGTTAATACCATCTAGGGTATGATACCAATACTTGGCCTTGTCCTTGAGGGAGAAAGGAAAGAGGGTCCGCATTTGGGCGTCATCAGTAATGCCCTGCAGCTTCACCGTGGAACAGACCTTGGTGAATTCCTCTATATGCCTGTAAGGGTCTTCCCTAGCAATACCATAAAAGGAGGGCAGCAAGGATATGATACTACTTTTGATCTTATAAGGATTGTCCCCTCCAGGTCTACGTAGTAAAGGGCCAATTTGATTGGTCGGAATGAAATATTTCTTAAGACTCCTTTGACCAGACATTACATCCCTTGGGAGGTTCCTTCTTAGGATTCTTTCAAGTTCAGGATCAAACATAAGTTGTCTCCTAAGAGATCGCCTACCAAGCATGCACTGCAAACACAATTCAAAAGGACTTGTTAGGTCGTTACAGGTTCAAGCTTTTGACTTTAATTCAGATTGTAGGAGACAAAGCAAGTTGCCCAATCAATTACGCATCTATTGTCGACCTACGAAATGCCTAAAAAGACCTAGTTAGAGCTTACGTGCTCTTCCCTAAAGCTCAAATGGTAGAGCAACTCCAAAGATGGAAGATCGAGGGATGCAAGTAGGCCTAAGCCTTCGTTTGAAGTTGTGCTTTCGTAGTGCTTCTTAACTACCCTTAAAAATCTGTGACAGGGTATCCCCCTCCTTGGAGTTACAAAACCTTTGATCTCGAGTTCTAAACACTTCATAATCCAATGGTAGGAGGGCTCTTATCCTAGTAATTCCAAGATCTAAAAGTGTCTATATGAGTGCTTCGGTGCAACAAAATAGCAAAGTGTGCATACACCGAAAAAAATGTTTTTGAAGTATTGAAACGCATGCAAGATTATCAATTCAAGTCCTTGATTTTAGTGTCCCTCCTTTAGTTAAGTCCTTTTCTGAATTTGAAGGCAACCACTTGTTAGATTGTTTCAAATAAAAATAGATGATCTTGCAATTACATTCAGATGCAAATGCATGATCAAGATATGGATGCAAAGTAAAAGGATGTGTACCTTGCTTCTAGCAATCTTCAATGGGATGCACTCAAATGCAAGCAAAATAAATCTAGAAGTTGCTCATTCACTCCTAAATGGTCGTCCTAAGGCAGGCAACTCATGTTTTTCTTTTTTTTCTTTTTATTTTTTTAGCTACTTATGCACAAACAAATAAAGGATAAACAACCCACAAAAGAAAACCTAGATCTAAACAAAAAGGAACATGCTCCCAAAAAATTACTCATACAGGGGCCTAAAAGAAGGTCGGGGAACAAACCCCTAAACTGTACCCCAAAACAAGGGTCTCAAACCAAATGTATGTGTAAGAAAATAAAGTTCTAAAACCTAAATTCTATCTACAGCTGAATGGATGAGATGAGGATGTGGTTCTCCAGATATCTCCTCTAGTGGTGGAAACAAGGTCCACTAGGCATTGTGAAGGCAGGTGTGATGCTCCTTCTCCCAGTGTTGCGACCCTACTAGCGACGTCAAGGATCGCCTGATCTCTAAGGCTAGTGCAACAAGATGTCTCCAAATACGTGTACCTCACACCAAACAGATAATTGAATTGAAATGTGCCTCAAATAAAATGTGTGAACCAATAATTAAATAAATGTGAGTTTAGTAGGCTCATTGCCTCCCCGGCAACAATGCCATTTGACGAGTCAATTCTCACTTTCGAATGATTTTTGCACATGAAATGATGCGTGTCGTTTGTAGTTCTAAGTGGTGGAAAATCGACTAATCAAAGTATCGAATTGAAATTAACCACTCATGGGAGTGGGTCATGTCCATAGGGAGGCAGTGACCTATTAAAACTCGTACAGGTCCAAAAATAGATGTTCACAAGTTATCAACCAAAGTAACTAAACCCAAATCCTCTTTTAGATCAAGAAAATAATAAGAGATTATGCTAAAATAGTATTTATGAGAAAGAGGGAGGCCCTTTGCATAAACTCACCGTAATATTTAATTAATAAACCAAAAGAATAACTCTTTGGCAATGGCATTCTTTGCAAAAACAAATGGGAACTTTAATGTGCAAAAATAGGGGACTTTCTTTTGATGCCTTCCACGCATGGAGGAGAGGATGGTCGAAGGGGAGGAGCTCACCAGAGGTCAAGTGGAGTGAGGGCTTCGCGGTGGTGGCAGTGGCGAATTGCAACGTGGTCGGAGCCAGCAGTACAAAGGAGAGGAGCAACAGCGGTGGCTGTTGTTGCTGCTTTTGTGAGCGGAGTTGAGGGGCACGGTGCTGCTGAAGGGCCGCACGCGCATGTGGAGGCATGTTGTCGCACCTCCGACCATGTGCTATAGATCACCCTCCTCTAGCAGCTCCCCCGCGCACGCCCATGCTGGCTGTGGCCGCTACACGCGAAGGTGCATGCGAGGCCGGTGGTGGGTGTTGTGGCTACTGAGGCAGCAAGGAGGCACGCGCGATGCGCGTAGAGGTTGTGCACACGGTGGTGGTAGCGGCTAGTGGGTCTGTTGGTGGTTGAAGATGTTGGGTTTGTTGGTGGAAGAGAAACAAAGGAAGAGGAAGAAGAAGAAGATGGAGATGTTGGTGGTGGTGGTAATCGTGGAAAGGGCAAAGTGTTTTGGTGGTGGCACAATGAGGTTATAATGCGGAGCTTTGCGACGGCAGTGTGGGTGTCATCCCACACGCGCACGGTGGTGAAGCTCCACCGCGATCGAGGCTGGTGGTAGTGGAGTGGATGAGAAGCTAAGTTCTCTACACAGTGGTGAATTAGGGTGAAGGCCTTCTCCAGATGGCAAACTCTTCTCCACCTTTGTAGCTATGGCTTCATGGATTTGAAATGGAGAGTGAGCATTGAAGGCTCTAGATCCACTTTTCATGGAGGAGGAATGTTCGCAACTATGGCTGGAGTGAATGGCCGCAGGAGGGGGAAGTGGAGCCGTTCCTGTGGAAGAAGAAGAATAATAACAAAATAATAAAATATTAGGATTATTTATGCATAAATCCTTAACTTCTATGTTAATTAAAATAATGCATGTAATGCATTAATTGGTTACTAATCAAATGCATGCAATTCTAAGTTAATTCTAAATGATTTAGATATGAATGCCACACATGAATTATGCCATTAAGCTAAAAATATGAATTAATTTATTTACATCCTAATGTATGCTATCTAAATGTTAAAATTAACTTAATGTCTAGGTAGTTAAATACCTAAATAGCCCACAAATATGGGCTAATTAGCAGGTATGTTGCATAGCCCAAATGGCATCCTGCGGAACATGTACGTACCGTAGGGGCAGGTAAGGGTGGTCTTTTTCTGATCTTTGGGATGAATTGCAACTGGGTTATATCTGGTGTAGCCATCTAGGAAGTAGAAAAATCGAGTTCCTGCTAGTTTCTCGAGGATCTGGTCAATGAACGAAAGTGGTAAATGGTCTTTCTTCATGGAGGTATTCAGTTTCCAATAGTCTATGTAGACTCTCCACGAGTTTGTAATTCGAGTTGGGATGGTTTCTCTAGATTCGGTCGTAATCATGGTGAGCCCTACCTTTTTAGGCACAACTTGGATGGGACTCACCTAGCAGCTATCAGAGATAGGGTAGATGATTCCTGCATTTAGCCACTTGATAATTTCCTTTTTCACGACCACCTAGAGGTTCAGGTTTAGTCTTCTCAGCAACTCATGAGAAGGTTGTGAGCCCTCTTCGGTATAGATATGATGTGTCTAATAAGAGGTAGTTATTCCAATCAGGTCATCTAGAGTCCATCCAATGGCTCTTCGATGTTGTTGGAGGATAGAAATTAGCTTCGTTTCCTGATTAGGAGTGAGTCGAGAGTTGATAATCACAGGAAATGTTTGATTCGAAGATAAAAACATGTATTTCAAATGATCCGAGGGGCATTAATTAAAGCATTGGGTTATCAGCAGCAGGTGGGGGTTCAGGATTGGCCTTAGAAGATAAGGTGGAAGCTAGGGATAAATCTAGATCAACATCGGGCTCCTCAATCTGTGGGTCAAGATCTTCTTGTGGTTGAGGTTCTTGGAGAATCAGGTTCACCTCGGGAATCGGGTCCTCATCCAGGGACCTTATGTCACAAACTTCTTCGATTGCCCCAGAGTTTATTCCTCTGTAAGCCTTAAAGATATCGATCCTCAATGTATTATTCCTAAATTTTAACTCGATTTGGCCCTCTTCACAATTGATATTAGCCTTAGCTACAGCTAGGAATGGTCTCCCTAAGATGATTGGTGTGTCTCTCAGATTTTTAGGAGTATCCATGTCTAAGACAATAAATTCCACCAGGAAGTAGAAATCTCGTATCCTCACTAGAACATCCTCAAGAACTCCTCTTGGTTAGTTTATTGATCTATTAGCTTGCTATAGAGTCACCTCAATTGGTTTGAGCTCAATTTCCTCAAAATGATCTAGTAGGGAGGTAGGGATCAATTTTATGGAGGCTCCTAAACCCAATAAAGATCGATCAAACTCTAGGTTACCTATCTTACAGGAGATTAGAGGGTGCCAAGATCTTTGACTTTCTACAAGACTTTACCCAAAATTATGGAGATGGCTTGTTCAAACAACACAATTGGACTCCCGTCTTTATTTCGCAGCTTACAGTTTGGTGTACGTAAGTCCTTCAGAAATCATGCGTAGGCTGGTACATGGTGGATCGCATCTATTAAGGGAGTGCTTATTTGGACTTGTTCAAATATCTTGACCAAGTCTTCCTCAAGTACCACGGGTTTAGGTTTCTTGTTTCCTTTGGTTAAGGCCTCGAGAAATGGAATCTCTGTTGGTTCCTCTAGGATTGGTTCAAGCACTGGATCTAGAATAGGTGTGTCTTTGATAACCATCCTAGGTGCAGGCTCTGAACTACTAGGATTGGAGTGGCTAGGATAGGGTGGATCCTAAGTAGTTTTGCCACTACGCTCAATGATGACATTTAGGCCTACCTGGTTTGGATTCGGAGTTGGCAAGGTGGTGGTTACTACTGATACCCTGAGTATGATGTGGAAGCGTCCATCCCATCAGGTCAAGGTGCGGAAGGGGCCTAATAGACAAAATGAGCTTGGCGCTGATTTGGGTTCATAATGCATCTCTAGATTGGCATGTTATTCGAATTCGACAGAGGTTGAGAAGGAACTGCACCAGGCTGGCGAGTCCCAACCATCAGTGCGAGTTGATTGCGAACCTCTGTGATGTCTGCCTTATGTTGTTTCTGTATAGCCACGTTAGTCTTCTACATATCAG
This sequence comes from Thalassia testudinum, assembly GCA_037157565.1. Taxonomy (NCBI): domain Eukaryota; kingdom Viridiplantae; phylum Streptophyta; class Magnoliopsida; order Alismatales; family Hydrocharitaceae; genus Thalassia; species Thalassia testudinum. The sequence goes on along the minus strand of JAZHRO010000034.1, from coordinate 670,640 downwards.
CCAAGGTCTACAAAATCATGCTCATTTAATCTTCCATGGTAGGCCAAATTTGGAAATTTGAGTTGGGCCAAGGCTGAGCTGGTTGATACGATTGCAGAGCTTATGGTCGAGGTTGGAATTGAGTTTTCGAGTTCTGATTATTTCCTGAAATTTGGATGATTGCTCAATCCAGGGTTATATGAGTTGGAGAATGGATCACTCTGGATGGCGTGGAGATCCTCATGACATTGAAAAATGCATTTGATTAATTTATACATTGTACCATGGCTTATGATATCAATTTAAAAGAATATGGAGAAATATGAGTACGAGTGTCGCTCTCAGGGAGGCAAAAAATCAAATTTTGTAGTCGATTAGTTTATTGTCACATGATGGTTTGCTTGTATGCAGAATAACGAGAAAACAAAAGAAAGAGACAAAGAGAAAGAGTGAGTAGAGTTAGAAATCCATAGGAGAATATGGTTGCTAACTAGCTATGCATGAAAAGAAGGCAAAATAATATCATTAATAAAGACAAGGAATAGTGGAACCTTGATTGGAATAAGAAGACAATAATTATGATAACGAAATCTATTATATTGCAAAAGCAAAAGTGCCTTGCAAATTCTAACAATAAATCTAGAGGATTGCTTAAACAAACATAAACATTAAGCTAAAGAACAACAAATCCGACAAATGGAAGGGCATCGAGGCATCCACGGTGGTGGATGGGCTTCTGTCGACAGCTCGACAGCTCCAAGGGCTTGCTCTGAGCTCTAGAAGGTGGTGGGATCGTGCTTGGTAGATGATAGGAAGAGATGGGATCAAATGGAGGTCAATAGAGCTATTTATAAGGCCCATGCCAAATCATTTTGCCCCAAATCATGCTCGTCTCCGGCCAATGCATGCACAGTCGCTTGCCAGACCATGCATAGCCATGCGGCCAGCGCACACAGCTTCTATTGTATGCAATGAGGGTTGCTACTGTCAGATCATCACCACAAATCGCCATTGGACGACTCTAATCGCACCTTGCCAGCTACCACTGCACCTCGCGCTCTCGATCGTGTCAGAAGAACCCTCAGCAGTTCAATTGTCATTAAGGAGCTTGGATCACATGAAGATCAGCACCTCAGATCTCGCCATGACGTCGTGTGTGATGGTGCGTTCATCCGCGCATGTAGATCATGAGGCACTTAGAGTGCCACGTCGCCACCTTTGCTACTGCACATCTTCGATCAGGTGGTCGAATTTCATCATGCTCACCCCTTCGTGGATTCAATCCATGGAGCATAGGTTGATTGCACGCTCTATGGATGCAAGCAACTCTTTAAACCGCTGCACCATGTCTTCGGGTGTGGCGTGTTTTTGAATTAATGGCCAAGCACTCACAATCGTTGGATCTTCATCCAATGGTCGTGAACTTGATGAAGTGTGGCACCCTATCCATCATTGGATCTTCATCCGATGGTAGAGTGGTGCACTTGAAGATCCTTTAGCGGCAGAGCGAGTGGCCTCAATTGCCTTTGAGTGACCTGGATGATGCCACATGGCATCATCTAGGCCATCTATCTTCAAATGCATGTAAAGGATGCTACGAATGTCGGATTGAATTGATTTTCATGCCAAATGGTTACGATCGTCAATCCAAATTCATCTGTATGGTTGGATTTTTCATCTGAAGTTCCAAAAAATATCACCCTGTCTCCTAGCCACAATAATACACGAATTAAGATACAAGTCATCCTAAATGCATTATGACGAATGTTATGCAATATTTACAATGTCAAATGCAATGTTAAGCTTAGGGACTTGCATAAATAGAAATTTTATCTTAAATAAATGTGTATTTATCACCTCACAGGACTGAGGAGCTCTAGAGTAACCAGGGTATAAGGGTTCAGAGTTCCCCTAATTAGAGTAAGATGGTTCGAAGATTCCTCCGAAACTAGGATTAGGTGGGGTTAGATACACGTCCATCCCCTAATATGCGTGGTGGTGAATGTTATGTGATGAGTGCAAATTTCGCAAGTAAAATCAAAGATTTGGAGAACCTGTCGTCGTAGTTGCAAAATATCACTACCAACTAAATTTATAACCGAAACTCAAAGTGTGTCCTAGGTTGAACACAGGGAGGTGAACATTTGGTTTTGAAACTGCCCTTTCGATATTATTTGTTTTTTTTTTAATCTTTTGTAATTTTTTGGTAACTTATACGTCAAGAGATCAAATCGATGAAATATTTATCTACAACTAATTAGAGAGAGAGAGAGAACATCAATATATTTATCTAAACAGAGTTTGCTACAGATAGAAAAGTGGAAAACTGATGAGAGACTCATCGTGACTCTTACTTGCTCCTAATTAACTAGTTTCCCTAGTTAATTAGCTAAGAATATACTTAATATAGGGTTAATTAAGTATTGGTCGTATTTGTGGGAGATATTCAAAAGGAGAGGTTTTCCCCCCTATATGGTTACAATGGATGAAAAGGTGCATTACTACTTCCGCTTTTCTGCCTTTGATCAACGGAAAACCATGTGGTACATGGATTCAACAGTAATATGGAGTGAGACAGGGATGTCCGCTAGTGCCATTAATTTTCAACTTGGCAGTAGACACTTTGGTGTGTTTTTCTTTCAAGTTATCAGAGGCTGGTGTAATTAAGGGGTACTCATTATCAGGTATGTGTGCCATGGCCCCGATGCTCCAATATGTGGATGACACGGTGCTTTTTGTGGAAAGTGGTCTTTGGGAAGCAAAGGCCCTCTTTTCTATGGTCAAAATTTTTGGAGAGGTCTCAGGTTTGAAGTTAAATGGGGATAAGTCCTCTCTTGTGTGTTTCAGGATGAATGCAGAGGAATAGGGGATTCTTTCGAAGACATTGCTAACACCTTTGGTTTCATTACCCATCACGTACCTTGGTCTGCCCTTGAGGACTGGGAAGATGAAGAAAGGGGATTGAAATATCCTTTTTGAGAAGATTGCAGCCAAACTAGAATGTTGAAGCTGTAGGTACCTATCCAAAGGGGGAAGATTGATTTTGTTGAACTCGTTAATTATGTCTATGCTAGTGTTTTATTTTTCTATTTTTAAGGCTCCTAAATCAGTGTGGAAGAGATTGGATATTATGAGAAAAAGATTCTTTTGGAAGGGTGCTAAATATGAGGGGAGGTTCCTACAACTTGTGAAATGGAGGAATATATGTGTACCTAAGGAGCGCGGGGGTTTTGGGATAAGGTCCCTAAGGGAATTCAATGATGCCTTATTGTTGAAATGGGCGATCAGAATTTTTGAAGGGGAGAAAAAACTTTGGGCAGATTTGATTCATGAGAATTATGGGGAATCTAATGCAGCAAGGAATAGGCTCCATCTAGTCAAAGCTTCTCCTTTTTGGAAATCTGTTACGGTTTCATTGGAGAATTGGAACTTCTTCAAGCCAATATGCAGGGATGGCAAAAACTTTAGATTTTGGGAGGATAAGTGGTCATCGATTGGGGTGCTCTAAGAGAAATTTCCAAGAGTATATGGGGAGGCAGTTGACAAGGAGGTGCTGGTTGATGCTTACTGGTGTGCAGCTGAAGATGATTGGTGCATTCCTAATAGTGGCTACAGGGGGCTACGCACTGATATGGAGAGAGCGAGGACGGTGCAGGTCCTTCAAGCTTTCAAACCAGTGGGAGGTGAAGACAGGTACTACTGGATGGAAAACTTTACCCCGTCTAAAGCCTATGATGAAATCTTGAAGCAGGCACATAGTGAGGAGGTGGATGCTATTTGCGTGGGTCTGTGGAAATTGAAAATTCCACTTAAGGCTCAAATTTTTCTTTGGCTATGTAGGAGAGATGGTCTGATCACAGGGGATTTGAGGCATAGGAGAATGGGGACTTTTGCTCAACCTTACCAACTTTGCAACTTCGATACGGATAATATGAAGCACATTTTTAGTTCTTGTGTGATTATAGATTATGTATGGAGAGAGGTGTGTGGGAGAGCTATGCCTGTATGGGAGGAACTTTGGGGTGTTTTTCTGGTGGGTGGTAAGCCACATATTGTTACGACGACTATTTTATGCAGAGTATGGCATATGCATAATATGTGTCTTTTTCAGGGGAGACAGGTGTGTGTGAGGCAAATCGTACACGAGTGTAGGTCTCTCATATGAAATTGGGAGAAGTTGTAAATCTATTTTTTTAATTTGAATATAAATGAATTTCTGGATTGCTATCTTATTAGATAACATTCCATTCTTTCTCAAACAAAAGAAATATAGGGTTAATTATACTATACGAGGTTAAATAAGAACCTTCAAAATAAGTTAAAAACACTAAATTAAATATCATTTAATATTCATAATAATTTAATTAATAATTTAGACTCAAATATTAAACATTTAGCTACTTACTTAATATTTGAACAAACTTAGTTAATTTTATGAGCTAAGTACTTAATTAACTTAAGTAAATTAATCACTTAATTAAATATAGCTAAAAAAGAAAAAGCATAAATTCAAGGCACAAATATAATATTTACCTAATTTATAATTATATATAAAAAGTTGAAAAAGAAATAAATTAAAATAATCCTAAAAACCAACTGTTTATGTTTGGGTCCTTAGCTTTTATGTCAATTAAGTCTTTTTCCTACAATAGGTCCCTAACTTTCATTGCATAGAGGCCCCTGTGAAACTTCCTTCGTCTTCTTCTTCTTCCTCAGCTTGGATAGGCAAGGAGGTTCGGTGCTCACACTGTTTGATCACCTTCCATCTCATGTCTGAACACCTCCATTTTGGCCGCCTATATTTCGCTCATTGCTGCCATCCCATCCGACGACTTCAATCCTCTCCAGTCCAACAAACTCTGGCACGGTGATTTCACCGTTGCCGAAGATGAAGACCCGTAAACCACTATACCTAGACGCGATTGCGTCCAGATGCAGACCCCCTACCCCTCTATGCCACCTATAAATAGTCCTCCACACCTTCAATTTTGGGGAGCAACTCCCTACCCTCTTCCCCCACTGAGTCACTCAATAGGACATTCATCAACAACCTCCGGTGACTTCTACCTCCCTTCCTCTGGACTTCTCCGAAGTTCTAGTCATCTCTTGATCTCTGCATTCCTCCGTCGCACCTAGCGACGAGGTTGCGTCGCCATCTTCTTCCTTCTACTCGACATATTCCTCTCTACCGGAGCTCTTCCTCAGCCCTCTGGTTTCTTCCACCATCACGATCCTTCAATGAAGTCCTCTACCCCCTTCATCCAGGTAACAATAGAATTAAGACTATAGATTAGTATAGATTAGTTTAGCTTAGTTAGTTAGTAGTGTAGCTTAGTTAAATGTCTCAATTTTCAACTTCTTCCTCAACTCCGGCGAGTTCTTTGAACTCATCAAGAGCCTCTTTTTGTCTTTTAAATCCATTGATCACACTCCACATCTTCTTGCGATCATTTCTACTTCATTAATTACATGATTATATCACCCTACCGCCTAATCCCACTACACCTCCATAACTTCACAACTACAGGGCCTCGATCTCACCTTCAATTAGACAAATTAATGCTTAAACGAAAAACATCTAATTCCACTTCAACTTCCTCAGTTTGCTGTCAATGGCGGCTCAGGATGAGTTCTTCCACATAATTACACAGTCACACACCATCACCTAACCCTAAGTAGAAATTGCCCTCACTAAATTGAGAGGGAGAAGTGTCCTTGAGTTTATCCGAACTCAAGATTGATTCCTACTGAATTCTTGGTTAATTCGTGTATAAGTTTGTCAATTGCAGCAATTGACCTGTTCTTGTGGTTCCTTGCAACCTTAGGAACCTTTTAAGACCATTCCTAGTTGGTTTCATGAGATTTGACCTTTAGTCACTTATCTCAGCCTTCACCGGAGCTCCGACGAGCTCCAGCAAGTCAAATTTGAGCTTCAGCATTTGAAACTCCTTGAGAACTTCCAGATCACTTCTCTGTGATCATGGGAACAGGAATCAACAATTAAGTTTGTGTTTTAATGAGGATTGCTCTCTGTTGGATATCATCTTCCTCAGCTTTAGCAAAGCTGAGGAGATCTCTTCAAACCAGTTCTGATCCTAGCAACAGGCCTAGAAGCTTCAATAGAACTTTAGGAAGCCAGAGTGCTCTTCAGATTGGGCTGAGAACTCTTGAGCTGATCTATCGAACAAACCCATTTTTGAGTTCAGGCGATGAAGCTTAAGAGCACTCAAGGAGTACTCAAAACATAATTTTGAAGTGTGCAATAGACCCTTGAGTTGAATTTGGTTTGATTATGCTTTTAATTTGATTCTGTGAGCTTTAAATTAGAAAGTCAAAATTCAACCCCAGTAAGTCAACTCTGAGTTTGATTGAAGGAGTAATGGTTTGAATCTTTGATTTGTGAGGTTTATTAAGATCCTGAATCACTTGTGAGCAATTTAGAATTGATGAAATTTTATGCCATTGAGATTTGTTTGAGTTTCCATCTTCTGAACAATTTAGGTTCCAAAAGGAGTCCAACACTGCCCCCTGTGCTTCTGTTGAGATTTGGAGCTCAAAACTACTCAGATTAGTCCCTTTTAGTTCACTGAATCAGTTTAGATCAATTTCCGATGACTTAATCTATCTCCTAATCGGATTTAACTCTAAATTAGAGGATCTGAACTGGAGATTCGAAGCTCTTGAGCTTCTGAAGCTTTTCAGGCATTTCTAAACATCTCTCTCTTTCTAATCTATGCGAAATGCTTCACTAAAGCATTTCAGATCTTCAATTGAGAGGTACTTCCTCTTTGTAGGTCAAAAGACCTAAGAATTAACTCTCTGAAACACATTGTAGGCATGGAAACTGTGCTATGTGTCTCCCTCAGATAGATGGATCAAATCTAATCCATTAATCAAATTGATGATAAAATTAGATAGAGGAAGCTAAGAGCTTTCCATCGAGCCTTTACTTACTCGATTTGAACATCGGAGTCATCTTGAATCAAGCCTTGAAGATCTGACTAGATGCAGAAATGGCGAAGTAGCAGCGAGTTTAGTCCCACATCGGAAGTTCTTGTGTAGTCGTGCTGGTATAACACAAAAAGGTGAATCCAGCGCTTCAGTTGTCAAGTGCTGGGTGCACCTAATCTATCTGAGCATCTAATTCATCGAGTGCACATGCGTGCATGTGCATGTGTGTGTGGGCAAGTGTGTGTGGGCCTGTGATGGGCCTGGTACTATGCATTGGTTAAAATTGATAAGAATCCACCTAAGAAAAATTAGGTTGGGCCTCGAGTAGGGTCTGGTCCCACCCCTTATGGGGTGCTGCATATCCTCGAAAGAGACTTGACCACCCATTAACAAATTTTTGCACAGTGACAAGAGAAGAAAGAGAATCTATGTAAAGAAGAACTTAAAAGGAAGTAAAGTGAGGAGTTAGAATTTAAAGAAGAGAGGAGCTAAGGGAAGAAAGAAGATAAAGAAAAGAAGAGAAAAGGAATGAAATTGAAAGGTTATGATAGAGAGAACAATTTAAGAGAGATTAAATGAAGAGATGAAGAAAAGAATCAGACATCTGAAACATTAATTAGAAGTCTAATTTTTAATCTTATGTCGTCTAACATTCTTAACAGATGTCTGATTGAAGGTTGAGAGCTGTGAAGAAGAATTTGAGGCTCTATATTGGCATAAAAGGCATCTTTATCCATTGTAATTTACTTTTATGCCTTGTAATCATGTGAAAATTGTAATAAACATTCCTCTACCTTGGTATTCAATGTAAATCTTTCTTGTACATTTTCTTTTATTAATGGAATAATTTGCATACTTTAATTGTCTACTCTTTTGTGCAATTATTTATGTGCTTAACATATATTATAATTATCATTGTAATTAGTTATCCATTAATTTAACTAATAAAAATGGTGAATTAGAATTACAATTATGCCTCTCAGTGAACGACCTGGACTTAACTAGTTAAAAAAAACTAAAACTAAAATGTTAGGTTAACTTGACCTAATACAACCCAAATGACAATGATTCGAATTAACCTAAGTCATTTCTTACATGATTAATTAAGACTTTTAATCTTAATTAACTGTGTTGAGAAATTACACATCATTTTAACGGTGCCATTGCCAGAGAGGTAAGTATAAAATATATTCGCCATTATCATTGTTAATTAGTAGTTGTAAATAATTTCTTTCTAACTAGTTTTTGTTTTGTTTTTGTCTTCTTTCAGGGATATCTCTATAAGTATTCTCAAGAAGAAGGTGGGTTTTCTATTTTCTATTTTTCCCGCTTCAATTATACATATCCATTATGAGTATTTCTTTCCTTAGTCTCTAGTGTAAATTTGCTTGTTGCATTTAGTTTAGAATATAAAAAAAATAAAAAATATTCATACTTTCTGACTAGCAGTAGAATATCTTTAGGCATAAACTCCTAGGAGTACATTTACCTGCTAGTATCGATCTAACTCAAGAATTTTCTATCTTGCATCAGGTAGAAAATTCGCAAAAACACGCATAGATCTCTGTCTTTGGATTAATAAGCAAGACCATATTTTGGTTGAAAAGATCTAAAACACAAATACATTTACTTATTTCTATCATTTTTGTAAAAGATTAACTAAAAAGAGGAATTTTAAAAAACTCATGACTTAAATCTATTTACAGATTGCATGTGGGTTTTTCTCGTACACATCTATCGCATGCTATCGTGCATACAATGCGATCACCAGAGTCACATGAGTCTATTATTTCTACCTCTCCTCTTTGCACCTCTTTGGGCTTTGGTTGAAGATCAAGTCTATTTCATTACTAAGAGCCCCAAGGAGCCAGTAGTGAGTGGTCTCGATCCTAGACCTTAGACCTTTGAGTTTAAGGATACACACCTGCGTAGACACATCTGGGGCACGTATTTTGGATTGATATTATACATGTTTGCATCACTATATTTTACGCATATTCCTAGGATCTTCTTTTCCTTTGAAAAGAAGAAAAACCCACTTTTCACGTTGTTTTCGGGTTTTGCTTGCCGCTATTTTTCGTAGTGGTGTGAGTGTGCCTTTGCACATTTTTGCATTTTATGCATGGGAGGAGGTTGTTGAAACCGCCTCTCGTATCTCCTTTGACAGGTTTACGTAGACCAATTGCACTGAGGCAACCAATTTTCCCGTCAGAATTCTCTGCATTTTCTGTGTTTGATTCTATGGATCAATCGTAGAACCCAAATCCCAAGATCCCTTCTTCTTCTGGTCAAGGAGAGATGCTACCTTTTGATATCCATGAGGTGCTCCTGAACCAGAATTTACAAATGCTTGAGCAGAACTGCCAAATTAATCTATTGATGGTTGCACTTCAGAATCTACAGAATTTGCAGGCCCATGACAAGGCATGGAAATCGCGAGTTTAAGGAAAACAACGTCGTAGTATAGTCGCAAAATCCACTCATCAAAAATAATTTTTATAATAATGAGACTTGGAGTCCCGATCATTCGTCTCTAGGAGGCATTTTGGAAATGCAAATACAAATTCGATCTCGCTCACTCTACTTGTTCAAAATCGCATGTCGATTTATACTAAATACTTATTGATATATGACATGCTGTTGCCAGAATATTAGAAATTGAAAGTATGCAACTTTAATCACACCAAAAGATGATAATCAGGCACATGGTGATTTTCAATATATATATTTATATAAATTTTTTCGTTGAGGCATGATGGTGGTTATAGCACAGGCAGCGGAATGCTTGTACAGGGAAATTTAAATCTAACTAACAAAAAATTTGTGCACGTGCCGATCTGCAAGAGACTGCTTGTGCACCATGCAGGAGGGAGAGATAGCTACACTACTAAGCAGTAAATAAAGAAATAAATCTACGAAGAACTATGCTACTTATCTAGCTAACAGAACGAAGGGCATTTGGAGGTGGGCTCCGATGGCCTTTAAGTGGGTGAGAGGAGAAAGAGGGGCAGCCAATGGTGCTTAGGTCGGCCCTTAGAGAGAGGTTGGAGAAGGTGATCTAGGCTCTTGGCATGAGGTGGTGATGGCCATGGTGCACTCGTGGAGATGGAGGTGGAGGTGTAGGTGGAATGAGTGGAATGGAGCCAAAGAGCCAAGATTGACCAAATGGCCACCCCTTAGGTCTTTTTATAGGCCTAAGGGATGCTCTTTATAGAATTATGGAATTCTCTAGAGAGGAATATGGTGGGAGCTCGTGGGAGAGGGAGAGAGAGGGTGGATGGGTGGTTTTTAGATCCACATTTGGTGGATCTAAAAATTGAATGCATCTTGGTTGCTATTTTTAGCAACCAAGGCAACAACACATGGTAGAGAGTTCTAGAGAACTCTAGCAAGGCTAATTTCGTGTAGGTGGTGTGTGTGGGTGTGTGTAGGTCAAAACCTAGGTGGCTAGGTTGATTAGGTTAGGTTAGGTTCTAGTGGGTTTAGGTCAATGTAGGTCTTAAATTAGGGTTGCAAACCCTAATTCACAAAGGTAAAATGCAATTAAAATTTATACAAGTTTAATTAGGTGTGTGAAAACCTAATCGAGAGCAAAACAACTCAATTAAGTCAGGTTTAGGTCAATTGGACTCTCACTAAGTCCAATAGGGCTGTGTGTGATGAGATCAGGGCTCAATTAGACTCACTGAGTCCAATTGAGTAGGCTGATGAAATTGACTATGATCCAAGTCAATTAGGTTTAGTAAGGACCTAATTAGATCCTTAGGGAGGTCTACAGGTGATGTACTAGGGTTAGGGCACCTTAATTTACATTCCTAGTGGGTTAGAATTGGGTTTAGGGACCTGAGAACTCAAGATCAAGGCTTGAATTCCAAAACAGGAACTAGAGAATAGTTCTAGACGTCCAACAAAGTTATCAGACGTCTTATAATGAAAAATCAGAAGTCTAGACTTATTGTTTGGACATCCAATCGGAGTCAGGAGGGATTCTATTTTCCATCTTGGGATTGTACAGAAATTGGACATCTGACCAAGTGTCTGGATGTCCAATAATGTTGCAGATGTGGGTTTAAGGTGTGCGGGTTGTGGCTAAGGGTTCTGGACATCCTGAAATAGGCTGGAATTAGGGTTTTAAGGTTTCCTAGGGTGTAATGACCTAATCTAAGGGTGGCTAAGGCTTGGGGAAGCTTCTAGGCTGTCTTAGGGCTAGGGTTAACCTAAGTTCTTCACAATTTACTACTTTATTCCTACTTAATAGAATTGCATACCTCAACTCCCTTACATTATTATTTACTACATCTACTCTAGGTCTTCTACTCCAGCTCTGCTGCAACTCTAGCTTTAGGTCCATATTCAGATTCAGTCTTAGATCCAGCTCCTAAGCTTCTTATACCTGCAAATTATATAATGCATTTAATTAGTACATTATAGCATTATTTTATGCATAGCTACTGAAAAATGGTAAAGATGCAAATAATGTTTATGCATACATGAACTACCCTAACTTATGCTAAGTCCTAGCCTAATTTAGGTCAATTAAGACCTATGATTGTTGCATAATCAACCCATCCTCCTCCTCAACCTGAGGTAGGTCCTGATCCACTTGATTATCCTCTTCATGTCATCCTAGGCCTCTACTCTGAGATTACTATAATCCATCTAATGCACAAGTAGAGCCTAATGTTAGGATTCTCGTTGAGGAAAATGATCCAGAGTTAAAGCCAAATATTATATGTCTAATCCCACACTTTCACGTGTATTCATCCTAGGATCCATACCAACATATTGAAGATCTAAAAAATATATCTCAGACTCTTAGTCCTCGAAATCAAAGCAGGAAAATCTTACTAGTGAAAATGTTCTCCTTTAGCCTTAAAGATAAAGCCGCTTATTGGTACCGCATAATCACACAACCTATCTTGACTTGGAACAAACTCGAATATGCATTTTTGAAGAAATTCTTTCCTATAGGTTGAACCAATGCCCTTAGGCGAGCTATCACCACCTTTACTCAAAACCAAGGAGAACCAATTCATGAAGTGTGGGAGCGCTTTCATGAATTGCAAAGGAAATGCCCACATCACGACATCCCACATTGGCAACTAATGCACATCTTCTATTATGGATTACAAGAGAGCATTCACAATTTGGTTGATGCCCCTTATGGAGGGAACTTCTTGAATCATGACGAAGAATCTACCTCAGAAATGTTTGAAGGGATGGCGGAAAAATCGATGAACAACGCATCAATGTCGCAATTCACGCGAGGAAACATGCACCAAAATCTGCATCAAAATTTGCATCACAAGGGCATTCACAAAATTGAAAACCCATCCAGTTCAAGGGATTTAGAGATTATAGCTGAGAAACTGGACAAGGCCAACATAGTAGCGAAGCATCTCGATTAGGTCCACAACACGATGAAAAATCTTACACCTCTATTCGCTATGCTAAATCTCGCGCGTTTACCTATTTCACAAATTCTTGTTGGGAGGGAATTTATGAATAATCTAGATTCTAAAGATCCTTCTTCCATGGGTATACTCCCTACTCATTCACCAACCCGAGGGACCTTTGTCCCATCATTCCCACCTCTTTCCCTACTTCCTGTTGTTCGATCACGAGATGTGTTAAAGATTAGCTTTATCGTTGTAGTGCAAATCATGATGAAACAAATAATATTTGTAAAGATTTTGGTGAATACCGAGTCATTCGCAGGAAGGCAAAACATGATTTTGATGCAAAAGCCTTTCAAAAAGTCATTCTAAACGAATATTTATATATTTATATATGTATATGTATAGGCATCAGATATCCAAATAATCAAAACTTTATTGCTATTTGGAAAGAGTTTTTCAACTATGAATAGAAAAAACTATGCCAGAGAGAGAGAGAGCAGATGACGATGACACTGCTTGTGAGATTCTTGTGGGAAGCGTGGCAGCACTTCAGATATAGAGTGCCGGGATGAAGTTCGGAGAGGAGTTGTAGAGAGAGAGGCTAGAGTTGTATATGGTGGGAGTTGTAGTGGAAGATATGATTAACAGGGGGCCCTGGTCTTCTTTATAGCTTTGATGAGGGGCAAAGAAGGCATTTTAGACCTCCAACTCACGCAACAACTTAGTTTTGATTAGATCTGTCTATCGGGAGACCAACGGCTCTGATCGCACCTCAATCCAACCTCTAACGCACCTTATATGCATGGATGCACTCTGGTGGTGCCACGTGGCAGCTTGTGAGCCACCCAATCACGATCCTGTGGTCCTCGCGCGCCTTCCGCTTCTTTTCATTGTACGCTTCAAATTCAAAACTCATGCACTTGATTTCAGTAGTCTAATCTCACGATCTGATGGCTTAAATCGTGCGTGCTTGCAGCCTTAAGATTAACGTGTGCACCTGCACGTTGTGGCGACGTCAGATCGTGCATTGCCATCCAATGGCCTTCGCAGCACCACACGTTCATCTCTGCGCCATGCGATGTTCATCTAACAGTCAGATTTTGCTCGAACGCCATCGCCTTCCTAATTTATGTGCAACGTGGCTCGACCCTACGTCCCTCGTTGCTGTTGGAGTGTGCTAACCAACATGCTAAGGGTGCACTTTGTCACGTTTCCAAATCCATGAGCGGCTGCACTTAGCCATTGAATGATGATCTAACGGCTAAGGATGATCCTCCTTAGATGAGGTGCAGAGGAGCAGTCGACGTAGGCTTGATGTGGTCGTTGGATGATGATCCAACGACTCACATCGTGTGAGAAGAGTTCTTTAGAGATTGGAGTCACGGAGAGGCGTGGCTGTGATAGTGCCACGTCACGCCATCGTGGCCGTCCATCTTCTATTCTTTGTAATTGGTGATGTAGGCCTCTGATCGAGATGATGTTTGCACTGTTGGACTGTGATCATTGCTCCAAATCCATCCATGTGGTTGGATTTGACATCTAAGGTCTGAATCTCTGTCATCTTGCTCCTTAGCCTCTGTTCTTTTGTGGGCTACACATGATGCTATGGTTGTCTAACCAAGATGATTATGGAAGTTTTACACTCCCATCATCGTCCTAATCAGATCTGTATGGTCTGATTTGTCATTTGCTGCCTCGAACCATCTGTAATTAATTTCATCTCTCTTTTAGTGCATAAAATGACTATTATTTTTGTAGCAAACAAGCTAACTATTATGCGAATTATGACACTTATGCATGCATTGTTCCTAAGTTATGCTAGAATCTAACTTAATTCTGGTAGTTTACGTTGCATGATTGCTGTGCAATCACATCACCATGCCTAAATCTTGCTAGTCCCTAGTAAATGCAGGACTAAACATAAAGTGGTCCTATATGACAGATTTCTTATCAAGAGTTTGATTAGCGATGTATTTCTTTTATTTTCATCCAAGACTTTAGAAATCCAGGTAGTCGTGAAAGTGTATTATTGTAGCCTATGCAATGAATCCAAGTGAAAAACCAATCCACAACTAATGCTCGTACTTGACCCTTAGTAAAATTTAATTAGGATAGGCAAACATCTTCCCTCGGGGTTATAAAGTAATCTGTAAATTCAACCCTGGCTTTTGGCTTAGGTAGAAGATACTTTGAGTCTAGTGGATTTGTATTTGGTGGCTTATACTCATCTAGTGCTACATATAGACTAGTACTTTAGAACATAGATTTCTAGACAATTAAATAAATCAACTCAAAGAGAGGTGGAGAAACTATGCTTTCTTTAGTTCCTTTGTACTCATTTTCTATTTTTCTCTTTCTTTCTTTTTATTTTTCTTCTTTCTTCTCTTTTCTTTTCTTTCTTTTTGAGCTCACAATCTCACCAAATTTGTCAGTATATTTGGTGGTCTATGCTGGCATTAACACTTTGATTAGGTTCTAATAACCCTATGACTAAGTCAGAATTCCTCAACCAGTACTCAGGTGGCTAGAAATATAGAAAAGTAGGTCAAGGCCGTATTTGGTGAATCGTAAGGGTGGTAGGCGTTATTGCCTCAATATACTTAAAATAAATTCTAAACTCATAAGCTCATTCATTTTTTTCTACTCTTTTCTTTTTCAAAATTTTTTTCTATGTATATATTTTTTTCTTTTCTTTTTTTTTCTTCCTTTTTTTTCTATGTATATATATTTTTTTCTTTTCTCTTTTTTTTCTCTTTCTCTCTTTTCTATTTTTTTTCTTCTCTTTTTTTTTCATATCCATATATCTCTTAACGCAACGCAGTACAACATACAAACTTTTATTTACGAGGCATTATGTAGGATTGGGGATGTTTAAGAGGATATCGAGTGGCTTATTTGGTGGAAGTGCTCATTCTTGGCACTAGGAAAGGAATGGATAGGACAATGTATTTCTGATCTTGACACTAATACCCTCCTTCAGCCGAGGATTCCATAAAGGATGGTCATGACCATCCACCTTAGTCCTAGTTTTATCAGAACCCACTCTCTACGTATGTACCTTATTTGGTGGCTCTTAAAAGATTTGCAGTAAGAATTTATACGTAGAAATCGAGAGTGCAAAACTATGTCTAACTCCGAATATCATTATCTATTAATCTAGAATTTAAGATTCCTTACACTAGCCTTAGAGCTCCAGTAGACTTTCTACTCTCACCTCACACTTGTTTGGTGGATCTGCTAGAAGATAGTTTACGTGACTCCCTAATTACTGTCCAAGGGCTCAAGAGAAGAAGCATTGCTTTCTCGAGAAACTAAAGATGTCTATCGGTCTTCATAGCGGATTCACTTCAAATTCTACGTGTAAGTGTGAAATTGTACTAGATTCTAAACTTAGGAATCAACTTAAGAATAAATCCCTAATAAAACCTTTTTGATAATATTCTTTATGCCTAAATGTAATGTTTTTTTTTTCTGACATAAAAACAAAACATGCAATGTCCACCCCCCCATGCCTTTTCATTACAATGTCCTCATTGAAATATATGCAGGAAAATCAAAAAGTAACAGGCAAGAAGAGGGGATATCACCTGACTGAGCTTGTTATTCCAGGTAGGCTTGGATAGAGAAAATGTAAAACTACCTGTAAAGAATATTGGGTTGCCTCCCAGCCAGTGCTAAGTTTAACGTCATTTGCCAGACCCAGTACAGCCCTAAAATGATTCTATAAGGTTGATGTGACTATCAGGAATGGGATCATAGTTTTGAGTGATAAAAGGCTTCAACTTTTGACCATTTACCTTTGTCTCGTGACCAGTCTTGGGATCCAAGATGAGAATAGCTCCATGAGGGTAGTTTTTTCTTACAATGAAAGGACCTGTCCATTTTGATCTTAATTTTACTGGAAAGAGCTTCAAGCGCACATCAAATAGCCAAACCTTTTGATTAGGGACAAAGCTTTTCGGAGAGATATACTTATTTAAAGTTTTTATCCTATTTTTATAGATTCTCATGCTATCATAAGCATCATTCCGAATTTCATCCAATTCAGTCAATTGGAGATTTCTTTATCATCCAAATTGATCAAGATTCAGGTTAAAAGTTCTGATTGAACAATAAGCTTTATGTTAAAGTTCAACAGGTAGATGGCAAGATTTTCAATAGACCAAATGGAATGGAGACATCCCAATCGAAGTTTTATATGCAGTCCGGTAGGCCTAGAGAGCGTCATCCAATTTAGTAGACCGACCCTTCTGATCCGGACAGACCATCTTTTGAAGGATTTTCTTAATTTCCCAATTGGAAATTTCAGCTTGTTCGTTGGTCTGAGGATGGTCTGGAGTAGAGATTCTATGAGTGACTCCATACTTGGTCAATAAGGTCCTGAATTGATTGTGGGTGAAATGGGACCTACCATCACTAATCAGAGCTTTGGGAACACTGAACCGGTTGAAGATGTTTTTTTTTACAAAGTCCATGACTACTTTATGGTCATTGGTTCGAGTCAAGATGGCCTCAATCCATTTGGATACATAGTTGACTGTAGCAAGAATGTATGGTTACCCAAATGAATTGGTAAAAGGTCCCATAAAATCAATGCCCCAAACATTAAAGATCTCGACTTCAAGGATTGGATTTAGGGGCGTCATATCATTCCTGGTCATGTTTCTTAGAGTTTGGAAATTAATACATGACCTACAGAAGTTGTATGAGTCGTGGAATAAAGATGGCCAATACAATCCACTTTGCAGTACCTTGGTTGCTGTCTTTTTTCCTGAGAAGTGACCTCCACAAGCAAATGTATGGCAGAATTTTAGTACACTTGTGATCTCATCTGGAACACAACGGCGGATAACCCAATGCACACATATATTGAATAGCTCCAAATCTTCCCAAAAGTAGTATTTGGCATCGGAAATCATCTTATCCCACTTATGCTTAGTCCAATCCATGGGCAATCTTCCGATGGCCAAATAGTTGACAATGTCTGCAAACCAAGGTAGTTTGCAAACAGTTGAGAGAGTCTCATCAAGGAATGAATCAAAAAGTTGAGTTGTAGAGTCTACAAGGATTCTGGAGAGATGATCTGCTACCACATTTTGGGCACCAAATTTGTCTTTGATTTCTAAATAAATTCTTGCAGTAGAAGGATCCATCTGATTAGTCTGGGTTTTGCATCCTTTTTAGACATCAGGTGCCTTAATGCAATGTGATATGTGAAAATTGTGACATGAGATCCCATTAGGTAAGGTCTAAACTTTTCTAGAGCAAAAACTACGACTAACAACTCTTTTTCTGTAGCGGTGTAATACCTTTGAGCCTCATCAAGAGTTTTACTAGCATAGTAAATCACGGAAGGTTTCTTTCCACCTTTTGTCCCAAGACTTCCCCAATAGGAAAATCAGAGGCGTCGGTCACGATTTCAAATGGATGATCCAAATTAAAAGGTTGTAGGATGGGTGATTGTGTAATGGCCTCCTTCAATAGATTGAAAGCCCTAAAGCTCGAACCAAAATCAAAGGTTTGATCTTTCACCAAGAGATTACTTAAGGGCCTTGCCACCTTAGAAAATTCCTTAATGAATCGATGGTAAAATCCCACATGTCCAAGGAATGATCTTACTTGTTTGATCGTCGAAGGTGGCGGAAGTTTAATGATAGTGTCCACCTTAGCTTTATCTACTTCAATTCCTCTTTCAGACACAACATGGCCAAGGACTATGCCCTCCTTAACCATGAAGTGGCTCTTTTCCCAAGATAGAACAAGATTCACCTCTATGCATTTTTGTAAAGTCTTCTCTAGATTAATCAGACAAGAATAAAAAGAGTCCCCAAACATAGAAAAGTCATCCATAAAGATTTGCATGAAATTGCCTACCATGTTTGAAAAGATTGCAAGCATGCACCTTTGAAAAGTCACCGGTGCATTGCATAATCCAAAAGGCATCCTACGGAAGGCAAATATTTCGTAGGGACATGTGAAGGTGGCTTTCTGTTGATCATCGGGGTGGATAGCCACTTGATTGTAGCCGAAATAGCCATTTGATATAGACACATTTATTTAAGTTAAAATGCCTAATCATGCATGTTCCTAGGCCTATATTTGCATTTCATGTTATAAATATTGCATAGCATGCATCATTCTACATTTAGAGTAGTATATATTTTAGGTTAATTAGGTCCTTTTTATGGTCAAGAGAGAAGAGGATTTATTTCAGGGCCTCAGATGGATGATCGGACCATACGGATTTGATCAAGACGACGATCGGAGTCTAACGCCTCCGAAATCATCTAAATCGGAGTCCCGTAGCATCATATGAAGTCCGAGGAAGATCAATGGTCCAAGGGCAATGCAACATCCACACAGGTTTCAGATGGAAAATCTAACTGTACGGATGGATCTGGAGTGTCGATCGCAGTCCATCAATGTGAAAATCACCCTGATCGGAGCTTCGTAGCACCCTCTATAAGAAGAAGAAGACGGACGACCCAGATGGCTCCGTGTGGTGCCATCGAGGCCGCCCCACCTGAGCTGACGCATTCTCAAGACCACCCAACAAGTGATCTCAGCCATTGGATGAAAATCCAACGGCTGAGAGTCTGCCATCACCACGTAGCCTCAACTCATCTTCTCGGCACATTTGCGGACATGGCGCAATGGTGGAGGTGCTGGATCGCAAGGGAGGGGCATGGGTTCGAATCCCTGCAACGTCCCCAATTCTCAATCTAGCCAGCTAACGCATGGGCGCGCATGTAGTAGCAGCAGCAGTGCAGCGCCAGCACGTACCAGCAGCATGTGCGCACGTACGCCAGCACATGCCAGTGCACACGCCAGCAGGGCCTCCGTGTAATCTATGCGCATGAGGAGGGACAGCGCAACTCCCATGGGTGGGCGTGAGGTGGCTATAGCGATGCCTGAGCTGGACCTATAGCGATGCTTACAACCATCGCTAATTATTCGCAAGTGCAAGGCTAGCTACGTGCATCAGCGGGAATGAGCTGGCTATAGCAACACTTATAGCGACGTTCTGGTGGTCGCTAATGGTCCCATGCCTATTCTAGCCTCTTCTCATCCACTATATAAGGACCTACACCCCCTCCCTTCCAAGCCATCTCTATCTACTCTACTCCCACCTACTCCCAAGCTCTAGCAAGCCTACCAATGCTTTATTAGAGCTTGATCTCAAGCTCCCAAGGCGCCTATTAGTGTAACAAAACTCTGCCCCACCAAATACTCCTCCATCTTCCCATCCCCATTCATAGGTTGCCTTTGAGCCATCCTCCCACCTCCATTCTAGTAGCAAATCATCTCCTCCTTCTCACCCCCATTCTGGAGCTGCGCTAAAGCTTTCCGCTACTCGACGTCCTCTCGCATCTCACCTCCATCATCCTGCTTCCCAACTCCTTCATCCGAGCTTCGGCCAGGCACCGTTGTCTCGCCGAACAGTCACTTCGGGAGATTTCTTCTCACCTCCCCCTCTTTTTATGTTTTATAAATTATTATAACTGACATTCATGCAATATATCATATTCGATTCCATCTCTCTCTTGTGATTGATTTTCATTTTATTTCAAAAACCAAAAAAAAATAAAACCCCAAAACACCAAAAAGAAACAAATCGAAGCGTGGTTTTCATACAAAGTAAACGTCGCCTCCTTATGTTCAACTTGGGACTCCCTTAGAGTTTTGGTATAAATTATATCTAATTATGAGTTTTGCAACTACGACGATGGGTTACTCGTAACCTCGATTTCAAACACACAAAACCCGTGCAATCACCATCCAAGAAGCAGAAGAATTGTTCAGTTTCCAGGATTTGATCAATGAAGAGAAGTGGAAAGTGATCTTTCTTAGTTGCATTGTTCAGTTTCCTGTAGTCGATATAGACTCTCCAAGAGGAAGCTGTACGAGTTGGAATCAATTCCCCATCGTCATTGGTAATCACGATCAGCCTAGCTTTCTTAGGAACCACTTGTATAGGACTGATCCACGGGCTTTCAGAGATTGGGTAGATTATTCCCTCATCTAACCATTTAATTATTTTCTTTTTCACTACCTCTTATATGTTAGGATTCAATCATCTCTACATTTCCTAGGTGGGACTAGATCTGTCCTCAGTATAGATTCTGTGGGTACAGTAAGTAGGACTAATTCCTTT
The DNA here is from genome assembly GCA_037157565.1 of Thalassia testudinum. Lineage (NCBI taxonomy): Eukaryota > Viridiplantae > Streptophyta > Magnoliopsida > Alismatales > Hydrocharitaceae > Thalassia > Thalassia testudinum. Next base: position 650,156 of record JAZHRO010000034.1, on the reverse strand, counting down.
CAGATCATCTAATGTCCAACCAATTGCTCTACTATTTCTTCCCAGAATTTGAATTAATTGATTTTCCTGAGTTTGGGTTAGATAAGAGCTAATGATCACTGGGTAAGTCCGATCAGATCCCAAGAAAACATATTTAAGATAATCAGGAAGAAGTTTTAGATTGGGTTTGGCACATTGGGATGAAGGGTCCAAAGGTGGATTATAGTTAACCTCAAGAGGTTTTGGAATCAAGTCAGTGATTGGGTGCCTGACCTCTTGATTGGTTTGGGGGTCAAGGCCTGTTGTATCGGAGTGGGATACTCCTAACTCCATACAATATTCAACAGTATGATCCTTAGAATCTTCTATCATTCCGCAATCCTCAAATTGTTTAATGGCCTTGAAGATGTTAATCTTTGTCTTTTTATCCCCGAATTTGATTTCCATACTGCCAGATTCACAGTCAATATTAGCCTTAATAGTAGCTAAAAATGGTCTTCCCAGAATTATCGAAGTGTTCTTCAAATGCTCTAGTATCTCCATGTCAAGGACCAAGAAATCCATAGGAAAATAAAAATCACGAACCTTGACAATTATATCCTCAATAATCTCCCGTGGTGTGGTCACAGATAGATCAATTAGTTGTAATGTGATCTCAGTAGGTTTTAGCTCTCCAAAGTTCAATTTTTTGTATAACATTGTGGGGATCAAATTTATGGAGGCACCTAAATCTAATAGAGCCCTATCAAAAGTAGTATCTCCAATAACACATGATATCAGAGGGGCTCCTGGATCTTTTTGTTTTTGGGGTAGGTTTCTAAGGATAACTGTACTAGCTTGTTCAGATAACACTACCCTTTTAGATTATTTGGCCTGGCATTTAGGTGTGTACATTTCCTTCAAAAATTTTGCACAAGCTGGGATATTCTCAATTAGCTCAACGAGTGGTATGTTCACCTGAACTTGTCCAAAAATATCAAGGCACTCCTCAGATGGATTGGTTTTCTTTCTCCTAGGTTTATTCAAGGCTTTAAGAAAGGGTGCTTGAGAGAAATCATGAGTGTTCGGATCCTGATCCTTGTCTCCTTGATCTCCTAGGTTAGATTCGGGCTCCTCATGATCTTGTCTACATTTGGATTTAGAGGGGTAAGGATCGTAGATCTATCTCCCACTTCTCAAGGTTACAACACCAGCAAAGGCGTTATGGTTAGAAGGTTGAGGTGGGTTTTGCAAAATAGCTGGAGCTTGGTTAGGGTTAACAAAGCCAAGTGGGTGCTGGGGAGCAGGTTGAACTATATGTGCCTATGTGTTGTGATGGTTAACCCTATTAAAGTTCCTTGGGTTGGGGATGGGTTGGGATGGCAGCATCCCATGTTGTCTACCATCAACTAGCTGGTCTAGTCGTCCCGTCAATTATGTCCTCAATTGATTCATTTCTTCCTTATGCCTTAAATTCATTTCTCACATTTCCTTGAGGACTAGACTTAGATCAGAGGGTTGGTTTTTCTGGGTAGGTTGTGGCTGATATGTGTGTGGTTGTGTGTACCTACGAGGTTGCCCGTAAGTGCTTGGCTTAGTGAAGTAGGGCCCTGGGCGGGTTTCTAACTTGATTAGGATGGTTGCGCCGTCCTGGGTTGTAATTGTTTGAATAGGGATTATTTCTAGTGTAACCCTGGAGTGCATTCACATTCTCAAGATAACTAGGCATTGGGATGCCTAGTTTAGAATTTGAGGGCATCAAGGTCCCTCCTTGGTACCCAGAAAGAGATGGGTCCAAGTAGAGTTAGCTCATAGGTGGAGCCATGGTCAGGTCATTAAGATTGTGCACCATTTCCTGACCTAAAGGGTTGGGGAGTTGGGTATGGGTTAACATAGGAACTCCTTGGGTAGGCATAGGATTTACTCTAGAATGTGTACCTAAGGAACTCCTACCCTTCAGAAGGTTGTCCAGTTTCTTATCCAAACATTCTACGTTCTTTCCCACGAGTTCCACCTTATCCAATCATTGTGCAATTAGCTCTAAATCAACTGAGTTTGGATTATCTTTAGCTTCATAAACTCTACTCCTTAGTTGAGTTGCTCTGTTAAAGGTGAATATTGAGGCATTGTTGAGGGAATTTTCACTCATATTCTCAAATAATTGAAAGGCTCGTTCAGCATCTCTACTTAGGAAATTGCCTCCACATGCCGCATCAACAAAATTCTTTAGATTGTCACCTAACCCATAATAGAAAATATGGGCCAAGTGCCTTCAGAATCCCATGATGAGAGCATTTCCTAGCCAAATCATTAAATCTCTCCCAAGCCTCATGTAGTTGTTCCCCCGGGTTCTGCTTAAAGGTTGTAATGGCACATCTAAGGGCATTGGTTTTTCCTACGAGAAAGAATTTTTTAGGAATGTGCTTCTTAAATCTTCCCATGTTAGGATCAGTCTACCAATAGTCCTCAAACAATGAGTCACTTTATCTTTGAAGGAGAATGAGAACATTTTCTTCATTAAGGTACCTTCATTCAGGTTCTTAGGGCCAAAGGTCCTGCCTATGTGTAGAAGTTCTTCAATGTGGTGGAAGGGGTCATCAGACTCACGGCCATGGATGTCGGGAATCAGATTGATGATCTATGATTTGATTTCAAAATCATCCCCATCCTAAGGTACCTTGACAAAAGGTTCAGGTTGGGCTTCAAGAGGAATGTAAAAGTCACAAAGAGGATGGTTTGCTCTTCCATTTCGAAGTCAAGTAATGGCCTACACTATGACCTCTATTTGTCTATCATGATGCCGGCCTTACTTAGTGATCTACCTTTGTAGAAGAGTCATTGGATCTAGATTTTGTTCTTCCTCTTCAATCTCATCTTCCTAGTGGTGACTAGCTAATGCAAAGGGTTCAGATTCAGAATCTGGACAATTAGGTCTTTGTTCTACGCGCTAAATCGGTGTTTAAGATTGTAGTGTTATAGTATAGCCAAAATAGTGCTCAAACAAATAAATTTTATTACTCGAAAAGGTTCCAAGGTGAAACACAGGAAGAAATATGGAATTTAAAGCTCAAGATCACAATTTATAATGTAAATAAGCATAATATATAAGTAAAAGCTTAATGCAAAATAATATAAGAAATCAATGATCAATGTGAAAAATGAGGAGGGTAAAATGGTGATTTAAATGACCAATTACCCTTATACAGTAGTAGCAAGTAGAAGCACAATATCAATCGAGTTAATTATATCTTTAGAAACTCAAATCAGACATTTGAAGATGGGATCAGACAACTTAAATGTCTAATGCTACAGTGCTCTTCTCTTCCTTTCCCTTCTAATGTTCTTCTTCTTTTTCTGTTTTTCTTTCTTTCTTTCTCTATTGTGGCTCCCTCTTCTCTTCTTCTCTTCTTCTTCTTCTGATCAGCATCTTCTTTTTCTTTTGCTGCCTTCTCCTTCTTCACACAGGGGAGGGGCTTCTCGAATTGGCTAAGTGTTAGCCAATACTCTCTACAACAAAACCCTCCCCCTACCCTGCGCAATCTCTCCTTCCCTTTCTCTCTTAGGCTCCACCCTCCTAGGGCCTTTCTCAGGATATCGGGTTATCGGGTACACGTGCACTCGGATCTAGGGCTGTAGGCGTGGTCACAGTCAAGGAGTGAAGGGCTTAGGCAGGTCGAGCCCACTAGGCCCGCGAGTCAGGTGTCGTAGACAAGGCCTATGTGAGGGGTGCATGCAGGAGACCTCACCCCCTGTGTGTCGAGGTGATAAGCTGATGACACTTTTTCAATTTATGCAGGTGCAGGGGCTCATTAGCTTTCGAGGTGGGACTATCCCACCTTCCTTCCCTCACAGAGCAACAGTAGCTCCTTGCGTTTGCAGTCAAATGCCTGGTCAAAGGGCCTAATTGGTTCCTGGGTTGTGGTTCTAGAGATGCTCCGCTGCGCTTGGGACTTCGCCTGGGACCTGCAAGTGCTGGAGCAAGGGTTTCAAGCTTTGCTCGAAGCTTCGGTAATGGCGACGAAGACCTAGGTAACTGAAAGCACGAAAACGGGCTAAGAGCCCCAGTTAAAATAGTTCATGATGAAATTGCACTAGAGGGGGGTGAATAGTGAATTTATAAAATATTGTAAGACAAAAAAATACAATCACAAAAAGAGGAACCTGATTTTTTAAGTGGAAACCCAAGATGGGTGAAAACCACCACTTAAGCCAATCCCTTGACTTAGGATTTTTGATCACAAAGTGATCAATCCACTAATCACACTACTTAAACGAGGGTAGTGTACCTCAATTACAAATCCCACCTCTGATCCCTAAACGGAGGTTTCTCCCTTCATAATGAAGAGATGGGGACCCGACAGGCCAGATACCCAAACTACAAAAGTAAGAATGAAACAACACTTATAGAGCACCCCAATAATTTGATGACTTCCTTATCTATTAAGCATAAAGAGAACTCCCTGAGAATTTGCAGAATGAAGTGCACTGGGGGTGTGGGTTTGCCATTTAATCAGAGTGTTGGCACAACACAAGGGCAAAAGGAAGCTAAGAGTAGTGAGCAAGTGAGTTTCTAAGGGAATTGAATCTCAAGAGGTGTATCTTGCCTAAGAGGGATTTGTAGTCTATTTATAGGCAAGTTTGGAACCTTCAAGAATGCTTGAGAGTGGTCTCATAGCCGTTGGAGGCAAATCCCAAGAGATCGAGACGAAATCCAACACAAATCAGGGTAATGATGAGTCTGACAGCAATATCAGACGTCTGATTTTAGGATCAAACGTCATGTAAGATGTCTGATTACAACTATGGTCGTCTAATACTATTAACTAGGCTTTACTGGTTTTATTGGATCGAAATAGGGACGTCTGATATTTTCACATAAGACGTCTGATAAAAATATTGGACATCTAATTATGCGTGGATTCGTTCCTGTTTTGACTAGATCCAAACAAGGTTCTAGATTTCAAGGAACAGACGTCAGTATGGATGTCTGTAGGATTCCTTAGACGTCTGGAAACATAAAAGGACTTGTCTTGGAAATCTAATAGTAGATCTTTGGTTCCTAGTGAGATTCGCACAGAAATAAATGAGCAACGATCCAAAGGTAGACATCTGGAGACATGTCCAGACGTCTAAAGATGTATTTTGCCCGTTATTTTCAGAAAGAAGATGGGTGCTTGAGTCTAACGATTGTTTTAAGAACGTCTAGGCAAACTATTAGATGTCTGGATGAGGTTATGGACATCTGATAGAAGGTTGCTTCGACTGATGCTTAAGAAGTCAGAAACCAAAGGAAATGCTATAAGTAATTAGACGTCTTAAAGTTGTAAATCAGACGTCTTACAGTTGTTATGGACATCTAATTTGAGTCTTAGTGTTAGGTTTGTGTTTCTAATTTATCCTAAGTGTAGAGAACCTAAGTTAGCTATTTATAAGTTATGTTTGGGGGCTCTTTACAACATCTCTAGACTCAAATAAAATAAAGATTACAACCTTTGCAAGTTTACATAAAAGCCTATGACCTATGACAATACTCATGCTACCTAGTCTTCATGCTTTTAATACTCCGACTTGGAAAACTCCATGGAACCTGCAATTGTGTTATTATAGAGAAAAATATGGTACGCTTATATTTTATCTCTTTTTCTTCATTTTGTAAAATCATCAAAATATTATATATGAGGGGTTGAACTAACAATCTCCCCCTTTTTGATGATTTTCAAAATATACCTGTAGGTTCTTATTTTCTCCCCCTGAAAGTTGTACTTAGTAGTTTATAACTATTTTGAGAAGATTTTTTGTAACTTTTTATGTTATTCCACAAGTTCTTCCCTACGTTCTTCTCCCCCTTTTTGAATATCATCATGAAGGGTTCTGAAAGGGGTTGATACTTAAACTACAAGTGTTATGTAATGACATTATAAAGCGAAGATCATTAATAAAATCTGCATGATGAAGTATAATAAAAATGGCAAAGCATTAAAGTAAATTAACTAGGAAAGGAATGTGTGTGCCCTAAGCATAGACTAGCTATTATTCCCAAAGAAATATATAAGTATGGGGTCAGGGCCTCTTAATACAAGCCAACATGGAATGAAAAAAGGAAAGACAAATAAAAGAACTAAACTAGTCCTCTTGATCATGGCAGCGGCGGCGGCGAGCAAGTCCTTGTCCCATCTGCAGATTGTGAACGTCAGAACGAAGTTCATCAATGTCGCAGCACATACTTCCCATATAAGTGTACATCTCACCGGTTCATCACAATAAGAGAGAGATGCCAAAGGAGAGGGAATTTGTGGCGGGATCCCATGCCTCGTCAAAGCTTGAAAGGGGAGCTTCTATTTGAAGTGGATGTTCTTCATGGAGATCCGAAAAGGGTGGAAGGGGCTCTTCTTCAGCAGGCTCTTCGGCTGGCTCAAGATGCTTTCTAAGAATATGCATCCTGGTGGCTGTGGCCTGGTTGTAGGGCTCAATCTTTTTGTCAACTTCTAGGTCATTAATGGAGATCCGATGGATTGCAAAAATTTTGGATAAAATGGACCCAAAAGGTAGAGACGCCCCATGGTCTTCATTCATAACACGAATAATGAGGTGGCAATAGTTGAAGGGAATGTGACGTGCGGCGGCAAAAAGGAGCGCCTTGTGTTGGCACGAGATATAGTCAAAACCTCTCGATTTATTTAGAAGGTCCTACCCAAAAATGCGAGAGAGTAATCGGGGAAGAGGTTTGAGGTTCTTGCATGGTAAGGTGCCAAGATTTTCAACATACCTTTTAGGTAGGGCTAATTCTTGATTTATGACTTCTGAGTCATATTGCCTCAAAATGTCATTGAAGTCATTTCCCTCATTAGGGATGGCAAGAAGGGCAGAAATAGAATCAGAGGTGATGTGGATTTCATGCCCAAATAAATGGGTATGTAATTCAAGTTCATCGTTGCTATAGTCTTCAACGATGTTGGCGTAGAAAAGTCAGACAAGATCAAGAAACACACCAATGGTTCCAACACCAGAATAGAACTATCAGTCAAAATAGTGGAAGAGATGAAGGGTTTCAAAATGTTCCTGAAGGTTTAGATGGGCAAAGTCATTCCATATAATGAATCGAGGGCACTTGACTTTGGCATTTGCAAAGCGACGAAATCGCTATCTAGCGATGTCTCCACACAGTTGGTTAGCCAAATAGGCGAAAGAGGAGGTGGAAGAGCCCTTGGCTTGCTTCTGACGGGGAGGCATTTTGGGTGGTTTGGGTGATTGGGTTTTGGAAGGAGGGGTTTGGTGTTATAGGATAGAACACCTGAAAAGACAATCCCACACCAGTCATTCAACCAATAATGCCATACATGCATACAATATTGATACCAAAAAATTGTGTGGTAGTATGCCTTGAGGCAATACAACCTGCCATGATGTTGTGGCAATATACCTTTGAATTCAAGCCACTAAGATGTCGATTTAAATCACTTGAGGTAATACCCTTGCCATTATCAACCAAAAAGATACACATTTATGCTACAAAAAAAAAAAAAATCCAAGCTATAGGTTTTGTTCTAGGGTTTTAGCTCCTAGGGCAAAAATAGGCACGATAGAAGAGGAAATCGAGTTCATCAAAAAGAAGAGACAAGTTGAGTGCTTTGAAGAGACTTAAGCAAAATCGTGGAGATGCCCTAAGGGTTTGAGAAGTTATACCCACGGAGGAGGGTCTCCAAATGTGATAAACACCAGTTTATCATTATTCTTATGCATTATAACAAACCTAGCTCTTAGAATTATTCTCCACAAATGGATTTTTGGGTTGCATTTAGGCATAAATTAGGTTAGGCATGCATTGCATTTTTTATTATGTTTTTAATGTGTTTTTGTGAGTGTTAAGAATAAATAGATTGCCACATCCCTAGAACCCTAGCACTCAGGAAGGCAACAGGTGAAGGAGAAGCTCAAACTAGCTGGAACTCAGCTTGATCCAGCTCACCATAGCTGGAATCCAGCTCACTTGGATTAGGGTCAGCTCATCCTAGCTCCATTCAGCTCATCTCAGCTGAATGGCAGCTCAAGAGAGCTCATCTTAGCTCACCCTAGCTCTGGTCAGCTCAGATCCAGCTCAACTTAGCTGAGTCTAGCTCATCTCAGCTCCCACTAGTCCATAGGGAGCTCTAGCTAGCTCAACTGAGTTGACTGGAGTTCATCCCAGCTCAGGTCTAGCAACATCTAGATCCACTCAACTCCAGCCAGCTGAAGATGACTTCATTCCAGCTTAAGAAGCTCAAGTCCAGCTCCCAGGGACTCTGCTTAGCTCAACTCAGTTGAGCTAAGCTACCTTAGTTGCCTCAACCAGCTTGATCCTCCTCGGGAGCACCAGACCTAGCTCACCTCAGCTCATTATGGTAGAAGCCGGCTCACTTTAGCTTGGCTTAGCAGGTAGCAAAGGACTAGCAAGCTAAGCTAGCTAAAGTAGCTCCATGCCAACCTCTTCAACAGTTGCTAGCTCTAGTTCAAGCTCCAGACTTCTCATCCTCAGCTCCTCTCTTCAAACCTTAGCTCACATTACCCACTCCTCTACTCCATAGCTAGCTAAGCTAGCTTAGCTTAGCTTATCTTAGCTTGCATCCAGCTCCTTAGCCATCCACCACCTTCAACTCAACCCTAGCTAGCTCTATCAACTAAGCTCACCTAAGCTAGCTATCCTACTCCAAGTTGGCGCCACCACCATCACACCTCTTCACCCCATCACCACTACCAAAAGCCACCTATTTTCCCTCCAAAATAACCTTCTAGAACCCTTCCCTTTTGGGGCCAACTTCCCTCCAAAATCTCCTTCATCTCCACCACATATCTCCCCTTAAATCCATCTCCACCATCCACCTAACCCCGCTTCTAGAAGACCCTAGGTTGGCACCAAAATGGTGGTGTCTCTCCACCACCAAAAGCCACCAACACCACCATAACCACCCCCTTAACACCCTTTAAGGTGGTGCCAACTAACCCTAGCCCTAGGATCATTCTAACCACCCATAACCACCACCAAACTCCATCCTAACCCTCCACCTATTCACGCCAACTACCCCCCTCTCCACCTCTATATAAACCCACCATATCACCACATAAAAATCATCCTCCATTAGTGTTTTATTCTACCTATACCCACCTACACCTACGGCCAAGAAGAAGGAGTAGAGAAGAAGATTAAGGGGGCACATCGCCCGCCCCTTTGGTGCGTTCTTCTCCCCACTCTCTTTAACTTATGCCACGCCAAGGAGGAGAGACATTTTGCTTCAAGGAGGATGGCCAAGCAAAGGAGAAGGACCTAGGGTGGACGTACACCCTTGGAGGAGGAGAATTGAAGGTGGTAGCTTCCACCTTGGAGGACACCATTTTGGAGGAGCATAGCAAAGAAGGAGTTGGAAGACTCTTTTCAAGCCCAGGAGCTACCAGGCTTGGAGCAAGAAGCCATCATCTTCTTTACCATTTCATTTAGAGGATTTGTGTTTTTATCTTCTTGCATTTCAAGTAGATTAGAAGCTTTCCTCTATGAGTTTTGTGTAGAACAAGTTCATTTTAATTCAAGTTGCCTTCTTTCAATTTTTGTTGCATAGCTTTTACAATTTTTGCCTAGCATTTGTTTCACTCCCTCTCCCTAATTATTCTAGGCCTCCACGTGCCTACGGTGAGCTTAGGGAGAGGCTCTACCTGTCACCTTAGGGTAAGCTTTATTGAATTAGGTATTAGCTGTTTTCCAGCTATTAACAAAAACTTGCATGTTTTCTTTATTTCAAAAATCTATAAAAAGTATATATTGAAAAGATCAAAAAGAAAGTTGACTTCCACCTTTAAAGCAAGGGATTTTGATTTGCAAACTTGCCTCCTTGGACGACCCTAGATACTCCCCTATCTAGGAATAGAAATTTAAAAGCGTATGCAATTTTGCATGTCACAACGAGTTTAAAATCCCTAATTACAAATCACGTGATTTTTCGCATCAAGACACATGGAGTGGGGGCATGAGCGTAGGAGAGCAGCTGCGCCGCCAGTTGTCAAGGAGGCGGAGCGGTCGTCTGGCAACGAGAGGAGCAGCACCAACTTGCAGCCACCATCCTTCAGGTAGGAGAGAGAGGACTTAGGGATTTTGAGAATATGGGAAGTGGGACCTCAACAACTGGGATTTATATCCCAAGGGGTTGAACAAGTCTCCCCCTAAAGTTGGGGAAATTTTCATTGCAAAACCATTCAAAGAACAGACGCGAAGCAACAGATTTTTGTCAGATTAGAAGTCTAAATATGTTGTCAGACGTTGTGATTGGCCCTGTGGGAATTTAACCCTTTTGATGGTGTTGTCTGTTTTAATCACCAGACGACTTATTGGACGACTAATTAAAAATTTAGATGTCTGATTTCTGTAGATATACCTCCCTGGAAAATGGTTTATTCTCCAGGTTGTAGTCCGATTTCTGTATCAAATGACTTACTTGACGTCTAAAGCTAAAATTAGACATCTGATTTCTGTAGACAGTCCTTCCTAAATCTCACTCCAAAGCTACAAGTTGTCATCTGATTTCTTTATCAGACGACTTACATGACGTCTGACTAAGTAGTCAGTTGTCTAAATCCAGACATCATAATACATATTCTAATGCAAAAATAGACATCTGTCAACATATCTGGACGACGATCCAGACGTCTGTGAATGATGGCGGACGTCTGAAATAGCACTTTTATCAGCTCTTTGTAGATATAAAATCGATGTCTATTCCACATCTTCAAACGTCGAATTTCTAAGTATAAGATGTCTGTGGTGTTAATCAGACATCTGATATTGCACAGGATGTGCATTTTGTTATTTGAACCGCGTTTAAAGGCTCTTAACTTGGTAAAGTCAAGGCTCCTTCTATGTTCATGACAAATGAAATTGTATTAAGTCAATAAATTCTTCGAATATCACTTAGCTTACATATGCCTAGTTTCCAATGTATATAATTAAAACGATCATAATTCAAAGGTTTAGTGAAAATATTAGCCAATTGCAATTCAATACAAATAAATTCAACCTCAATTTCTCCCTTAAGTACATTATCTCTCAAAAAATGATGTCGAACATCAATATGCTTTATATGGGAGTGATGTACAGGATTTTTCAAGAGGTTCATAGCACTAGTGTTATCACATAATATTTTTATTTTATTAAATATCAAGTAAAAATCCTTCAAAGTATTTTTCATCCATAGCACTTGGGAACATGCTAGAGCGGCGGCTATGCATTCAGCCTCCGTGGTTGATAGGGCTACACTAGATTGTTTCTTTGAAAACCAAGAGACTAGTGATTCGCCCAAGAATTGGCACGTCCCACTAGTACTCTTCCGATCGGTGAGGCTACCTACGTAGTCTGCATCACTATATGTGACTAAGTTGAATTATGGACTCCTATGGTAGAATAAGCCATAATAAGATGTGTCTACTAGATATCTAAATATTCATTTTACAGCATTTAAGTGTGATTATTTAGGGTTTGATTGAAACCTAGCACATAGCAGGTACTAAATAAAATGTCAGGTCTACTGGAAGTTAAATATAGTAAAGATCTAATCATGCTACAATAGAACTTTTGATCTATAGGCGTACCTGATTCGTTCAAGTCTAGGGACGTTGTGACACTCATAGGAGCATTCTTCCCTTTACTTTTCATCATTTCAAATCTTTTCAGCATCTCCTTTATGTATTTTGATTAACACACAAAAGTTTCAAATTAGAGTTGAGTGATTTGTAAGCCCAAGAAAAACTTGAGTTCACCCATCAAACTCATTTCGAATTCTTCCTGCATAAACTCTAAAAGCTTTCTACACATAGATTCATTAGTAGCACCAAAGATAATATCATCTATATATATTTGAACTAATAAAATGTCTTTTCCATTGCTTTTAATGAATAATGTGGAATCAGCTTCCCCTATAGAAAATTTTGCATTTAACAAATACTCTTTGAGCCTCTCATACCAAGCTCTAGGAGCTTGCTTTAGACCATATAGTGCCTTGTTTAATTTATAGACAAAATAAGGTTTATCATGAGACTCAAAACCAGGAGGTTGTTTTACAAAAACTTCCTCTTTAATGAATCTGTTAAGAAACGCACTCTTAACAACCATTTGAAAGAGTTTACATCCATGGAATGCGGCATAAGCAAAAAGCATGCGAATTGATTCGAGTTGAGCTACGGGAGCGTAGGTCTCATCAAAATCAATTCCTTCTTCTTGGTTGTACCCTTGTGCTACCAAACGAGCCTTGTTCTGAATGATTATAACAGATTCATTCAACTTATTCCTGAACACCCATTTAGTACCTATTACTGTTTGCCTTTTAGGCTTAGGTACTAGATCCCAAACTTCATTCCTTTAGAATTGGTTGAGTTCCTCCTACATGGCCATCATCCAAGGTTTTTCGGAGCATGCTTCCTCAACACTCTTGGGTTCAACTTGAGATACAAAGGTGTAGAGACCAAAAGAGCAACTAAAACGAGATCGAGTTTTAACACCGTCGGAAACACTTCCAATGACTTGACTTTCGAGATGATCCCTTTGATATATCCAATTTTTTGGAAGATTATGGATATTGAAGTTTGGAATGTTAGACACATCAATAGAAGAATCATCTTCATCTTCCATATTGACTCGGTCAATCAAGGAAGAGTGAGGAGATTCATCGAAGGAAACATGAAGGGTTTCCTCCACTATTAATGTGGTCTTGTTAAAGACCCGATATGCCTTACTACGCGAGGAATAACCAATAAAGACGGCTTCTTCACCTTTGGCATCAAATTTATCTAAATTAGAGCGAGTATTCAAAACAAAGCACCGACATCCAAAAACTTTAAAATAACTGATTTTGGGTATTTTCCCATAGTATAATTCAAACAAGTTTTTCGTAACCCGGATTGAATTAAGATGCGATTTAACATGTAACAAGCCATGTTAACCACCTCGGCTCAAAAGTACTTCGGTAACCCCAAGTCTATGAGCAATGTTTGAGCACACTCTTGAAGAGTACGATTCTTTCTCTCAACCACCCCATTTTGTTGAGGTGTTCAGGGAAAAGAAAACTCATTAGCAACACCATGCTCTTGACAAAAATCATCAAATAAATAATTTTCAAACTCACCCCCATGATCACTACGGATATGAGTGATTTGGTAGCTTTTTTCAGTTTGAACCTTCCTACAAAAAATAGAAAAGATGGAAAATACTCCTTCTTTGGATCTCAAGAAGGAGACCTATGAAAACCTTGAAAAATCGTCTACAATCACAAGGCAATATTTACATCCACTAAGGCTCTCATATTTTGTTGGTCCAAATAGATCCAGGTGAAGTAGTTCTAATGGTCTTGATGTAGATATAACTTCTTTATTTTTAAAACTTGATTTCATAATTTTACCTAATTTACATGAATCACAGATAAACTCATTTAAAAATTTCCCTTTAGGAAGACCTCGAACTAGTTCATGTTTGGCTAGTTTTTGAACTAGCTTCATATGAACATATCCTAGTCTTCTATGCCATATACTTAACTTATTATTTGCTACAAGACATTAATAAGTGCTATCTTTAACAAATTCTACGATATAAATGTCTTTAAATCTAGTTCCCTTAAAAAGGGTTTCATTGGTTAATGCATGAATAATTTCAAACATTTCCGAAGTAAATACTACCTTAAACCCCTTATCACAAATTTGACTGACACTTAAAAGATTATGTTTTAGTCCTTTAACTAGAGAAACATTTAAGATGGGAGAGAGATGGTTACCTATTTTACCAAGGCCAATAATATAGCCCTTATGGTTGTTGCCAAATGTAACCGTTCCTCCATCCATAGGTTGGAGGTCCAAAAATAGGTGCTTGTCTCCCGTCATATGTTTGGAACACCCAGAGCCCATCACCCATCAGCCTCCTTGATGGCAGTGGTCTCCTTGTCTTCTTTCTTGTAGACCCCTTTCCTCCTACAAAAGATCTTCGTTCGTGACTTGGTGTTTCTATAGGTCTTTCTAATTTGAGTCGTCCATCCTTCATTTTGTATATCCAATTTTTGACATTATAATGTCCTTTCATCCCCACAAAACAAAGTGAAAGTTGTCTTTTCGGTATCCATTGCAATGTGGATCCGTATTTGTTAGTAGTCTCCTTTAGAGGAGGATCCTTTTTCAACTCACTTTGACTAGGTTCATAAAAGCCTAGTCCAAATTTACTCGAAGAAGGCTTTTGATGGGCAATGAGCTTGTCCAAGTTATCTTTCCCCTTTGTAAATTTGGCTGTCCTCAAGAAGTTGATTTGATTTTTCTTTAAGGTGATTTATCTCTATTTTCATTATGTCTAGTTTATCTTCTAGTCCCCTAATCTCCACTCTAAGTAAGCTATTCTCATCCTTTCTAAAGGAGTTTGATTTTTCAAGCACATGGATTTTGTCAAGTAATTCTTCTCTATCTAGAAATTTTTGTTCACTTATTGCCGTATACAAATCATTTGTTAATGACTCTTTTTCAATCATTAGGTTTCTTATTTGCATATTTAATGTAGTGGTTTCTTTAGTAAGAATTAGATTCTTCTCTTCAAGATCATTGATTAATTTCTTATTCTCTAAGTTTTCTTCTTTTAGAGCTTTGCTTTTGGTCTTTGTTTTCTTAAGATCTAGATACAGTGAATCAAAAGCATCTTGTAATTCATCCAGAGAGTAGGAGTTTACCTCAGGTTCCTTAGATTCAAATTCAGAAGCATCTTTCATTGCCATTAGTCCCAAGCATGCCGTTTCTTCATTTGTTTCCTCCTCTTCTTCTTCGGAGGTGAAGTCATCCCAAGTTGCTTGAAACGCCTTCTTCTTAAGTCCCTTGAGCTTGGAGATCTTCTTGTAGTTGAAAAGCTTCTTATATTTCTTCTCATCATCCCTTTTGAGTAAGAGACAATCCTTCCTTATGTGACCTCTCTTCTTGCAATTATAGCAAACTAGAGGCTCTTCCTCTCTTTTCTTTCCCTTGATCTCTTTTCTATTTCTGAGAAACATTTTACTCTTTTTAGCTAATAAAATGAATTCTTCGTTATTGGTACTTACCTCATCATCCAACATAGCTTTGAAGGATAAAGTCTTCTTTGGCTTCAATGTGATAGATTTCTTCTTTTGCTTCATTTTTTATTCATAAGCCATAAGATTCTCAAGTAGATTTTCCATGTCTAGATCCTCTACTTGGTTGGCTTCTTCTATTACTGTTACTTTTTGCTCCCACTCGGGTCCAAGGGAGCGAAGGAGCTTCCCTTGAAGCTCCTCCTTTATAAATGTCTTTCCTAGTGACTTGAGGTTATTCACGATTAACGTGAATCGGGTGTACATGTCCCCAAGTCTCTCATTTTCCTTCATAGAAAAGGCTTCGAATTCTTACGATAACACGTTAATCTTCAAGGATTTAACTCTAGACGTACCTTTAAGAGTTACCTCTAAGGTTCTCCATATCTCATGGGTGGTTATGCATTAGCTAATGCGGTTGAATTCCTCCGAGCTGAGTGCACAGTAGAGTAAGTTCATTGCCTTAGCATTCAGTCCAAGGTGATGAATCTGTTCCACTGTGTATCCTGTTTTTGGTTTCTCAAGAATGACGTATGCGAATTCACATTTCTCCCAAATGGAGAAATCGTTGGCTTGAAGCCACATCTTCATTCTCAACTTCCAATAAGTGTAGTTTGTCCCTTCGAAGAGTGGTGGTCAAGTGGTGGACTGCCCCTCAGATCTGCCAGTGGAAATGACTCTACCCTCCATGTGATCTTTCTACGGATATTACTCCTAAAAGCGGAAAACCTTCTCTGAAACCAAATGAAATTGCACTAGACGGGGGGTGAATAGTGAATTTATAAAATATTATAAGATAAAAAAATACAATCACAAAAAGAGGCACCAGATTTTTTAGGTGGAAACCCAAGACGGGTGAAAACCACCACCTAAGTCAATACCTTGACTTAGTATTTTCGATCACAAAGTGATCAATCCACTAACCACACTACTTAAATGAGGGTAGTGTACCTCAATTACAAATCCCACCTCTGATCCCTAAACGGAGGTTTCTCCCTTCACAATGAAGAGATGGGGACCCGACAGGCTGGATACCCAAACTACAAAAGTAAGAATGAAACAACACTTATAGAGCACCCCAATAATTTGATGACTTCCTTATCTATTAAGCATAAAGAGAACTCCCTGAGAATTTGCAGAATGAAGTGCACCAAGGGTGTGGGTTTGCCCTTTAATCAGAGTGTTGGCACAACACAAGGGCAAAAGGAAGCCAAGAGTAGTGAGAAAGTTATTTTCTAAGGGAATTGAATCTCAAGAGGTGTATCTTGCCTAAGAGGGATTTGTAGTCTATTTATAGGCAAGTTTGGAACCTTCAAGAATGCTTGAGAGAGGTCTCCTAACCATTGCAGGCAAATCCCAAGAGATTGAGACGAAATCCAAAACAAATCAGGGTAATAATGAGTCTGACAGCAATATCAAATGTCTGATTTTAGGATTAGACGTCTTGTAAGACGTTCGGTTACAACTATGGTCGTATGATACTATTAGCCAGGCTTTACTAGTTTCATTGGATTGAAACAGGGATGTCTGATATTTTCACATAAGACGTCTGATAAAAATATTGAACGTCTAATTATGCATGGATTCATTCCTATTTTGACCAGATCCAAATAGGGTTCTAGATTTCAAGGAACAGACGTCAGTATGGATGTCTGTAGGATTCCCTAGACCTCTAGAAAAATAAAAAGGAGTTGTCTTGGAAATCTAACAATAGAACTTTGGTTCCTAATGAAATTCGCATAGAAATAAATGAGCAACGGTCTAAAGGTAGACGTCTGGAGACATGTCCAGACATCTAAAGATGTATTTTGCCCGTTATTTTCAGAAAGAAGAAGGGTTCTTGAGTCTAATGGTCATTTTAAGGATGTCCAGGCAAACTATTAGACGTTTGATAGAAGGTTGCTTAGACTAATGCTTAAGAAGTCAGAAACCAAAGGCAATGCTATAGGTAATTAGATATCTGAAACACTGATCAGACATTTTAAAGTTGAAAATTAGACATTCGACATTTGTTATGGACGTCTAATTTGAGTCTTAGTGTTAGGCTTGTGTTTCTAATTTATCCTAAATGTAGAGAGCCTAAGTTAGCTATTTATAAGTTATGTTTGGGGTCTCTTTGCAACATCTCTAGACTCAAATAAAATAAAGATTACAACCTTTGAAAGGTTACATAAAAGCCCATGACCTATGACAATACTCATGCTACCTAGTCTTCACGCTTTTAATCCTCTGACTTGGAAAACTCCATGAAACTTGCAATTGTTTAATTACAGAGAAAAATATGCTACGCTTATGTTTTATCTCTTTTTCTTCATTTTGTAAAATCATCAAAATATTATATATGACGGGTTGAACTAGCACATGAGCTTCTCCGTGAGGCGAGGAATTGAATGGCAGTGTTTGTGAGGTGTGAGGGTGCATGAGGTGGCTGGACGGTGACGGAAAGTGAAGTGCAAAAGTGCGGTGTTCGGCGGAGCAGTGGGGAGGCTAATAGCCTCAAAGACCAGAGGGCTTTTGCTCTCTGGAACACAACGGAGATGTAGGGATGAACGGCAGCTGGATTGGTGGAGTGTAGTGGCCGTGTGAGCTCGCCAGAGGTACGTAGGTGAGGTGGAAGAAGGAGAGCAGTGGGGCGAGTCAGCAGTTGAAACAAAGTGGCAAGTGTCCGAAAATGAAAAGGGGAAGTCGAGGAGTTATTTAGGTGGGGAGGTAGATGAAGGGGAGTGGAGTTGGCACCGGTTGAGGTGTGGCCGTCACCGAAGACGAAGCTGCTCTAGGAGGTGGACAGCGAGGATGAAGGGGATAGGAGTGCCGGCGGGTGCTGCACGATGTTGAAGAAGGTAAGGAGGAAGAGTCTACCACTGGTATTGTGGTTAGATGATGAGGGAAGGTAGGGAGAGCCGCTGGAGCTTGAAGAGCAAATCGGCCAGAGGAGGAGAGAGGAATTTGAGGGATTCTCTGGTCGAATTCAAGCTTGGAGGATTAGGCAGGCCTGGGGAGTCTTTATATAGGCGTTAGGGGGGCAATTAGAGCTTGGAAGCCAAGCTTTCAAGCTTGGAAGGTCGCCGGAGTTGGAAACCCAAATTTTTCATGCATTCGCATGAGAAATTGGGAAAGAATTGAAGCACAAGAATTGGTCTGATTGAAAGACGATTTCAAGAAGAATCCCCGGTTTAATTTTGAGGAGGTTTCATCAACCAATCAAGGAGAAATCTTTGATTGATTGTCGCCGGAGTTGTAAGAGTAGGAGTTCTGTGTGGCAGGGACCTCTTTGCGAAAATGATGACAAAGATGGGGGCCTATTTGAAAGGGTTTTTAAAGTTAAGGGTAGAAATGTAATTAGATAGGACCAATTTGCAAACTAGGTCAAGACAAACTCATCTTGGGTCCAAATTTTGGTAAAAACCTAATTTGGACCTAAGGAATCCAATGGTGAAGTTGGATTTTGGTTTTGACCATGTTTGTCTGGGTAATTTATGCAAAAACCTAAATTAGGGCAAATCTCTATCTGTGATTCTATTTTAGGTTAAAACAGGTTCTGATGGCCAAATTGAAGGTTCTAAATCCTAGAGAATATTTTTCTATGATTTTTAGAGGATTTAGGTGAATTTTATTCTGATCAGAACCTCAGTTTATTAAGCAGATCTATTTTTAGGGTTTCAAAAGTCACTTAATTCTCAAAACACGTGCAAACGCTTTTTTGATTGTTCTAACCCACTTGTTATCTTTTTAAGACTAATTGACCTTCATTTAACCCCTGAGAAAACCCGTGGTTGTACTGCATTCATGATATGCTGGTAAAATTACATTTTTAACCCTAGTTTCTTATTTTTCCTTCAGAATGATTATGCAATGACTTGTGACACTCTGGCGGTTATGTAGGTGCATTTATTGGCTTAATTGGGTCAAAATAAGATAGTTATGGCTCATGATGGTGTTCCCATCATACCCCCATGCCTAGCTTTTGCTAGTCCCTTAGCAAAATTTCAAGGTATTAACTTTGATTCTAGACCATAAAAACTTTTGATGCTTAAAAACTTTGATGTGTGCTTCCTTTTGTAGATTAGGTCAGAATGTCGCTAGTAGGCCTAGAGGGACTCAAGTACCAACCAAGATTCGGACTTGACCAGCTCTAGTCTCATTCTGCCGCAAAGGTTTCTAAGGCCCACAGGAACTAACCTAAGGTTTGTTGAACTCCACAGTTAAAGCACCCGTGCTTGTAACATGTTTTAGCCCAGGTTTAGTTTGCAGTGCGTTTTTGTCAGAGAGAGATAGAGGAATTTTTCTTTATTTTTGGAGAGTTTTCTCTCTCTTTTCTTTTTATTTCTAGCTTCGGATTAGCTTTACAACATGGTCTGTATCAGATTACTACTCCCCACCATCAATCCTAGTAGGGTCCCTAGCAATCAATGCTTCGAGATAGCACCACCCACGGCAACCCGCAGAACCCTGGCGTTCAAGATTCAAGATAATCCTGCCCATGGCATTCTGTAGCTAAATCCAGACCCTAGCAATCGACATTTCAAGATAATGTCACCCATGGCATCTGAACCAGCACAAGGTGCTTACATGCCCTTGGTAGGATATGTAGATATCCTAGGAGACAAGCACCGGGGAGACGATATGTTATTGCGCATCTTCAAGGGGAATTTTTCACCTCTCCGTGCCAGGAACTCATCCAAATCAACTTGTGTTGATCAGCCGCTCCTAATCTAGGTAACTTTTTAAGAACAAGTTTAACGCATTTGCATGATTTTGATACTTAGGCGCACTAAACCTGACTGTGTGTGGATTAGGGTACTTAAGTTACCGAATCTCACAAACCAAAGGTCAGTTAACGAGGCTGAATAATCCCTAAGCCTTAGACCTAATACTTAAGCTTCGCATTTTCCCCAACCTCTTAAGGATTATCTAGATCTTAGTGGGCACTTGAATTTTTAAGCCTAGGATTAAGGCCCAAGAGGCCTAAAATCAGTATTCCTACTAATCTCTTCTTTATTTTATTAGCACTTTTTGCCTTTTCTTTCTTATGATATGGTCTAGAACTAAGTTAATTCCTTAATCTTTTACTAATGACTATCTCTTTTTTCTTTTCTTTTCCAATTGTGCTCCTTTTTGACATGTTTATCTCCTTTTTTCTCCTCAAAACCTGATATGCCATCAAAATTTCCTCTCCTCTCATATTTTTGTTCTTTTTCAATTTTTTTATTTTTTTTGGTATTTTTGGAATATGTGATTTTTTTGATGAAGCCCTTTCTTGTGAAGTAATTTTTACGGCATTTTGCACTTTAATACCCCCCCATGCCTACAATTTGCAATGTCCTCATTGTAAATTAGGTGGGTTGGACTTCAGCTTAGATCATTCATTAGAACTGGAGATGGGCAGGTGAATGGGTCGGGGTGACTATTGCAGACGATTTCAAGCTTGAGTATGAGTACCAGAGGTGGAGTCAGCTGTTCTAATGGATGAACCCTAAAGTATAATATGAGTTTAGCATAAGATGTGCTAGGAAGGGTTTCAGGTTTTTCGAAATGACGAGTTGCCTCGCATTAAGCACTGAGTTTAACGCCATCAGCCGGGCACAATGAGCTCAGGGAGAATGGAGGGTAAAAGATATCTCAACCAAATTTATATCGGTGAGTTCAATGAACGGTTTGAGTCTCTGACCATTCACGACAAAAGGTTCTGAATCATGGTTGAGTTGACTAATTTCGACAGCTCTATTTCCAAAGATTCGTCGGACAAGGTATGGTCTAATCCACTTTGATCTGAGTTTCCTGGGAACAATTTGAGTTTGGCACCAAAGAGTAGGACTTTCTGACCAGGGAAAAAGATCTTTCTGGATATGTGCTTGTCCTGAAAGGCCTTAACCTACTCTTTGTAAATTCGTAAGTTCTCATATGCACCATGGCATAATTCATCAATCTCGCTCATTTGAAGCTTTCTGTAGATTCCTACCTTAGAAAGATCGAGATTGTAGTTTCGTACTGCTCAATAGGCTTTGTGCTCTAATTTGACGAGGAGGTGACATGCCTTCCCATATACTAATCTGAAGGGAGACATGCCTAATTGGGTTTTGTGGGTGGTTCTATAAGCCCACAAAGCTTCCGGAAGTCAGGATGACCAATCTTTCCTGTCAGGGCAAATAGTGACTTGAAGGATTTTCTTGATCTCTCAATTTGATAGTTCAGCTAGACCGTTGGTTTGGGGGTGATAAGGAGTAGAGATTCAGTGCAATACCTCGTATTTGGTCATCAGTGAGCTAAACTGAGGGTTCGTGAAATGGGTCCCTCCATCAGAGATTATGGCATGTGGAATCCTGAGCTGAGAAAAGATGTTCTGATGAATGAATTCGATGACCACCTTATGATCGTTGGTTCGGGTCGGAGTGGCTTTGATCCATTTGGATGCGTAGTCAACAGCAAGAAGAATGTATTCAAAGCCATCCAAAACAAACAAGGGTCCCATAAAATCAATCCCCCAAATATTGAAGATTTCACATACAAGAGTCAGTTGTAAGGGCATCATATCATGGTGGCTCATGTTGCCTAAGGTCTGGCAACGAGTGCATGCCTTACAGTGATTGTATGCATCTTTGAAAACCATGGTCCAATAGAAGCCACGCTGAAGGACTTTTGCTGCTGTTTTATGACTAGAGAAGTGTCCACCGCATGCGTGGTCATGGCAGAAGGACAAAATGTCCTAAATTTCCGCTTTCGGAACACATCGTCAGATGATTTGAGCAGTACCAATGTGGAAGAGATACTGGTCTTCCTAAAAGTAGTACTTGGCATCGGAAAGTAATTTGTCCTTCTTGGCTTTTGGCCAATCAAACGATATCTCATGTAATGCCCAGTAGTTTACTAGATCAGCAAACCATGGAAGTCCTGTACTGATAGTTAGGAGGTGCTCATTGGGAAAATATTCAGTAATGGGTCCGAAAGGGTTGATAATATTTGAAGGAAGGTGGGATAAGTGATCAGCTACGACATTCTATTTCCCCGCCTTGTCACGAATCTCGAGATCAAATTCTTGCAACAGTAAGATCCAACAGATTAGTCGAGGTTTCGCATCCTTCTTCGCAAGGAGATGCCTCACAGTAGTGTGATCTGAGTAAAAGATAATACGGGAACCCAAAAGATATGATCTGAACTTTTCCAGGGCAAATACTACGGCTAGCTGCTCTTTCTCAGCAACTGTGTAGTTACGCTGAGCCTTGTCAAGTGTCTTATTAGCATTGTAAATGACCATGGGTTTCCCGTCTATTTTCTACCCGAGTACCGCACCTATAGCGTAATCAGATGCATCGCACATGATTTCAAAGCGTTGAGACCAATCAGGGGGCTGTAGGATAGGTGCTTGGGTAACTAGATCATGTAGGACTTCAAATGCCTGAGTACACTCCTTGATGATTTCAAAAGGGACATCCTTTGATAGAAGATTAGTCAGGGGGCATGTGATTTTCGAAAAATCGAGAATGAATTGATGATAAAAATCAACATGCCCCAGGAAGGATCGGATGTCCTTGACTGAGCTAGGCATAGGGAGTTTAGAAATCAAATTCACCTTGGCTCCATCAACCTGGATGCCCTTTTCAGAGATAAGTTGTCCCAGGAATATTCCCTCAGGTACCATGAAATGGCTCTTTTCGCAAGAAAGAACCAAGTTCATGTCGATGCATCGCCTGAGGATCTGGACCAAGTGTAGGAGGCAATCGTCAAATGATTCACCAAATACCGAGAAGTTGTCCATGAAGACTTCAAGGCACTCACGTACCATATCTGAGAATATGGCAAGCATGCACCACTAAAAAGTAGTGGGTGTATTGCAGAGACTGAACAACATCCTTTGGAATGCGTAAGTTCCGAAGGGGCAGGTGAAGGTGGTCTTTTCTTGGTCCTCGGGATGGATTGCGACCTGGTTGTAACTGGAGTACCCATCCAGAAAGTAGAAGAATCGATTTCCCGCTAGTTTCTCGAGAGTCTGATCAATGAACGGTAGTGGGAAATGATCCTTCTACGTGGAGGAATTGAGTCTTCTGTAATCAATGCAGACACTCCATGAGTTTGCTATATAGGTTGGTATGGCTTCTCCAGTCTCAGTCGTGATGACGATGAGCCTTGCCTTTTTAGGCACAACTTGGATTGAACTCACCCACCTACTGTCAGAGATCGGGTAGATGATCCCTGCATCTAACCACTTGATAATCTCCTTTTTCATGACATCCTGCAAATTGGGATTCAGGCGTCTCTGCATTTCACGGGATGGTCGTGAGCCCTCTTCAGTGTAGATGTCGTGCGTGTAGAATGAGGGGCTGATACCAGTGAGATCATCGAGAGTCCATCCAATGGCTCTTCGATGTTGCTGGAGAATAGAAATCAGGCGTGTTTCCTAATCAAGTGTGAGTCAGGGGTTGATAATCACAGGAAATGTCAGATTGGAACCCAAAAAGACATACTTGAGATGATTGGGATGGGAAGAGGCTTTAATTCCAAAATCGAATTTTCAGTAGCAGCAGGTAATTCAGGATGGGTGTGTCTAGGTTGAGTTCAAGCTCCTCTAATTGCAAGTTTTGATCCTCTTGTGGTTGATCAGAAATAGTCAGGTTCTCTATGAAGTCATCAACCACTACTTCAATATCGTAAATTTGTTCTGACTCTGCAATTAATATCTTGTTGGGCCTTAAAGATGTCGATCTTTAGTGTCTTGCTCCCAAAATTCAATTCAAATTGGCCCTCCTCACAATTGATATTGGCCCTGGAAGTGACCAGAAAGGGTCTCCCTAGTATGATTGGTGTATTCTTCACATTCTCAGGAGCATCCATGTCTAAAATGATGAAATCCACTGGGAAATAGAAATCATGCACCCTAACTATGACATCCTCGAGAATTCCTTTTGGTGACTTAATTGATCGGTCTGCTAGTTGTAAAGTCATTTCAGTCGGTTTGAGCTCAGATTCCTCGAAGTAGTCTAGTAGGGATGTGGGTATCAAATTTATGGAGGCTCCCAAGTCTAATAAAGCTAGGTCAAATCGTATATCACTGATTTCACAGGAGATCAAAGGGGTGCCTGGGTCTTTTGCCTTAGGTGGGAGTTTGCTCAAAATGAAAGAGCTGGCTTGCTCTGATAGTACAATCTAATTCCCATCATTGGTTTGCGGCTTACGCTTAGGTGTACATACGTCTTTCAAAAATCATGCTTAAGCTGGGTGGCATATCGCATCCATCAAGGGGATGTTTATATGGACTTGCTCAAAGAGCTTAACCAAGTCCTCCTCAGGTGCCACGATTTTGGTTATCCTTTTTCCCTTGGTCAAGGCCTCAGGAAATGGAACTTTAGATGGTTCCTCTAGAATGAGTCCAGGTTCTTGATCTGGAATAGAGGTGTCCTGAATGACTATCCTTGGGTTAGGGCTTGTACTACCAGGCTGGGTTTGGCTTGGATATGGTGGGTCCAGTGTTGTTTTGCCAGTGTGGGTAGTAATAGAATTTAATCTTGCCTGGTTTTGGTTTGGAGTAGGTAGAAGAGGTGCTTGCTGCTGGTAACCTGTATATGATGTTGAAGCCTCCATCTCGTCAGGTGATGGAGTAGAAGGGACCTGATAAACAAAGTGAGCTTGGCTCAGATTTGTGTTCATAACACGCCTCTGGTTCGGTACGTTATTTGGATTAGGCAGAGGTTGTGAAGGAAGTGCACCAGGTTGGCGAGGATTTGCCATCTGGGCAAGTTGATTGTGAACCTCTGTGATCTCGTCTCTATGCTACTTTTGCATAGCCGCATTCATCTTCTAAATGTCAGCCAGAGTCTAAAGGATAAGAGTCATTTAATCTGTCTGAGTCGGCCCAGATTGATAAGTTGGGTTAGGTCGAGGCTAAGGTGGCTGATATGGATGAGGAGCTTGTGGTCGGGGCGGATATTGAGGTCTCTGATTTTGATTATTGCTTGACCACGTAAAGTTGGGATGATTACGCCATCCAAGGTTGTAGGTGTTTGAGAATGGATCATTGTGAATGGCGTTGAGGTCCTCGTAGGTCTGAGGAACCTTAGGAAAATCAGAATATGAGGGTTTAGAGTTCCCCCAACAAGAGTAGGTGGATCCAGAGTTTCCTCCGTAGCTAGAATCAGACGGGGGTGGATATGGGTCCATCCCTTGAGAAGATCGGTGAAAGATGTTGTGCATGGCCTCCCTGCTAGAGGGTGGTTGTGTGAATGGGTTTTGCGCAGAGGTGGCTCGCTGCAAATGTCGAGTTAACTCATCCACTTCTTAATAATAAAGACCTTGTCCAGATGACTGGCCATCAGTTCCAAGTTGACGGAAGAGGACATGTCCTGCATCTCATGTGCTCCCTTTGGATTCGTCAATGCACGGGCATTCGTCTGGTTGAACATGCCCATGGATTCATTATTGATGGAGTTCTCACACATATTCTTGAGATTCTCCCACATGGTGTCTTCGTGTTGACCCATGATGTTTCCTCCGCAGGTCGCATTGACGAATAATCTAATATCCTCATGGAGTCCCTGGTAAAAAAACTGGACTTGTTCCCATTTAGGAACTCCATGATGGGGGCACTTTCGCATGAGATCCAGGAAACGATCCCATGCTTCGTGAAGCGGTTCTCCTATTTGTTGTGTGAAATGTGTGATCTGGTGCCGTAAAGCATTTGTTCGACCAATAGGGAAGAACTTTCTCAGAAACTTGGATTGAAGTTACGCCCAGGTGTTGATTTGATGCATTTGGGTTTAATACCAGTGAGCAGCTTTATCCATGAGAGAGAAGGAGAACATTTTCATGAGTAGAATATCCCGATTTTGAGCTTCTGACCTGAAGGTCTAGGCCAGATGCTTGAGTTGTTTGATATGCTAGAAAGGATCTTCAGAATTACGCAGATGGAATTTGGGAATGGCATGAATCATGTTGGGCTTGAGTTCAGTGTCAGGACCTCCAGCGAGGATTTGTACTCAAGGTTCGATTACTACCGCAGTGGGATTGTAGTGATCTCGCATCATTGGATGTTGCAGTGGGTTCACAAAGGCTTGGAATATATCATTATGACACTGAAGTTGATTTTCAAGATTATTTTCTTCTGCGGGTTGTGCCGTGATGATGGATGAAGGAGAATTAGGTTCAGATGAATCAGAAGAGATATCAATAGCATAGGGTTGTTGCACAAACAAGGAGGTCGAGGCTTGGCCTCGACGTGAATGAGTGACTAAAGGAGGCCTCAAGGATGGTCTTAGAGACCTCCTCCCAAACATGCACCGATGGAGTAGATGAGAGGTAGAATGTGATGGACCCAATCAAGACACCCAAAAGTTTTGGATGATTGTAGAGGTTCGATGTTGATGATACCCCTTAGTCAGAAAGCTGTCCACCTAAGAATTACCTGGGTAGCCAGAGAGGGAGTGTCCCATAAAGACCCATACACGGTAGAGCGCACCCACAGATTACAGGGTTTCCCCCACCCAACCTCTCTTGTCACTGATGTTCCAAGTAGACCATAATGGGAACTGGACCTCTTAAGCCTACCAATTTTAATTAAGAGCAAGGGTGCTTTACAATTTCACTTGAACTTTGAGATGTGTTGAGTGCAAAAGTGACCTAATTTGAAGATTGGTTGACCCAAACAAGGTGGATCAACTTCACCTGTATTGTCCTTGAAAATTTAAGTCCCTCTTTTAGTGTTTAAATGATTTTAAGAGCCTGATTTTAGGGTTTTCTTGAATAGATCAATTCAATCAAGGTCTAGGCACACATTATTTGGGAAGATGATTTCTTGATTAAGCAAGTGTCTCTAAAAAATCTTAAATTGGAATGATTGCACCGCAAAAATACACCTACAATTGTGCCATCTTGTGCTACTTCCTAGCATTACCAGTGCATATTAGGTATCCATAGTCGCATTTGTAAAAATACACACATGCATGCTTTTAATTGAGAGGGGAGGAGAGTTAATAAAATGGCCTTGCAATTCACGTTTTCCTCAAGTGCTGCCTTGCAAAATTCACCATCTTTATTTTTAATTTTATTTGACTTTGAATTTCTCTGCGCGGCTGCAGGCATGGCCTCTTCTTCCTCTTAGTGCCATGCTCTGCAGCAAGCATGCCCTTCCAAGCCATGCCAGCCACGCACAGCCGCATGCACAGCCAGGGCATGGCTGTGCATGCCTTCTTCCTCTATAAATTTGGCACGGCTTCTTCTTGCAAAGGAGCCTGGTCCAAACACCAAAAACCACAGCAGCTTCTTCTCCAGGCCGCCTCCTCCCCTCTCCCTCCATACGCAGCCTCTCCTCTCTGAGGAGCCACTCTGCGGGTAGGAGCACCTCACAGTGGTGGTTGTGAGGAGCACCTCACAGTGGTGGTTGCACAACCACCACTGTGAGTCCACCACCGCCCAGCTCATCAGAGAGCTGGTGGGCGTGGTGGTATTCTCTGTTAAGCCACTTCCGCCATTGCCGCAGGCTTCAAGGTCTGAAGCTCCGCGGCAGCAGCAGCAAGGCGTGGCCACCGCGTGCCCTATCGTGAACCTCACCGCACACTCCTCCAGGCCAACTTCGCCTCCAGTGCACACCTGCAGGTCGCCCTCGCCTCCTGCTTCTTCGCGCAAACACCCGCTTCTCCACAAGCCAACAGCTGGAGCTACTTTTCCGCGCACGTGCCGAGCCGTCCACGCCTCCCGCACTCACAGCACCGGACGCAGGCGGTCGCGTGGCTTGGCCATGCACTGCAGCCACTGTTCATGCCAGTCAGCAGAACACTATGGCTACAGTGCAATGACCGGTAAGTTTCTCACTTAACCGGTCACCCAGTGCACCGCAACCGACCAACGCCCACGCCGACGTCCAGCCTCGCGCCCGCCCACGCATCTATGATTGCACCACAAAATACACCTGCAATTGTGCCATCTTGTGCTATTTCTTAGCATTACCAATGCATATTAGGTTCCATAATCGCATTTGTAAAAATACATGCATGCATGCATTTAATAGACAGAGGAGGAGAATGAAATAATTGGCCTCCCAATTACATCTTTCCTCAAGTGCTGCTTTGCAATATTTCCTTCTCCATTTTTATTTCTTTTTATTTTTTTTAAAACATTCTCCCTGCGGCTGCATGGAGCATCGACTTCTCTCAACACCATATCCTGCTTCACCTCTCCCTGCAGCCATAGCAGACCTCGCCCTGCCACTCCATACGCAAGCCATGCACAGCCAGGGCATGGCTATGCATGGCTTTCATCTCCTATAAAAAGACCACGGCTCCCTTTCCCTCCACAGGCCTGGCCCAGCAAAAAAAAAACCCACAGCAGCTCTCCAGGCCACCACCGTCCTCTCCTCCATTCCCCTCCATACGTTGGCCCTCCTCCTCCGAGGAGATACCTGGTGGGCAGGAGCCCTCACTGTGGTGCACACCACCACAATGAGACCACCACCGCCCAGCTCTTCAAAGAGCCGGTGGGCGTGGTGGCTTTATTCTTGTTCTTTTTTTAGTTCCAGCACCTTCTGCCATTGGAGCAGCTTCAAGGTCTGAAGCTTGAAGCAGCAGCACCTCCTTCCGTGCATGCCTGCAGGCGCTCCAGCCCTCCACACGCGCCTGCAGGTCCTCTCCGCCTTCGCTTTCTCCGCCCTATCACGCTCGCTCCCGCCTGCAACCGGTCGCTGCGCACCTCTGCAGCGGCCCGCCAAGCGCTCCCCTCACCCCTGCTAGCACCTGCAAGCTTCCGTGCAAGCTGCAGGTGCCCTCGCCTCCCTCTACGCGTGCTCTGTCGTGATCTCTCTGCACTCGTAACCGATCGGCGCAGGTCTTCTCCCTCACGCGCCAACTTGCGTGCGCCAGCCTCAAGCCAGCCTCACTCACAACACCTCCCACTGCAGGTCGCGCGGCGCAGATGACCATTGTAGCCACTGTTCATGTGAGTCATCGCGACACTGTGGCTATAGTGGGGTGACCGGAAAGCTTCTCACCTTCCCGGTCACCTAGCGTGCCGCAACCGACCCTCGCCCGTGAGCGCGCCCGCCTACGCATCTCTGCCCGCGTCAACCGCTCACGCCCACACGTCTACCAGCCCTCTCCCAGCATCTACTTCGCCCACTCCCCTCGCCCGCACTCTTCCGCGTCGCGCACTCCCTTCACCTGCGCCTACGAGCGCCCGTTCCAGGCACTCCGTGCCAACACTCCCTCCAACGCACTCTCCTCTGCGTGCATACGCGCCCGCGTGCGGAAGCCACCAGACATCGCCCTTCGCGCGCAGAAGGCTTAAAATGCCCTTTCTCCCCTCAGCAGTGCAGCTGCCACCTCTCTCTCTCTCTCACTCTCTCCCACTCTCTTTACACCGACGCACACACACACCTACACTAACACTTCCACACACATATACACTATTATAAACATATATATACGTAGACTTATATATATTGATATATATATACATATATTTATATACATATATATATATGTATATGTATATATATACTTATATTTATACATATAGTAGTACCTATATACTTATGCATTAGTATACATACATACACATATATATATATATATATATACTTATATATATACATACATATATATATATATATATATATATATATATATACATATACTACTATACATATACATATATATATATACTTATATCTATATATATAGCAGTATTAGTATACTTATATACATATATACATATATCTATACACTTATATATATATATATATATATATATATATATACATATATACTTAAATATATCTATGCATATATTAGTACTTATATAAATATGTATTAGTCTATATACACATATATATATACATATATACATCTATATACTTATATATATATACATATATATATATATACTTATACATACATATACACATATATATATCTATATAACTATATATACATATATACATATATATACATATCTAGATACATATATTATATATATATATATATATATACATCTATATAGTATTATATACATACATACATATACATATATATATATATATATATACATCTATACATATATATATCTATAACTATATATACATACATAGATATACATATATATATATATATAGCTACATATATCTATATATACATATATTACTATATACTTATACATACATATATATATACCTCTATATAGTAATATATACATACACACACATATATATATATACATATACACTTATATATACATATATATCTACATATATATATACCTATATATCTATAACCATATATATATATATATATATACATATAGACAAATTTACATATATACATATTTTTTTTTTTTTTCACATTATTTACCATACGCTATATCGCGGGAACATCTGCACCAGTTGCGGATATTTCCCCGATACACGCATACAAAAAGCGTGGTCGCATACATCATCCACCATCCATCCCATACTCCACGCATCACCTAGTCCTGTTGGTCGCGTCTCTCCTGACGATGACCGACTCGACACCGTGCTACACACCATCTCCACCTCCACCCCCACCCCTTTATATACATAATATATACATATATATATACTGTATTTACTTTATTTCTGTTTCACTTTCCTATAAGAAAAAAAGATAAAAATATATATATAAAAGAGAAAAGATAATCTTTGACTTGCAAGTATCCTGTCTTGCGAATAGCAAGACTCGTCTTGGAACTCTGTTTTGGCTCAAAGCCAAGAACCCAATTTTGAGGGTGTACCTTAAGGACAAAGATTACCAAAAAAATCTAAATAAGAAAAACACCAAAAACACAATAAATGAACGGAAGAGATTCATTGTAGGAAAGGCGTAGAAAATTGACTTGTACCCCACTTCCTTGAGTTCGACCCTGGGCCTAAAAGTGACAAGATAAAATCAAGTAGGCCAGGTAAAAAATTTTGTAAAGAGATGGTTAGGTTCGATTTAGGTTAACCACTATACACACTTCAACGATAAAATCATCATATTAACAACCTATATGGGCTCGACAACATACTCTTTTCTGGCGCCGTTGCCGGGAAGGTGTGCCTTCAAATAAGTTTCTATTCAATTCCTTTCAATTTTTCTCTTCTCTCTTCACGGGTATGTCTGTTTTTGGTGTGCAGGTGAACCTAGTGCAAGGAGAAGACAGGCAAACGAAGTCAGGAACGTGGGTAGATCCAAGGCAGGAACGAGAGCGTGAAGACGTCGACACCGCATTGGAACTTCGCACACATTGCCAAACAAGTAGGTTTTCTTTTCTTAGCAACCTAGGTTAACTTGTAACCTTAATAAAAAAAAACTAAAAACTAAAAATTTAAAACTAAAAACTAGAAAAACTTCTTGGGATCTCTTGGGGCAAGTGGATTAAAATTCACTTGTTTGATTGATTGTCTTCACTCCCATCGCCCCAGGATTTCCTGCCTTACTTCGCATAGCGAAAATCCAAGAATTTTGATTCTTGAATTATTCGCCATGTGAAGTATTCTTTGAGGCAAACACAAAAAGATTGATTGCACCTCTCTTTTCCCTCACTTATCTACAATTCGGGATCACCTTTTTGGAGGGGAGACTTGGAATTGAGTTAATTCCAACCCCACCACGACTTTTCACCAGCCTAAGATTCGATCCTGAATACCTCAACCCCAACAAATTGATTTTCTTTATCTTTTGGTTGAGCCTTGTGTGGAAATCTTTCTGGTGATTGGGAGCACTTGAATTGAAGTGCTTTGGCTCCCTTTCACACAAATCTAAAACTAATTCGTGCATCCACACATAGAAATCTCCATTTAGGGTAGCCCATTGCATTTTAGCATGCATTAACTAATTGATATTGAAGAAGGGCTTGTTGGGCTTAGAAAGAAAACTTGTATTCTCACAAAAACCCAGAGATTGGTTGAATTGGTATTTCAGCGAAATCCTAAAATCCATACTACTTAAGGCTGAACTCTATAAATCATTCACCAATTAAGAACTTAAATTCGAGGAGATTTCCCCATTGCATGCTTGTTTTACACACTCCCTTAAAATCAATCACTTGAGCATTACCCGTAAATAACACCCTTCACATTCCAAAAGCACTTAACCCTAAGCCTCTAACTAAAACTGGTAGTAACTTGACCCTTCTAAAGGATTGGAGGTCTAACTACCTACATGTAGCAGCTACGTGCTGGTGAGAGTTCCCGCATGCTATCGGGTGTCTAAGACTGGGGCAAACGGCCTTTCAATCTGGCCCGGTGGTTCCGCGATGCTCGCATTCGGTTCCGTAGTTCGTGATAGTAGGTAACTTAGATCTTTAGGTCTAAGGGCACACTGTAGAGGTTAGGAATTTGATTGTATTGATTTGTCATCAAGTGTACCTTTGCGGCGTCATTTCTCTCGTCTCTTTTCCCTTCTCATCTCCCCAAATCTTCTTGCGGTAGTGCATGTTTGGGAGGTCACAAAACCCTGAACTGTTTGAATTGACTGATAAATCTAGAAAACAAGCCAAATTGTCCTCCTCCTCCACAAATGTGGCAAACACCCCCACCTCACCACTTCGTCACAATTCCAATTCTTCCAACACCAGGCTTATCCCGAGAAACCCTACAAGACCTCCCTTATCGAGTGTCGCACCAAGCGACTAGATAAGTCATGTGGATCTGGCTTCTGCAAGCCAATACTTCGACACGGAGGACCAAGCCTCCGTGTGCTCGGACGCATATTTACATGTGAACACGTCTTCTGGCATAGAAGATGCTTGCGCCATGGGGAACAACCCATTCTCTGCCACTTATAACCCAGGGTGGCATAATCATCCGAATTTCACATGGTCCAACAACCCGCAGCGCCGAAACCTCGCTAGTGGACCAATGCGACCGTCCGCACCCGTCATCCCAAGGGCCCAGTCTAATCCTATGGCGAATCCTCCATCAGGCCCTTGCATACCGCAAAAAAATCACGCATCAAGTCCTCTTAATAAATTGATGCGAATGATAACGGAAATGTCAAAGCGCCATAAAGAGAACATGACCTCTCTTCAGCACCATTTGGTGCAGCAGAATGTTGAGATCAGTCAACTACGCATGGCGACTCGATCTCAGGGCACTCTTCCCGCCCAACCTATTCCAAACCCGCGAAACTTCGTACCCTGTGGTCCGCAACCATAGGTACAACCTTCTCAGGGACAGGTTCATCAAATTCTGCAAGCTCTGAGCATTCCGTCGGGATTTCAGGCTAATCCCACTGCAGCACCACACTCTTATGTTGATTGCGAATGCATCGAGGGTGACACGTCTGACGAGGACATGACCGTCAATGCGTGTATCAGACTAACTGGGACCTATTCAGACTACTGCGGATTACCTGACGACTGCCTGATCAACACATACTGTGACGTTCTGCAATCCCTCCCTATTCCCATACCTTCTCCTGACCAGACTTCTGACGAGGTTTTCTCCGCTTCCCATACCTCGTGGTCTGAGTCATATCCGAGTTGCTCACCATCGGTCCACACTCTTAAGGACCGGATTGCCCTTTCTTTCCCGCCAAATCAAGTGGATTTCCAATTCCACACTGGGACCTTGAGCCCACATCTTACTCACTGGGGCTATTACTTTTTGGATCCATCTATCCAAAAAGCCCCTCTTCTTGGCCAATCTGAGGGCCAACTTCTTCTTCCCAACTTGTTCTCTGATCTGCCTGGGACACTCTCATCCCATGAAATGCCAGACCTTTCACCATCCACCATCACTTTTCACACCACTATCACACTCTTCACTTCACCACCCACCCTACCACCCTGCTGTATACCCTGCATCTCAACTCTCGTTACCCAATCTTTCATCCTTTCTCTACCTTTCCCTACATGCATATGAGGACATAGCATTGTTTGGCATGGGGGGGTGGATAGGCATCCATAGGATCTGGGTATTTTATGGTATCATACAGTTCCCACCTATTTATAAATATGCGAGAAAAAGAAAAAGAAAAAAAAAAATATATATATATATATCTAAATAAACAGTGTTTAGTAATGATCTGAAAGCTTAAACAAAAAATACAATAAGTGTTTATGGATATTCAACCTCTGTTTTCACTTTCCAGGCCACAGAAGCTTGATTCGCTCAGGCTCAGCTTAATTCACTTGAGCATTGACAAAATAGATTGGAATCTCTCCTAACAAAGGATGTATTCTTGTACCTGAGACACCAGTACAGGAGCCATTGGTTTGCTTTTACTTGAGAGCTTAAGTAAACTTGGTTCACACTACACATATCAAGAAAGACCAAGTGAACATAAGATCCAACCCTAGTGTTCATTAGGGAAGGTGGAGTCCTTACCTATGCTTGCAGGTAGACTTTTTATCCCAGGCTTTAGTCTTGTGTTTAGGAGCAACTCTTTCCATCAAAAAGAAACTCTCCCACCAAAAAGAAAAAAAGTGGGCTCCTTAAAAAATGTTGTAAGAGATATACTGACACGTGTTTCAAAAAAAGAAAAAAAAGTTGCAAATAAGTCAGTATATCTCACAAATGTCTGTAAAGTCTTCTCCCTATAAGAAGTTCTTCAGGGCAGGTTACAAAGACCTTGTTTTCCTTTGAGCCACAAAAATCAAAAAATGGGAGTTGAGTTTTTTGTCATCTTCTTAAGGGTCAATCCGAAAACACGAGCTGAAACTGGGACCAACCTGTACTTAAAGATTCGTGAAACCCTGGCTTGAGTCTTAATGTCCATCTAGTTAGTCTTGATCCTTCACTATGCATAAGCCATAACCTCTTGAGCTCTCGAGTACGGCAAAAACCTCCTAGGTCCTAGAAATCGTACTTAAGGTTTAAATATCAAGAGTCCTGGTTAGTTGAGAGATGATCTATGTCATGTGAGACTTAAAGTACTGGTAGTCTTCTCTACAGTTGGTTCTCACAATATCCAACAATAAACACACCAACATCGCCTCAGAAGAAAATCTTCAGCATAAGATCATTTCTAAATATTGTTTTGCTAAGGACTAGCAAAACATAGGCATGGGGGTATGATTGCACCGCAAAAATACGCCTGCAATTGTGCCATCTTGCGCTACTTCTTAGCATTACCAATGCATATTAGGTTCCATAATCGTATTTGTAAAAATACATGCATGCATGCATTTAATAGAGAGAGGAGGAGAATGAAATAATTGGCCTCGCGATTACATCTTTCCTCAAGTGTTGCTTTGCAATATTTCCTTCTCCATTTTTATTTTTTTTAAAACATTCTCCCCGTGGCTGCATGGAGCATCGACTTCTTCTCTCAACGCCATATCCTGCTTCACCTCTCCATGCAACCGCAGCAGACCTCGCCCTGCCACTCCATACACATGCCATGCACAGCAAGGGCATGGCTGTGCATGGCTTTCATCTCCTATAAAAAGACCACGGCTCCCTTTCCCTCCACAGGCCTGGTCCCAGCAAAAAAAAAACCCACAGCAACTCTCCAGGCCACCACCGTCCTCTCCTCCATTCCCCTCCATATCCCGGCCCTCCTCCTCCGAAGAGATACTCAGCGGGCAGGAGCCCTCACTGTGGTGCACACCACCACAGTGAGACCACCACCACCCAGCTCTTCAAAGAGCCGGTGGGCGCAGTGGCTTCGTTCTTGTTCTTTTTTTCGTTCCAGCACCTTCTGCCATTGGAGCAGCTTCAAGGTCTAAAGCTTGAAGCAGCAGCAGCAGCAGCGGCAAGGAAGCAGCAGCAGCAACACCTCCTTCCGCGCACGCCTGTAGGCGCTCCAGCCCTCCACGCGCACCTGCAGGTCCTCTCCGCCTTCGCTTTCTCCGCCCTGTCACGCTCGCTCTCGCCCGCAACCGGCCGCTGCGCGCCTTTGAAGTAGCCTGCCAAGCACTCCCCGCACCCCTGCCAGCACCAGCAAGCTTCCGTGCAAGCTGCAGGCGCCCTCGCCTCCCTCTTCGGGCTCTCTGTCGCGAGCTCTCCGCGCTCGCAACCGACCGGCGCAGGTCTTCTCCCTCGCGTGCCAGCTAGCGTGCTCCAGCCACAAGCCGACCTCACTCACAGTACCGCCCACTGTAGGTGGCGCAGCACGGACGACCACTGTAGCCACTGTTCACGCGAGTCATTGCGACATTGTGGCTACAGTGGGGTGACTGGAAAGCTTCTCACTTTCCCGGTCACCCGACGCGCCGCAACGGGCCCTCGCCAGTGCGCGCACCCGCCCGCGCGTCTCTGCCCGCGCGTCTGCCAGCCCTCTCCCAGAGTCTGCTTTGTCCACTCCCCTCGCCCGCACTCGTCCACGTCGCGCACTCCCTTCACCTGCGCCTGCGAGCGCCCGTTCCAACCACTCTGTGCCCGCCTGCGCTGGGTCCTCTCCGTGCCAACACTCCCTCCAGCGCACTCTCCTCTGCGCGCATACACGCCCGCACGCGGAAGCCACCAGACGTCACCCTTCGCACGCAGAAGGCTTAAAATGCCCTTTCTCCCCTCAGCAGTGTGGCTGCCACCTCTCTCTCCCTCTCTCTCTCTCTCTCTCTCTCCCACTCTCTCTTTACACCGACGCACACACACACCTACACTAACACTTCCACCCACCCACACACACATATACACTATTATAAACATATATATATACGTAGACTTATATATATTGATATATATATACATATATTTATGTACATATATATATATACATATATATATATACATATTTATATATATATATATATATATATACATATACTACTATACATATACATATATATATATATACTTATATCTATATATATAGCAGTATTAGTATACTTATATACATATCTACATATATCTATACACTTATATATATTTATATATATATATATATATACATATACATATATACTTACATATATCTATGCATATATTAGTACTTATATAAATATGTATTAGTCTATATACACATATATATATACATATATACATCTATATACTTATATATATATATACATATATATATATACTTATACATACATATACACATATATATATCTATATAACTATATATACATATATACATATATATACATATCTATATACATATACCTATATACATATATTATTATTATTATATATATATATATACATCTATATAGTATTATATACATACATATACATATATATATATATATATACCTCTATGCATATATATAGCTATAACTATACATACATACATACATACATATATATATATATATATGTATACTTAGCTACATATATCTATATATACATATATTACTATATACTTTTACATACATATATATATACCTCTATATAGTTATATATACATACACACATATATATATATACATATACACTTATATATACATATATATCTACATATATATATACCTATATATTTATAACCATATATATATATATATATATATATACATACATATAGACGTATTTACATATATACATATATATATATGTTTTCACATTATTTACCATACGCTGTATCGCGGGAACATCTGTACCAGTTGCTGATATTTCCCCGATACACGCATACAAAAAGCATGGTCACATACATCATCCACCATCCATCCCATACTCCACGTAGCACTTAGTCCTGTTGGTCGCATCTCTCTAGACAACGACCGACTCAACACCATGCTACACTCCATCTCTGCCTCCACCCCCACCCCTTTATATACATAATATATACATATATATATACTGTATTTACTTTATTTCTGTTTCGCTTTCCTATAAGAAAAAAAGATAAAAAATATATATATAAAAGAGAAAAGATAATCTTTGACTTGTAGGTATCCCGTCTTGCGAATAGCAAGACTCGTCTTGGAACTCTGTTTTGGCTCAAAGCCAAGAACCCAATTTTGAGGGTGTACCTCAAGGACAAAGATTACCAAAAAAATCTAAATAAGAAAAACACCAAAAAATGCAATAAACGAACGGAAGAGACTCGTTGTAGGAAAGGCGTAGAAACTTGACTTGTACCCCACTTCCCTAAGTTCGACCCTAGGCCTAAAAGTGACAAGATAAAATCAAGTAGGCCAGGTAAAAAAATTTTGTAAAGAGATGGTTAGGTCCGATTTAGGTTAACCACTATACACACTTCAACGATAAAATCATCATATTAACAACCTATCCGGGCTCGACAAAAGTCTGCCTTCACCTGCACCCGCCCACTTCAGCGTCTGTGAGTGCCCTCTTCCTTCGCCCGCGTACGCCAGCCCGCTTCCTTTGCACCCGCCTCACCGCACAGCGCGGTGTGCTGCATTCCGCTCTCCACGCACACTCCCTCCAGCACGCGCCTGTGCGTGCGCTTGAAGCCTCAGACGACGCCCCACTGCTGCAGATGCCTTAACCGCACTTCTTCATGCCAACTCCAGCTCTCTCACTCTTTCTCCCTCACAGCACTCTCTCACTCTCTCTGCCGACACTTACACACACACACTCACACTCTCATACACAAACACAAGCCTATACTCTACTTTATACATATATATATATATATACATAGATATATATATTTATATATATATATATATATATATATTTATATATACATATATCTATACATATATTAGTACTTATATAACTATGTATTAGTCTATATACATACTTACATATATATATATATCTATATACTTATATATATATATAAATATATATATATATACATATATTTACCTATATACATGTACTTATATATGTATAAATATATATATATATATACATATATATATTACCTACACAACTAAGTATAAGTATAGATACATATATATACACATATAACTGCATATATACCAATATATTTATAACCATATATACATATAGATATTTACATATATACATATATATATATATTTTTTCACATCTCTTACCATACGTTGTATCGTGGGAATATCTGCACCAGTTGCTGATATTCCCCGATACACACATATAGAAAGCGTGTTTGCATTCATCTTCCACCCATCCACCTTACATTCCACGCAGCACCTCGTCCTATTAGTTACATCTTTCTAGACGATGACCGACTCAACACCGTGCTACACGCCATCTCCGCCTCCACCCCCACCCCTTTATACATATATAATATATACATATATATATATATATACTATATTTACTTTATTTCTGTTTCTCTTTCATACCAGTAAAAAGATAAAAATATATATAAAAGAGAAAAGATAATCCTTGACTTGCAGGTACTCAGTCTTGCGAATAGCAAGACCAGTTTTGGAACCCTGATTTGGCTCAAAGCCAAGAACCAGATTTTGAGGGTGTGCCTCAAGGACAAGAATTATCAGAAAAAAATCTAAATAGAAAAACACCAAAAACACAATAAATGAATGGAAGAGATTCGTTATAGGAAAGGCGTAGAAACTTCTTCTAATCCCACTTCCCTGAGTTTGACCCTGGGCCTAAAGGTGACCAAGATAAAATCAAGTAGGCTAGGTAAAAAATTTTGTAAAGAGATGGTTAGGCTCGATTTAGGTTAACCACTATACACATTTCAACGATAAAATCACCATATTAACATAACTTATCCGGGCCTAACCAAATCCTTAATTGGCTCTAATTTGGTCCACTTTTAATTTGTCCAAATGTGGTACCTAGGGCTCAAACAAGAATGTGATAGCCCTAGATACCTTAAGCTTTAAGTGGGTGCACAAATCAAGAATTGTTGTCCAAATAAATTGTATCAACTCAGGAAACTTGATGAATTATCTATGGATAGAATGCAAGTAGCCGTAATTAATTTTTTCCTTTTATCCTTTTCAGAATGAGGGGCTTAAGAGAGAGAGTGGATAGAACTTACCTGCCCCTGGCGTGTTTACTGTGTGGCTGATCTTCCTTCAATGTATCTTCTCCTGAAACAACCACAACAAAAGAGATATAGCAAGTTAGAATCTGAATCAGGAATTGCAATCAAGAGTTCTAAAGTGCCTGTTGCTCCCAAGCAGCGGCGCCAAAATGTTCTATGTGCTAAATCGGTGTTTAAGATTATCGTGTTGTAGTATAGCCAAAATAACGCTCAAACAAATAAATTTTATTCCTCTAAAAGGTTTCGAGGTTGAACATAGGGAGCAATATGGAATTTAAAGCTCAAGATCGCAATTTATAATGTAAATGAGCACAATATATAAGTAAAAGCTTAATGTAGAATGATATAAGAAATCAATGATCAATGTGCAAAATGAGGAGGGTAAAATGATGATTTAAATCACCAATTACCCTTATACAGTAATAGCAAGTAGAAGCACAATATCAATCGAGTTAATTATAGCTTTAGAAACCCAAATCAGACATCTAAAGATGGGATCAGATGACTTAAATGTCTGATGCTACAGTGCTCTTCTCTTCCTTTCCCTTCTGATGTTCTTCTTCTTTTTCTGTTTTTCTTCTTTCTTTCTTTCTCTGCTGCAGCTCCCTCTTCTCTTCTTCTTTTCTTCTTCTTCTACTCAGCCTCTTCTTCTTTTGCTGCCTTCTCCTTCTTCACACAGGGGAGGGGCTTATCGAATTGGCTAAGTGTTAGCCAATACTCTCTGCAGCAAAACCCTCCCCCTAGCCCATGGAATCTCTCCTTCCCTTTCTTTCTTAGGCTCCGCCCTTCACAGGACCTTTCTCAGGATATTAGGTTATCAGGTACACGCGTACTCGGGTCCACGGCTGCAGGTGTGGTTGCAGTCGAGGAGTGAAGGGCCTAGGCGGGTTGGGCACACTAGGTCCGCAGGTAAGGTGTCGCGGATGAGGCGTGTGCGAGGGGCACGTGCGGGGGACCTCACCCCCTATGTGTCGAGGTGATAAGCCGATGACACTTTTTCAATTTATGCAGGCGCGAGGGCTCGTTACCTTTTGAGGTAGGACTATCCCACCTTCCTTCCTTCGCGTAGCAGCAGCAGCAGCTCCTTCTTGCGTTTGAAGCCAAATGCCTGGTCAAAGGGCCTAATTGGTCCTGGGTTGTGGTCCTGGAGATGCCCCGCTGCACCTGGGACTTCGCCTAGGACTGCAGGTGCTGGAGCAAGGGCTTCAAACTTTGCTTGAAGCTTCAATAATGGTGATGGAGACCTGGGTACCTGAAAGCATGAAAACGGGCTAAGAGCCTTGGTTAAAATAGTTCATGAGCTTTACCATGAGGCTAGCAATTGAACGGCAATGTTCGTGAGGTGTGAGGGTGCATGAGGTTGCCGGACGGTGATGGAAGGTCAAGTATGAAAGTGTAGTGTTCGGCGGAGCAGTGGGGAGGCTAATAGCCTCAAAGACCAAAGGGCTTTTGCTCTCTAAAACACAGCGGAGGTGTAGGGATGAACGGTGGTTGGATTGGAGTGTAGTGGTCGTGCGAGCTCGCCAGAGGTACGTCGGTGAGGTGGAAGACAGAGGGCAGTGGGGCAAGTCGACGATCGAAATGAAGTGGCAAGTGTCTGAAAGTGAAGAGTGGAAGTCGAGGAGTTGTTTAGGAGGGGAGGCAGACGAAGGGGAGAGGAGTTGGCACCGGTTGAGGTGTGGCTGACGCTGGAGACGAAGTTTCTCTGAGGGGTGGACGATGAGGATGAAGGGGGTAGGAGTGTCGGCAAGTGCTGCACCACGCAAAAGAAGGTAAGGAGAAAAAGTCTGCAGCTGGTATTGTGGTTAGACGATGAGGGAAGGTAGGGAGAGTTGCCAGAGCTTGAAGAGCAAATCGGTCGGAGGAGAAGAGAGGAATTTGAGGGATTCTCTGGTCAAATTCAAGCTTAGAGGATCGGGTAGGCCTGGGGAGTCTTTATATAAGTGTCAGGGGATCGATTAGAGCTTGGAAGCCAAGCTTTCAACCTTGAAAGCCAAGCTTTCAAGCTTGGAAGGTCGCCGGAGTTGGAAACCCAAATTTCTCATGTGTTCGCATGAGAAATTAGGAAAGAATTGAAGCACAAGAATCGATCTGATTGAAAGAGGATTTCAAGAGGAATCCCCGATTCAATTTTAAGGAGGTTTCATCAATCAATCAAGGAGAAATCCTTGATTGATTATTGCCGGAGTTGTAAGAGTACTTCTGTGCAGTGAGGACCTCTTTGTGAAAATGACGACAAAGTTGGGGACCTATTTGAAAGGGTTTTGAAAGTTAAGGGTAGAAATGTAATTAGACAAGACCAATTTGCAAACTAGGTCAACACAAACTCATCTTGAGTCTAAATTTTGGTACAAATCTAATTTGGATCTAAGAAATCCAATGTTGAAGTTGAATTTTAGTTTTGACCATTTTTTTAGGTAATTTATGTAAAAACCCAAATTAGGGCAAATGTCTGTCTATGATTCTGTTTTAGGTCAAAATGGGTTTTGATGGTCAAATTGAAGGTTCTAAACCCTAGAGAATATTTTTCTATGAATTTTAGAGAGTTTAGGTGAATTTTATCTTGATCAAAACCTCAGTTAATTAAGCGGATATGTTTTTAGGGTTTCAAAAGTCACTTAATTCTCAAAACACGTGCAAACCCTTTTCTGATTGTTCTAACCCACTTGTTATCCTTGTAAGACCAATTGAACTTCATTCAACCCCTGAGAAAACCCGTGGTTGTACTGCATTCATGATAATATGGTAAAATTGCAGTTTTAACCCAAGTTTCTTATTTTTCCTTCAGAATAATTATGCAATGACTTGTGACTCTCTGGTGGATATGTAGGAGCATTTATAGACTTAATTGGGTCAAAATGAGTTAGTTATAGCTCATGATGGTGTTCCCATCAGTCTTCTCTTAGGAATTCTTTCTAAAGGTGGTAGCAAATCAGGATGCAGATATCTTTTACCTTGAATGCACCAAAGGAATGTTTATAGATGAGAGAGAGAAGATAGATGAGAGAATACCCCACCCTTTCAATGTAAGCAATCAAGCTATTCCTTAGAGGGTAAACCCTAAATAGACCTAATCCTGGTTCCCCAAAACATGACTAGTTTAAGTCAACCGTTGAATTACTTGGTTGGCCAGAAGGGTGGGACCCCTTAGGACACCCTGCATGGTGGGACACCACTAAGGGTTAACACAGTTACCGCACTGACCTTTCTGTCACCAGTGGCTCCAAGCAGACAAGGCCTTGACCTTAGCCCAATCTAATTTTAAGTCCCCAAGAATATTAGTCCTTCCTAGGGCATGTCTACTCAGTTTTAAGCTTAGGCTTGACGTGATTTTGGAATATGATGGGTGTTAGGGGGTGTTGCCCTTAAGATTGATTTTCAAATGTGTGAGTTGCACAGGCAAGGGGTTCACAAGCAATTTTTTTATAATGAAATGAATTTTAAGGTTCAAATTCTTGTATTAATCAGTTTCACGGTTCACTTGAGTTAATATCTTCAATCAAAGGTTCTGATGAGGCACACAAGAGTTTTGCAAATCCCAATTATTTGATAGATTTCCTTTATGAATGGAAATGCAGGTGTGCTCGATCCTTAATGTGAAGCCCTAAGCTCAGATAGTGCTAAATGGCTCTTTTTATTCCAAATTCAAGGAAGTGGTGTGACCCAAGCAATGCAATCAATTGGTCTTGTTGTACCACTAACTAGGCACTCATAAAGTATTTTTTCAAGAATTTTAATACACGTTTTCTATCTTTTTCAGATTTAAAGTGTACTGGGGGTTTTGTAGTCTATTTTGACCCATTGTTAGTGATTGAGTAATCTGTACAATCAAATGTATAGAAAATATTTTTTTCAGATTTTTCATAAATTCTTGATTTCAACTGAAATTCAGCGCCATAAATTTGAAGTCAATTGGAGTTGTATAAAAATTCTTCTGAGATTTTAAACCGTAAAAAATTAGGAATAATGATAAAATTGATAACATATCAGTGTGTAAATTTTTAAAGTTTTCTATAACTCATATTTACGTGAAATTTGGATATGTTATTCTTGACTTCAAAATCCATGTCCAATAAACATTTCAGAATTTTTGGACTTGCAGATTTTCAGGAATTGTATTTTGAAGATAAGAGTTTGTTTCATCCCGAAAAATCACTAAGAGAGATTTTTTTTTGTTCAAAAAGCAAACAATTGCTAACTAATCCTAAGGTTCAAGCAAAACACCTAATTTTTGGATTTTTTTTTTTTGAAATCTAACCTACGAGTACTTACCTGAGATTCACACCCCTTTTTTTTCATTGTTGCATGTATCTTCCTACAATTTTGTGATTCCTGCGCAATCAAAAATAGCAAGTTAGAATCTCAACTAAGCACTTTACAAGAAAAGTTTTTAAAAATTTTTGTTGCTTCCCTGGCAATGGCACCAACTTGTTCGATCGTGAGATGCGTTAACGATTAGTTTTATTGTTGTAGTCCGAATCATGATGAAACACATAATATTTGTAAAGATTTCGATGAGTACTAAGTCATTCGCAAGGAGGCAAACACGATTTTGATGCAAAAGCCTTTCAAAAAGTCATTCTAAATGAATATTTATATATTAATATATGTATATGTATAGGCATCAAATAATCAGATAATCAAAACTTTATTGCTAGTTGGAAATAATTTTTAACTATGAATAGAAATAACTATGCTAAAAAGATAGAGAGAGAGAGATAGAGAGCAGATGACGACAACACCGCTTGTAGGATTCTTGTGGGAAGTGTGGTAGCACTTCAGATCCAGAGCATCGGGATGAAGTCGGAGAGGAGTTACAGAGAGAGAGAGGCTAGAGTTGTATCTGGTGGGAATTGTAGTGGAAGATATGGCCCTAGTCTTCTTTTATATCTTTGATGAGGGGCAAAGAGGGCATTTTAGCCCTCCAACTCATGCAACAACTCAAGTTTGAATAGATCCATCGATCGAGAGATCAACGACTCTTATCATACCTCAATC
Source organism: Thalassia testudinum (assembly GCA_037157565.1). Lineage (NCBI taxonomy): Eukaryota > Viridiplantae > Streptophyta > Magnoliopsida > Alismatales > Hydrocharitaceae > Thalassia > Thalassia testudinum. Next base: position 605,344 of record JAZHRO010000034.1, on the reverse strand, counting down.
CAACCTCTAACACGCCTTATATGCACGAATGCACTCTGATGGCGCCATGTGGTAGATTGTGAGCCGCCCGATCATGATCGCTTGGTCCTCAGGCGCCTTCCGCTTCTTTGCACACCTGCCACTTCTTTTCATCGCACGCTTCAAATTCAAAATGCGCGCTCTTGATTTCAACATTCTGATCTCGGGATTGGAGGACTTAAATTGCACGTGCCTGCAGCCTTAAGATTAACGCATGCAACCGCACATTATGCCGGCGTCAGATCGCGCATTGCCATCCGATGGCCTTCGCGACACCATGCATTCATCTCTGCGCCATGCGATCTTCATCTGATTGTCAGATTTTACTAGATTGCCATCGCCTTCCTAATTTGTGCATAGCACGGCTCGACCCATCGTCCCTCGTTGCAGTTCGACTATGCTAGCCAACACACTAATGGCGCACTTTGTCACATTTCCAAATCCATGCGTAGATGCCCTCAACTGTTGGATGACAATCCAATGGCTGAGGATGATCCTCCTTAGATGAGGAGTGGGGGAGCGGTCGACGTGGGCTCGATGTGGTCGTCAAATTGTCATCCAACGGCCGACACCACATGAGAAGAGTTCTTCAAAGATTGAAGGCGCTGCGAGGGTTGCCTGTGATGGTGCCATGTGGTGCCATCATGGTTGTCCATCTTCTATTCTTTGTAACTAGTGATGTAGGCCTCTGATCGAGATGATGTTTGCACGATTGGACTGCAATTGTTGATTTGGATCCATCCGTGCGATCGAATTTGACATATGAGATCCAGATCTCTATCATCTTGCTCCTCAGCCTCTATTCTTTTGTGGATTGCACATGATGCTATGGTTGTCTGATCAAGACAATTCTGGGAGCATTGGACTCCCGTCATCGTCGTGATCAAATATGTACAGTCTGATTTGTCATTCATGGCCTCGAATCATCTGCAATTAATTTCATCTCTCTTTTAGTGCATAAAATGATAATATTATTTATGCAGCTAATAAACTAACTATTATGCGAGTTACGACACTTATGCATGCATCATTCCTAAGTTATGCTAGAATCTAACTTAATTTAGGTAGTTTAGGTTGCATGATTGCTGTGCAATCACCTACTTTTGTGGAAAACACACCATATCCTTTTGATTTAATCTCCATTCAGAGATACACTACGAGATCAAACCCATATTCAAATACTTATAATCCTGCATGGCATAATCACTCTAATTTCTCTTGGTCTGATCATTCCCAAAGACCACAATATCCGAATCAGACCTAAAAAAACCCACCTACATTGCCGTTTCAGTACCCCAAAGCGAGTTCCTTTCACGCGAGTACATAGAACTACTCAGGGCCAAATATAGATACGTAGCTCGATCAGCTTTTGCAAGCTGTGACTAACAGCTAGCGACAGAATGCTCAGGCTCTCACTGAGGTCCAATGGCAATGTTTGGCAGAACTGGCTAACCTTAGGGGCAAAATCACGCAGTTAGCTAAATCTTGTTAGCTAAGGGCCCTACCATCCCAGCCAGTTCCAAACCTTAAAAATATCAAAAATAATAGGCTTAACCCAGGAGGTCAACATCCGACTCAAGGACATGCCTACTTTCTAAATGAAGCTCCCCTAAATCAGAATCAAAACCCACCCTTTGCACCTCTCGAATTTGAATATCTAAATTAGCAGCAATCATATCCAAATCAAATGAATCATCCTTTATTACTGAATCCATCTTTCCAGAATCAATCATCTACATCTCCTCCTACTTTCTCTTCACATGCAAGTATTAACTCTGTTACAACCCACCATGGGACATCCACTAGGGACCCCGTAGATCCACGTTTGCAATCCCAAGACCCTAGTACATCTAGAACAGCTTTTGTTTCTACACCTGTGAGAAGTGATTCACCTGATCCTGCTATTCCTGCTAATTCTCATGATCAGGGTAACCCCCCAGTAGAACAGAATATCTAAGTCTCATTCCCAGAAGCATTGAAGAAATCTAGGAAACAAAAGCAGCCTGTCACATTAGATGAAGATTTAATTAAAATTTTTGAACAGGTTCACATTAATATTCCACTCCTAGATGCTATCAAGCACATTCCGACTTACGAGAGATTTCTCAAGGAGTTATGTACTCCTAAGCGTAAGCTAAAGAAAGGGAGCACTGTGGTACTCTCAAAGCAGGTGAGCTGAATTATTTCGAGTATGCTTCCTTCAAAAAAGAAAGATCCAGGATCTCCATTTATTTCCTGTATAATTGGGGACCAATGCTTTGATAGAGCCCTCCTTAATTTAGGGGCATCTCTTAATCTTATTCCATATTCCTTGGTAGAACATTTTGAGATAGAAAACCTTAAGCCTACCAATGTGACTTTACAATTAGCAGATAGATCTATTAAGTCACCAAAAGGAATTTTGGAAGTTATCATAGTACGAGTTCGGGATTTCTACTTTCCAGTGGATTTTATTATACTTAATATGGAAGTACCCGAACGTGTTAGAGATACCCCAATTATTTTAGGGAGACCCTTTTTGGCCACTGCAATGTCCAACATAGATTGTGAATCTAGAAAGATAGAATTAATGTTTAGGGAGAAGACAATTAGACTTGATATATTTAGAGCTTCTCAAGTATTAGATTACAAATGGATTGAGGAAATAAAATCTGTTTCTATTCTTGGGGATGAGCCTAGTTCCTTAGAACTAGAAGACCTTTCTTTTGATATCATTTACCCTTAAGACGAAATCCCACTATCAGAATCTCTACTCGATCCAAAGGTTGAATCACACAACTTATCTTTGCCTCTTTTTGTAGTAGAAAATCCTGTCCCAGACTCTGCTGTTGATTCTACTCCTAAAATTGAACTCAAGCCATTGCCTGATATACTAAAATATGTCTATCTTGAACTCGATCAAACATATCCTGTAATCATTAATTCACATCTTTCTGAATCTTAAGAGTCAAAATTGATTGTGATTTTACGGGATCATAAGAAGGCAATTGGGTGGACTCTACATGATCTCACTAGGATTAGCTCCAATTACTGTACTCATAGCATTTATATTGAAGATGGGGCATGACCTTCCCTGTGAAGCACATTGGCGACTAAATCTGAATCTTGAGGTTGTAAAGAAAGAAATTATCAAGTGGCTAGATGTTGATATAGTCTATCCTATATCTGATAGCCCTTGGGTGAGTCCAATTCAAGTGGTACCCAAAAAGGCAGGAGTCACCATAATCAAGATTGAATCTAGAGAAACCATTCCCACATGAATCGCGAAATCATGGCAAGTTTGCATAGATTACCGTAAACTCAACATAGTTACAAAGAAGGACCACTTTCCTTTACCATTCAATGATCAAATCCTTGAGAAACCTGCTGGTAATAAGTTCTTTTGCATTTTGGATGGTTACTCTGGATAAAATCAAGTTGTAATCCATCCCAAAGATCAAGAGAAAATGACTTTCACCTACCCTTTCGGAACCTTTGCTTTCCGAAGGTTGCCATTTAGGCTTTACAATGCACTCATGACTTTTCAAAGGTTCATGCTAGCCATTTTTACCGAGATGGTGGCTAAATATATGGAAGTATTTATGGATGATTTTTCAGTCTTTGGGGAGACCTTTGATACCTATCTTGATAATCTGTCAAAGATCTTGAAACATTGTACTGAAGTGAATCTTGTCCTTAGCTGGGAGAAGAGCCATTTTATGGTTCCAGAGGGCATTGTACTTGGCCATCTCGTGTCTAAACGAGGTATCCAAGTAGATCAAGCTAAGATCAATCAAATCTCAAATCTACCAATCCCTTACTCAATCAAGGGCATCCGATCATTTGTCGGGTATGTTGGATTTTATAGAAGATTTATACTTGATTTTTCAAAGATTGCCCGATCACTTAGGAATCTCCTCACGAAAGACACGATTTTTGATATGAATGTGGAGTGTATATCTGCATTTGAAACCTTGAGAGATAGAGTTACATAGGGTCCTATACTACAACGTTCTAATTGGAATCTACCTTTTGAAATCATGTGTAATGCATCTGATTATGCAGTTGGAGCTATTTTAGGACAGAAAATCAAGAAAAATCCTGCAGTGATTTACTACACTAGTAAGACATTGAATGATGCACCAAGGAATTATACTGTTACTGAAAAGGAATTGCTAGCGATAGTATTTGGATTGGAAAAATTCAGATCTTATATCCTTATATCTCAAATCATTGTGTACTCTGATCACTATGGAAACAAACAACTTCTATCTAAGAAGGACACGAAACCTAGGTTGATCAGATGGATCCTACTTCTGCAAGAATTTGACCTAGAAAATTGTGATAAGGCAGAATGATAGAATGTCGTTACCAACCACCTTTCTTGCCTTTCTTTTGAGAATATAGAGTCTTCTCTTCCAATCACTGAACATTTTCCTGATGAACATTTTTTGACTATATCTTATGATCTTCCTTGGTATTTCAATTGATTAGAACCTCATCATGAGCCCTAACTAGCTCATTTTGACCTAAGAAAGAGAATAACAGCTCCTACATCACCTAAAGAAGGGCTTAATTCAAGGAAGAAATGCTTTGAGAAGAAAACATGAAATAAAGGTTAAAACTATAATTTTACCATTGCAGTACATCAACAGGATTTCTTACAGGCTAAACATAAGGCAAATGGTCTGAAGAAGATAAAAAGTGAGTTGGTTCAATCAGAAATGGGTTATTGTGAGAACTAGGAATTAAATGACATTCTATAATCCTAAAAAAGACTCACATGATTCAACAAGGTTCTGGTCAAGATAAAAATCAACTAAACCCTCTAAAATTCATGGAAAATATCCCCTAGGGTTTAGAACCTTCAAATTGGCCTTTGGAACCTATTTTGACCAAGATTGGGGTCCTAACTCATTATTTGATCTAATTTGGATTTTTGTGTAAAATGTCCAATCAAACGTGGTCAAACCTAAAATCCAACTTCACCATTATATTCCTTAGGTCAAAATTAGGCTTGTACCAAAATTTGGACCTAAGGGGAGGTCATCTTGATCTACTTTGCAAAATAGTCCACCCAATTACATTCTGGCCCTTAAGTTTTGAAAACAATTGCACAGACCCCCCTAACTTACTCACCACTCTTACAATTAGGTCCCTCCACCATTAAAGCGGAGGAATCCTACTCCGACGAGGAATGGAGGGAGATTACTCCCTGATTCCTCAGAGATCTCCCAGATTTGGAAGGGAGATTCTCTGAGGAATTCCCTTCCATCTGAGCATGATCCTAATCACTGATTCACACCCAATCTCTCATGTGAATGCATGAGAGATTTAGGTCTCCAACTAATTCCTTCTCCGGCGAGGACTCTCACCCTTGGAAGCTTGTCTTCCAAGCACAAGAACCCTACCATTGCCTATAAAAGCACCACCACCTCCGGCCGCATCTCTTCAACTTGACTTGGCTGGAGAACTACCCCCAATTTCATCTCCTCCTCCGGCCAGGTGTCCAGCGAGCTCCGACGAGTCCTCTTTCTCATCGCTCTACCACAATACCAGTGGCAGATCTGTCTTCGTCTACTTCCTCCGCGTTGCGCCATACCTACGCGCGCGTCTCCAGCCCCATCGTAGTCGCCGTTCTCCCCTTTTGGGCATCTTCTTTTCCGGTGGTGGCAAGTACGGCCAACCTCCTCCTCTCTCCCTTCGTCCACTTAGCTAGGTTAGAATTATTCCCCTCTCTCCCCTCTTCATTTTCCCTCTCTTAATTTGCACTTTCGACCCCTTGACACCGTAGACCACCACCACCTTCTCCACCTCCGGCCAACCACCGACGAAGGTGCTTCTGCCGCTCTGCACCTCCACATGCCTCGCCAGACACTTCATCACCTCCGCCATCACCCACTGATCATCCTCCACCCCTTCACCAACCACCACACATGCCCTACACCCTCACCTGACACACGCACCTTCACGGCCACAGAGCAACCTAGGCACGCATGCCTAGGTTGTACCACGGCCAGCCAACCACCTTCTCATCTTCGTCGTAACACGGCGAAGCCTCCCAAGTTGTTTGACAGGGCCACGAGGCTATGTGCATGCATTTTAGGTTCACACCTTCGCCGCCATTAGAGAAGGCGTGAAGCAGCAAGCTCGCAAGCTCGAGGTCATTCCCTTCCAGGTTGAGATGCCCCGAGTGCACGGAAGCATCCTACAAACCTTCTGCACCTGGCAATCAAAAGCGTCTGCAACTGTAGCTACCTCAATTGGGTGGGTGTCTTCCCTGCGAGTGCGAAGAAGCAGGTGGGACACTTTAGTCCCACCTCGTGAACTCAAGAGCACAGTGAGTGGTTTAAATTGAATTTCTATTTTTGGCTTATTGTCTCAAATGACACGGGGTGAGTCCCCTTGCCCACGCCCCCGCCTCATCCACGGCACACACCCACGCTGACCTAGTACCCGACTCATTTACCTAGCACTCCTCACGCACTACACCATGCCGGTGCGCCTGGACCAGGGCATGCAAAACCCAACCCGATTACCTGGCTCTGGGAGAGCGAACCGAGGAGAGAAATAGAGAGAGTGATGCGAGGAGGGTAGGGGATAGGTTTTGCTCTCGTGTGCATGTGCAAGGAAGAAGGAAGAGGAGGCTGAAGGTGCAGCCGCAGGGAAGCTAAGGAAGCCAAAGAGGAAAAGCAAAGGCCAAAGCTCAGAGGCTAAAGGAAGAAGAGGAGAGGCTGAAGAAGAAAGCCAAGGGCTGAGGCTGAAGAAAAGAAGAAGAGAAGGCAGCAAGGAAGGAAAAGGAAGAAGGAAGGCAGAAGCCAAGGGAAGGAGAAGCATTGTAGCAAAGGTGTGGCTGAAGAAGAAAAAGCAAAGGAAGAGAGCTAAGGAAAGAGGTCAAAGTCAGAAGGCAAAGGTAGAATCACAAAATAGAGAATAGGGAAGGAGAAGGAAGAAAGAAGAAAGAAACAAATCAAAGTCAGAGAAAGAAAGAAGGAAGAAGAAGGCCAAAGAACAGAAGAAGAAGAAGAAAGGCAGCGAATTTACCAAGGCAAGAGAAGGAAGAAGAGCTAAGGGCAGAGAAAGTCAAAGAAAGAAAGAGCCAAAGCTAAGAGAGAAGAAAGAAGAAGCTAAAGAAGAGAGCCAAGAAAAGAAACCTTTTTATTCTATTCCTCTCAATTTCTCTTCTATTTTTGCTACATTTTAATTCATAAACTCTTACATTATATTCTGAATTAGGTTTTGAGTAGACTTAAGTGTTCAATTACATTGATTGAGATTAGTGAATAAATTCCATTTGCTCCCTGTGTTCGACCTCGGATACTTAGGTTTTCGAGTAACAAAAATTTCTTATTTGTTTTCAAGGCGATTTCATTTACACTGCAACAAACATCTTTCTAAAACCCCGATCTCACCCCGTTAACACCGATATTGTGAATTATTTGGTTATACACCAATTCCTGCCTGACTGGGACGGAAATCGCAAATCATGACTCAAATCAAAAGCCAAATACTATTTCTGGGAAGATCCATATCTATTTCGACTCTGTAATGATCAAATCATTAGGCATTGTGCATCTTCTTCTGAGATTGCCAAAAGTTTTGCAGTGCATGCTTTATTGGCCCACTCCTTTTGCAAATTCACAGGCACATTTTAAGGCATGTAGTCGCTGCCAAACTCTTGGTAGCATATCATGTAAAGACATGATGCCTCTGAACCCGATTTCGTCTATGCAATCTTTGATATTTGGGGCATAGATTTCATGGGTCCATTTTCATCTTCTTTTGGCTTCGAGTATATTTCACTCACTGTTGATTATGTTTCTCATTGGATCAAAGCCGTACCCACAAACACAAATGATCATATAGTTGTCATTCCTTTTATTCAGAGTCATATCATCTCTCATTTTGGAGTACCACATGCTATCATTTCTTACAGTGGATCCCATTTCAATAACACCCAATTTAGGAATTTACTTAGAAAATATGGGGTCACACATCATATTGCTACACCTTATCATCCCCAAACTAATGGGCAAACTGAGGTCTCTGATCGGGAGATCAAAAAGATCCTTTAAATGACAATCTGACCCGATAGGAAGGATTGGTCTTCCCATTTAGATGAGGCTTTGTAGGCTTATAGGACTGCTCAGAAAACACCCATAGGCATGTAACTATACAGACTTGTTTAGGGGAAACCCTGTCATCTTCCTGTCGAAATTGAACACAAGGCCTATTGGGCAATTAAAGCATGTAATCTTGACCTCGTGAAGGCAGGTGATCACCGTAGGTTGTAGCTTAGTGAACTTAAGGAAGTCCAACTTGATTCTTATGAGAGTTTTAAGTTGTATATGGAAAAATTAAAAGCCTTCCATGATAAACACATTTCTCACAAATCTTTCACACCTAGTCAGAAGGTGTTGCTCTTTGATGCCCATCTAAAACTCTTCCCTGGTAAATTTAGATCCAAATGGATAGGTCCATTTGATGTCATTAGAGTCTTCGACAACGGAGCTGTCGAAATCACTTAACCCAACAAGAATCAACCCTTCAAAGTCAATGGTCAATGCCTTAAACCATTTCTGGAAACACATGTCTTGGGTCTTATTGGAGACTGTTACATGCTCCATTAATTCTCTAGGGTTTACACTTAGTTGAAGGCATAAAACTTAGCATCCACACACCTTGTATATAGTTGTTTCCTGCTATCCAAACTTTCATCTAACTATACAGTTAAGTCTGTTCTATATATGTCACTTCTTTATTTTATCTACTCTTTACGTAGTCCGATTGACCACTCTAACTTAGTTTAGACTTGAAATTGTTTGCATTGAGATCTTTGATCTCCTCTTTACGACTCCTTTCGTTACCCTATACTAAGTGAAGTGTAGAGTGCTTTTCACCCTTCTTACAATGAGGACATTGTAACATTTTTGCTTGGGGGGTGTGAAGTGAAATATTAATATTAAAAGTGTATTAGTAGATGAAAGAGAAAAATTTTTAAGCATAGAAAAATTAAAATAATTAAAATACTTGAAATTTTGAAAATTTTTGAAAAATTTTGTAAAATTTTGAAAAACTTATAAAGCATTAAAAATAAAAAAATATATAAATGTAAAAATTGAAAAAATTATAAAATGATAAAAATAATAATATGGGGATTACATACATTTTCTAAGAAGAATTGAAGAACATATAAAAAAACATATTTTAAATATTTATAGTAATAATTAAAGAGTTTAATTTTCTTTTTTGGTCAGAAACCAAAAATATATTTAATTGTAAATAGTTTTTTTTTTTTGAAACAGAAAGCAAAGCTATCGTGCACCGATAGCAATCTGGGAGAGCATTTTATTAATCAATATAAAACATGATTACAGCGTAGAACCCCACATATGTATGAGAGACCCAAGTATTTACAATTTGCTCCACACATATTGGTCTCTCCTGAAACAAAAAATCATTCCTTGCTCTCCATACACACCGCATGGCTGCCGCCATGAGAATAGGTAGATTATCATGCAACAAAAATTTTTTCCACAGGTCATCCCAAGTGGGGAGAGGTTCCTTGCAAACTTTTCTCCATACTGCATCAGTGATTATGCAGGAAGAAAAAATATGGATGGAATTATCAATCGGCAGACCACATAGCAGGGAAGATTGCAATACAACACCCATTCTTCTGTGTCTGAGATCACCTGTCACCAGTCCATCCCTCCTGCATAGCCATAGAAAAATCAGCATTTTAATTGGGATCTTTAGCAACCATAGTTTTTTTCCTAACACATCTGTTTCCAATGAGTGGGAATGCCTCATATGTTTGTCGTATGCTTTTACAGGAGTGAAGGTTCCATCCTAGCAATATCGGTCTACACTACCAGAAGAAAGTCTAAAAGCCCTCAGATCTTGCTCCAGACGTGTTCTTTCCTCCCATGTTCTTGTGACTTCTCTGCTAGATTCATCCCCCTCGGTTCGCCACTCATCACTCCCATCAGACCAGAAACTGCAGACCAGAGCCCCTTTATTCATGTCAACCGCATAAACTCTTGGATAGGCATTCTTTAGTTGACCCAAAGGTGACCATTCCTCCTGCCAAAATTTAAATGACCGTCCATCACCTAAGATAGGCTTAAACATCTTCCAGTTGTTCTTCATTGCTTGTATCACAAACTTCCAAAAGGGAGATGGCTTAACTGGTTGGAGTCGGTCCAGAGAGCTATGCGAGCTTCCATAATTTTCTTTAATAAGATCCACCCAATTCTTATATTCCCCATTAAACAATTTGATGGCCCACTTGAGCAATAAAGCATCATTGAACTCTTTAAGAGATTTAATTCCCATACCACCTTGGTCTTTCGATTTGCATAGACTATCCCACTTCACTGGTTGGAAAAATTTACCTTCATGATTTTCTCCCTTCTAGAAGAATCGCTTCCTCATCACATCAATATGCTTCTAGATGGACTTGGGTGCTTTAAACATTGAGAAGAAAAATACTGGGATGGAGGTTATTACTGAGTTCAAGAGAATAAGTCTGCTCCCTTTTGATAGATATCTGCTGCTCCACCCTTGTAGTTTGACAGAGATTTTATCAAATAAGGTGTGCCAGTCATTTTCTTTAGTTTAGTGCATTTTAGAGGTAAGCCCAAATATTTGATTGGTAGGGTAACCAAGGGGGTACCTAATGTTGAGGAGTGGTTGTTTGCTCTTCTCCCGTTAGCCCAAAACACGCCAAAGAAGATTTATCGCCATTCAATTTCAAACCTGATATTTCCGTAAATATCTGTACCATGTGGAATAGTGCCTAAGTTACTTGTTCATTCCCTTCCATAAAGAATACTGTATCATCAGCATATTGTAACACTGGAGCCAAGGCACTCCTGTTGGAGATAGAATATCCTCTAATGAGCCCAAACTCCGATAGTCTGCAGGCATATCTCACTAGAGTGTCAACCGCAAGGTTGAACACAAGTGGAGGGCTAGTGGACATCCCTGCCTAACACCACGTTGAGGTTGGATCCACGTCCCACACAGTCTTCCATTAATCAAGGGTGAGAAGGAAGCAGTGGTGATACATCTTTTCATCCATTGTAGCCACTTCGCTGGGAACCCCCTTCTCTTAAATATTTCCCATAGGTACTGCCATGACACCGAATCATAGGCCTTCTGGAAGTCAACCTTCCATAGGAAAGCTTTGCACTTTCTTCTATACCATCCCATCACCATCTCCTATTATTTAATTGTAAATAGTGTATAATTTGTAAAGAGCATTGAATCCTTACTTTGGACTTTATCTTAAATACCTTTTCAAAACACGTATTTATTTGCAAATTTTGAATGGGAATTCTCTTGAGTTAGAGTCTAAAACCCTATAGGATCTATTTTTTCTGCTCTTGATTCTGAACAAAGTAATTAAGATGTATTAAGTTTTACAAGACTTAAATTTTGGAATTAAATTGTAACTTTATTAGTCAACAAGACTAGAGTAAATCCTTCTGATTTTTGAATATTTGTTTTTACCACCAAGTTGAGTAAAAAGACTAGATACCTAGAGTTGATTAAGTAAAGAGTTGGTAGAATTCTTGGCCATAAGGTCTAACAGGCTATAGTTAGCTTAATCAATTGAGGACATTCGGCTAGATTTGACGAGTTGCATTTTGACAGATCTTGTGGGATGATACTAATGGTTTAAGGGACCTGAGAGTGAAAGGCTTTACTGTCCACACTCTAGTTTGAGAGATAAGTAACCTACGTGTCCAAAATTCACACACATTACAATTGTCTTGTTGGCATCTAAGACCACAAAAACACAGAGGTTAAGAGATCGATTCTAAATCCTCTTTAGTCCAAGGATTTCCGTAGGGCGGCTCTTGAAAGGTTGAAGGATGTGTCACTCACCTAGAAAAAGGAATTGGAGTATTCTATTTAGTAAGAAAAATGAAGAAAAAAGTAAAAAAAAAAAGAGAGAAAGAAAAAAATTATTTACACCCTACAGTTAAGCATCTCGGTACAAATGGATGCTTATGTAGTTTTTATCCACTAAATAAAGCATCTCGCTACAAATGGATGCTACCCTTTCCTCCATCAATAAAAACACATCACTACATATGGGTATTTTAACCTATAGAAAATGGATTGAAAAAATACGAAGATAAAATATAGGAATAAGAGACCTAGCGGTCCACCAGGGAGATATACACAAAAAGTGTTGACCTCGAGATAGAAAAATGGTGAGGAGAAAGTAACCAAATCTGAGTAAGGCCAAGCCAATGGCTTGAATTGGAATAACTTGGAATGGAAATTGATGTCTTAAGATCTAGATTTTTGCAACTTTGGATGCCTTTAGGACAAGTCTATTCATAAGCACGGATGCTTAAAAATCATAGCTACCGAACCTTTGCATTGGGCAATGAAGCCTGAGAAATTGGGTTTTGGAGACTAGCAGTTGAGGCCTAAAGTAGATAGATTGACAAAATCCTAGGTCTAGAAGTCTGTCCTTGGTGCTGTAGGCTGGTTGGTTAAGGATTTTACTCTACTCTGAATTTGGTTAATAAAGGGTGTCTAGTTAATTTGCAAAAGCTAAGTTGGTAAAAATCGAATTTCACAAACTTAAGTATTAAACCCATGTCTATTGAATTTTTGAGTTGGAATTTAAATTCCATCCTTTGAGATTTATTTTCTTAGTCATCTTGACTTCTTTGGTTTTAGAGTTTAGAGTGGATACAAAGAATAAACAAGTTTTCAATGTTCTGATTCGAAAGAAATTCCCGTCAAGGTTCTATTTTTACGAATACGTATTTCTAAGAAGTATTTAGGGTTTTGAGTCCATCGTAAAGTGGATTCCCACTAATGCTCTGTATATTTATGGATATTTATTTAAAATATAAAAATTTTAAAAATGTGAATATTAAAAATTCTGTCCTAAGCATTCCACTACTATAGAATTCTTTATGATTATTTACTCACCCTGGTGCTTAAATCATCATATTTCTTGGTTAATTTTGCTAGGGACTAGCAAAACTTTGGCTTGGGAGTATGATGAGAGACACATTATGACTCTTAATTACCTCTAATTAACTAGTTTCCCTAGTTAATTAGCTAAGAATATACCTAATATAGGGTTAATTATACTATAGATGATTAAATAAGAAGGACCTTCAAAATAAGTTAAAAATACTAAATTAATTATCACTTAATATTAATAATAATTCAATTAATAATTTGGACTCAAATATTAAACATTTAGCTACTTAATATTTGAACTAACTTAGTTAATTTTATGACCTAAGTACTTAATTAACTTAAGTAAATTAATCACTTGATTAAATATAGCTAAAAATGGTAAAAGCGTAAATTCAAGGCATGAATATAATATTTACCTAATTTATAATTATATATAAAAAGTTGAAAAATAAATAAATTAAAATAAGCCTAAAAACCAACTATTTGCATTTAGGTCCTTATCTTTTATATCAATTGAGTCCTTTCCTTGTAATAGGTCCCTAACTTTTATTACATAAAGGCCCCTGTGAAATTTCCCTCATCTTCTTCTTCTTCCTCATCTTGGACGGGCGAGGAGGTCCGGTGCTCACACCGTTTGATCACCTTCCATCTTACGTCTGAACACCTCGATTTTGGCTGCCTATCTTCCGCTCACCACTGGCATCCCATCCGACAGCTTCGATCCTCTCTAGCTCAACAAACTCTGTCACAGTGACTTCACCATCGTCGGAGATGAAGACCCCTAAACAGCTGTACTTGGACGCGATTGCGACCATATGCTAACCCCCTACCCCTCTCCGCCACCTATAAATAGTCCTCCACACTTCCGATTTCGGGGAGCGACTCCCTAATGACAAGTGTAGAAATCGCGAGTTCTTGGAAACTAACGTCGTAGTATAGTCACGAAATCCCCTTAACAAAAACATTTTTAATATCGAAACTCGATGGATTTTATTCCTTTGAAAACTTGAGTCACGATCATTCATCTCTAGGAGATGTGAAAACAAGCCGAGATTTGGATCGGCTTAATCTAACCTAAATCTAATCTAACCTAATATTTGTTTTTGCTTTTTGTGTTTTTTTTTTTATTTTGAAAAGAGATAGGCAAACAGACTTGAAGACAATCACAGAAGCGATGATCACACAATATTATTCAAGCATAGAATACTCAAAATAATGTCACATAATATCTAAACTAGAAAGCATTTAAATAGAAGGAATCCCTCACGCCGAGAAGGTGCCACTAGGGACATCGACCTTGTGTGAGGGTGTAGGCTAGACCTTGGGTATGCAAACCTGTCTACACACCTACCAACAAGAGATGGCCAGCCTAACCTAAATCTAATCTAACCTAATATTTGTTTTTGCTTTTTGTGTTTTTGATTTTTATTTTGAAAAGAGATAGGCAAACAGACTTGAAGACAATCACAGAAGCGATGATCACACAATATTATTCAAGCATAGAATACTCAAAATAATGTCACATAATATCTATACTAGAAAGCATTTAAATAGAAGGAATCCCTCACGCCAGGAAGGTGCCACTAGGGACATCGACCTTGTGTGAGGGTGTAGGCTAGACCTTGGGTATGCAAACCCGTCTACACACCTACCAACAAGAGATGGCCGGCCACAAGAGGCTATGGGTAAGCCTTCATGGCTGTCCAAAAAGAAGGAAAAGAGGGTGCATTCTCTCTATGGAGAAGAAAGGACACACCCAAGTGAAGAGAGGGGAAGAGGGTGTTGCACCCTAGTGCTCTCCTTCTTCTTGCCGCCCACATGAAGAGGCCTTGGAGGAGCTTCTTCTTTAGCTGTCCATGGAGGAGGCCTTGGAGGAGGAGGAAGGCCCTAGGGTTTTGGAGGGTGGAAGGGCGTCGCAAGTGGGAGGAGAATGGATGGGAGAGTGAATGAATTTCATGGCTCTCCTCTCTCCTTGGCTTTTATGGGAAGGCCTCTCCATTTCAAATGGGTCACCACTTTTGGTGGCACCCAAAATAGCAAGCGCCACCAATGTAGGATCTAGGTTGGTGACCAACTAATGAGAACTAGAATGGGAAAGTGGGATTGAGGAAAGTGTATGTATGTGTTCGTGTAATTTTCGTGGAGTAAGGTAGTGGGTTTGTTGAATCTTGGTTGGGTTAACCTCCATTGAGTGGGTGTGGACCTAATTAGGCTTAGGAAAGTTTATTCAGATAGGAGTGAACCTAATTAGGTTTAGGTCAAGTCTAATTGGATGTGTGCATGTGATTAGGCTAGGGTAACCCTAATAGGTATGAGTCAATTAGATCCTTGGTGGATCTAATTGGGCTCAGGTGCACCTAATCAACTGTAGATGCACCCAATTAGGTATGGGATGGTTCAATTGGGTTAGGGATAGGATAAGTAGGGCTATGGATAGTGGACTAGGCTTAAGAGGTCTCTAATTAGGTTTCCTAGGGTGTTTGGTGGGGTTCCTAAGTCAAAATAGGAAAGATCAGGCTTCTAGCACCAAAATCAGGAACCAGACAGCTGTATCAGACATCCAAGATAGTGGTCAAATGTCTTATACTACAAAATTGGACCTTTAGACAATAAATTGGACGTCCAATTCTATGTCAGTATGAGTTTTGGCTTCCTGGATTGTTATTCTGCAGAAATCAGACATCCAGCCAGATGTCTAAAGGTCCTAAAAGGTGCTGGAGAGTGGGTTTTAGGTTGTCTAAGGTGGGTTTTGGTTCCTAATTGTTTGAGAGAGGGATAGGGTAGATAAGAACATGGATAGTGCTATCCATGTTTGGGTTTTGAGGCTAAGGTGCCCTAATGGAGGTTGTTTTAGGCTTAGGAAGGCTGTCCTAGGGTTTATAAGGGTAGGGATAAGGCTATCTTCCTCACTCCGCTTATCTCGATCAGTCTTCTTCTTCCTTTATTGCTTTATTCCACTATCTCCTTCATCTTGAATCACTTTATTATCTGCAAATAGCAATAAAGGCTATCAACTAGCAGGATATCTCATCTTATTCTAAATAGACTGATGTAATGCATGATATGCAAGATATGAGTGTAATATCCACAATTTAAGCTAGATTCAGACATTATTTAGGTTGATTAGGACCCACGATTGCTATGCAATCATACCCCCATGCCTAAACTTTGCTACTTCCTAGCAAATGCAAGATTAAATGCATGACTAAGTTATTTACAAGTTCGATCCCTAAAGGACTACTTATTCTATTTATCAAAGAACTTGACTAAATATTTCTCTCCTTTTGTTTCATCCAAAAATTTTGAAATCCAAATACGTGAAAGTGTAGGTATGTAGCTTTCGCAACAAATTCGTGTGAAAGACCTGATTCACCTCTAAAGTCTGTACTTAACCCTTAGTAAAATTCTAGCTGGATAGGCGAACTTCTTCCCTCAAGGTGTTCAAGATTTTTATTTTGAGTTCCACCACGACTTTAAGCTTAGGTAGAGAATGTCAGAGGGAAATGGATGTGTTTATTTGGTGGCTCACTCTCACTTAGTGCGACATAGAAATTAGTACTATAAAATCTAGATTCCCAAATTATCAAGTAACTCAACTCAAAGAAAGACGAGAAAAACTATGCTTTCTTTTGGTTCCTTTGTATTCATTCTTTTTCTCTTTTTTTTTTCTTTTTTTCTTTCTCTTTTCTTTTCTTTCTTTTTCTTAGAGGTCACAATCTCACCAGATTCACACATATGACCTATATTTGGTGGTCTCACCTGGCATTAACACTTTACTTGAGTTCCATAACCCTAACACAAAGTTGGAATTCCTCAGCCAATATTCGGGCGGTCAGGAACACAAAAAAATAGGTTAAGGCCTTATTTGGTAGATCTCAAATTTATTTGGTGGTATTACCTCAATGCAACTGAAATAAACACTAAATATTCACACACACTTTTTCTTTGCTTTTTCTTCTTTTTCTATTTTTTTTTCTTTTTCAATTTTTCTCTTTTTTTTCATTCATTTTTTTTTCTTCCATTTTTTTTCTATGTATAATTTTTTTTCAACATAACACAAGCTAGCATACATTCATGAACTTTATTGAGGAGGCATTACTAGGGATTGGTGATACTCAAGAGACATTGGGTGGCTTATTTGGTAGAAGTGCCTACTCACGGCACTGAGAGAGATGGATAGGACGGTGTATTTCTGACCTTGACATCAATACCCTCCTTCAGCCTAGGATTCCGTAAAGAATGGTCATAACCATTCAACTTAGCCCTAGTTTTATGAAAACTCGCTCTCTGCGTATTTGCCTTATTTTGTGGCTCTCAAAATTTCATGCAAAAATGTATACGCAGGATCCGAGAGTGAAAATTATGCCTAATCTCTGAGTACCATTACCTAATTATCTAGGTTCCAGATTCCTTGCACTAATCTTAGAGCACCAATACACTCTACTCTCATCTCACACTATTTGTTGGATTTTTGGAAGAAAATTTACCTGACTCCCAAAACACTGTCCAGGGGTTCAGGAAAAGAAGCACTACTTCTTCTTGACAAACTGAAGACGTTCATCTCTTTATCGTGAATCCATTGCAAAATCTACATGTGAGTGAAAATTGTACTGGGTTCTAGATTACAGGAATCAACTGGAGGATAAAATCCCTAATACATTCTTTTGATAAAAATCTTATTCATGAATGCAATATATATAAATGCTATTTGTAACCTTTCAATGTTGCACTTCAAAAATTTCCCTAATTCGGGTTATATTTATCTTGACCCTAAATTTAGAACAAAAAGGCGAATGGATGAGTCAAAAGTGGCTGTTGCAAACGATTTTTAGCTCCAATGCTAACATTGGAGGTGGAGTCGGTTGTTCTTAATTTAAGGATCCTAAAGTGCAATTAGCATGATGTACGAAAGGTTTTTCCTAGGTGTTGGCAGCAAAATTTTCAGTTTACAATTACTACCCCCCCATGCCTACTTTCTTGCATGTCCTCATGCTTGAATATAATGAAAAATTACTTAAGACAGGGGTAAATGGGTAGAAATCACCTAGAATAGCTCCTGAATTTTGACGTTCCACTTATTCCAACACCTAAAATTGAATATGCAGGAAAATATGCTAAATAAAATATGCTATATATAAGTGTTGAGATTAACTCCTCCAGCTGAGCGTACACTCAAAAAGGATCTGTCAATACAGTATTGAGAATAACGAGTAAAATGATAGGAATTTTAGTCTCATTTGCCAACAACGGGCCGCAAATGCGGACCAGCTGTCCATGAAGTCCAAGCCCAAATAATTAGAAAAATATGTAAATGGGGCTTGGGATTATCTGTAGCCAGATGCTATAGAAGAAAGACAGATAAATACGGGTGCCTAGAAGAAATGAAGGTGAAGGCATCCCGAAGAGGTGATGGAGAATGTGGGTGGTAGGGGTATGGGTAGAGTCGTGTGGGGTGAAATCATATGGGTCTTGATAATGTTGATGAATGGAAGGCATGACCCAAGTAATGTGGTCAGATCTGGAAATCAAGGTCCAGTGATCAGTCATTGTCTCTACCAATGTTTGGGTATCATCTTCTTTTATTTCTTCAAAAATTTTCAATTCTAATTCCCAATTATCACATGATTCCCCAAAATTTTTAGCTTCCACCGATAACTCATCATATGAAATCCCCAATAATCTTTCAATCTCTGGAATATCCTTTTCATAAGGGGATATTTCCTTCTCACTTAGATGAAATTGGTCATTAGATTTAGTAGTGAGTCCCTCCGTGAAAGTGGAATGGGCTGAATCATTGATTGAGGAGTTGTTATAGTCCTTTTGATTTTGTTGCTCCATGTATGAGATCATTTGAATTAATTCATCAATGTCTCCATGGGTATTCTCAAATACAACAAAATCGTATTCAGGTCCCTTAATACTTGGTTCCTCAAAATGAAATGATTGGTACTCAGGCCCTAAATCAAGATCAAGATTCTCAAATAAATCTCCATTCTCAACTTCAATAGGATTATCAATATCATCCACCTCGGGTGTTTGATCAATAGAATCCTGCATGACCACCACCGAATCACAAATCGATTGTAACATACCTGACCCAAATTCAAACATTTCTGATTTTTGTTGCTCGTCCCGGATTCTATGAAGCTCTTTTCTTATATCATCATATTCTCTTGCACTAGCTTCTTTTATTTCATGAATCATTTTGATCAATTGAGTAATCTAGGATTCATTGCAAGGGGTAGGGGTTTGAATTGGGATAGGTCGATCAAGATAGTCAACCATACTATCAATGATTTGATTTGATATTGAGGGTGACTAATGTGATCTAGTGTATTGTTGATCTGAGTCATGTGGTTCTACCCAGGTGTCAATTGCCATAATTTCTTCCGAATTGCCCTCCGCATCATTTTCCATGTCATCCAGAAAATACCCTGACTTCGTTTTCTTAGCAGCTACATAAATATCAAAGTGAATCTTCTCATTGCCACAAGTCATCTCCATACATTATGAGTAACAGTCAATCCGTGCATTGGTCGTAGCCAAGAAAGGTCAACCCAGAATGATGGGTGAATTACTTAGCTTCTTTGGTATATTCATGTCCAAGACAATAAAATCGACCAGAAAGCTAAGACCTTGCGCTTTGATAATCACATCCTGAACTACCCCCTTAGGTGTTTTGATGGAGCCATCTGCCATTCTAATGGTGACAGGTGTGTGGTGCAGATCTCCAAGTCTGGTGCAGTCAAAAAGGGCGATAGGAATCAAGTTAATGGAAGACCCTAGATCCACAAGGGCTTTGTTGAAGGTGAATCCCCTGATGGCACAAGATATAAAAGGCTTTCCAAGGTCAGTCATTTTGGGTGCTAGAGTGCCAGAAACAAATGCACTTATGTTAGCTGATAAAACCACCTCTTTAGGTGTGCAAGTCTTTTTCTTCTTTTGTGACTCTTTCTTTAAGGCCTCAAGAATGGGTAAATAGGTCAAATCAACTTCAGAAGCCTTTTTCTTCTTTTTGTCCCTAGAGTCTGAGTCAGAGCTAGATGTGGGTTTGGTCTTATGATTTTTGGTTGAGCCCGAATCAGATTCTTTGGGTGGGCTCTTAGCTTTTCTCTTCCTTATAGAGGCCACAGATTTGGCCCCCACATAATGGCATGTATGATAGATTGGAGGAGGGGTCAGAAAAATAGGTGGACAATAAGAGTGAAAAGGCATTTGCATCCGGGGATAAAGTGATTCTTAAAGTCTCTTGATTTGATCTCCTTGAGATTTCACTTGATTTTCCAACTTAGTCAGCCTTTCTTCATTTTTCTTGTCCAAGTCCAACAAAATGTTCATGATATCTTCAAGGGTGGTTGCAGGTTGGGCTGGACTAGATGGTTGCCCTAAAGTGGTTTGAGTGGAATATTGGGCTGGCCTAGATTGATGTTCAGTCTGAGTCGGTCTTTATAGTGGCCATGAAAGATCAGGATTGTTTCTCCACTTAGGGTTATACAAATTTGGATAGGAATCAATAGGTGTATCACCCTGAGTACGGCTGACTATAGAGGGAGTTGATTGAGAACCTGTTATGTGGTCCTGTACTTGTGATCCATTATTCCAATTCCTTAGTGATATATCATTAGCTACAGGTGTATCAGAAATGGTGCGTTCCTCAAATGATCTACCCAAATCACGGATTAGGTCCAAAGGTGCCTTTTGGGTTGGCTGAGTCTAGGATGCCTCCCCATGGTAGCAAGAATCAGTAGAGTAGCTAGTGGATCCAAAATATGGGTCATTAGACCCACTAGGCTGGTTGTTCCAGGTCTCTTATTCCTGGGAGGAGTGATAAGATTGAGATTGTGCCTGAGATCGTCTAATTTGCTCTAGAAGCTTGGCACATTGATCTGTATAGTCCTTGTTATATTCCCGGAATTTAACAACTATGGCATTCAAT
Organism: Thalassia testudinum; assembly: GCA_037157565.1. Lineage (NCBI taxonomy): Eukaryota > Viridiplantae > Streptophyta > Magnoliopsida > Alismatales > Hydrocharitaceae > Thalassia > Thalassia testudinum. The sequence goes on along the minus strand of JAZHRO010000034.1, from coordinate 584,451 downwards.
TGGTTCTAATCTAGATAAGGGTCGGATCCATGAGGTTCAAGTTCTAAATAAGCTGACGGATAAGGATGATCATATCCTAGCTGGTTAGGATGAGTCTCCCAACCAGGAGTCGAAATCATGGTTGGGTTGGGAGATGGAGGACCTTGAGGGTCAAAAGAAAGATATGGGTTCATGGATATTTAAGAAAAGTCACGGATAGAGATGAGAGATAGTCTTCCTTAAGAAGACACAACCAGCTACAAGGGGCTGGTGGAATTAAGGCAAAGGCCTAGGAAGAAAGATGAGAGAGCCCCAAATCAAGCAAACAAGCTAGCCTTAAATTTTATACCCTAATTGGATCTAAACCTGATATCCTGAGATGGAACTGGGTTAAACCAACCCTTGAATTACTTAGCTGGCCAGAATGGTGGGACCCCCTAGGACACCCCGCACGGTGGGACACCACTAGAGGTTAAGCAGTTACCACACCGACCTTTTTTGTCACTAGTTGATCCAAATAGACAAGGCCTTGGTTTTTACCCAATTAAATTTCAGTTACCAAGTAATTTAGTCTTGCTTAGGGCACGTCTACTTAGTTTTAGGCTTGGGCTTAGATTGCTCATGGAATGTGATTGGGCATTTCAGGGGTGTTGCCCTTAAAATTAGATTTGTGAGTGTAAAGTGCATAGACAAAGGATTTTCAATACAAGCTTAATTGGTGTAGTGGATTTTATGGTTCAAGTGCTTGTATTAATTTTTTTCTTTTGCAGTTTCCTTGTTTAGGTCAATTCAAACAAGGTTGTAGTGGAGCACACAACAAGTTTTGCAAGTCCCAATTTGTTATATGAATTTCCTTTAATTGTGGAATGCAAATGTGCTCTACCCTAGTGTGGAAATCCTAATATCAAATACGTCTATATGATGCTTTTAAGTCCAATAAGGTAGAAGTGGTGCGATACAATCAGGGAAAACAATGGTCCAAATGCACCACTACTAAATGAAATAGACCCAAGTGGTTGCCTAGGTTGCAATGTAAATCAATTTCAAATCAAGTGGGTGAGGGGGTAGACAACCAATCAAAGCAAATCCCCTCTCATGCAATCAGACCCAAATCAGGCTCAAACGAGTTTGTTTTGGGTCTCTAAATTTAAACCCTAATGTGAAACACCTAGGGTTTGTGCTTCTAAAAATCTGTAGTCAGACTAAATCATTCCCCAAATCAGTAAATAAATCAAAATAAAATGAAACTTGGTAGAGATATTTTTTTTCAATAAGTTTTTCAAGAAATATTTTTTTAATATTTTTACTATTTTCTGTAATTTTTCAAGAATTTTTTAATGTCAGAAGGTCAAATAGGCCAGATAGACCTCTTACGAGTAATTTAGTTTGAAACAATATCAAAATAAATCCAAAAATTCTTAAACATTTCTAGAAATAACTAGCTTTCAGTGTCTTTCCAACCCCACAAATTTCGAAGAGATCTGACTTATGTAGAGGTCAAAACTAACATTTAAAGTTATATAAAATCAGAGTGCAGACTGTTTTGATCCCCTTCCACTATGTGAATTTTTAAAATTCGTAAAGAACGAATTTTTCCAAATAAAAGGTTTTGCTAGAAAGATGGTTTGAAATCCTACTATCAGACTGGATCTCAAGATTTTTGGATGCATAATTTGACGACAATAAATTTTTTAAAATTGTCAACAATTTCTGGCCGGATTTTCAAATCTGACTTTGGTGTGTTTAAATAGTTTCGAAGTTAAAACACACACCAGAGAAAGAAAAAAATTTCTTTTTCTCAAATTCAAATTTGAAAATTTGAATTCGAATTTATATATATATTTTTTTTTCTTTTTTCCTTTTTTTTTAACCTAAGAAAGTAATAAAGAGAGGATGAAGAAAATACATGTGGTCTTCACCATGGGTCGATGCGTGCACGGATCCTCGTCTTGACCTACAATCAAAACAAACAGAAGTTAAGCAAATCCAAATCTAAACTTGCACGTTGCCTCCTCGGCAACGGCGCCATTTCACAGGTGTAGAAATCGCGAGTTTTTGGAAAACGTCATAGTATAGTCACGAAATCCCCTTGACAAAAACATTTATAATATCAAAACTCGATGGATTTTATTCCTTTGAAAACTTGAGTCCAGGTCGTCCATCTCTAGGAGGTGTGAAAACAAGTCAAGATTTGAATCGGCTTAATCTAACCTAAATCTAAGCTAACCTAATTTTTTTTTTTTGCCTTTTTGTGTTTTTGATTTTTATTTTGAAAAGCGATAAGCAAACAGACTTGAAGACAATCACAGAAGCGATGATCACACAATATTATTCATGCATAGAATACTCAAAATAATGTCACACAATATCTATACTAGAAAGCATTTAAATAGAAGAAATCCCTCACACCAGGAAGGTGCCACTAGGGCCATCGGCCTTGTGTGAGGGTGTAGGCTAGACCTTGGGTATGCAAACCCATCTACACACCTACCAACAAAAGATGGCCGGCCACAAGAGGTTATGGGTAAGCCTTCATGGCCGTCCTAAAAGAAGAAGAAAAAGAGGGTGTGTCCTCTCTATGGAGAAGAAAGGACACGCCCAAGTGAAGAGAGGAGAAGAGGTTGTTGCACCCTAGTGCTCTCCTTCTTCTTGCTGCCCACATGAAGATGCCTTGAAGGAGCTTCTTCTTTAGCCATCCATGGAGGGGGCCTTGGAGGAGGAGGATGGCCCTAGGGTTCTGGAGGGTGGAAGGGTGTCGCAAGTGGGAGGAGAATGGATGGGAGAGTGAATGAATTTCGTGGCTCTCTTTTCTCCTTGGCTTTTATGGGAAGGCCTCTCCATTTCAAATGGGTCACCATTTTTGGTGTTTCCCAAAATAGCAAGTGCCACCAACGTAGGATCTAGGTTGGTGACCAACTAATGAGGGCTAGAATGGGCAAGTGGGATTTAGGAAAGTCTATGTATGCGTAGGTGTAATTTTCGTGGAGTAGGGTAGTGGGTTTGGTGAATCTAGGTTGGGTTAACCTACATTAAGTGGGTGTGGACCTAATTAGGCTCAGGAAAGTTTAATCGCATAGGAGTGAACCTAGTTAGGCCTAGGTCAAGTCTGATTGGATGTGTGCATGTGATTAGGCTAGGGTAACCCTAATAGGTATGAGTCAATTAGATCTTGGGTGGATTTAATTGGGCTCAGGTGCACCCAATTAGGATGGGATGTTTCAATTGGGTTAGGGATAGGATAAGTATGGCTATGGATAGTGGACTAGGCTTAGGAGGTCTCTAATTAGGTTTCCTAGGGTGTCCGGTGGGGTTCGTAGGTTAAAATAGACAAGATCAGGTTTCTAGCACCAAAATCAGGAACCCAACAACAGTATCAGACATCCAAGATAGTGGTCAAACGTCTTATACTACAAAATAGGATGTTTGGACAATAAATTGGATGTCCAATTTTGTGTTAGTATGAGTTTTGGCTTCCTGGATTGTTATTCTACAGAAATCAGACGTCCTAAAAGGTGCTGGAGAGTGGGTCGTAGGTTTTCTAAGGTGGGTTTTGGTTCCTAAGTGTTTGGGAGAGGGATAGGGTGGATAAGAACAAGGATAGTGCCATCCATGTTTGGGTTTTGAGGCTAAGGTGCCCTAATGGAGGTTGTTTTGGATTTGGGAAGGTTGTCCTAGGGTTTCTAAGGGTAGGAATAAGACTATCCTCCTCACTCCTCTTATCTGGATCAGTCTTCTTCTTCCTTTATTGCTTTATTCCACTATCTCCTTCATCCTAGATCACTTTATTATCTTCAAATAGCAATAAAAACTATTAACTGGCAGGATATCTCATCTTATTCTAAATAGACTGATGCAATGCATGATATGCAAGATATGAGTGCAATATCCACAATTTAAGCTAGGTTCAGACATTATTTAGGTTGATTAGAAACCATGATTGCTGTGCAATCACCTACTCTCTTCCCCCACTGAGTCAGTCAATAGGATATTCGTCAACAACCTCTGGTGACTTCTACCTCCCTTCCTTCAGACTTCTCTGAAGTTCTAGTCATCTCCTAATCTCCACCTTCCTCCGCAGCACCTAAAGACAAGGTTGCGCCGCCATCTTCTTCCTTTCATTCAATGTATTCCTCTCCGTCGGAGCTCTTCCTCAGCCCTCTGGTTTCTTCCTCTGTCACGATCCTTCGACGGAGTCCTCTACCCCCTTTGTTCAGGTAATAATAGAATTAAGACTATAGATTACTATAGATTAGTTTAGCTTAGTTAGTTAGTAGTGTAGCTTAGTTAAATGTCTCAATTTCCGACGTCTTCCTCAACTCCGATGAGTTCTTTGAACTCGTCAGGAGCCTATTTTTGTCTTTTAAATCCATTGATCACACTCCACATCTTCTCGCAATCATTTCTACTTCATTAATTACATGATTATATCACCTTATTGCCTAATCCCACTACACCTCCACTGGAGACCTTCGCTATCCATGGTGGAGGTCTTGTGGCTTAAATCACATCTATAAGGAGCCCTTCATCACTTCTCCACAACTACAGGGCCTCAATCTCACTTTCAATTAGACAAATTAATGCTTAAACAGAAAACACCTAATTCTACTTCAACCTCCTAAGCTCGCTGTCAATGGCGGCTCAAAATGAGTTCTTCCACATAATTACACAGTCACACATCATCACCTAACCCTAAGTAGCAATTCCCCTCACTAAATTGAGAGCGAGAAGTGTTGTTGAGTTTATCCGAACTCAAGATTGATTCCTACTAAATTCTTGGTTTATTCATATATAAGTTCATCACTTGCAGCAATTGACCTATTCTTGTGGTTCCTTGCAACCTCAAGAACCTTTTAAGACCATTCCTAGTTGGTTTCATGAGATTTGACCTTCAATCACTTATCTCAGCCTTCACTAGAGCTCCGACCAGCTCTGGCAAGTCAAATTTGAGCTTCAGCATTTGAAACTCCTTGAGAAGCTCCAAATCACTTCTCTGTGATCATGGGAACAAGAATCAACAATTAAGTTTGTGTTTTAATGAGGATTACTCTCTATTGGATATCATCTTCCTCAGCTTCGGCAGAGCTGAGGAGATCTCTTCAGATCAGTTCTGATCCTAGCAACAGGCCTAGAAGCTTCAGTAGAACTTTAGGAGGCCAAAATGGTATTCAGATATGGCTGAGAACTATTGAGCTAATCTGTCAAACAAACCCATTTTTGAGCTCAGGCGATGAAGCTTGAGAGTACTCAAGGAGTGCTCAAAACACAATTTTGAAGTGTGCAATAGACCCCTTGAGTTGATTTTGGTTTGATTATGCTTTTAATTTGATTTTGCGAGCCTTAAATTAGAAAGTCAAATTTAAGGCAACTCTGAGTTTGATTCAAGGTGTATGGTTTGAATCTTTGATTTGTGAGGTTTATTAAGATCCTGAATCACTTGTGAGCAATTTAGAATTGATGAGATGTTATGCCATTCAGATTTGTTTGGGTTTCCATCTTCTGAATAGTTTGGGTTCTAAAAGGAACCCAACACTATTCCTTGCACCTGTGTTGAGATTTGGAGCTCAAAACTACTCGGATTAGTCCCTTTTAGTTCACTAAATCAGTTTAGATCAATTCTTGATGACTTAAACTATATCCTGATTGGATTTAACTCTGAATTAGAGGTTCTGAACTGGAGATTCGAAGCTCTTGAGCTTTTGAAGCCCTTCAGGCATTTTCAAACATCTCTCTCTTTTTAATCTATGCAAAATTCTTCACCGAAGCATCTTAGACCATCAATTTAGAGGTATTTCCTCTCTGCAAGTCAATGACCTGAGAATTAACTCTCTAAAACACATCGTAGGCATGGCAACTGTGCTATGTGTCTCCTTTAGATCGATGGATCAAATCTGATCCATTGATCAAATTGATGATAAAATCAGATAGAGGAAGCTAAGAACTTTCCATCGAGCCTTTACTTGCTCGATTTGACCATCGGAGTCATCTGGAATCAAGCTTTGAAGATCTGACTGGATGCAGCAACGATGAAGGAGAAGCGGTGAGTTTTGTCCCACATTGGGAGTTCGTGTGTAGTCGTGCTGGTATAATATGAAAAGGTGAACCCAACTCTTCAGTCATTAAGCATTGGGTGCACCTAATCTATTTGAGCATCTGATCCTTCAAGTGCGTGTGCGTGAACGTGTATGTGTGTGTGCACAGGCATGTGTCTATGTGCATGGGCCCGGGTAGGCAAGTGTGTGTGGGCCTATGATGGGCCTGGTACTGTGCATTGGTTAAAATTGATAAGAGTCCACCTAAAAAAAATTAGGTTGGGCCTCGAGTACGTCTGATCCTACCCCTTACAGGGTGCTGCGTATCCCTATTGAGCTCGGAAAACTATGCGATCGAAGTTGGTTTCAAAAAACCCATCGTTGTAGTTCAATTTGCGAAGAAATCCGTCAACAAATAAATTTATACTGAAATTCTAAGAATTTCGGGTCGAACACAGGGAGGCAGACGTTCGATTTAAAATTGCATTTGTTTAATTGTCACAAAGCAAGTTAGCTAGTCGAATTGAATGTAAACTATCTACTTAAAGAATAATAAATAGAAGACAGAGAGAGAATACTACAAATAAAGATAAAAGAGAGATAGAATAAACATGGAATTCATTATCACAAGTTCATGTTCATTACAATTACAACTATCCACTACACTAGAAAGTAGGAAATCTATACTAGAAAGCAGAAAATCTATTCTAGAAAGTAGTAAAAGAGAAGATAGAGAGAAGTTATCCTCCTCGACGACTACTTGGAGGACGAGCCGAACGGGACGACGCCTGGAAGTCGAGGGATGGAGCGGGAAGATGGACGAAGCAGAAAGAAGCGGGAACGAGGCAACACATCATCATCGTTGCGAGATCCACTTCCAGAATGGGGATGAGAAAATTGGATTTTGGCTCTAGAATATCATCCCGGGTGTGGGACAAACTTTTCTTGAGCTTTGGAGAGGGAGAGAAGTAAAGGAAGGGATGAAGAAGTGGAGATCGGGTCTCCTTTTATAGTTGTAGGAATCGAGGGCAAATTTGTCAATTCAAGCTTAAAACATTAATATCAGGTCTTTAGTGATGAATTTATCCGTCACTAAAGGTCTGATTGTGGCCGACATGCCTGCGCCGCACGTGCCTCCCCAATGTCCTCGCCCAAAACACCCGTACACGTCTTTCAAATCTTAGCCATCCGATCGCGAGATCGGACGGCTCATATTTCTCCTCACGCTCCTTCGTCTGCGCCTTCACTGCGCGCCTACATGCAATTGACCATGTGCGCTATGCGTCAGATCTCGTGTGCACGCTATTGGCCAATCCGCGTCACCCACAGCCAATCGCACGGTCGCGATTACTCGCCCACACACTACGGATGGCTAGTCGAACACGCGTTGCGCGCTCATGCAATGTTGCTCAACTACTGTGCTACGGCACTTACTTTGTCACGGTTTTGATTTCAGGCACTTGTGCTCATGGCCGTTCGATCAAGATCCAACGACCCAGATTGTCTGTGCCCTTCGCCTTAAGAGAGTGTGAGCGGCTCATCTAGGTCATTCCTGGCCGTTGGATCAAGATCCAACGGCTAGGATTGAGCGGTGGAGATCCTTTGGAGATGTAGCAGCGATCCTTAGGGCAAATTGAGCTGCTGGGATGGCACCACGTGGCGCCATCTTGGTCGTCCATCTTTTGTGTGTTGTAGATGGTGCCACGAATGTCGGATTGGATCGATTTTCACGTCATTAGGCTGCGATCATCGATCCAAATCCATCCGAGCAGTCGGATTTGTCATCTAAAGTGCGAATTGGCACCATCTTGGCCCTTGATCTTTAGGCTTCCTCGATCTCTATCTAGTGCTACAGATGTCTGATCAGAGCGATCTTGGAGTCATTGAACTACAATCATCGCCCTGGTTAGATCCGTACGGTTGGATCTTCAATCCAAGGCCTCGATAAAAGGTCACCCTATCCCTGACCATAAAAGGAGACAATTACTATACAATCTATACAACTTGACCTAAATGCATGATTATGCATGTTATGCAATATTTATAATGTATGATGCTAATATGACACTAAGAACATGCATTAATAGACATTTTTTGCTATTTAGATGTATGCACATCACACCCCCATTCCTATCTTTTGCTAGTCCCTAGCAAAAACTACATGCTATTTATAAAAGAATTATGGTTAAATTACTCGGGCACAAGTCATTTTCAACATTAAGATATTTTTACTTAGATCCTGAACTTTCAAAAACACAATAGCGCCCGGGTATCTGCTAAAATGCAGACTGCCTCAAGCCCTCGCCTTATTCAAAGAAAGATCTCTTTTTCTCCTTTTTCTTCTTTTCTAATTTTTTTGGATTTTTGAGTTTAGGGTTACAGAGCGGCTTTCTACGACCACTCAACCCACCCAAGACTTGATGAGAACCCTAATTTTTTAGCATCTTTTTGTGAAAGTGATAGACTCATTGATCGGCAATTAAAATGGATTTTGGGTTTCTACGCCCCTAGGTGACCTTAAAAAGAATTCTGCCTAAAGGTCGATCTATACAACCGGTAGCTTTTTCCCAACTTTTCTTTTTATGGGGTCAACATAAGGGTGAATCCAGTGTATATCTCCCTGGCTTATTCTACTTCTTCGCTTCTTCCTAATTATTTTAGAAATTTGACGTGCATTTCTTGAGCTGAGTTTTGGACAACCTACCAATGGGCTGTTACCCAAGATAACTTGCCAGCCATACTCGTGCGGTGAAGTGTGGTTTATTTCTTTTGTTTTCTTTTCTCCTTTTCTTTTTCTTTTTCTTTTCTCTTTTTTTTTTCTTTTTGGACTTTCTTTTTCTTTTTTTTTTTAAGTAGGTGGCTTCCCTGGTCTGAGATTTACCTGAAGGCAGCTGGAAAAGAATGGTCCAATGGCTGGGCTCTAGACAACCTACCTATGGGCTATTACCCACAATAACTTGCCAGCCATACCACCCTAGAAGGTTTATTAGCTACCCAATTTCCATTAAAACCGTCGAACAACAAGTCAGTGACGAATAGTGTGTAGATGCTTTAGACTAAAAGTTCCCTCAAATCAAAGAGTAGGTTGATAAATTGTGTATTTATCACCCAAACTTATTTTAAAAAATTAAGATAGAATTCAGGATGGCAAGGACTAGATACTCAAATCCACATTTTAGTGGATACCTGGGCTGATTAAGCCCAAAGACCTAAAGGGTCTTAGTGTTCAAATCCCACTATAATATTTCCTACGATTGAAAAGTTCTAATGCCCAAGTATTCTTTCCTTTTTTTTTTCATAAATAAATAAATCAATAGAAAACAAAAAGAATCTACGGAGCTGACAAAATAATTCAGTGATGAATATCCACCCCCCATGCCTATCTAATGCAATGTCCTCATTGTATTAAAAAGATATGGAACAGAGTGGAGTAGAGTAAAAAGCACCTGAATTACGTGAATAACGGGTCCACTCTTAGATGAAAAGAACCATATATGTGCTGAAGTTATTACCTTCAGCAAGGCACCCTATACAAATAAAGAAGAAATAAAGTATTCACAGGTGCAGGTTAGAATCAGAATAAAATGATTCACCTCAAGACCTGCTAGCAGATGTCCACTGATGTGGACTAGATTGTGATGCAGACCCGTACCCCATGGTCGAGTATAAATAAGGTTCTGGATAAAAATTATCCAAAACCTGAAGTCAATATGCAAGTGGGGTCGGGACTTCGATCTGCAAGGATGCAACCCAAGACCAAAAAGTCAGGTTACAAAAAAATCAAGCTCAAAAGAATAATCAATGAATGTGTGCTTGGGTTGGACATCCTCAGAGTCAAAGATGTCATAAGGGTCTTGGTAGAAGGTTGGGAGTTTTAGACAAATTGGAACCCTTAGACACAATCTTTTACTTCCTCCAGAATTGGCTTCCCAAATCAATATTTCCCAACTCCTATCTTCCTCATTCAAGATTTCAAATTCCGGAACCTCATGCATGTTAATCATCCCATCTAAAATTCCCAAGTCTAAAAGATGTGACTGAATCAGAATTGACTTGGGTCTAGTGATCTCAAAAATAGGATCGTCAGTAAGCTCAAAAGGGTGTAATTGAGGAATGGGGATTGAATTAAATCCTTCATGAAATCAGAATCTGAATCCACCATGCGAGCCCCAACAGGATCAAGTTCTTCAATTTCAGGGCCATCAAATGATTTATCAAATTCTTTAGGCCTAGTTGTCTCACTAGAATTGTGCTATGTAAACTCATGTGAGACTTCGCATAATGATTCTTCATCTTCAGAATCAAAGAAATCTGAATCCTCATTAATGTATGTCTCAAAATTATCAATCACTTTCTGATCTATAGAGACATACATTTACTTGTATCCCAGCTCAGGGATCACCAGTGAAGAAATCAAATCATCCTTATTTGATTGCTCTAGAACAACTTGGGTCAAACCCAGTCTTGTAACCCGTGTCCCCCCCAATAAGTGCCTAAGCAGGTTCTGACATTAGCTCTCCTGAAAAGGGTTCATCCTAGGAATCATCCCAAGATTGAACTAAAGAAAGCATAAATCTCATCCTCAATATCGATAATTTCCCAAGTAAAAACTCACCCGGGCCCCTCTCCTTAACATCCTGGAGCCAATCCAATAGATACTTGTTTAGATCATCAATCATTTCAATTAGGGGCTTCGATTCTTCAATGCAAGGTGTTGGCTGAGCTTCTAAAGATTGTATAGTGTTCCTCAAGTTAGCCAACACCCTTTCTTGGACCTGGTTAACCTGAACCACATGGTTTGGTTCAGGGTGGGGTGGGTTTGGGTTCAGTGCAGGGGTGATGTAAACACATTTATTAAAGGTAAAATGCCTATTCATGCATTTTCTAGGCTTAGATTTGCATTTCATGTTATAAATATTTCATAGCATGCATCATTCTGCATTTAGAGTAATTGTATATAATTTAGGTTAATTGCATCCTTTTTGTAGTTAGGAGAGAAGGATATTTATTTTAGAACCTCGAATTAATGATCTAACCACACAGATTTGATCAACACGATGATCGGAGTCCAACGCCTCTGAAATCGCCTCGATCGGAGTCCCGGAGCACCATATGCAGTCCGAGGAAGATCAACGGCCAAGGGACTAGGAGACATAATTCTAAGCTTCAAATGATAAATCTGACCACGCAGATGGATTCGAATCGACGATCACAGCCTAACGGCGCAAAAATCGACCCAATCCGACCTCTATAGTAGCCCCTATAACAAGAAGATGGACGACCCAGATTGCGCCACGTGGCACAACCCACGTGCTAGCACACGCATGCAGCACCGCACGCGCGTAGCAACGCGGGTGCGCATGCGGATGCACAGGCGCACATGCGTACAGCGCAGTGCAAGGCCAACGCGTAGGCGACGCGCGCGCGGCAAGGCAAGAGCACGGCGCTAGCACAAAGTGAGCTGGACCTACAGCGACGCATGAGCTGGACTTACAGCGACGCTTACAGCCGTTGATAATTCATCGCATGCCAGCAAAGCAAGCTATGGGCACTAGCGGGCATGAGCTGCCTACAGCAACGTTTCCAGTGATGGCCTGGATTGCACTAATGGTCCCATAGCTATTTTTGCCTCTTCTCCTCCACTATAAAAGGACCTACACCCCCTCCCTTCCAAGCGATCTCTACCTACTCTACTCCCACCTACTCCTAAGCTCTAGCAAGCCTACCAACGCTCCATTAGAGCTTGTTCTCAAGCTCCCAACGTGCCTATTAGTGTAGCGAACCTCTGCCCCACCAAATACTCCTCCAACTTCCTATCTCCCTTCATAGCTCACCTTGGAGCCGTCCTCTCACCTCCATTCCAGTAGCAGATCATCTCCGTCTTCTCACCTCCATTCCGAAGCCATGTCAAAGGTTTCCTCAATACGACGTCCTCCGACATCTCACCTCCGTCGTCCCAGTCCTCACCTCCTTCGTCCGAGCTTTCGCCAGGCGCCGTCGTCTCACCAAATAGCTAATTCAGGAGATTTCCTCTCACCTCCCTCTCTTTTTATGCTTTTATAGTCCATTGTAATCGACATTGAATTGATATATATATCATATTTGTTCCATTTCTGTCTTGTGATACATTTGCTTGTTTTCTTCTTACAAAAATACAAAAAAAAATATCAAAGCCCTAAAATACCAAAAAGAAATGAATCACCTAAAGTAAACATCACCTCCCTGTGTTCGACCCAGGACTCTCTTGGGGTTTCAGTATAAATTTTATCTGATCGACATGTTTTGCAACTGCGACGAGGGGTTACCTGTAACCTCGATTTGTAACACACGAAACACGCATGACCATTTTGGTGCCATTGCCGGGGAGGCAACGAAATTTACTTTATTGTTTATTGTGTTTCTTTACATTTACATAGCACTAACCCTACTTGTCTTTGATCTACTGTCATGCAGGTACCCTAGCATGGAGATCCAAGTGCGGTTGACCGGAGTAAAGTGCAGGTAGAGTGTTTTGTGAGTGTCCCCCACACCACCCCCACCTTAGTTTTCTTTTCATAACCTAATAACTTAAACCCAAATCAAGTTAGGTGCTTTTTATAAACTCTAAGATAGATTTGGTTGTTTGTTTACCACCTCCACTCACCTCACCATCCACATAAAAAATAAATAAATAAATAAGTGTTATCTGATTGTGGGATTTTCTGAAAGCTACACACTTAACACCCACAACTTCTTATCCTAAGGCACACAATCACTTTGATTCTACCACTTAACCGAGATCTGACCTGTAGACCTGGTACACTTCAACTAAATACACATAAGTGAGAAGAAATCTGAATAGGTTAAGCATTCTTGTGTGCCTTAACAAGTGGTACAATAGGCCAATGATTGAGTTGTTTGGGCCGCACCACTCAACTAAAACTAAGCCATCAAGTAGCTTGCCACTTAAGGTTGATTCTAAGGGCTGAACCAGGCACTCTACATTATTTTTTATTTTTAAAGGAATATATCATCACCTGTGCTTTCAAACCTTGGAGTGTTCTACTAAACCTTGATTGAACCAACCTAAGAATTAAACCCTAAAAGCTACTAAACAAGGTTAAATCCTAAAAGACACATCATCAAATAACCTTGTTTAAGAACCCTGGTTGTGCATGCACACACATTTTAATTGATCATTAAGGGCAAAACCCATCTAAAGGGCCCATCACATTCCTGAAGCACCATTGTCCCAAGCCTAACTAAAATTGATTAGATGTTGGCCCTAAGGACTGGTTCGCTCGTCGGGATCCAGATTGAGATTGTTCACGATTAACCTGCTTATACTAGTCAATCTGATGTCTAGCTAGGGGAGTAGCGTCAAACGACCACGGTTGGGGGGTACACTAGGAACCGGAGGTGCAAGCCAAAGGAAGAACCTTCTCCCCAGTCCCTCCTTCTAACTGGTTGGATTGCCTAGACATAAGTAGAGTAAATTGTTTATAATCTTAGGACGGCTTCTGAGAGTCTGTAGACCTTTAGGCTACCCAAACTAAGGACAGGCTTGCATTTTTGTATTGCAAGGCTCCTTTCTCTTCTGATTTCCCTCCTTACTTCACCATGTACCCTTCCACATCCTACACATATTTCCCATCCTATCCTCCTACCACCACTTATCCCCAAGATGATTACTATTCTGACTTGACTTGTAATTACCCATCCACTAGCCGGGATGACTTTGATTAGGGATACGAATCTAGACCTCAATGTCCAGGGCCTAACCCTGGACAACAAGACTATGATTATTATCCTTCCCAGAGCTACAATGATTATAGATCTTCATCCTTTGATCACCAAACCAACCCGATCTACAATCAGGAAGGATAATGATTATAACACCTACCCTCCCCAGTATTCCACTGAAAATAGGTCATCACCCTTCTTTGAACAACCCGAGACGACCAACAATTAGGGAGGAACCCGAGAACCTCGACATTTTAACTCCCCTAAATTTAACCCAAAACCACCCAAACCTGAACCGAACCAGTCGGTTTAGGTGAACCAGATCCAGGATAGGGTGTTGGCTAATTTGCGAAACACTATACAATCGTTAGAAGCTCAGCCAACACCATGCACTAAAGCACTAGAGCCTATGATCAAAATGATTGATGAACTTAATACTTTTCTATTGGATTTGCTTCAAAGTGTTAGGGATAGGGACCTGGGTGAGTTTCTTCTTAGGAAATTGTCAAGGTTGAGGATGAAATTTGTGGTTGCACGAGTCAAATCTTGGGATGATTCTCAAGATGAACCCTCTTCAGGAGAGCCAATGTTTGAACCTGCTCAGGCACCTGTCGGGGGGGATACATAATCTGAGATTGGAGATGACCAGATTGGTCTAGAGCAACCCTTTGAGGATGAATCGATTGATTCACCCGAGATCCTCAAGTTAGGAAACGAAGAAAATTATGTCTCCTTGGATGATGAAATGACTTGTGATGTTGGGACATATACAAATGAGAATCATGAATTCTTTGATTTTGAGGGTGAGGAATCTCATAGTGAAGTCTCACTTAAAGCTTTAGGAGAATGATTTTAGTGAGACATACGGGCTCGAGGAGTATGACAACCAATTTGGTAGCCCGACTACTGAAGATTCTGATTTGGTTGGGGCTAACTTGGAGGATCCAATACTTGACAACTCAATTAGTAGCCCCATTCCTCAACCACACCCCGAAGAGCTGAATGAACATACTTTTGAGATCATTGTGCCCAAGTCAATCCTGATTCAGCCATAATTGTTGGACTTGGGTACTTTAGATGGGTTGTACAATGATCTGGAGGTCCCGAAAACCTTGATTTCAGAGGATAGGAAGTTGGAAATGAAAATTTGGGAGGTTAATTTTGAGGGAAAAACAAGTATGGATATAAGGGTACCTATTGACCTGAAACCACCTATCTTCTATACGAACCCTTATGATATCTTTCACGTGCGACCCAAGCCTGGAATAACTTATTATTTTTCTGAGCTAGATGTTAAGTGGACAACCGCACCTATTGAACCATCTTTACCCATTGTTCGACACTTTGGTCTTGAGTTGCACACCACTAAACCACAGGCCCAGCCCCGCAAACACAACAACCTTCAGTTCTGAGTGATTTTCATCCAGAACCTGAGAACCACTTGACCCTGGGGCATGGGTCAGCACCATAATCTCATCCACATCTGTGGACATCTCCTACGGACGAGTTTCAGGATCAATATTTTGATTTTGATTCTAAACCGCACTTGTGAATTCTCAATTTCTTCTTTGTATGTATGTTATACCTAGCTGAAGGCATTAAACTTGGCACATGTGTATACACTCTTCTCTTTATGGAGCTGATCGGATTTTCGTGACACTCAAGTGATGTTCTATTTACTCTGCCCTTTTCATGTCTTTATTTTTACAAAAAGGACATTACATCATTTAGGCATGGGGGGGTGAATAATCAATTCCTGAAATCATTATGTTAACTTTGTAGAATTTCTTTTAGTTTCTTATAAAATTAAAAAAAAAGAAAATTTGAAAATTTGAAAAAGAAAAAAAAAAGGCAAAGAGAACTTAGGCATTTGGAAGTTATTAACTTTAAGAAATGATACGAGAGGACCTAAACACTTAGACTCTTCAGGTCTTCAGGCTTAATTAGCCTAGGTGTCCACACAAATGTGGACTTTCTCAAGTCCTCGCCAATTCAAATTCATTGGTAAATAATTTGGGATGATAAGTATGCGACTTATCAACCCACCCTCTGATTTGGGGGGACTTTAAGCCTAAGCATCTACACACATTTTTTTTGCACTGACTCACTTTCCGACGGTTTTTACGGAAATTAGGCAGCTAATGAACCAACTTAGGTGGTACGGCTGGCAAGTTGTCGGTGGAACAGCTCATCGGCCGATTATCCAGAGTCCAGCCACAAGACCATTTTCATTGTATTGCCTTTAAGTAAATCTTAGATCAGAAAAGCCACCTACTTAAAAAAAAAGAGAAAGAAAAAGAAAAGAAAAGAAAGGAGAGAAAAAAAAACAAATAAAATCACACTTCACCGCACGAGTATTGCTGGCAAGTTGTCGGTGGTAATAGCTCATCGGCCGGTTGTCCAGAACCCAGCTCACAAAAAAAAATGCACAATAATTTTCAAACACTTAGGGAAGAAGTGGGGAAGTAGAATAAATCGGGGAGATATACACTGGGTTCGCCTCTGTGTTGACCTCATAAATAAAAGAAGTAGGGAGAAAGCAACTGATCATAAAGATAAACCTTTAGGCAAGGTCACCTAGGGTCGAAGAAACTCAAAGTCTGTCTTAACAGCCATTTTTTGAGCCTATCACTTTTTCACAAAGATGCTTAGTACTTAGAGTCCTTTTCGAGTCTTAGGTGGGTCGGATAGCCATAAAAAGTTATCCCAGAACTCTCAAACTCCAAAAGTACAAAAAAATTAGAAAAGAAGAAAATAAAAAAAATATATCTTCCCTTCTCAAATAAGGCAAGAACTTGGGAAGTTTGCATTCTGGCGGACACCTGGGTACTGTTGAGTTTTCATAATTTAGGACCTTAGTTGAAATTTTTTATTGTTAATAAACGACTTAGGCTTAAGCAATCTAATCCAAATTCTGCTTTTATACATAGCATATAGTTTAATTTTACTAGGGACTAGCAAAAGATAGGCATGGGAGTATGATGTAAACAAATTTATTGAGGGTAAAATGCCTATTCATGCATGTTCCTAGGATTAGATTTGCATTTGAAGTTATAAATATTGCATAGTATGCATCATTCTACATTTAGAGTAGTTGTATATAATTTAGGTTAATTACGTCCTTTTTGTGGTTAGGAGAGAATGATATTTATTTTGGAACCTTGGATTAACGATCCGACCATACGGATCTAATCAAGACGATGATCGGAGTTCAACGCCTCTAAAATCACCTCGATCGGAGTCCCATAGCACCATATGCAGTCCGAGGAAGATCAACGACCAAGGGACTATGATACATAATTCGAAGCTTCAAATGATAAATCCGACCGTGCGGATTGATTCAGGTCAACGAACGTAGCCTAACGGTGCAAAAATTGACTCAATCCGACCTCTGTAGCAGCCCCTACAACAAAAAGAAGATGGACAGCCCAGATTGCTCCACGTGGTGCAAACCAGGCCGCCAGCACACGCACCCAGCAACGCACGCATGCAGCAGCATGAGTGCGCACGTGGGCGTGCAGGTGCGCATGCGCACAGTGCAGTGCAGCGCCAGCGCGTGGGCTCGCACACATGGCAAGGAAGGAGCGCGGCGTCAGCGTAGCGTGAGCTGGACCTACAGCGACGCATGAGCTAGACTTACAACGATGCTTATAGCCGTTGATAATTCATCACATGATAGCAAAGCCAACTGTGGGCACTAGCGGGCATGAGCTGCCTACAGCGACGTTTCCAGCAATGGTCTGAATGTCACTAATGGTCCCATACCTATTTTTGCCTCTTCTCTTCCACTATAAAAGGACCTTGATTGCGCAGTAATCATAGGTCTTAATTGACCTAAATTAGGCTAGGACTTAGTATAACTTAAGGTTATTCATGCATGCATACGCATTATCTGCATCTTTACTGCTTTCCTTTAGCTATGCATAAAATAATGTTATAATGTGCTGATTAACTGCATTATGTCGATTGCAGGGAATAAGCTGATCAGGAGCTGGATCTGAAGCTGGATCAGGAATAACGGGAGTTGTAGCAGAGCTGGAGCAAAAGGCCTAGTTTAGATGTAGAAATAATAATGTAAGGGGGTTAAAGGTTTTCTATTCTATTAAGTAGAAATAAAGCAGTAAAATGTGAAGAGCATAGGTCCATCCTAGCCCTAGGATAGCTTAGAGACTTCCCCAAGCCTTAGCCACCCTTAGATTAGGTCACAACACCTTAGGAAGCCCTAAAACCCTAGTTCCAACCCTTCTCTGGACGTCCAGATAAGTTTTAAGACATCCAGGACCCTTAGCCAACTCCCGCACACTTCAAACCCACCTCTGCAGTGTTATTGGACGTCCAGACACTTTGTCAGACGTCCAATTTCTACAGAATACCCAAAACAGAACCCAAAATCCTTCCTGACTCTGATTGGACGTCCAGACAACAAGTCTGGACTTCTGATTTTTGAGTATAAGACGTTTGATGCTATAATTAAATGTCTGATACTACTCTCCAATTCCTGTTTAGAGATTTAAGCCTTGATCTTGGATCTCTAGGTCCCTAAACCCAATTCCAACCCCATAGGAACCTAAATTAAGGTGTCCTAACCCTAGTACATCACCTCTAAACCTCCCTAAGGACCTAATTAGGTCCTCACTAAACCTAATTGACTTGGATCTTAGTCAATTCCATCAGCCTATTCAATTGGACTCATTGAGTCCAATTAAGCCCTGATCTCAGCACACACTGTCCAATTGGACTCAGTGAGAGTCCAATTGACCTAGACCTGACTTAATTGAGTTGTTTTACTCTCAATTAAGTTTTCACACACCCAATTAAACTTGTATTAAGTTTAATTGCACTTTACCTTAGTGAATTAGGGTTTATAACACTAATTTGAGACCTACCTTGACCTAAACCCACTAGAACCCAACCTAATCAACCTAGCCACCTAAGTTTCGACCCACACACACCATCCACATGAAAATATCTAGCCTAGAGTTCTCTAGAACTCTCTACCATGTGTGGTTGCCTTGGTTGCCAAAAATAGCAACCAAGAGCCATTCAATTTTTTAGATCCACATTTAGTGGATCTAAAAACCACCATCCACCCTCTCTCTCTCACTCTCCCACGAGCTCCCACCATAGGCCTCTCTAGAGAATTCCATAATTCTCTAGTGAGCTTCCCTTAGGTCTATAAAAAGACCCCTTCGGTGGCCATTTGCACCCATTCACTCCCTTGGCAATTGCTCTCCATTGGTGCCATTCACGCCACCTCCACTTAGCCACTCACTCCACCTCCACGAGCTCACTACCACCACCACGGAGGACACCATGCCAAGATGCTGGATCAACCCTACTTCTCTCCAAGGGTCGGCCTAAGTTACATTGGCTGCCCCTCATTCTCTTCTCGACCAATCCAAGGCCATCGGGGACCACCCCTGAATGCCCTCTATTCTTCTAGCTCTAGATCATGCTCTTCATAATTTTTATTGCTTTCATTTAGTGCTTAGTAGAGTAGTCTTACTTCTCCCCCAATGATGCATGCGAAATCCCCCCGTTGATTCTTGTATGCAATCGTTTTCTAGTAGTTAGATTTAATTTTAAGCATTCATGTATAAGGTTTCCTGTAGATTTCCTTGTGGAACAACTCTCCCATGATGAATGAAATTTCATTTTATATATCTATCTCTTATGTGTTTGAAATCACCTTGAGCTAAATGATTATCATATTTGCGTGATTTAAGTGCCTGTTCTTTAACCGCCTATATATTACGCACCAGCATGTCGTTTAAATAAAGTAGAGCGGCTTTAAGATCGATTTCAAAAACAAAAACAACGCCACCCAGAGACGAACAACCAGGACTCAAAGTCTCGTTATTTTCAAAACAATATCTTTGTTGGATCGTATTTCGCAACTATACTACGACGCTTTTATCAAAAATGTGATCTACGACCTCCCAACAGACCTACACCCCCTCCCTTCCAAGCCATCTCTACCTACTCTACTCCCACCTACTCCCAAGCTCTGGCAAGCCTGCCAACGCTCCATTAGAGCTTGTTCTCAAGCTCCCAAGGTGCCTATTAGTGTAGCGAACCTCTACCCCACCAAATACACCTCCAATTTCCCATCTCCCTTCATAGGTCACCTTGGAGCCATCCTCCCACCTCCATTCCGATAGCAGTTCATCTCTATCTTCTCACCTCCATTCTAGAGCCACATCAAAGCTTTCCTCAACATGATGTCCTCTTGCATCTCACCTCTGCCATCCTGCTCCTCACCTCCTTCATCCAAGCTTCTGCCAGGCACCGTCGTCTCGCAGAACAGCCGATTCAAGAGATTTCCTCTCACCTCCCTCTCTTTTTATGCTTTTATGGTCCATTGTAATCGCCATTGAATTGATATATATATCATATTTGTTCCATTTCTATCATGTGATACATTTGCTTATTTTCTTCTTACAAAAATACAAAAAAAATATCAAAACCCTGAAATACCAAAAAGAAATGAATCAAAGCACAGTTTTCACGTAAAGTAAACATTGCCTCCCTATGTTCGACTTGGGACTCCCTTGGAGTTTCGGTATAAATTTTATCTGATGGACGTGTTTTGCAACTACGACGATGGGTTACTTGTAACCTTGATTTCTAACATGGAAAACACGCACGACCAAGGGGAGTTAACGAATTGAGGATCTTGATACCCTCCCTGATAATAGGTCATTTCAGGTTGCTCATAAGGTGGTGATGACCAAAAGGTAGTGTATTCAAGGAAGGGTTAAGGATTAGTGTATCTTTCTTGATTGTAGATCATATTAGGTTGCTCAAATGAGGGCGATGATCTAACATCAGTGTAGCTTGAAGAAGGATAAGAATCAAAATCGTGGTGTCCAGGGTTAAACCCTGAACACGAAGGTCCAGAACTTTATTCCCAATCAGGATTATCTCAACTAGAAGATGGATGAGAATAAGTCTGGTTGGAATAATAATCATTTTGGAAATAAGATGTGTTAAGAGGATAAGAATGGGAAAGCGTGTAGAATGTGGAAGGATCCATGACAAAATGGGAGGAAGAAAGGTGCCCTACAATACAAACAAACCTATCCTTAAGTGGGCTAGCCTAAAGACCTGCTGACTCCTAGAACCCGTCTTGAAATAAATAAACGATTTGATCTACTTCTTTCTGGTCAATCCAACCAGTTAGAGGGAGGGACTGGGGAGAAGGTTATTCCTTTGGCTTACGCCTCAGGTTCCTAGTGTACCCCCCAACTGCAATCATTTGATTCTTCTCCCTTAGCTAGACATTAGATTAAATGATAGAAATAGACTAATAGAAAATAATCTCGATTTGGGCTCCGAAGAGCGAGTCCAATCCTTAAGGCCAACATCTACTCTGTTTTAATTAAGGTTAGGTTTGAATGTGCTTTGGAATGTGATGGGCCCTTTATCTGGGTTGTGCCCTTAATGATTGATTAATATGTGTGTGCGTGCACAACCAATGGTTTTCAAGCAAGATTATTTTTGGATTGGGTGAATTTTAGGGTTCAAATCTTGCTTAGTAGCTCTTAGGATTCAACTTTAGGTATATTCAATCAAGTTCAGTTGGCACACCAGGTTTTAAAAGCATAGGTGAAGATGCTTTCTTTTGAAACTTAAAAGAATGTGGAGTGCCTGGTAAATCCCTAAAAGTTGAACCTATCTGGTAGCTACTTGATGAGTTGATTTTAGTTGAAGTGGTGAGGCCCAAACAACTCAAATAATTGGCCTAATGCACCACTTAATTAGGAACATAAATGATTACCTAATCTGATTTCTAC
Source organism: Thalassia testudinum (assembly GCA_037157565.1). Classification (NCBI taxonomy): domain Eukaryota; kingdom Viridiplantae; phylum Streptophyta; class Magnoliopsida; order Alismatales; family Hydrocharitaceae; genus Thalassia; species Thalassia testudinum. Next base: position 562,925 of record JAZHRO010000034.1, on the reverse strand, counting down.
TCAATTATGTGTTTAAGTGTGTGTACCAGTTCCAAAGATCAGTTTACCGGTTGAGTTTGAATATCAGAAAAGGTTGTGTACCTCAGTGAGAGATTCTTTTTAAAAAAATTTTCTTATATATGCGATGGGTGAGGTGGGTGTAGGTGTCAAACAAACAATCAAAACTAACCTTAGAGTTTATGCAGGCTCCTAGGTTAATTAGGGCTTGTGTTATTAGGTGATGGAATGAAATCTAGTGGGTGGGGAGGTAGGGGCAAACTTATGAACCCTTCAACAGCACTTTACTCCAATCTACCGCTTTTGCTCGCCTTGTGAGAGTACCTACAATCACAATAAAAGAGGAGAAAAGTAACGTAAAAGATAAGTAAGGCAGGAAAATGTGAAAAATCAAATAGCGTCGCCTCCTCGGCAACGGTGCCAAAATGTTGAACGCGGAAAACTATGCGATCGAAGTTGGTTTCGAAAAACTCGTCGTTGTAGTTCGATTTGCGAAATAATCCGTCAATAAATAAATTTATACCAAAATTCTAAGAATTTCGGGTCGAACACAGGGAGGCAGACGTTCGATTTAAAACTACATTTGTTTAATTGTCACGAAGTAGATTAGCTAGTTGAATTGAATCTAAACTAACTATCTACTTAAAGAATAATGAATAGAAGACAGAGAAAGAATATTACAAATAAAGATAAAAGAGAGATAGAATAAATATGGAATTCATTATCACAAGTTGATGTTCATTACAATTACAACAATCCACTACACTAGAAAGCATAAAATCTATACAAAAAAGCGGAAAATCTATTCTAGAAAGCAGTAAAAGAGAAGATAGAGAGAAGTTATCCTCCTTGACAACTTCTTGGAGGACGAGCCGAATGGGACGATGCCTGGAAGATGGGGGATGGAGCGGGAAGCAGGATGAAGTAGGAAGAAGCGAGAACGAGGCAGCACATCATCATCGTCACAGGATCCACTTCCAGAGTGGGGATGAGAAAATTGGATTTTGGCTCTAGAATAGCATCCCGGGTGTGGGACGAGCTTTTCTTGAGCTTTGGAGAGGGAGAGAAGTGAAGGGATGAAGAAGAAGTGGAGGCTGGGTCTCCTTTTATAGTTGTAGGAATTGAGGGAAAATTTATCATTTCAAGCTTAAAACATTAATATCAGGTCTTTAATGGCGGATTTATTCGTCACTAAAGGTCTGATTGTGGCTAACATGCACATGATGCGAGTACCTCCCTGCCTTCCACACTCAAAATGCCCATGCACGTCTTTCAAATCTTAGCCCTCCAATCGCGAGATCGGACAGCTCAGATTTCTCCTCATGCGCCTTCGAATACGCCTTCACCGTGCGCCCACGTGCGATCGAGCGTGCACACTGTGTTAGATCGTTCATGAATGCTATTGGCTGATCCACACGGCCGAGAGCCGATCACCCGGTCGTAATTACTCACCTGTGTGTTGCGGATGGCAAGTCGAACGCACGTCGCACGCTCGCAGAACGTCGCTCAACCGTTGTGCTATGGTGCTTACTTTGTTGTGGTTTTGATTTCAAGCGTGTGTGCTCGCGGCCGTTGGATCAAGATCCAACGGCTAAGATCAAGTGGTGGAGATCCTTTGGAGATGCAGCGGTGATCCTTAGGGCTGATTGGGTGGCTGGGATGGTGCCACATGGCACCATCTTGGCCATTCATCTTCTGTGTGTTGTAGATGGTGCGTCAAATGTCGGATTGGACCGATTGTCATGCCGTTAGGCTGCGATCATTGATCCGAATCCATCTGTGTGGTCAGATTTGTCATTTGAAGTGCAGATTGGCACCATCTTGGCCCTTGATCTTTCAGCCTCCTCAATCTCTATCTGGTGCTACAGATGTCCAATTAGGGCAATCTTGAAGTCGTTGAACTCCAATCGTCCCCGTGGTCAAATCCGTACGGTTGGATCTTTGATCCAAGGCTCCGATAAAATGTTGCCCTATCCTTGATGAATGCCAGTTTATCATCATTTTTATGCATTAAAACAAACCTAGCTCTTAAGATTTTACTCCGCAAATGGGTTTTTGGGTTGCATTTAGGCATTCACTAGGTTAGGCATGCATTGCATTTTCTTTTGTTATTTTAATATGCTTTTGTGAGTGTTAGGGATGAACAGATAAACAGATCCCTAAAACCCTAGCACTCAAGAAAGCAATTGGTGAAGAAGGAGTTCAGACTAGCTAGAACTCAGCTTAATCCAGCTCACCACAGCTGGAACGTAGCTCACTTGAACTAAGGTTAGCTCATCCCAGCTCCATTCAGCTAATCTCAGCTGAATGGCAACTCAAGAGAGTTCAACTTAGCTAACCCTAGCTCAAGACAGCTCAGATCCAGCTCAACTTAGCTGAGTCTAGCTCATCTCGGCTCCCACTAGTCCACAGGGAGCTCTAGCTAGCTCAGCTGAGTTGACAGGAGTTCACCCTAGCTCAGATCCAACTACATCCAACTCCACTCAACTCCAGCCAGCTGAAGAAGAACTCATCCCAGCTCAGGAAGCTCAACTCCAGCTCCCGGGGACTCAGCTTAGCTCAACTCAGTTGAGCTAAGTTATCTTAGCTGCCTTAACCAGCTTGATCCTCCCCGGGAGCACTAGACCTAGCTCACCTCAGCTCATTATGGTAGAAGCCAGCTCACTTTAGCTTGGCTTAGCAGCTAGCAAAGAACTAGCAAGCTAGGCCAGCTAGAGTAACTCCATGCCAGCCTCTTCAGCAGCAGCCAGCTCCAGTTTCAGCTCCAGACTTCTCCTCCTCAGCTCCTCCCTCCAAACCCTAGCTCCAACACCTCCTCCTCTACTCCTCCATTAGCTAAGCTAGCTTAGCTTAGCTATGCTCCAACTTCCTTGGCTTGTACCACCCAAAAACCCTACCTAATAACTCCTCCTACTAGCTCCACCTACTTAGCGCCAACCTAGCCTACCCACCACCTCCAAAAGACACCTAAAAGTGGTGCCAAAACCACCCTAACTACCCCTTTGTTGGCACCACTTTTTCCTCCAAAAATCTCCTTCATCTCCACCACACATCTCCCCTTAAACCCATCTCTACCCTCCACAAAACCCCACCTTCTAGAAGCCTTAAAGTTGGTGCCAACCCATGGCACCTTTCCATGGTTGGCGCCACTTTAGGTGCCTCTTGACCAACCCTAACTACCCCCCTAGCACCCCTTAGGTGGCGCCAACCATCCTTAACCCTAGGATCATCTAACCACCTCCATCCAACCATCTTAGCCCTCCATTTCAAGAGGCACCTTAACCCCTCACCCTACCCTATAAAAAGACCACTACCCACCACCATTCAATCCATCCTTGGCTAGCAAATTCACTCTCATATTCCACCTAGAAGCCCACGTCCAAGAGAGAAGAAGAAGAAGAAGAAGATTAAGGGGATATTCTGTCCCCTTGGTGCCTTCCCCTCTTCCCTTCTCTCTTGAGTCACGCCGGCCAAAGGAGAAGCCAGGCAAGGAAGATATTTGGAGGAGATCTTGAAGGTGGTCCATGCCACCTTGGAGGAGCTTTTGAGGGTGGTGCATGCCCACCCCTTGGAGGAGAGCATTGAAGGTGGTAGCTTCCACCTTGGAGGAGCTGTCAAGGAAGGAGAAGGAGGCCCTCTTTTCAAGCCAAGGAGCAGCTAGGCTTGGAGCAAGAAGACTCTCTTCTTCACCAATTTTGCAAGAGGATTAGTGTTTCTTTTATTTCTTTTAAATTTTTTTAGTCCTAGTAGAAGCATTCCTCTACTTGTCCTTGAAAAGAATACAAATTCTAGTTAATTAAATTGCCTTCTTTTAGCTTTTTGTTGCAATTGTTACTGTTGTTCTAGCAATTATTCTACTTCCACTCCCTAATTACTCTAGGCCTCCACTTGCCTAGAGTGAGCTTAGGTAGTGGACTTTTTTTTAATCTCTTAAGTTTTAGCTTAGCATTTTTGGTGTTACACTCTTTTGTCACAATTCGCACATTGCCCATATTATTTCAAAACACAAAGAATATATATATTTAAAATACCAAAAAGAAAGTTGAGATGTGTTTTTAGCAAGAGAATTGAATTGCAATTTTTGCCTCCTTGGACGACCCTAGATACTCCCCTATCTAGGATATAAATTTAAAAGCGAAAGCGGATTTACGCATTGCAATGACACTAAATTACCTAATTAACAAACCACGTATTTTCGCTATCAGTGCCTAACCATAAAAGGAGACAATTATTATACAATCTATACAACTTGATCTAAATGCATGATTATGCATGTTATGCAATATTTACAATGTATGATGCTAATATGATACTAAGAACATGCATTAATAGACATTTTTGGCTGTTTAGATGTATGCACATCAATCCCCGAAAGTGGCTTGACCTCCCGTTAACAAATTTTTGCACAGTGATGAGAGAAGAAAGAGAATCTAATTAAAGAACTTAAAAGGATGTAAAGAGAGGAGTTAGAATTGAAAGAAGAGAGGAGCTAAGGGAAGAAAGAAGATAGAGAAAAGAAGAGAAAAGGAATGAAATAGAAAGGTAAAGATAGAGAGAACAATTTAAGAGAGATTAAATGAAGAGATCAAGACAAGAATTGGACATCTGAAACATTAATTAGAGATCTAATTTTTAATCTTAAGTCATCTAAAATTCTTAACAGACATCTGATTGAAGGTTAAGAGCTGTGAAAAAGAGTTTGAGGCTTTATATTAACATAATAAGCATCTTTATTCATTGTAATTTACTTTTATGCCTTGTAAGCTTGTAAAAATTATAACAAACATTCTCTTCCTTGATATTCAATGTAAATCCTTCTTGTACAATTTCTTTTATTAATGGAATAATTTGCATCGTTGATGGGCAAAATCGATGTTTTAAAGTCATTTCATTGTAGCAAGTCAAGATCGCTCAAAAACATTTAAATTTGTAACTCGAATTTCAAAAAGGGTATCTAAGGTCGAACATAGGGAGCAAATGATGGCAATTCAATTTCAAAGATCACAAGCACAAATATGAGCAGTTATAACCAAAATTCCATTAAAAAATTCTATAAATATGAGAGTCAATATCAGAGTGCAAAAAGAATGGGGTAAAATGGTGATTTAAATCACCAATTAACCCCAGACATTAAGCTCACAATAATCTCAAATAAGTGAATAGTAAACTCAATCAGATATTCCACGTCACTTAAGTAACCAATATAGCCACAGAAGCACAGAACCAGCAGAATCAGACCACAGCGTCAAGCCTCAGACTACTTAAGTGTTTCAGAGGAGTAGCTTCAACAGAGGCAAAGGCCTCTTCTTCTTTCCTTCAAGCCTCGAGAGAGAGGCACAGCACAGCACCACAGAGGCACGAAAGCCTCTTAGCAGCTAAGTGCAGAGAGGGCACGATTAAGAGAAAAAACCCCTCTCTCTCTTTCCTTTCTTCTCTTCTTTCTCTCAAGGGCCCAACCATAGTCGGGTAAATGGATCTAGAATAGGGTGCAGGCCTGCAGGCATGACCGCAGGCGAGTAGTAAGGCTTAGGCGGGTGTGCAAATGATGGGGATCTGACCCCCATGTCATGGGCGAGGGGTTGGGGGAAGGAATTCCTCTTATCTCGCTCGAGTAGCTTCAATCTTTACGATGTGGGACATCTATCCCACAGTCCTTTGTCGTGTGTAGCTGGAAGGTGAGGGCTTCGATTGGGGCACAGCTGTGGATGAAGGCCCCAATTGGGAACCTGGAGACATTCTTGAAGGAAATCTGTAGTGCCTGGGAAAGTTGGCTGGAGATCTCGTAGATGGAGCATTGCAAACAAGGTTGGAAGAGTTAAGGTGGCAACAAGGGTCCGATGAATCACCTGAAAGCACGAACATGACCTTACGGACAATTCAAACTAGTTCAGAAGCTTCGCTGTGGAACAATGAGTGCGATGGTGGTCGAGGATTGGAGTGCATGTGCGTGAAGAGGTCTGACGACCTCAAGACGTTAGTGCGGACGGGTGGGAGTCAGGTGGAGCAAATGAGCGGCCAATACCCTCAAATACTTGAGGGGTTTTGGTTAGTGAAGTATGACAGAGGTTTCCAGACTGGTGGGAGGTGGATTGGTGTAGTGTGGCGGTGGGAATGCCTCAACGGAGGTGTGTCGGAGAGGTTGAAGACGCAGTTGGAGCAGGCGCGACGATGGTCAAAAGCAAGGTTTGATGATGCTAGGGTGGTTAGTAGAAGTAGGGGAGTCGTCGAGGGTAACTAGCGGATGAGGAAGAAGCGGAGGAGGCATCAACCATGATGAGCCAGTGCCGAAGAAGATGAATGCTCTGGGAGGGAGAACGGCAACAAAAAGGGGGTCAGAGAGCTCCTTGTTGGTATTGCGAGGAGTGGAATGAAGAGGGGAGTTGGACTGCATGGGTTCACACTTGCAATGGTGGTAGGGACCCAAATGCAAATAATAAAATGAAGTTAGGGGGTCTTTGTAAGGATTTTTGAAAGTTAGGGTTGTGTGTAGGAAAGAAAGAGTATGAATGGACCAAAATACAAACTAGGTCGAAATGATCTCTGATATAGCCCAAATTTTGGTACAAACCTAATTTGGACACAAGAAATCTGGTGGTGAAGTTAGATTTTGGTTTTGACTAAGTTTGACTAGGTAATTTATGCAAAAACCCATATTAGGGCAACTTCCTATCTGAGACTCAATTTTAGGTCAAAATGGATTCAAATGGTAAAATCAAGGTTACCAAACCATATATAATATTTTTCTATGATTTTTAGAAGGTTTAGATGAATTTTATCCTAACCAGAACCTCAGTTGATTAAGCAGGTCTGAAATTAGGGCTTCGGATGTCCATTAATGAAATGCGCGAAAACCTATTTCTGTCTACATGGACCCTCTTATTAGACATTAATGACCATTTGACCTTTAATTACCTCTGAAATTCCCTGTGGTTATTCTATACTTATAAAATGCACTTAAAATTATAGAAATAACCCTATGTTCTCTTTATCTTAAAGAAGAATAGTATGCACATAGGACCCTCTGATGATTATGTAGGAGCTTTTATCAACTTTATCAGACCAAATTGGGCTAGTTAGGACTTATGATGATGTTCCCATCATACCCCCATGCCTAGCTTTTGCTAATCCCTTAGCAAAAAAATTCAATGGATTAAACCAGTTATCTAGGTCGGATGTAACCATCAGGATGCTCTACTAAGTTGTAACTCTAGAAATCATATCAAAGTACCAACAATAGGTCTAGAGGTACTCAAGTACCAACCAAGATCCAGACCTGACTAGACTCAATCCTGAGTTCATCACGAAGGTTTCTAAGGCCCACAAAAACTGCCTAGAAGTTCGTTGACCCCAGTGATTAAAGCACCTGTGCGTAAACGTAACAGGTCTAAGTTCAGTTTGCCAGTGCAATTTTTTTGTAAGAGAGAGGGATAGTAGATTTTCATTTGGAGAGTTTTCTTTCTCTTTTCTTTCTAGGTTTCCCTAGATCCAACCTCGAATTGGCCCTAAACACGATATGTATCGGATTCCTTGTCCCTACCATCAATCCTCAAAGGGTCCCTAGCAATCGATACTTCGGGATAACACCGCCCATGGCAACCCCCAGAACCCTGGCTTTCAACACTTCGGGATAGTGTCACCCATGGCATTCTGTAGCTAAATTCAGGCCCTAGCAATCGACATTTCGGGATAATCCCACCCATGGCACCTGAACCAGTACAAGGTGCTTACATGCCCCTGGTAGGATATTTAGGTATCCTAAGAGACAAGCATTGAGGAGACGATAAGTTATTAGGCATCTTCGAGGGAAATTTCTAGCTCTCCGCGCTAGGAACTCGTCCAATCAACTTATTTTGTCGAGCCGCTCCTAAGCTAGATCTTTGAGATGATTTTTCATAATAGAACACTTTTGGCAGATTTTTCTTTATTAAGTGCACTGAACCAGACTAAGGGTGTGATTTTTGGGTGCTTAGGTTACCAAGTCCTGCAAACCAAAGGGCAGGCAATGGGGCCAAATAATCCTTAAGCCTTAGACCTAATACGTTAGCTTTGCACTTTCCTCAACCTCTTGAGGATTAATCTAGATCTTAACAAATACTTGAGTGTTTAAACCCTAGAACAAATCCAAAAGGCCTAATGTCGGTATCCACCACTAATTCCCTATGTTTTAGCCTTCTAGGTCTTAATTCATCATTCGATATCCTTTCTCTCAGCCTCCTTTTTCTTTTTCTTTATGAAACCATTTTGTGATTTGATTTTCACAGCATTTTGCACTTTAATACCCCCCATGCGGACGATTTGCAATGCCCTCATTGTAAATTATGTGGGTTTGAGTTTAGCTTAGATCGTACATTAGAACAGGGTCAAAGGGTGGGTGGATGGGTCGGGATGACTGTTATAGATGATCTCAAGCTTTGATATAATTACCAAAGGTGGAGTCGGTTGTTCTAATGGACGAACCTTAAAGTGCAATTTGAATTCAGCAAAGAGATATGTCAAAAGGGTTTCGTATTTTTTCAAAAAATGATGGGTTGCCTCTCATTAAGCGCCAAGTTTAATTCCATCAGTTGGCCGCAATGAGCTCAGGTAGAATGGAGATCAAAAGATAACGCAACCAAGTTCGTGTTAGCGAGTTTGACAAATGGTTTAAGTCTCTGACCATTCACAACAAAAGGTTCAGAATCATGGCTGAGTTCACTGATTTCTATAACTCCATTTCCAAATGCACATCGGACTAGAAATGGTCCAATCCACTTTGATCTGAGTTTGCCTGGGAAGAGTTTGAGTTTGCAATAAAAGAGTACTTTCTGACCAGGCTGGAAAGTCTTGTGAGATATGTGTTTATCATGAAAGGCCTTAACCCGCGCTTTATAGATTCGCGAGTTCTCATAAGTGTCATTACGTAGTTCCTTGATCTCGCTCATTTGCAATTAGCGGTGGGTTCCAGCCTTTGAAAGATCTAAATTGCACTTCCATACTACCCAATAGGCCTTGTGCTCCATTTTGACAGGCAAGTGACAAGCCTTCCCATACACAAGTTTAAAAGGAGACATGCCTAGTTGGGTTTTGTGAGTGGTCCTATAAGCCAACAAAGCTTCCGAAAGACGAGCCAACCAATCCTTCCTATCAGGCTGAACAGTGACCTGAAGGGTTTTCTTGATCTCTCTGTTTGATAGTTCCACTAATCCGTTAGTCTGGGCACCTCGTACTTTGTCTTCAATGATTGAAACTGTGCATTTGTGAAATGGGTCCCTCCATCAGAAATGATAGCACGTGGAACGCCAAATCGGGAAAAGATGTGTTGATGAATGAACTTGATTACCACCTTATGATCATTGGTTTGGGTCGAGATGGCTTCGATCCTTTTGGACACGTAGTCCACAGCGAGGAAAATGTACTCAAAGCCATCGAACTTAGGGAAGGGGCCCATGAAATCAATTCCCCAGACATCAAAGATTTTACACACAAGAATTGACTCTAGAGGCATCATATAACTGTGGCTCATGTTGCCCAAGTTCTAGCAACGACTGCATGCTTTATAGTAATCGTGTGCATCCTTGAAGATCATGGGTCAATAAAAGCCGCACTGAAGGACTTTAGCTATGGTTTTATGTCTGGAGATGTGTTTGTCGTAGGCCTAGTTATGGTAGAAGGATAATATGTCCCGTATTTCCGCTTCCGGAACACAACATATGAAAATTTGATCAGCACCAATGCTGAAGAGGTAAGGGTCTTCCCAAATGTAGTACTTGGCATCAGAAAGCAATTTGCCTTTCCTGGCCTTTGGCCAATCAGATGGAATTTGGTGGGATGCTAAGTAATCCACCATGTCAACGTACCAGGGAAGTCCTGTACCAATAGTCAAGAGGTGCTCATTCGGAAAGTGTTTTGTGATGGGTTCGGAAGGGTCGATAATAGAAGAGGGAAGGTGAGACAAGTGGTTGGCTACCACATTCTGTTTTCCCGCCTTATCATGAATCTTGAGATCTAATTCTTGTAACAGCAAGATCAAGCAGCTTAGTCGAGGTTTCGCATCCTTCGTGAGTAATTGCCTCACTGTAGTGTGATTCAAGTAGATGATGACACGAGAACCTAGAAGGTATGATCTGAATTTTTCTAAGCCAAATACTACAACCAGTAGCTCTTTCTCAGTAACGGTGTAGTTACGCTGAGCCTTGTCAAGTGCCTTGCTAGCGTAGTAGATGACCATGGGTTTCCCATAGATTTTCTGCCTAAGCACTGCACCTACTGCATAGTCAGATGCATCGCACATGATCTCAAAGGGTTAAGACCAATCAGGGGATTGTAGGATAGGTGCTCGAGTGACTCGGTCACGTAAGATCTCAAATGCATGAAAACACTCATCGGTTATCTTGAATGGAGTGTCCTTTGACAGAAGATTTGTTAGGGGGCGCATGATTTTGGAAAAATTAGGAATGAATCAACGATAAAAACTGACATGCCCCAGGAAAGATCTGATGTCCTTGACAGATCTAGGTACAGGTAGTTTGGAAATCAAATTTACCTTAGCCTGGTTGACTTGGATGCCTTTTTCAGATATAAGATGTCCCAGGACTATGCCCTCAGGAACCATGAAGTGGCTCTTTTCCCAGGAAAGAACCAGGTTCACATCATTGCACCGCTTGAGAATTTGGACCAGATGGAGGCAATCATCAAAAGATTCACCAAAGATCAAGAAGTCATCCATGAGGACTTCAAGGTACTCACCTACCATATTGAAAAATATGGCTAGCATGCACCGTTGAAAAGTAGCGGGTGCATTACATAGCCTAAATGGCATTTTACGGAATGCGTATGTACCGTAGGGGCAGGTGAAGGTGGTCTTTTCTTGATCTTCTAGATGAATTTCTACCTAACTGTATCCGAAAACCCATCTAGGAAATAAAAGAATCGATTTTCCGCCAGTTTCTCTAGTATCTGATCAATAAATGGAAGTAGGAAATTGTCCTTCTTCGTGGAGGCATTTAGTCTTTTATAATCAATGCAAACTCTCCATGAGTTTGCGATAGGGGTCAGGATGGTCTCTCCAGATTCCGTCGTGATCACGGTGAGTCCTACCTTCTTAGGCACAACTTAGATAGGGCTCACCCAACAGCAGTCAGAGATTGGGTAGATGATCCCAGCATCTAACCAATTGATGATCTCTTTCTTCACGACATCCTGTAGATTTGGATTAAGTCATCTTTGCATCTGTCGAGATGGTCGTGAGCCCTCTTCAGTGTAGATGTGATGTGTGCAGTACAAGAGGCTGATACCAGTCAGATCATCGAGAGTCCATCTAATGGGCTCTCCGATGCTACTGAAGGACAGAAGTCAATTTTGTTTCCTGATCCAGGGTAAGTTGGGAATTGATGATCATAGGAAATGTGTGGTTTGAACCCAAGAAGACATATTTCAAATGATCTGGGAGGGCCTTCAATTCCATAACAGGGTTATCAGCAGCAGCAGGACATTCAGGATGAGGTTCAACAGCAAAGGTAGGAGCTATAGGTGTATCTAGGTCATGTCTAGGCTCCTCCAGCTATGGGTCATGATCTACTTGTGGTCGAGTATCAGTAACAATAGAAATTTCCTCTATGAGCAGGTCCTCAACCACATAATCGATATTGCAAACTTGTTCAAAAATCCCATAGTTAATTCCTTTTTGGGCCTTAATGATATCAATCTTTAATGTCTTGCTCCCAAATTTTAACTTGATTTGGCCCTCTTCGCAATTTATGCTCGCCCCAGTTGTGGCTAGGAATGGTCTTCCTAATATAATCGGTGTGTTTTTCAAATTCTCAAGAGTATCCATGTCTAATACGATAAAGTCCACCAGAAAGTAGAAATCATGAATCCGAACTACAACATACTCGAGAATTCCTTTAGGTCACTTCATTGATTGATCTGCTAATTGCAAAGTCACCACTGTTGGTTTAAGCTCAGCTTCCTCAAGGTGGTCTAGTAGGGATGTAGGTATCAAGTTTATGGAAGCTCCTAGATCCAATAAGGCTCGATCGAATTTTATATTACCGATTTTGCAAGAGATCAGAGGGGTACCAGGATCTTTTGACTTAGGCGAGAGTTTGCTCAAAATGATAGAGCTGGCTTGCTCCGACAAGATGATTCGACTCCTACCTTTAGTTCACGGCTTTCACTTAGGTGTACACATATCTTTAAGAAATCTCATGTAAGTTGGTACAAGGCAAATTGCATCCATCAAGGACATGTTTATCTGGAGCTATTGAAAAAGCTTGACCAGGTCTTCCTCTAGTGCCACAGTCTTGGGTTTCCTTTTTCCCTTGGTCAAGGCCTCAAGGAATGGAACCTCAGTTGGTTCCTCTAGAATTCGCTCAGTCTCTTTATTTGGGATAGGGGTGTCCTGGATCACCAATCTAGGGTTAGGGTCTGGATGTTTGATAACACTACACAAGGGGGTAGTAATTAGGTTGAATATGGCCCATCTTTAGAATAAAAGGCACAACATAAGTAGAATAGGAGCATTGCATGCATCAAGTACCAAGACTGCTTATAAACTGTATTAATGGCCATTTGTGTAAAGCATTTGCCAAAGCAGGCCTCAGATGAGCAATCAGACCGCACGGATGGATTTAGAATGACGAATGGAGTCCAACGGAATCAAGATCAGCCAAATTCGACATCCGAAGCTCCCACAATGGGCCCAAGAAATTCTGACCGTTGATTTGGAGATCAACGGCCCAGAGAGCACCACGTCAGCCCGCCCCCACCGCTCGCACACCCTCAGCTGGCCAAGGACAAACCTTGGCAGTCGATCTTTGATCGAACGGCCGAGATCTGCACGCTCACCCGCGGTCGTCGCGACAAAGCGCAGGAGTGGCGCAACGGTTAGCGCGCACGCCCGCATCGCAGCGACGTGCGTTCGAGCCGCGCGGAGCAGAACTCGAAGGCAAGCGAAGGGCGCGGAAAAAATGGGCCGCCCGATCAGCAGCAGGCGGCCATGATCTCGCCACGCGGTGCGACGACAGCCCACGAGCGTCCACGTGCACGCGCACACCGGGCGGAAACGCGCACGCACACATGCGCCCAAGGCGCGATCTCAGCGCGGGCGCAGAAGGCTCTCAGTTGTCCGATCTTCGATCGAACGGCTCTTGTTCAGCGGCCACGGATCGCGCGAAGAGGAAGACCAGGGTGGGCAGCTGACCGGCGACAGAAGGGCTTCACCGACGTTTGTGGAAGCGATTTTAGCGACGCTCCGGATGTCGCTAAAGCCCATTCTTCTTTTAGGAATCCCTTAACTCTATTTAAACCCCCTTCTACCACCATTCAATGCATACTCTCCCACTTGCAACTACTCCACTCCTCTCTTAGCTAGCTTTAGGCACTCATGTAATCGCCGGAGACGACGAGCCGCCGACGGAGCCTCCTCCACCGCTGTGGCTGCCTCGTCGCTCTCCACTCTCTCTCCATCTCTCTCTCTCTCTTTTAAGCTTTCATTTACTTTTGTTAAAGCATGTATTTAATGTTGTAAGCTATGAACTATGATGCATGTTTAATGAAATTATTTTCCATTCAATCGCCATTTTAATTTATGTTCAAAGTGCATGATAAAAACCAAGAGCTTTCTAACCCTAAACTCTCTCTCTCTATCTCTCGCTCTCCCTTTTCAAAACCGTCTCTTTCGCAAGTAAAACTCCGCTTTTTTTGTGACAACAAGTGGTAAACAAAATCCAATTTCCACACCTCCCTGAGACCAACACTCAGACTCACCTCCGTTTACTTCTTTTAAAACCGACGTATCAAGTGCGACTATAACGACACCTCTTAACACATACGCACAAGAGCACATAAGTTTTTGGCACCATTGCTTGGGAGGCAACGGATTTGTTTTATCACCTCCATTCCACATTCATTCTCACATCGTCTAATGCCCTATTTTCCTTTTTACTTGATGGTTGCAGGAATTCGACGCATGGACGACGAAGCGACGCATCCGACAGTAGCAAGGGAGTAGGCGCCTCGAGGACCGATAGTGAGTAACCTGTCTCTCATTGTTTGCTTGCGTGAAAAAGCTAAAGAAAATTGTAAAAACTGAAAAAAATTGGTGTGGTGTATGATTGCTTGACCCACATCTATAACACATCACCCCACAAAAAAATGTACACTATAACATTCTGAACAAATTCCTGGAGTGTTCTTCTCTTTTTCTTGAGTGGTGTTTGCGAAACCACAGTGAATTGACCTGGGCCGCACCACTCAACCCTAAAACTGACTCATCTAATAGAAGCTGCATGATCATCAGGATGAGTACACTAGGGTTTTAGAGTCTCTACAAAAGAAAAGGAAATCTACTTTCACCAAGTTATGTGCAGAACTTGACGTGCCCACTGAAACTTGTTTGAAAACATTAAGACACGTCAACCCTAAAAAGTACTAAAGTAAGGATGAAAACACTAAAAGACACCACATCTTAACAAATCCTTGCTTGAAAACCATGTTTTGCTAGAAGCACACACTTTGAAAGTGGAAAATTAAGAGGCACCACCCCAATCAACGCCTCATCACATCACCCTAAGCACAAGCACTATCCTAATCCTTTAAAACTGAGTAGACGTGCCCTAGGCAGGACTGAGTTAAGTCTCAAAAGACGAGGTTTTGTTTGCTAGGCACTTGGCTTTCATTCCCTTGGTAGAATCTGGTGACTAGGCTGCGGGGCAGTGTCAAACGACCGCGGTTGTGGGGTCTATGGAACCAGAGGCGCAAGCAAAAGGAAGAACCTTCCCTGCAATCCCCTCGTAATCAACCTGGCCAGATTAGCCTTGGGAAGGGGAGTCCAGTGCTTACGGACTTAATCACCCTTTGTGAGATTTCTAGGTCTCCTAAAGAATACACCATAAGGATTAGGCTTGTGTGCTTGATTGAAACACATTTCTCGCATCTGTCGCCCTCCGCATCCCCTCCTGTTCTTCTCTAGTGTATGCACGGGAGGCGCTCACTGCATCCCGAATTGTGTGTTTTGGGGCAGGAATCTAGGCGACGTAATTCTGTTGAAAACATGGCTGAACCTAGGGTAGATGAGGCTGAAGATCAACCCCCACCAGACGCTATGGCCATCATCCAAGCTCAAATCAATGCTAACCATCGGCTTCAGCAACAACAAATCCACACCATCATGCAAGCCATACAACGGTTACAGAACCCGCAAGAACAACCACCACCTTTCCACGACATACCAGGGACAACCACCACTTGATTTACCGCCATTTCAGGACCAGCCAAGACCTCTCCGTGATTTCTATAATCCCTCTGCTATTAGAGTCGAGCCACACCTTAGGATCCCCGAGGGGGGAGATGATTTTGAGTTGAAACCAAACGTCTTAAGTTTGATCCAGAGCCACTTTCATGGAAGCTCAAATGAGGACCCCTTTCAACACCTAGAGGATCTCGACCGCATAGCACGAACGGTGAAACCTAGGAACATTAGCCTTGACATTGTTCTAATCAAGATGTTCCCTTTCTCATTAAGAGACAAGGCTTCTCATTGGCTTAGAACCCTAGGTAGACCCATCACCACCTGGGAAGAACTGAGGCATGCATTTTTAAAGAAATTCTTCCCCATAGGAAAGACCAATGCCCTCAGAAGAGCTATCACTACCTTCACACTCCAGGGTAGGGAACAATTTCATGAGGCGTGGGAAAGATTTAATGAACTTTTGAGGAAATGCCCACACCACGAAGTCCCAAGGTGGCAATTGGCCAAGATCTTTTACCACGGTCTGGGCAGCAACCTACGGAACTTCGTCGATGCCTCATGCGGGGGAAACTTCCTAAACAAAGATGAGGAGAGCGTGTTTGAGCTCTTTGAGTCTATGAGCAAGAATTCTCTCAACAATGCCTCCATGAACCAGTTTAACAGGTCCAGTCAACCCCGTGGCGGGATTTATGAGGTGCAAGCAAATTCTGGAATGGTTGACATGGACATCATTGCCAAAAAGTTGGATCAAGTGGAATTGGTGGACAAAAAGATTGATGAGCTACTGAATCAGACCAGGAACCCCTTGCAGACTTTCTCCCTAGCAAAGGGAGCACATAATGTTGACCTGGTCCAGCCCTTCACCCAACTGAACCTGGAACAACCCCCGACCACGTTCCAGGGAGGGACCTTTGCTCCCTCGACCCTTGATTACTCCCTTCCCTCTTCATCAACATCGGCTATCCTAGAAGATGTGCAAGCCGTCCAAGGTTATGCAAAACCTGACCCGTTCTCCAACACTTACAACACCGGCTGGCGTAACCACCCCAACTTTGGTTGGACAAACCAGAAACCACCGCAATTCCAAAACCAGCCCAGGCCAAACCAGCAGCCACACTTGCTCCCCTATCAGCAAGGACCACTAATTAGACCCCAATATAACCAGAATAGGGCGGCCCCTCCCCCACAAAACCAAATGGACACCCTAATAAAGATGATGGCCGACATGAACCAGAAACATCAGGAAGAAATGGCCTTGGTAAAGGGACAGTTAAGCCAACTCTTGGACTGTAAACAGCAAGGATCTCTACCTTCCCAACCACATCCGAACCCGCGAAACATAATTAACAGAGGCCCCAATTCGCAAGGGTTCCAAGGCAATCCCGGGCAGGCTCACATGGTCCAGCCAGCCCCACAAACACCTCCTGGGTTTGGCACTTCTTCATCCTCATCTTCTCAAGGATCACCCCATGGCCCCAATGCCTCTGCAAATGCTGTGACCTTGAGAAGCGGCACCAAAACCCAAGATCCCAAATGGCCGACTCTCCCCGAGACTTTACCTGTTGAAATACCTGACTCAAAAGAGGCACCAACCAAGGACCCAGACATGGAACCAGCCCAC
Source organism: Thalassia testudinum (assembly GCA_037157565.1). NCBI lineage: Eukaryota > Viridiplantae > Streptophyta > Magnoliopsida > Alismatales > Hydrocharitaceae > Thalassia > Thalassia testudinum. Next base: position 546,078 of record JAZHRO010000034.1, on the reverse strand, counting down.
ATTCAGACACCCTACCCTTAGGCCTTGGAAACAATTAAGAAAAAGAAGAATGCTGTGGAAACTGAGGAGCTGTTGGAGATTTTTAAGCAAGTACAGATTAATATTCTGCTCCTAGAAGCCGTCAAACACATCCCCTCTTACGCCAAGTTCTTAAAGGATGCCTGTACACCCAAGAGTAAGCTGAGAACTCAAGCACCTAGGAAGGTTGTACTCTCTGAGCAAACGAGTTCCGTGATATCAAGCAACCTTCCACTCAAACGAACTGACCTAGGAGCGCCCCTGATTTCCTGCAATATCGGGGACATGACATTTGATAGAGCGCTCCTGGACCTAGGTGCTTCTATCAACCTAATTCCAACAACTTTGTACCACCAATTTGGTTTTGGGGAGCTGGCACCAACCCATGTCACCATCCAGCTGGCAGATAGATCAGTGAAAAACCCGAAGGGGGTTGTCGAGGACGTAATTGTACAGGTCAAGGACTTCTATTTCCCAGTCGACTTTTTGGTGCTCGACATGGAGGTCCCTGAAAAATTACAAAACGCACCCATAATCTTAGGCAGACCTTTCTTAGCTACGGCTAAAGCAAACATCGACTGCGACACAGGATGTATGGAAATCGCCTTCGGAGATAGGAAAATGCAATTGGATATCTTCCGGGCGACAAAGTCTTTTGATTGCGATTACATCGAGGAACATGATCCCGTGGAAACTTTAATCGAGGAATGCCTTACCCTCAGTTCTGTCTCTGACCACCAAACCCGTAGTAACGGTTCTGACTCATCACCAGGCTTACCCATGGACCTCTGTAAAGCTGAGAACCATCACATGACACCATTTGAAGAGATCGATGTTGATCAACTCCCGCCATTTCCATTCCCATCGACTGTGGTCCCACCCGCACCTGAACTTAAACCATTGCCCGAGAATCTCAAGTACGTCTTCTTGGGACCTGACCAGACCTTCCCAGTGATTATTAATTCCCATCTAACCAAGGATCAGGAACTAAGGTTGACTGCAACTCTTTCAGAACATCGGGCCGCCATTGGTTGGACCATTTCGGATCTAAGAGGAATTAGGCCCACCTATTGCACCCACAAGATTTACATGGAAGACGGGGCCTGACCTTCCCGCCAGATGCAGAGACGGTTAAACCCTAACATGTGGGAAGTCGTTAAAAAAGAAATTATCAAGTGGCTTGACGCCGACATCATCTACCCTATCTCTGATAGCCCCTGGGTGAGCCACACTCAAGTGGTTCCAAAGAAGGCTGGGCTCACCGTTGTCACTAATGATCATGGAGAATCCATCCCCACCCGCACCACCACCGCATGGCGGGTGTGTATGGATTATAGGAAGCTTAATGAAGCCACTAAGAAGGACCACTTCCCCTTGCCATTCATTGACCAAATCCTTGAAAGATTGGCTGGGCAGAAGTATTTTTGCTTCCTGGATGGATATTCAGGATATAACCAAGTCGCAATTGCTCCGGAAGATCAAGAAAAGACCACGTTCACTTGCCCGTATGGCACGTTTGCATTCCGTCGAATGCCGTTCGGGTTATGCAACGCACCTGCAACCTTCCAACGTTGCATGCTAGCCATTTTTTCAGAAATGGTGGGTGAATACTTGGAGGTCTTTATGGATGATTTCTCTGTATTCGGGAAATCATTCGACCATTGTTTGAGCAACTTAGAGAAAATCCCGAAACGATGTATCGAGGTTAACTTGGTGTTAAGTTGGGAAAAGAGCCATTTTATGGTTCAAGAAGGAATTGTCCTCGGACACATCGTTTCGCATAGGGGCATCGAGGTAGATCGAGCTAAGGTTGATTTAATTTCCAAACTTCCTCCACCTAGTTCGGTCCGGCAGATTTGCACTTTCCTATGACATGTTGGCTTCTACCGAAGGTTCATCAAAGACTTTTCCAAACTTTCCAAACCCTTGACCGACCTTCTAGCCAACGACGCCACTTTCCACATGTCTCCTGATTGCATCCAGGCTTATCACACCCTCCGGGACTTAGTCTCCACGGCACCTGTACTTTAACCCCCAGACTGGTCCCAGGATTTTGAGATTATGTGTGACGCATCAGATTTTGCCATAGGCGCTGTCCTGGGACAAAGGCAAGACAAGAAGCCCGTGGTGATCTACTACGCGAGCAAAATGTTGGACGAGGCCCAACGTAATTATACGATCACAAAAAAAGAGTTGCTCGCTGTAGTCTTTGGACTGGAAAAATTCCGATCATACTTGCTGGGATCCCACGTGACTATCTACACCGACCATTCAGCCATCCGACACCTGTTGGCCAAAAAGGATGCAAAACCCAGGCTCATCAGATGGATCCTGCTTTTGCAGGAATTTGACCTGGAAATCCGAGACAAGGCCGGATCGAAAAATGTGGTGGCTAACCACCTGTCAAGACTTCATCCAGACCACATTGGACCCTCCCTACCTCTATCTGATACCTTCCCTGATGAACACATCCTAGCCGTGCAAGACAAGAAAATGCCATGGTATGCTGACTATGTCAACTACCTGGTTATAGGACAAACCCCGCACAGCTGGTCCAGACAGCAACAGGACAGGTTCTTGGCTGAGGCCAAGCACTATTTCTGGGATGATCCCATGCTGTTTCGCCTCTATGTTGATCAGATCATCAGGAGGTGCATCCCCAAAGACGAAGTTCAGAGTGTGCTTTCCTTTTGTCATGACCAAGCGTGTGGCGGCCATTTCTCTGGCAAGAAAACAACTGCAAAAGTTTTGCAGTCTGGATTTTATTGGCCATCCCAATTTAAGGATGCACACATCTTTGCCAAGACTTGCTCACGATGCCAAACACTGGGAACCATGACCAAGAAAGATATGATGCCCCTTCATCCCATTTTGATTGTCGAAATCTTCGACGTTTGGGGTATCGATTTTATGGGCCCCTTTCCACCATCCAACGGCTTCGAGTACATCCTGGTCTCGGTAGACTATGTTTCCAAAATGGATTGAAGCCGTCGCCACTCGATGATGCGATCACAAGATGGTCATGGACTTTGTGAAGAAGAACATATTTTCCCGGTTTGGAATACCCAAGGCCATGATCAGTGATGGTGGAAGCCATTTTATCCATTCCCAATTCTGTGCCCTACTTAGAAAATACGGGGTAAACCACCGCATTGCCACCTTGTATCATCCACAAACAAATGGGCAGACTGAGGTCTCCAATAGACAAATCAAGAACATTTTACAGAAAACTGTGAGACCTGACAGGAAAGACTAGTCCACACGACTTGATGATGCCCTGTGGGCATACAGGATCGCTTTTAAGACCCCGATAGGCATGTCGCCTTATCTCTTGGTCTTTGGCAAAGCTTGCCATCTCCCTGTCGAATTGGAACACCGGGCTTACTGGGCTGTCAAGCAATGTAACATGGATCCCCAGTTAGCCGGTGCGCAAAGGACGCTTCAATTATCTGAGCTCGAAGAAATTCGTCGGGATGCCTTTGACAATAGTCGGCTATATAAGGATAAAATGAAAGCCATCCACGACCGACTCATTCATAGAAAAACCTTTGAGCCGAACCAACAAGTCTGGCTGTTTGATGCACGCCTGAAACTCTTCCCAGGGAAACTTAGGTCCAAATGGATAGGACCATTTCGGGTGGTCAAGCCCTATTCTAATGGGGCGGTTGAAATCGATGATCTTAACACTGGGCACACTTTTACAGTTAATGATCAAAGATTGAAGCATTTCCTGGCCCAGGTACCCCCCAAGGAAAGTGTCACCCTCGTTGAGGGCTGACACCAAGCACCACCCAGCTGGAGGCGTTAAACTCAGCACTTCCTGGGAGGCAACCCAGAGAATTCAGACGATCTGGTAGTTTACGTCACTCAGGTACTATTTTTTTGAACCCTTTTGCATCCATGTATTTGCCAGTGAGGACATTGTCCAACTTAAGCATGGGGGGGATGGTAAATTGCATAATCCTGAGCTTAATTAATCAGTCTGAATTAATTAATTAATTTAAAAAAAAAATGAATTTAGGAAGAAAACTTAGGCATTAGAAACTTGTCAACAGTGGAAAATAATACAAAAAGAACTTAAACACTTAGACTTTTCAGGCCTTCAGGCTTAATCAGCCCTGGTGTCCGTTAAAATATGGATTTAGCGGCGAATCCTTGCAACTTTAAGCTATTCTAATCCACCTACTAAATAAGGTAATAAGTATACGACTTATGAACTCACCCTTTAACTCAAGAAAACTTTGAGTCTAAGCATCTGCACACATTTTTGCACAGACTCACTTCTCGGAGATTTTGACAGGAATTGGGTAACTAATGAACTCTCTAGGGTGGTATGGCTGGCAAGTTGTCGTGGGTAACAGCCCATTGGCAGGTTGTCCAGAACCCAGCCACAGGCCATTTCTTTTTCGCTGCCTCTAGGTACATTTGAGATCAGGGAAGCCACCTACGAAAAAAAAATAAAAAGGGAAGAAGAAGAAAAGAAAATAAACCACACTTCACCGCACAAGTATGGCTAGCAAGTGATCGTGGGTAACAGCCCATTAGTCGGTTGTCCAGAGCCCAACTTAATAATTGCACAAAAAAGACCAAAACACCTAAGGAAGAAGCGGGGAAGTAGTACAAGCCGGGGAGATATACACTGGAAAATACTTGTGTTGACCCCAAGTAAAACGAACATAGGGAGAAAGCTACCAATCGAACAAATACACCTTCAGGCAAAAATATTTTCTTTTTCGGTCACCTAGAGGCGTAGAAACTCGAAGTCTGTCTCAATTACCGTTAAGTGAGTCTATCACAACATTCACACCAAGATGCTTAGCACTTAGGGTTTTGACCGAGTTTTGGGTGGGTTGGGTAGCCGTAAAAAGTTACCAACCCACACTGAATTCTGAAAATTCTAAAAAAAACATATATATATACATACGTATACATATGTATAGCTATATATACAAAGCAAGGATTCGGGCGATTCGTATTTTGGCAGACACCCGGGCACTGCTTAGTCTTTGTAGATTAAGATCTTCGTATATTTCCTCTTATTGACAAGTAACGAAGTGCCTAAGGAATTACTTCTTGAATTCCCCAAGGAAATAAAGGCTAGAATAAACCTTGCTAGGGACTAGCAAGGAGTAAGCATGGGGGTATGATAACACCACACAAGGGGATAGTAATTAGGTTGAATATGGCCCATCTTTAGAATAAAAGGCACAACATAAGTAGAATAGGAGCATTGCATGCATCAAGTACCAAGATTGCTTATAAACTGTATTAATGGCCATTTGTGTAAAGCATTTGACAAAGCAGGCTTCAGATGAGCAATCAAATCTCACGGATGGATTTAGAATGATGAATGGAGTCCAACGGAATCAAGATCGGCCAAATTCGACATCCGGAGCTCCCACAATGGGCCCAAGAAATTCTGACCGTTGATCTGGAGATCAACGGCCCAGAGAGCACCACGTCAGCCCGCCCCCACCGCTAGCACACCCTCAACTGGCCAAGGACAAATCTTGGCGGTCGATCTTCGATCGAACGGCCGAGATCTGCACGCTCACCCGCGGTCGTCGCGACAAAGCGCAGGTGTGGCACAATGGTTAGCACGCACGCCCGCATCGCAGCGACGCGCGTTCGAGCCGCGCGGAGCAGAAATCGAAGGCGAGCGAAGGGCGCGGAAAAATTGGGCCGCCCTATCAGCAGCGGGCGGCCATGATCTCGCCACGCGGCGCGACGACAGCCCACGAGCGCCCACGCGCACGTGTACGCCGAGCGAAAACGCGCACGCACACATGCGCCCAAGGCGCGATCTCAGCGTGGGCGCAGAAGGCTCTCAGTCGTTCGATCTTCGATCGGACGGCTCTTGTTCAGCGGCCACGGATCGTGCAAAGAGGAAGACCGAGGTGAGCAGCTGACCGGCGGCAAAAGGGTTTCACTGACGTTTGTGGAAGCGATTTTAGCGACGCTCCGGATGTCGCTAAAGCCCATTCTTCTTTTAGGAATCCCTTAACTCTATTTAAACCCCCTTATACCACCATTCAATGCATACTCTCCCACTTGCAACTACTCCACTCCTCTCTTAGCTAGCTTTAGGCACTCTTGTAATCGTCGGAGACGACGAGCCGCCGACGGAGCCTCCTCCACCGCCTTGGCTGCCTCGTCGCTCTCCACTCTCTCTCCATCTCTCTCTCTCTCTTTTAAGCTTTCATTTACTTTTGTTAAAGCATGTATTTAATGTTGTAAGCAATGAACTATGAATGCATGTTTAATGAAATTATTTTCCATTCAATCGCCATTTTAATTTCTGTTCAAAGTGCATGATCAAAACCAAGAGCTTTCTAACCCTAAACTCTCTCTCTATCTATCGCTCTCACTTTTCAAAATCATCTCTTTCGCAAGCAAAACTCCACTTTTTTCGTGACAACAAGTGGTAAGCAAAATCTGATTTCCACGCCTCCCTAAGACCAACACTCGGACTCACCTCCGTTTACTTCTTTTAAAATCGACGTATCAAGTGCGACTATAACGACACCTCTTAACAAATACGCACAAGAGCACGTCAATGTTCAAGCTTGTCATGGCTAGGGAATGGTGGATCCTAGGTTGGTTTTCCACTACAGGTGGTGGTGGAGCATGTCCTGCTTGATTCTGGTTTGGGTTAGGCAAAATAGATGCCTGCTATTGATACCCTGAATATGATGTTGAAGCTTCCATCCCGACAGGTGATCGAGTAGAAGAGGCTTGGTAAACATAGTGTGCTTGGCTCTGATTTGGGTTCATAATGTGCCTTTGGTTTGGCATGTTATTTGGATTAGGTAGAGGTTAGGAAGGAAGTGCACCAGGATGGCGAGCATTTGCCAACTAGACCAGTTGATTGTGAACCTCTGTGATTTCTTCCTCGTGTTGTTTTTGCATGTCAACCAGGGTTTGGAGAATCAGAGACATTTGGTCCTCCCTAGGTGGCCTGGATTGGAAATTTTGATTGGGCCTTGGTTGAGCAGACTGATAAGGTTGTGGGTTTTGTGGTTGGGGTTGAAATTGAGGTTTTGAGTTTGGGTTATTTCCCAACCACGCAAAGTTGGGGTGATTGCGCCATCTAGGGTTATAAGCATTTGAGAATGGATTATTTTGGATGGCGTGGAGATCCTCGCAGGTCCAAGGAACTCTAGAAAAATTAAAGTAAGAGGGTTCAGAGTTCCCCCAACTAGACTATGTTGGTCCTGAGTTTCCTCAAAGACCATAATCAGACGGGGGTGGATAGACATCCACCCCTTGAGAAGAGTGGTGATAGATGTTATGCACAGCGTCCCTACCAAAGGGCGATTGTGCAAATGTGTTTTGCTGTGTTGAGGTGGTGCTTTGCCAATGTCGAGTCCAATTGTCCACCTTCTTCTCAATCATTGAGACCTTATCCAAGTGACTGGCTATCAACTCTAGATCGACGGATGTGGAAAGGCCTCGGTCTCGTATACCCTTGATTATTTTTCAATGTGCGAGTGGTCGTCCGGTCGTACACACCCAATGACTCATTGTTTAGGGAGTTCTGATGCAGATTTTACGCGGTTTGTAAAATACGTCATTGTAACACGCAAAATCGATCAACTCTTAAATTTATAAACCTAGATAGTGGGGTATCTAGGGTCGTCCAAGGAGGCAATATGTTTGCAAAATTACAATCCCTTGCTTAAAGATGGAACTCAACTTTCTTTTGGTGTTTTATATATATGATTTTTTTTTTGGTTTTGAAATAATGAGAACAAGGCGGGTTTGTTAATAGCAAGAAAATTCTCTATACTAATCCACTACACTATTATTATAGTGACAAGTAGAACCTCTCCCTAAGCTCACTCTAGGCACGTGGAGGCCTAGAGTAATTAGGGAGAGGGAGTGAAAATGGTTAAACAAGAATTCCACAAGACTATGCAACAACAAGATTAAAGAAGGCAACTTTGATTAAAAGAGAGAGTGTTTTACAAAAAACCCTAGGAGATGAATGCTTCTACTACTAGATAATTGCAACAAGGAAAATAAAACACAAATCTTCCTGAATTGTTGGTGAAGAGGGGAAGCTCCTTGCTCCAAGCTTAGTGGCTCCTAGGCTTGAAAAGGGCTGCTACTTCTCCTTCCTTGAAAATGATGTCCTCCAAGGTGGTAGCTACCACCTTTAATTCTCCTCCTCCAAGGGTGGACATCCACCTAGGTTCTTCTCCTTTGCCTGGCCATCCTCCTTAAAGTGGAAAGCTCCTCCTCCTTGGCGTGGCCCAAGTTGAAGAGAGTGGGGAGAAGAAGGCACCAAAGGGGCTGGTGATGTGCCCCTTTAATCTTCTTCTCTACTCCTTCTTCTTAGCCGTAGGTATAGGTGGATGTAGGTGGAAATAAACACTAATGGAGGATGGGAATTATGTGGTGGTAGGGTAGGGTATTTATAGGATGGGAAGGGGGGTGGTTATGGTTTTTTTTGGAGGGAAATGAAGGGGTGCTTGGATATTTTTGGAGGGAAAAATGGGAGGGAAATGAAGAGGTGCCTTGGTTTTCCCTCCAAAAATACCTTCTAGAAGGCAATTTTGGAGGGAAAAAATGGAGGGTGGAGATGGGTTTTGATGGTGGATGTAGGGTGGTGATGGAAGGGATAGTTGGCACCAAAATAAAGTAGGAGTAGGTGGTCTTTTTGCTGGAGCTTAGGTAGTAGGGTAGTAGGGTAGTAGGTTTTGGTGCCATTGAGGTGGACTAGCTAAGTTAAGCAGCTTAGCTAGCTTAGCTAGTAGGGAGTAGAGTTGGAGGCATTTGGAGCCAGGGTTTTCAGGGAGAAGAGCTGGAGGTAGTCATCTTGAGCTGCACTAGAGCTGGTGGCTACTAATGAGAGCTGCAAGGAGCTACCTTAGCTGGCTTGGCTTGCTAGTTCTTTGCTAGCTACTAAGCCAAGCAAAAGCAAGCTGACTTCTGCTGAAAGGAGCTGAGGTGAGCTGGGTCTAATGCTCCCAGGGAGAATCAAACTGGGTGAGGCAGCTAAGGTAGCTTAGCTCAACTGAGTTGAGCTAAGATGAGTCCCCGGCAGTTGGACTTGAGCTTCCTAAGCTAGAATGAAGTCATATTCAGCTGGCCGGAGTTGAGTGGAGCTGGATGTAGCTGGACCTGAGCTGGGGTGAACTCCAGTCAACTCAGCTGAGCTAGCTAGAGCTCCCTGTAGACTAATGGGAGTTGAGATGAGCTAGACTCAGCTAAGTTGAGCTGGATCTGAGCTGACCTGAGCTAAGGTGAGATAAGATGAGCTCTCTTGAGCTACTATGCAGCTGAGGTGAGCTGAATGGAGCTAAGATGAGCTAATCCTAGTTCAAGTGAGTTGGAATCCATCTATGGTGAGCTGGATCAAGCTGAGTTCCAGTTAGTCTGAGCTTCTTCTTCACCAGTTGCCTTCCTAAGTGCTAGGATTTTGGAGTTCTAAAAATCTGTATATCCCTAACACTCACAAAAACACATTAAAAAGATAATAAAAAGTGCAATGCATGCCTAACCTAATTGATGCCTAAATGCAGCCCAAAAATCCATTTGCAGAGCAAAATCCTAAGAGCTAGGTTTGTTTTAATGCATAAAAATGATGATAAACTAGCATTTATCAAGTTCTCACACATGTTCTCAAGAATTCCCCAAATCGTGTCTTCATGCTGACCCATGATGCCGCCACCACAGGTTGCATTGATAAAGAGTTTGATATCGTCATGGAGGCCATGGTAAAAAGGTTGGACTTGTTCCCATTTTGGAACTTCTTGAAGGGGGCACTTGCGCATGAGATCCAGAAAATGATCTCATGCCTCATGCAGAGGTTCTTCCGCTCCTTATGTGAAGTGCATGATCTGTTGCCGCATAGCATTCGTCTGACCAATGGGAAAGAACTTTTGTGGGAAAGCAATCTAAAGTTCTTCCCAAGTAGTGATTGGATGAGTGAGAGTCTGAAACCAATGAGCGACTTTATCCAAAAGAGAGAAGAACATTCTCATGAGTAAGCCATCTCAATTCTGCATGTTTGGCTCGAAGGTCTAGGCCAAAAGCTTTAGATGCTTAATGCGCTAGAAGGGATCCTCAGAGTTCAAGCCATTGAATTTTGGGATTGTATGAAGCATACTTTGCTTGAGCTCCACCTCAGGTCCTCTAGTAGGGATTTGCACTCGAGGCTCGATTTCCACCGTAGCGGGATTGTAGTGATCTCGCATTTGAGGACATTGTGGTGGGTTGATGTATGCATCAAATCGATCTCTGAGGTTATGGAATTGATGTTCAAGGTCAGGTTCTTCTCCGTGGTGTTCCATGGCTGTGACTGGAGATACAGGCTCAAAAATGGAAGAGTCGAAGGAGATGTCAATCTGATCAGGAAGTTGCAAAAGCAAGGGGGTCGAGGCTTGGCCTCGACAGGAGTGAAACGCTAATGGAGGCCTCAAAGGTGGTCTCACGGACCTCCTCCCGAACCTACACTAGAGGATGAGATGACGGATTGAATGTTTGACGGGCCCAGTGGAGGCACCCAAATACGCTTGGATGACTAAGGAGGTTCGAGGTGGATGATACCTCTTGATAAAAAAGTCGCTCACCTGAGAAGTAATTGGGCAACCATGAAGGGAGAGTCCCACAAAGACTCCTACACGGTAGAGTGTCCCCACAGGTTACAAGTTTTCCCCCACATGACCTTCCTTGTCATCGCAGATCGAAATAGACTAGAATGAGCGACTTGCCTCTTAAGTCTACCAAATTTTAAATTTGAATTGAGATGCTTAGAATTCCACTTGAACTTTAGAGTTAATTTATGCTTGGTGACCTAATTTGAAGATTGGTTGACCCATAAGGTGGATCAACATCACTTGATTTGTCCTAAGATTATTAAGTCCCAATTTTAGGATTCAAGTGGATAATTAAAGCTCAATTTTAGGGTTCGCTTGATTAGGTAAGTTCAATCAAGGGTTTAGGAAACACACAATGTGGGAAGGTAGATTCTTCTTATTTCAAGCAAGTGTGTTTTCTCAACCCTAAGATGGAAACCTTAATGTAGCTCTTATTTGGTCCAATCAGTTTTTTCCAAATTTGGCACCTAGGGATCAATCAAGAAGGTGAGTAGCCATAAGTACCTTAAATGCCTAGTAGGTGCAGGAATCTTGGAGGAGGGTTTCTAAATAGATCAAGTTAGGCAACTCAGAAGTGATTAATTCTAAATAAGGAATGCAAGTTGGTCTAATTGATTTTCTTTTCTAGATTTTTCTAGAAATAGGAGCATATGGAGATGGAGATGAGATTACCTGTCCCTAGAGTGGTTGTCGTGCGGCTGATCTTCTCCTGTCATTCTAGTACAGTGGTAAGTACTCTTTCCTGTCATGTGGGTGACCTGAGTTCAATCCCCAACAATGGCGCCAAACTGTTAACAAGAAAAATCGATGTTTTAAAGTCATTTCATTGTAGCAAGTCGAAATCGCTCAAAAACACTTAAATTTGTAACTCAAATTTCGAAAAGAGTATTCGAGGTCGAACACAGGGTGCAATTATTGACAATTCAATTTCAAAGACCACAAGCACAAATATGAGCAGTTATAACCAAAATTCCATTCAAAAATGATATAAATATGAGAGTCAATATCAGAGTGCAAAAAGAATGGGGTAAAATGGTGATTTAAATCACCAATTAACCCCTGAAATTAAGCTCACAATAATCTCAAATAAGTGAATAGTAAACTCAATCAGATATTCCACATCACTTAAGTAACCTATATAGCCACAGAAGCACAGAACCAGCAGAATCAGACCACAGCGTCAAGCCTCAGACATCTTAAGTGTTCAGGAGGAGTAGCTTCAACAGAGGCAAAGACCTCTTCTTTCCTTTAAGCCTCGAGAGAGAGGAACAACATAGCACCACAGAGGCACGAAGCCTCTTAGCAGGTAAGTGTAGAGAAGGTAGGAGCAAGGGCAAAAACCCCCCCTCTCTTTCTTTCCTTTCTTCTCTTCTTTCTCTCAAGAGCCAAACCATAGTCGGGTAAACGGATCCAGAATAGGGTGCAGGCATACGAACGTGATCGCAGGTGAGTAGTGGGGCTTAGGCAAGTGTGTGGATGATGGGGACCCGACCCCCGTGTCTTGGGCGAGGGGTTGGAGGAAGGAATTGCTCTTATCTCCCTCAAGAAGTTCAATCTTTACGATGTAGGACTATCTATCCCATAGTCCTTCGTCGTGTGCAGCTGGAAGGTGAGGGCTTCGATTGGGGCCATAGCTATAGATGAAGGCCCCAATTAGGAACTTGGGGACGCTCCTGAAAAAAATCTGCAGTGCCTGGGGAAGTTAGCTGGAGGTCTCACAGCCAGAGCATTGCAAACAAGGTCGGAGGAGTCGAGGCAGCGACGGGGATCCGGTGAATCACCTGAAAGCACGAACACGACCTTGCAGACAAGTCAAACCAGTTCAGAAGCTTCGCCGTGGAACAGCGAGTGCAGTGGTGGTCAAGGCTTGGAGTGCATGCGCATGAAGAGGTCTGATGACCTCGAAACGTCAGTGCGGATAGGCGTGAGTCGGGTGGAGCAAATGAGCCGCCAATCCCCTCAAATACTTGTGGTGTTTTTGGTCGGTGAAGTACGGCGGAGGTTTTTGGACCAGTGGGAGGTGGATTGGTGCAATGTGGCGGTGGGAATGCCTTGTCGAAGGTATGCTAGAGAGGTTGAAGACGGAGTTGAAGCAGGCACAATGGTGGTCGAAAGCGAGGTCTGATGATGTTGTGGTGATCAGTAGGAGTAGGGGAGTCATCAAAGGGTAACTAGCAAACGAGGAAGAAGCTAAGGAGGCGTCAGTCGTTGATTAGACGGATATTTGTTGCGGAAAGGATTGGATTTAGAAAACTTGTCGTCGTTGTTCGATTCGTGAGAAAATCCATAGATCAGATAAAATTTATAATTGAAACTCGAAAAAGTGAGTCCTGAGTCGAATACATGGAGGCGAACGTTTGGTTTTGAACATCTGCGTTTCGCTTGTTTTTGTCATTTTTGTCTTTTCAAATTTTTTTGGCATTTTTAGCAAGTAAGAGATTAGGTCGATGAATTCTTATCTAACTAACTACTTGCAAAAAATTAAGAGAGAGAGAGAGAAACAATCACATATATCTCAACAAGTGTTTCTACAACTATGAAAGCAGAAAAAACTACACTAGAAAGCTATAAAGATAGAAGGAGATGAGAAGAATCCCCCTCAACGGTTGCTCAGAGAATGACTCACTCTGACGTTGCCTGGAGGAAGGTGGTGAGGAGCAGGATGAACGAGGACAAAGCTAGAGGATGGAGGGTAGGGCAGGACGGCGTTGCGGCGAGGATCTTCTTCTCAAAGGGAGGTGAGAAGATGGCCACGAGATGCTCCATGAAGGGGGATGAGAGGCGGGAACAAATGTTTGTTTTCTACTCTAGAGAAGCATCCTGGGCTTGGGACAAGCTCTCTTTAGAGCCTTGGAGGTGGTGAGAGGAAGAAAGAAAGAGATGAAGAAGAAGGGGAGGTGTAGGGGTCCTTTTATAGTGGAGGGGAGGAACTAAAACAAGTAAGGGATAATTAGCGACAGCAAAGGTGTCGCTAAAGTTCCAGCTCAAGCATTGTTGTAGCCATCAGCTCACGCTCGCGTATACTCCTGGTCATAATTGCAGAGGCATGGTCATCATACGACCGTTGGATCATGATCTTGCGGCTAAAGATTGCACGGATATCGCGCCTTTGTAAGGCGCGTGAGAACTTGCGTTGACGCCCACATGATCGCATCAGGTCATCCACTGCGCCACGTGGAAGCACACATACCGTCGATCACCGATCGTGTGGTTGAATTTGCACACGCCTCGCTGCAGAGCTGGATTTGAGGCTTGGGGGGATTCGAATGCGTGCCATGCATTTGAGAGCACCTATCTCGACCAATGCACTGGGGGCATCTTTGTGTCTCAAGGATGAATTGAGTGCTACGGGCGTGAAGGAACCTCAGCTGTTGGATCTTGATCCAACGGCTGTGGTGCAAGAACTCCAATGATGAGGGGGCACCTGTGGATGCTACTGGCTGGTGTTGGGTGGCCTAGATGGCACCACGTGGCGCCATCTAAGCCGTCCATCTTCTTTTTGTTGTAGAGGGCGCCACGGTGCTCAGATCAAGATGATTCCCATGCTGCCGAGCTGCGATCGTTGCTTCGAATCCATCCGTACGGTGGGATTTTTCATTTAAAGCCTATAAGGATGTCGCATTGCCCTCCTCTCTGTTGATCTTCCTCAGATCGCATAAGGTGTTATGGGACTCCGATCTAGACGATTTCAGAGGCATTAGACTCCAATTGTCGTCCTGATCAGATCCGTACAGTCAGATCATCCATCCGAGGCCTTGAAATAAATCTCCTTCCCTCTTGACCATAAAAAGGATGTAATTAACCTAAAATATACACAACTACACTAAATGCAGAATGATGCATGCTATGCAAAATTTATAATATTAAATGCAAATCTAAGCCTAGGAACATGCATGAATAGGCATTTTAACCTAATTAAATGTGTCTACATCAGCCGTGATGAGCCAACACCAGAGAAGATGAATGCTCCGGGAGGGGGAACGATGACGAAGAGGGGATCGGAGAGCTCCTCACCAATATTGCGAGGCGTGGAATGAAGAGGGGAGTTGGAACTGACCGCCTATAGTATGTGATGGTCGGCGAAGTGAATGGTAAAGGACGGTCCCCAGAGCATGCTTCGAAGCAGGTTGGAGAGGGAGAGAGGAAGAGGTTGTTGGCCTAAAAACTTGCTAAAGAGGTAAGGTTGTCCATAAGGGTTTTTATAGGCCTTCAAGAAAGCTCCCAAGCTTGGAAACAAGCTTGAAAGGCTTGACTTTTTAGGAAGAAGGATTCTTGAAATTCTTGGATTCGCATAAGCAATCGAGATGGATTTGCAGTTTGGGAATAGGTTCAATCAATCAGGGATCTCCTTAGGGTTGTCCCTTCCAAGTTTGGAAGGGATTGGACAAGTAATCAGAGATAATTTTTGATTGAGAGCTCAGCTGTGTGGGTTCACACCTACCATGGCAGTAGGGACCCAAATGCAAAGAAGAAAATGATGTTAAGGGGGTCTTTGCAAGGATTTTCGAAAGTTAGGGGTGTATGTGAGAAAGAAAGAGTCTGAATAGATCAAAATGCAAACTAGTTTGAAATGATGTCTAATTGAGCCCAAATTTTGGCACAAACCTAACTTGGACTCAAGGAATCTAATGGTGAAGTCAGATTTTGGTTTTGACCAAGTTTGACTGAGTAATTTATGTAAAAACTCAAATCAAGGCAACTTTCTGTCTGAGACTCTATTTTAGGTCAAAATGGGTTCAGAAGGTCAAATAAAGGATACCAAATCTTATAGAACATTTTATATGATGTTTAGAAGGTTTTGGTGAATTTTACATTGACCCAAACCTCAATTAATTAAGCAGGTCTGAAATTAGGGTTTCAGATGTCCATTAATTCTTGAAATGCATGAAAATACGTTTCTGCCTGCATGGACCTTCTTATTAGACATCAATGACCTCCTGGAATTTCCCATGGTTATTTCGTACTTATGAAATGCAGTTATAATTACAGAAATAACCCTGTGTTCTTCTCTTTTTCTTAAAGCAGAATAGTATGCATATAGGACCTTCTGATGGTTATGTAAGAGCTTTTATCAACTTTATCAGACCAAATTGGGCTAGTTGGGGCTCATGATGGTGTTCTCATCATTCATGCCCTAATTGTCTACTCTTTTGTGCAATTATTCATGTGCTTAACATATATTATAATTATCATAGTGATTAGTTAGTCATTAATTTAACTAATAAAAATGGTGAATTAGAATTACAATTATGCCTCTCAGTGAATGACCTGGACTCAACCAGTTAAAAAGAACTAAAACTAAAATGTTAGGTTAACTTAACCCTATACTGCCCAAATGACAACGATTCTAGTTAACCTAAGTCATTTCTTGTGCGATTAATTAAGACTTTTAACCTTAATTAACTGTGTTGATGAATTACACATCAAAAACTACACTAGAAAGCAAATAAAAGATAGAGAGAGGTAAGAAGAATCCCCCTCGATAGTCGCTTGGAAGACGACTCACTCTAACAGCACCTGAACAAAGGTGGTGAGAGGTGGGAGGAAAGAGAATGACGTCAGAGGAAGGAGGATGGGACAGGACGACGTCGCAGCGAGGATCTTCTTCCGGAAGGTGGTGAGAGGACGACCACGGGATGCTCCACAAAGGAGTGAGAAGTGGGAAAAATATTTGATTTTCTGCTATGGAGGAGCATCCCAAACTTGGGACAAGCTCTCTCTAGAGCCTTAGAGGTGGTGAGGGAGAGAAAGGAAGAGATAAAGAGAAATGGGAGGGGTAGGGGTCTTTTTATAGTGGAGGAGAAGAGGCTTAGTCATTCAAAGGTCAATAGCGACATCAAAGACATCGCTAAAGCTTCGCCTCAAATGCCATGGAAGATTCGTAGCCAACGCATGCATCTGTGCACTCAAATCGGCTGAGGCGTGGTCAATGAATAGCCATTGTATCATCACCTTACGGCTAAGGATCATATGGAGATCGCATCTATAATTGCATTGGATGGCACATGAGACCGCGCATTGGATCACGCATTCCTATGCGGGTGTATCCACAACAATTTGGTCCTCCACGTGGAGAATTCCGCACCGTTTGATGAAGATCGCATGGCTCTAATTGATCACTCGTGCATGTGCGGTCGATTGGAAGCATCAAAGGATTCGAACCTACGTTGCAGGTTTGGGAGTGATGCTCTCAACCAATGCAGCACGTGGCTGGATTGCTGAATGGAGGATCGATGTGGCATGAGATCTTATCTGTTGAATGGATATCCAATGGTTGAGAATTAAAGTTGATGAGCTCCTCTGATGTAGCAGGCGACGTGGCATTGCAAGGGCCATTGGATGGACATCCAACACCTAAATCTTGCGATGGAAGCAACTTTGAGGGGCAGCTACTGAGGGTAGATTTGGGCAGCTGGGATGGCACCACGTGGTGCCATTCTAGCCGTTCATCTTGTTTTCTTTGAATATGAAGCCACAGATGTCGGATTAGGTCGATTTTCACACTGTTGTGCTGCGATCGTCGATCTAGATCCATTCGTGTGGTAGGATTTGTTGTTTGAAGCTTCAAATTATGTCACCTAGCCCTTGGCCATTGATCTTCTTCAGACTGTACAATGTTTTACAGGACTTCGATCAAGACGATTTCGGATGTGTTGGACTCCGATCATCATCCTGATCAGATTTGTATGGTTGGATCATCAATCCAAGGCCTTGAAATAAATATCCTTCTCTTTTGGCCACAAAAGGATGCAAATTAACCTAAAATTTATACAAACTATTCTAAATGAAGAATGATGTATGCTATGCAATATTTATAATATAGAATATGATAGCTTTCCTTTCTTCTTCAAAAAAAAATAATATGGAATGCATGTATAAGCTTAGGAACATGCATAAATAGGCATTTTAACCTAAATGGATGTGTCAAGAGCATACCCCCATGCTTACCTTTTACTAGTTCTTAGCAAAATTAACTTATATGCTATGTATAAAAGTAGAATTAGGACTCGATTGCTTAAGGGATTAGTTGTCTATTAACAAAAGGAAATTTTAACTAAGGTCCTAAACAATGAAGACTCAATATTGCCCTTGTGCTAGCCAAAATGTAGATAGCCCAAGTCCTCACCTTATTTTGAAAAGGGAAGTTACATTTTTTTTTCCATTTTTTTCTTTTTTCTAATTTTTTTAAATTTTTTAGTTTAAAATTTTGGGACAGCTTTCTACGGCTACCCAACCCACCCAAGATGTGAAAAGAACTTCAAGTTCTAAACATCCTAATGTGAAAAAGTTATAGACTCACTACGTAGCCATTCGAATGGATTTCAGGTTTCTATAACCCTAGGTGACCTTAAGAGTTTCTACCTAAAGGTTTGTTTATTCAACCGATAGTTTTCTCCCTACTTTTTTTTTTTAATTTCATTATATGGGGTCAGCATAAGGGTGAACCCAATATATATCTCCTCGGTTTATTCTAATTCCCTGCTTCTTCCTTAAGTGTTTTGGAAATTATTTGTACATTTTTATGAGTTGTGCTCTGGACAACTGTCTAATGGGCTACTACCCATGACAACTTGCCAGCCATACTCATGCAGTGAAGTGTAGCTTATTTATTTTTCTTCTTTTTCTATTTTTCTATATATATATATATATATATATATTTCTTTTCTAGTATATATATTTTTTTAGTAGGTGATTTCCCTGATCTAAGATTTACCTAAAGGCAGTAGAAAGAGTACGGTCATGTAATTGGACTCTAGACAGTTGGCCAATGGGCTATTACTCATGAGAACTTGCCAGCCATATTATCCTAGAAAGTTCATTAGCTACCTAATTTCCATAAAAATCATTGAAAAGTGAGTCAGTGCAAATAGTGTATAGATGCTTTAGACTCAAAGTCCCTTAAAATCATAGGACGAGTTGATAAGTCGTGTACATATCACCCCAATCTATTAGCCAAATTCAAATAAAATTAATGTCGCGAGGACTCGAGAATAGGTCCACATTTTAGTGGACACTTGGGCTGCTTAAGATCGAAGACCTGAAGAGTCTAAGTGTTCAGGTCCTAAAGTATCGTTTCTTAAAGTTGACTCCTAATGCCCAAGTTCTCTTCTCCTTATTCTAATTTTTTTTCAATAAAAGAAATTCTACAGAGTTAACAAAATATTTTCAGGATTAAGTATCCACCCCCATGACTAAATGATGCAATGTCCTCATTGTAAAAATAAAGACATGAAAAGGGCAGAGTAAGTAGAGTACCACCTGAATTTCATGAAAATCAGATCGGTTCCGCAGAGAAAGTTGAGTATACACACGAGTTAAGTTTATTTCCTTTAGCTAGGCATAATATACAAAGAAGATGTTAAGAATTCATAGGTGCAGGTCAAAATAAAAATAAAAATATTGATCTCAGGACCCACCAGCAGGTGTCCGCAGATGTGGACTAGACTATCGTGCAGACCCATGCCCCAGGGTCGAGCAGTTCTAAGGTTATGGATGAAAGTCACCCATAACCAGACATTGTTGTGCTTGTGGGGTCAGGTCTATGGTTTGGTGATGTGCAACCCAAGTCTAAAGTGTTGGACAATGGGTAGATCTGGTTCAATAGGTTCAAATGTCCACTTAGAGTTTAACTTAGAAAGATAGCAAGTGTTTTGTACTTGTGTTGCACGTCAAAGATATCATAAGGGTCTTGATAAAAGGTAGTTGGTTTCAAGTCAACAAGAACCCTTAAATCCAAACTTGTATGTCCCTCAAAAGTAGCCTCCCAGATTTTCATTTCCAAACTTCTACCCATCAAAATCAAGGTTTTTGGGACCTCTAGGTCATTGTACACCCCATCTAAAATATCTAAGACAAACAATTGTGGCTGAATTAGAATTGACTTGGGTCTAGTGATCTCAAAAATGTCATCATTCGGTTCTTTGGGGTGTGGTTGAGGAATGAGGCTATTGATTGAATCATCCAAAAATTTAGGACTGGACTCCTCCATGTCGACCCCGATTGGATGAAATTCCTCAGTTACAGGGCCATCAAATAATTCGTCAGATTCCTCAAGCCTGTTTGTCTCACTAAAATCATTTTCTTTGAGCTCAAGTGAGACTTTGCCTAGAGATTCTTCAGCCTCAAAATCAAAGAATTATTGATCCTCATTTATATATGTCCCAAAATTGTATGTCATTTCCTGGTCGATGGAGACATATTTTTCCTTGCTCCCTGGTTCAGGGATCTTAGGTGAGAAAATCGGTTCATCATCAATGGGTTGTTCTAGACCAACCTGGTCATCCCTGGTCTCATAAAAATTGTCCCCCCTACAGATGCCTAAGCGGGTTCTAACATTGGCTCTTTTGAAGGCGATTCATCCTAAGAATCATCCCAAGATTGACTAAGGTAACCACAAATTTCATCCTTAATCTCAACAATTTCCCTAGCAAAAAGTCACTCGGGCCCTTATCCTCGATATCTTGGAGCCAATCCAATAATGACCTATTCAGATCGTCAATCATTTGAATCAGAGGCTCCAATTCTTCATTGCAAGGTGTTGGCTGGGTTTCTAAAGATCGTATGGTGTTTCTCAAATTGGCCAACATCCTATCTTGGACCTGGTTCACCTGAACCAAATGGTTTGGTTCAGGGTTGGGCGAGTTTGGGTTAAAACTAGGGAAGTCAAGAAATTGAGGTTCTTGGGTTCCTCCCTAATAATAGGTTGTTTTAGGTTGTTCAAAGAGGAGTGGCGACCTATATTCAGTATAATCTTGGGGAGGGTAGGTGTTATAATCATCATATCCTTCATGATTGTTGATTGGGTTAGTTTGTTCATAAGAAGGTGGTGATCTATAATCAGTGTAGCTTTGGGAAGGATAATCATAATCATGACGTCCAAGGTTAGGTCCTGGACATTGAGGTCCAAAATCATATCCCTAATCAAAGTTATCCTGACTAGGAGATGGGTAGTCATAAGTCGGGTCAGGTTAGTAACCATCTTGGGGATAAGTGTTGGTAGGAGGGTAGGATTGGAAATGTGTGTAGGATATGGAAGGATATATAGCAAAGTGGGAGGGAAAGGAGAAAGAACAAGAGCCCTGCAATACAAATAATCAAATCTGTCCTTTAGGTGGGTTAGCCTAAAGATCTAGACTCTTAGAACCCATCTTAACATTATAAATGATTTAGTCTACTTTTATCCGGTCAATCCAACCAATTAGAGGGAGGGATTGGGTAGAAGGTGCTTCCCTTAGCTTTCGCCTCAAGTTCCATTGATACCCCCAACTGCGGTCGTTTGACACTAATCCCCTAGCTAGACATTAGATGGATTGGCATAAGCAGATTGATCGAAAACAATCCCAATCTAGGTCTCGAAGAGCGAATCAATCCTTAAAGCCAACATCTACTCAATTTTAATTAGGCTTGGGATGATTGTGCTCTTGGAATGTGATGGGCCCTTTAGATGGGTTGTGCCATAAATAATCAATTAAAATGTGTGTGTGTGCACAACCAGGATTTTCAAAAAAGGTTTTGATGATGTGTCTTTCAGGGTTCGTCCTTGTTTAGTAGCTTTTAAGGTTTAATCTTTGGGTTTGTTTAATCAGGTTCAATAAAACACTCCAAGTTTTGAAAACACCGGTGATGATATATTCCTTTAAAAATAAAAAATAATGTGGCAAGCCTAGTTAGTTCCTAAAAATTGAACCCTAAGTGGCAAGCTACTTGATGGATCAGTTTTAAATTGAGTGGTGCGACCCAAACAATTCAAGCAATTGGCCTGTTGCACCACTTGACTAAGTCACACAAAAATGTTTAGCCTAATCAAATTTCTACTTACTTATCCGTGGATTGAGTTAAGTGTACCAGGTCCACGATGGGAACACCATCATGAGCCATAACTAGCTCAGTTTGATCTGATTAAGGCAATAAAAGATCCTACATATTCATCAGAAGGTCTTAAGGGCACAAAACATTGATTTGAGAAGAAGACAAGAATATAATGTTATTTCTGCAAATTTACCATTCTATCACAAAAATAGAATAACCACAGGTTTTCTCAGCTGTTGAACAAAGGTCAAATGGTCTTAAGAGTCTAATAAGTAGGTTAGAACAGACAGAAAAGGGTTTTCAAGCGTTACAGGAATTAATGGACATTTGAAACCCTAAAAACAGACTCGCCTAACCTACTAAGGTTGTGGTTATGATAAAATTCACCTAACCCTCTAAAAATCATAGAAAAATATTCTCTAGGGTTTGGTACCTTCAATTTGACCATTAGGACCTATCTTGACCTAAAATAGAGTCTCAGATAAATATTTGCCCTAATTTGGGTAATTATGCAAATTACCTGGTCAAACTAGGTCAAAACCAAAATTTAACTTCACCATTGGATTCTTTAGGTTTGTACCAAAATTTAGGCCCAATCTTAGATTGTTTCGACCTAGTTTGCACTTTGGTCCAAGTCTGATTTTCTTTATTTCACATGGCCCCTTAGCTTTCGAATTTCTTACAAAAGGGTCCCTATCTTTATCATCGTTTTCTTCAAATAGGTCTCTGCCGCCATGAAATCCTAATCCTACAACTCCGGCAAGCTTGTTTTGGTATGTTCTCCCTAATTCCTTGACGAATCCCTCTCGGATTTGAAAAGGAAGTTCGTCAAGGAATTCCCTTCCTTTTGATCCAGATCCTAAGCCCTAAAAACTTCCCAATCTCTCATGCGAATGCATGAGAGATTCGAGTATATTTTGAGCTTCCAACTCCAGCAAGCTTTCCAAGCTTCCCAAGCTCAAAACACCTTCCAGAGGCCTATAAAAGACTCCCCAGATCAGATCGAAGATCCCATGCTTGAATTCAGCTGGATTCCCCTTTGATTTCATCTCTCCTCATTCGACCGAAGCTCCTCGACGTCCGGCGAGCTCCAACGACTCCTTCCTTCATCTGACCACAATACTGTCAGCAGATCCTCCTTCCCTACCTTCCACTGCGCCACGCCATACCAGCGGGCACTTCTATCTCTTTCATCCTCACCGTCCTACCGTCACTGGAGCGCCTTCTTCTCCAACGCCAACCACACCGCAACCAACATCGCCTCTTCCCCTGTTCGTCCGCTAATCACCTAGATAAGTCCCCTAACTCCTCTACTTCATTTACACACCAACCACACTTCATTTCGACCGTTGTATCACCCCGACCACCTTTACCTTCTTCTGCTCCGTGCACTTCTCCAGAGAAGCACCTCCACTGCTCCACACCTTCATCTGCTTCGCCACCGACTCCAAAAGCTTTTCCGTGTCCCAGAGGGCAAAAGCCCTCTGGTTATTGAGGCTATTGGCCTCTCCTTAGTGCCACCGAACACCCCACCTTCGCACGGTCGTCTCCGTCACCGTCAGGCCTCCACCCTCACTCACACCATCCGTTGCACCCGCCACCTCACTCTCCACTCCACTGCGATCCTTCTGAGCCTGTTTGATGTGCCTACAAGGCAGTTCTTGTGATTTTAGGTTTCTCACCGGTCGCCCCCACTGCTGCCATCTTCACCACCCTATTCGTCGTGTTCAAAGCCCCGCATATCCCAGGTGCTACACCCAAGTTGTGCGGAGAAGTTCCAGGCAGGTCTCTAGGCCTTCAATTGGCATTAGCATACACTACTGCTACTCCAATTCAGCAAAGGAAGCCCACTACAGCTGCATGCAGAAGAGCCCTGTGGGATTAGTCCCACATCGGGTGCTGACAAATGTGCGACACCACATAAGAGGATTTTGTCATACGGGCTTACCACCTCAACTAAACACAGGGGGTGAGGTCCCCACTCACCCTTTAATTGTGCCTCGCCCGTGACCTATCCCTTACGGGCCTGGCACTGAGCCGACCCATCTAAGCCTTGTTCACACCTTGGCTACAATATCACACCCGCAGCCCTGGTCTCGGGTACGCTTAGATCCGAATCCGATTACCCGAGGCTCTGGGAGAGTGGATCCTAGAGAGAGAAAGAGAGCACTCAAAGGCAGGGGGTTTTGCTCTGAAGTCCAACAGCCGACACTTAGCTGTTTGAAGAAGGAAACCCTTCCCCTTGTGCGAGAAAAGAAGGAAGGAGAGGAAACCAAAGAATAGAAGAAGGCATAGAAGAAGAAGTGAAGAGAAGGAAGAAGAGTAGCCATAGAGGAGAAAGAAGCAAAAGTCTAAGATTCTACAAAAGTGCACTGTGCACTTATCCTACGTGACTTTATTTGCTTAATACTATTGAGATATTTGATATTATTGTGAGGGGTAATTGGTGATTCAAATCACCATTTTACCCCATTATTTTTGCACTATTTGACATTTGCTCTCATTTACATATCATTATTGTTTGGAGTTCAATTATAAATTGCCTATATTGTGCTTG
Source organism: Thalassia testudinum (assembly GCA_037157565.1). Classification (NCBI taxonomy): domain Eukaryota; kingdom Viridiplantae; phylum Streptophyta; class Magnoliopsida; order Alismatales; family Hydrocharitaceae; genus Thalassia; species Thalassia testudinum. The sequence continues at coordinate 522,090 of JAZHRO010000034.1, read as the reverse complement.
AATTGCAATCTTAAGAATTATTTTGCTAATTGCTCCCTGTGTTCAACCTCGGACTTCCATTCAAGTATAAATCTTATTTGTTTTCAAGCGATTTCGACCTATACTATGACACAGCTTTTATAACCTCGATTTCGTTAGTTAACATTTTGGTGCCATTGTCGGGGAGCAACGCGCAACTTTGATCTCTTGATTGTAATATCTAACTTGGTACTAACTTGCTCTATCTTTTTTGACTATGATATGTTTCAAGGATTCATTGGAGGAAGATTAACCGCACATCAGCTACTCCAGGGGCAGGTAAACCACAAATCCAATTTTCCCTAAGCCCCTGATTATGAAAAAAGCTAAAAAAAGAAACAAATCAATTAGGTTCGACTTGCATTATATTCTTAGATTAATCATCAAGTTGCCTGATTTAATACATTCTGTTTAGAGAACATCCAACCCTAATTTGTGCACCTACTTAGAGTTTTAAGGTATCTTGGGCTATCACCTTCTTACTTGAGCCCTTGGTACCACAATGGGACAAATTAAATTGGACCAATCAGAGCCAATTAGGGTTTCCAGTTTAGGATTTTAGAGACACACTTGCTTAATCAAGAATTAACCTTCCCAAACAGTGTGTGTGCCTAAGGTTTGGTTGAATTGATCTATTCAAGCAAACCCTAAAATTAGGCTCTTAATCTCATTTGAACACTAAAAGAGAGACCTAAATTTCTCAAAGGTCAAAATAGGTGAAGTTGATCCACCTTGTTGGGTTAACCAATCTTCAAATTAGGTCACTTTGCACAAAAACATCTTAAAGTTCAAGTGAAATCATAAGCACCTTTACTCTTAACTTAAAACTGGTAGACTTAAGAGGTCAAGTCCCTATTCTGGTCTACCTGGACCCTCAATGGCAAGAAAGGTCGGGTGGGGGAAACCCTGTAACCCGTGGGGGCGCTCTACCGTGTAGGGGTCTTTGCGGGACTCTCCCTATTTGGCTGCCCAGGTAATTCTCAGGTGGATGACTTTCTGACTAAGGGGTATCATCCACCCCGAACCCCTATAGTCATCCAAAATTTTTGGGTGTCTTGATTGGGTCCATCACCTGTATCCCTCATCTACTCCATCAGTGCATATTCGGAAGGAGGTCCTTAAGACCATCCTTGAGGCCTCCATTAGTAATTCACTCTCATCGAGGTCGAGCCTCGACTTCTGCGTTTGTGCAACAACCTGATCACATTAACATATCTTCTAATTCAGAACCTACTTCCCCCTTATCAGCTATGGATCACCAAGAAGATCAACCTAACCTTGAGATGCAATTCCATGATTTCCGAAATCAAATCAATGCCATCATCAACCCATCACTGCATCCTCAAATGCGAGATCACTATAATCCCGTAGCGATGGAGATCGAACCCCGAATCAACATTCCCGCAAGAGGACCCAAGGTGGATCTCAAGCCTAGCATGCTTCATATGACCCCAAAATTTCATGGCTTGAACTCCGAGGATCCTTTCTAGCACATCAAAAACCTAAAACATCTAGCCCACACTTTTGGGGCAGATGTACATAATCGGGACGGATTACTCTTGAAACTCTTCTCATTCTCTCTAGTTGAGAAAGCCGCTCACTGGTTTCAAATTCAACCACACATGATCAACACATGGGGAGAACTTCAAACCGCCTTCCTACAAAAATTCTACCCCATTGGTCGTACAAACACGATGGGGCACCAAATCACACACTTCTCCTAAGGAGCGGGAGAATCTCTACACGAGGCATGGGATCATTTTCTGGATCTCATGAGTAAGTGCCCCCATGATGGAGTTCTAAAGTGGGAACAAGTCCAATCCTTTTACCACAGACTTTGTGAAGACATCAAGCTCTTTGTCAATGCAAGCTATGGTGGTAGCATCATGGGTCAGCATAAGGACACGATCTGGGAAATTCTCGAGAACATGTACAAGAACTCCCTGAATAATGAGTCATTGGGTGCGTACATCCGGACGTCCACCCATGCATTGACAAACAATTAGGGAGTACACGAATCTCGAGGTCTTTCCTCATCCGTTGATCTAGAGTTGGTAGCTAGTCAATTGGAAAAGGTCTCCATTATCGAAAAGAAGGTAGACGACATCACTCATCATCTACACAAATCAACCTCTGCACCTCGAAGCACATACGCGCACCCGCCCACGGGAAGGGAGGCTACGCACATCTACCACTCCCTAGGGATGGATGCATATCCACCCCCGTCTGATTATGGCTTTGGAGGCAACTCCGAGTCAGCCCACCTCAGTTGGCGAAAATTTAAAACCCCGTACCCTAATTATCTCGGAGCTCCTCAGACCTACGAGGATCTCCACGTGGTCCATAATAATCCTTTCTCCAACACTTACAACCCTGGATGGCGGAATCATCCTAACTTTGCGTGGTTGGGAAATAACCCGAATCTGAGATCCCAATTCCAACCCCGACCACAAAGCTAGCGACCATATCAACCCACTCAACCAAGGCCTAATCAAAATTTTCAATCTGGACCACCTAAAGAAGACCAAACATCTTTGATTCTCTAGACCATGGTTGACATGCAACAATAGCACAAAGAAGAGATCTCTGAGTTACAAAATCAATTGGCTCAGCTGGCAAGGGATTGCCAGCCTGGTGCACTTCCTTCCCAGCCTCTTCCAAACCTGAACAGTGAGCCGAACTAGAGGCGCGTTATGAACCCAAATCAGGGCCAAGCTCACTTTGTTTATCAGGCCCCTTCTGCTCCATCACCTGATGGGATGGATGCTTCAACTTCATACTTGGGATTTCAGCAGCAGACACCTAGTTTGCCCAACCCAAACCAAAATCAGGCAAGATTAAATTTCGTCACCACCCATAGTGTCAAAGCAACACAAGACCCACCTTTTCATAGCCAGGACATGCCTAAGACTGTAGACCATAACCCTAGATTGGTCATCCAGGACACACCCATCCCTGATAAAGAGCATGAGCCAATTCTAGAGGAACCATCTAAGGTTCCATTTCCTGAGGCCTTGACCAAGGGAAAATAGACAACCAAACCCGTGGTACCTGAGGAGGACCTGGTCAAGCTCTTTGAGCAGGTCCATATAAACATTCCCTTGATGGATGCGATTCGCCACATACCACTTACGCACGATTCCTGAAAGATGTGTGTACACCCAAGAGTAAGCTGTGTGCCAAAGGCGGGAACCTGATCGTATTGTCGGAGCAAGCCAGCTCCAACATTTTGAGCAAACTCCCACCTAAGGCAAAAGACCCAAGCACCCCTCTAATCTCCTGTGCTATCGATGATATACAGTTTGACTGAGCCTTATTGGTCCTAGGAGCTTCCATCAATTTGATACCCACATCCCTACTAGACCACTTTGAGGAATCTAAACTTAAACCAACAAAGATGACTTTGTAATTAGCCGATCGATATATTAAGTCACAAAAAAGAATTCTCGAGGATGTCATAGTTAGGGTACACGATTTCTACTTTCCCATGGATTTCAGCGTCTTAGACATGGATGCTCCTAAGAACTTGAAGAATACATCGATCATATTAGGAAAACCTTTTCTGGCCATAGCTAGGGTCAATATTAATTGTGAGGAGGGCCAAATTGAGTTAAAATTTGGGAGCAAGACTGTTCTCTCGCTTTTGTGCGATTTTAAAGGATGTCACATTGTAGTATAGCCGACAAAGCGTTCAAACAAATAGAGAATTTTATTACTCGAAAATTGGAGTATCCGAGGTCGAGCACAGGGAGCAAATGGAATTTACTACTAATCAAAATGTAATTGAACATTCTAATTTACTCAAAATGTTAATTCAAATATGAATGTATTCCATTAAAAGTAATTATGACAAAAATATGAAATTGGACGTCTGATCTGGTGATCAGACGTCTTAAAAGTCTTAAAAGTATTTTCCCCTTTCTCTTCTTCTGATCTTCTTTCTCTTCTTTGCTTGCGAAGGCTTCTTCTTCCTGCCTTTGTATCTTTTCTCTTGTTTCTTCCCCTGCCTTGCCTTCCTTCTTTCTTCTTCTTCTGATCTTTGCTGTCTTCACTTGACCTTTCTTTCGTTCTCTGGCTTGCTTCTGCCTTGCTCTTCCTTCTTCTCCTGCGAAGGCTTCTTTCCTCTTCTTCTTCTCTGCCTTGGTCTCTCCTTCACTCAGTTTCTTCTTCTGCTTCTTCTCTTCTCCTTGCGGCTAAGTCTCTCCACGCTCAGTCTGCCTGCACAGGAGCAAAACCTACCCATTTCCCTCTACCCGCGCATCTCTCTCTCTCAAAAATTCACTCAGGGATGCTCTCCCAGAGCCACATGGATATTCGAGTCGGATCGTACCCGGGACCAGGTGCACCTGCAGGTGGTGTGATGCACGAGGAGTGCTGAGGTTTGGGTCGGGTCGGATCCCGCCAGATCCGCGAGATTAAGCCGCGGACGAAGCGGGTGTGAGGGCAGGTGAGGGACCTCACCCCTGTGGTTACGGAGGCGTTAAGGTAATATCACAAATTCAATTTATGGTGCAGCGGCGCCTCGTCTCTCCATGATGTGGGACTAAAGCCTCTGCCCTAATTTCGCGCGCGCCCGCAGACTTTGCGTGTCCTCCCCACAGCTGCTGGCTCTGCTTGCGCTCCTTGCTGGACCAAGGCACTTCGCGACACTCGCACGACTACGCAGCACCTGCAGCCTGGGAGCCCTGGCGCCTGGAGCTGCTACGGAGCTTCTTCAAATGTCGTCCATGGCGGCAGGAGCATCAACACTGTCAGACACAAGACGAGCCTCTCGGCCCAATCAAACCAGCTAGAGACCTTCGTCGTAGCACAACGAAGGCGGTGGACGGTGCTGCAGGCCACAGGTCAGCCTAGGTGTACGTGCCTAGGTCAACCTGTGGCCGGAGTTGTGGGGTTGGTCGGGGGGTAATTGTGGAGATCTGGAGTGGCAGTGGAGGGGTGGAATGAGTTCCTGGTGGTGAGGTGGAGCTCAAGAGATGGTTGGCGAGCCGTGTGGAGGGGCGGAGTGGTGTGGGCGGCTCACCGGAGGTCGGTCGGAGGCAAGGAAGATGGAGGTGTTCAGGCACAGTCGGGGGGGAAGTAGATAAAATAGCACGGGAAAAAGAGAGAAGGCAATGTGGAGAAGGTACTTGGCCTAACTACAGGGATGAAGGGGGACGGAGAGGCGAACAGCAGTACCTGCTGTCGCCGGAGAAGATGCTGCCCAGTGGGGGAGAATGGCGGTGACGACGGGGCTGAGGCGGCGTGCGCGGGTGCTGCGCAACGTGGAGGAGAGTCAGGAAGCTAACTCTGCCACTGGTTTTGTGGCAGAGCGAAGAGGGAGGGGAGGGGGGCTCGCCGGAGCTTGCTGGGAATTTTGGCCGGGCAGGAGGAGATGAATTGGAGGTGGAAACCAGGCCAAATCAAGCTGAAGATGAGTAGCCGGAGGTGTAGGTTCTTATATAGGCACTGGGCCAGTCGTTCAAGGCGTGGAAGGCACGCAATCGTCTGAGGTCGGTCGCCGGAGATGGAAAGAGTTTAGATACCCAAATCCCTCATGCATTCGCATGAGAGATTGGGTTCACACCAGGGATCAAGATTGGCCTCAGATGGAAGGGAATTCCTCAGAGAATCTCCCTTCCATTTCTGGGAGGGGATCTCTGAGGAATCAGAGAGGATTCCCTCTCAAATCCTCGCCGAAGCAAGATTATGCCCTAATAATGGCGGCAGGACCTGATTGCAAAGGTGGCAAGGAAGTTAGGGGGCTTTCTGTTATGCTTTTCAAAAGATAGGGACCAAATTATGATTTGGGTGTACTAAATTGCAAAGTAGGTCAAGATGACCTCCCCTTAGGTCCAAATTTTGGTACAAACCTAATTTTGACCTAAGGAATCCAATCGTGAAGTTGAATTTTAGGTTTGACCTCGTTTGACTGGACATTTTGCGTAAAAACCTAAATTAGGTTAATTGATGAACTAGGACCCTAATCTAGGTCAAACTAGGTTCCAAAGGCCAAATTAAGTGTTCTAAACCCTAGGGGATATTTTTCCATGATTTTTAGAGGGTTTAATTGATTTTTATCCTGACCGGAACCTTATTGAATTAAGCAGGTTTGTTTTAGGGTTACCACATGTCATTTAATTCCTAGATTGCACATGAACCTATTTCTGATTGACTCAACCCACTTTTTATCTCATTTAGACCTTTTGACCTGTGTTTTGCCTCTGAGAAATCCCATTTATGTACTGCAATGGTAAAATTACAGTTTTAACCTTTAATTCATGTTTTCTTCTCAATGCACTTATTCCTTCAGTTAAGCCTTCTTCTAGGTTATGTAGGAGCTTTTATCTTCTTTATTGGGTCAAAATGAGCTAGTTATGGCTCATGATGAGGCTCTCATCAAAGACACTGAAGATCGACATCTTTAAGGCCCAACCAAGAACTAATTGCGGAGGTATAGAACAAATTTGCAATATTGAGGTCATTGTTGATGACCCATGTATCGAGGAAAACCCAATTATTTTTTATCAACCACAAGAAGGTCAAAACCCGTAATTAGAGGAGCCTAAACCTAACCTAAACACATCCATAGCTCCTTCCTTTACTCCCGACACCAACCCCGAACCACCTGCTACTGCTGATAATCCTATTATGGCATTGAAAGCCCTCCCTGACCATCTCAAATACATCTTTTTGGGTTCCAATCAGAAGTTTCCTATGATTATCAACTCTCGACTCACATCTGATCAGGAAACACGCTTGATTACTGTCCTCGAGCAGCATCGAAGAGCCATTGGATGGACTCTCGATGATCTGACTGGCATCAACCCCTCATACTACACACACCATATCTATACCAAAGACGCCTAAATCCAAATCTGCAGGATGTCATGAAAAAGGAGATCATCAAGTGGTTAGATGCAGGGATTATCTACCCGATCTCTGACAGTTGGTAGGTGAGTCCAATCCAAGTTGTGCCTAAAAAGGCAGGACTCACCATGATCATGACTGAAACTGGAGAAACCATACCGACCTGCATAGCAAACTCGTGGAGAGTCTGCATTGATTACAGGAGACTCAATTCCTCCACGAAGAAGGATCATTTCCCACTACCGTTCATTGATCAGATAATCAAGAAACTAGCAGGAATCGATTCTTCTACTTTTTGGACGGGCACTCCGGCTATAACTAGGTTGCAATCCATCCTGAGGACCAAGAGAAGACTACCTTCACCTGCCCCTTCGGGACGTACACATTCCAAAAAATGCTATTCAGTCTCTGCAATGCACCCGCTACATTTCAGTGGTGCATGGTTGCCATATTCTCAGATATGGTAGGTGATTACCTTGAAGTCTTCATGGATGACTTCTCGGTATTTGGGGAATCTTTTGATGATTGCCTCCTGCACTTGGTCCAAATTCTCAGGCGATGCATCGACGTGAATTTGGTTCTTTCCTGGGAAAAGAGCCACTTCATGGTACCTAAGGGAATTGTCCTGGGACATCTCATATCTGAAAAAGGGATCCAGGTTGATCGAGCCAGGTGAATCTGATTTCCAAGCTCCCTATGCCTAGCTCGATCAAGGACATCCGATCATTTCTAGGGCACGTCGTTTTTACCGTCGATTCATTCTCGATTTTTTGAAAATTGCACGCCCCTTGACTAATCTTCTCTCCAATGATATCTCCTTTGAAATTACCGAGGAGTGCACTTAGGCGTTTGAGATCCTACGTGATCGAGTTACCAAAGCACCTATCTTGCAATCCCCTGATTAGTCCCAACCCTTTGAGATCATGTGCGATGCATCTGATTATGCTATGGGTGCAGTACTTGGGTAGAAAATAGACAGGAAACCCGTGGTCATCTACTATGCTAGCAAGACACTTGATGAGGCTCAGCGTAACTACACAGTTATTGAGAAAGAGCTGCTAGCCGTAGTATTTGCCCTAGAGAAATTCAGATCATATCTTTTAGGTTCCCGTGTTATCATATACTCGAATCACACTGCAGTGAGGCACCTCCTCACAAAGAAGGATGCGAAACCTCGACTAATACACTGGATCTTGCTATTGCAAGAATTCAATCTCGAGATTCACGATAAAGCGGGAAAGCAGAATGTGGTAGCTTACCACTTATCCCACCTTCCTTTTGACAGTATTGATCGTTCCGGACCCATCACAGAGCACTTTCCTGATGAGCACCTCTTGACTATTAGTGCAAGACTTCCTTAGTTTGCTAATTTGGTGAACTGCTTGGTATCACATCAAATCCCATCCGATTGGCTGAAGGCCAAGAAAGATAAATTGCTTTCCGATGACAAGTACTACATTTGGGAAGACCCATACCTCTTCCACATTGGTGCTAATCAGATCATCTGATGATGCATCCCGAAAGTAGAAATTTAGAACATTTTGTCCTTCTGCCATGAACAGGCCTGCAGTAGACACTGCTCTAAGCATAAAACCGCAGTAAAAGTCCTCTAGTGTGGCTTTTACTGGCTGACAATTTTCAAGGACGCATACGATCACTGTAAGGCATGTACTTGTTGCCTGACCTTAGGCATCATGAGCCACCGCGATATGATGCCTTTACAGCCGATTCTCGTATGTGAAATCTTTGATATTTGGGGGATTGATTTCATGGGACCCTTCCCTATCTCGGACGTCTTTGAGTACATTCTTCTCACTGTTGACTACATGTCCAAATGGATTGAAGCCATCCCGACCCGAACCAACGATCATAAGGTGGTAATCAAATTCATTCATAAGAACATCTTTTCTCGGTTTGGTATCCCACGTGCCATTATCACTGATGGAGGGACCCATTTCATGAATGCTTAGTTCAGATCACTGATGACCAAGTATGGGGTGTCACATCAAATCTCTACTCCTTATCACCCCCAAACCAACGATCTAGCTGAGCTATCAAATCGGGAGATCAAGAAAATCCTTCAAGTCACTGTCTGACCTGACAGGAAAGATTAGTCCTCCCAACTTCCAAAATCCTTGTGGGCTTATAGGACTGCCCACATGACCCAATTGGGCATGTCTCCTTTCATATTAGTGTACAAGAAGGCATGTCACCTCCCTGTCGAGTTGGAGCACAAAGCCTATTAAGTAGTACGGAAGTGTAATTTACATCTTTTTAAGGCAGGAACCCACAGACAACTTCAAATGAGAAAGATCGATGAACTATACAATGATGCATACTAGAACTCGTGAATTTACAAAGAGCAGGCCTTTCACGACAAGCACATATCCAGAAAGATCTTTCACCCTGGTCAGAAAGTCATACTCTTTGATGCCAAACAAAAACTCTTCCCAGGCAAACTTAGATCGAAATAGATTGGACCATATCTTATCCGATGGATTTTTGGAAATGGAGCCATTGAAATCAGTCAACCCAGCCTTGATTCTGAACATTTTATTGTGAATGGCCAACGACTTAAGTCGTTCATTGAACTCACCGATACAAATGTGGCTGAGGTATCTTTTGATCTCCATTCTCTTTGAGCATATTGTGCTTGGCTAATGGTGTTAATATCAGCACTTAACAGAAGGCAACCCGTCATCTTTTTGAAAAAATCGAAACCCTTCTTGACACATCCCATGCTGAACTCATATTGCACTTTAGGGTTCGTCATTAGAACAACCGACTCCACCTTTGGTACCCATACCAAAGCTTGAAATCGTCTACAATAGTCACCCCAACCAGCCCACCCACCTAAAACCTGTTCTAATGTACGATCTAAGCTGAATTCAAACCTACCTAATTTATAATGAGGACATTGCAAATTGTAGGCATGGGAGGGGGGTATTAAACTGTAAAACTGATTTAAACACATTTACACTACTTAAAATGTCTATTTATACATGTTCTTAAGCATAGGATTGCATTTCATGATATAAATATTGCATAACATGCATCATCTTGCATTTAGAGTAGTTTGAATAAAATGGAGGTTAACAGTCTCCTTTTATGTGCTTGGAAAGTGCAAACATTTTATCAGGGCCTCGGATAAAGATCTAACCATATGGATGTGATCAGGGCGACGAGTGGAGTTCGACGACTCCAAGATCGCCCTAATCAGACATCCGTAGCATCAGATAGTGACCGGGGAACCCTAGAAGATCAAGGGCCAGGATGGTGTAAATTCGCTCTTCAAATGACAAATCCAACTACACGGATGAATTCAAATCGATGATTGCAGCCCAACGACGCAAAAATCAAGTCAATCCGACATCCATGGCGCCATCTACAACTTCCAGAAGATGGACGGCCAATATGGCACCACGTGGCACCAACCTGGCCGCCCAAACGACCGAACACATTTTCTGAAGACCCCGCACCCACTCCCTCTCCACTATTGGATCTCGATCCAATGGCTGTGGTCAGCCGTCCCTAAAAGTGCCCGCTCGACCATCCGCGCCTCGTAGCCCAGCGGTCGAGTGCGCTTACGCGAGCTGCGGGCGCAGGTTCAAACTGCAGCGAAGGGGAGGAAGGCGCGGGCGAGCGAGCGCGGGCGAGTGTCGGATCTTGATCGGACGGCCATCTGTGCTCAATTGAGATCACGCGCGATTGAACATGCGGCGTCACGCAGCATCACACGCTCCAGGCGGGCGCAGCAGCAGGCGATCACGCGTCTTAAGCCGTCCGATCGCGAGATCTGAAGTACGTGGGTGTATGCGTTGTCCACAGCCAGCTAAGGAGGCGCACATGGGCGCAGGTGCTACGCCCATGTTAGGGCTTTAGTGACGATTTTATCCGTCACTAAAGACCCCTCATTTATTATTTTAAAGATGTAATGACCATTATGCCCCCACTCCTTGCAACTATAAAAGGAGACCCCCTCCACACGAAATTCTCATCCCTTCCTTCTCTTCTCTACCTCTCCAAAGCTCAAGAGAAGCTTGTCCCACACCCGGGATGCTTCTCGCGAGATAAAGTCCAAATTTTCGTCCTCCTTCGGAAGTGTATCCCGCGACGATGGCGGTGGGCTGCTCCGTTCCCGTTCTTCTGCTTCGTCCTCCTTCGTCTAGGCGTCGTCTCGTCTGACCCGTCCTCCAAGCGACCGTCGAGGAGGATTTCTCTCTCCCTATTCTTTTTACTGCTTTCTAGTATAGATTTACTGCTTTCTAGTGTAGTTCTGCTCGTCCTCCAAGCGATCGTCGAGGAGGACATTTCTCCCTCCATTCATTTAATGCTTTCTAGAGTAAATTTATCGCTTTCTAATGCAATTATTTTATGCTTTCTAGTTGTACTGAACAATCTTCTTAGTGATAAATTCTTTGTTTATTCTACATCTCATTCTGATTTCTATGTGCAATATTCTCTCTCTCTTTTACCCTCTCTCTCTTCTATTTGTTGTAAATAATTAGATAGTTTTAAATTGAATTACTTCGTGACAAATAAAAAGAAATGCGCAGTTTTTAAATCAAACGTCCGCCTCCCTGTGTTCGACCCAGAATTTTCATTTTGGTATAAATTTTATTTGTTGAACACGAACTCTTCGCTTTCAAACTACAACGACAGGTTTTCCAAAACTGAACACGTTAGCATAGCGATTCGATAACGTTCAACATTTTGGCGCCGTTGCCGGGGAGGCAACGATCTTTGATTTCTCTTCACGTTTTGTAACTTACAAATCATTTACCTCACTTTTCTCCTTTCTTATTGTAATTGCAGGTACTCGTTTGAGACGAGCAAAAGAAGTAGATTGGAGTAAAGTGCTATGGAAGGTTTTGTAAGTTATCCCCCATTCTTTCCCCCTCCATAGATTTCATTCGCCACATTAAATCCAAATTCCAATTAACCTAGGTATTTGCATAAATCCTAGGAATAGTTTGGTTGTTTGGATTCTCACTCACATTCATTCCACCTTCATTTATATAAAATAAAATAAAAATAAAAAATAAAAAGATAATTTTGTGGGGCAATTTTCAACAAACACACAACATACACCCACATTCAAAGGCACTTAACCGAATTAATTTGTTTCTACTCAACCGGGTTCTGAGCTGTGGAACCGGTACACATAAAGCAACACATAAAAGAGTAGAAATCATTCTAGGTTAACCATTTTTGTGTGCCTAACTTAGTGGTGCATTTGTGGCCAGTTGTTTGAGTTGATTAAGCTGCACCACTTAAAATAAAATAAACTCATCAAGTAGCTGCCACTTAGGTTCAACTCTTAGGGATTTACCAGGCACTCCACATTCTTTTTAAGCCTTAAATGAAAACATCTTCACCTGTGCTTGTAAAACCTGGTGTGCCAACGAAACTTGTTTGAAAACACCTAAAGTTGAATCCTAAAAGCTACTAAGCAAGATTTGAACCTTAAAATTCACCACATCAAAAACAATCTTGCTTGAAAATCACTGGTTGTGCATGCACACACAAATCAATCAATCATTAAGGGCATAACCCATTTAAAGGGTCCATCACATTCCAAAGCACATTCAAACCTAGCCCTAAATAAAACAGAGTAGACATTGGCCTTAAGGATTGGACTCGCTCTTCAGAACCCAGAATGAGATTATTTTCGATTAGTCTGTTTCTACTATTCAATCTGATGTCTAGCTAGGGGAGCAGAATCAAACGATTGCAGCTGGGGGGTACACTAGGAACCGGAGGCGCAAGCTGAAGGAAGAACCTTCTCCCCAGTCCCTCCTTCTAACTGGTTGGATTGAACAGACGGAAGTAGATAAAATCGTTCCTTTATCTCAAGACGGGCTTTGGGAGTCTCTAGGTCTGTAGGTTAACCCAATTAAGGACAGGTTTGATTGTTTGTATTGTAGGGTGCCTTTCTTCCTCCCGTGTATCATGAATCCTTCCACATATTTCACGCATTCCCGCTCTTTCCCTCCTGTTGTGAATTATCCTCAACATGACGATTATCCCGACTCGTATTGTAATCGACCATCAGTTAGTTGGGATAACTCAGATTGGGGATACAGTTCCGGACCTCCGTGTTTAGGGTCTAACCCAGAACACTTTGATTTTGATTTCTATCCTTCTCAGAGCTACATCGATTATAGATCGTCTTCGTTTCATGAACAACCTAATATGATCTACAATCAAGAAGGATACACCAATCTTTACCCACCCTCTGATTTCACTGCCTTTAGGTCATCACCATCTTTTGAATAATCTGAAATGACCTATTATCAAGAAGGGTATAATGAATCTCAATTCGTTAATTCCTCTACATTTATGTCAAACCCACCCAATCCTGAACCAACTCATTTGGTTCAGGTTAACCAGGTTCAAGATAAGGTTCTGGCTAACTTAAGGAATATTATTCAATCTTTAGAAGTTCAACCAATACCTTACATTGAGAGATTGGAGCCCCTGATTGAAATGATTGATGATTTGAATAAGTCTTTGTTGGATTAGCTCCAAGACATTAAGGATAAGAACCCGGGTGAGTTTCTACTTCAGAAATTAGCAAAATTGAGGATGAGATTCATGGTTGCTTTGATTCAATCTTGGGATGATTTCCAGGATGAACCCTCTTCAGTAAAGCCAATGACAGAACCCTCTCAGGCACCTGTTGGGGGAGACACGTGTTATGACCAGATTGAATTAAAGTGACCAATTAAGGAAGATCTGATTTCTTCACCTGAGATCCCTGAGCCAGGTTACGAGGAAACGTATATCTCCTTGGAACAGAAAGTGGCAAATGACTTTGGGACATACATTAATACGGATCCTGATTTCTTTGATGGTGAAGATTCAAGTTGTGAAGTCTTACGCGAGTTTTCTGAACACGATTTCTGTGAGATGATTGGGCCTAAGGAATCTGATAGATCATTTGATAGCCCAATAACTGAGGAAACTAATCTTAGGGCACACATTACGGATCCAGAATTACATTTTCTGGAGGATTCAATTCAATGCCCTGATTGTCAGTTACACCCCGTTGAGCTTATTGATGATTCTAATTCTGAGATAATTAGACCCAAGTCAATTTTGATTCTACCACATCATTTAGACTTGGAGATTTCAGATGGGGTGATTAATATACAAGAGGTCCTGGAATTCGACATTCGGAATGAGGAGGATAGGAGCCGAGAAGTTCTGATTTGGGAAGTTAATTTTGGAGGAAATGGAAGATTGAGTCGAAGGGTTCCTTTTAAGATGAAACCATCCAATCAGAACCCTTACGACCTTTGTTTCGAGGATGTCAAACTCAAACACACATTCAACGATTATCCTTTTGAGCTTCAATTCTCTGTAACCCGACTTTTTAGTCTTGGGTTGCATCCTCATAAATCGCAGGCCCGACCCCGTTTGCATTCTGATTTTAGGTTTTAGGTAATTTTTATCCAGAACCTAAGATATTCTCGATTATGGGGGATGGGTCTGCACCACAATCTGGTCCACATCTGTGGACCTCTGTTGATAGGTCAGAAGATTCTTCTGTTTATTCTAATTCTAACCTGCACTTGTGAATTCTTCTTTTTTTTTTTTTTCTTTGTATAGTGTGCCTAGCTGAAGGCACTAAACTCAGCACATATACAGTTCTTTTTAGTTTTCATCTCGGAGTAGACCTGACATTCACGCAATTCAGGTGCTTTTTATGCTTTTCCACACTATTTTATGTCTTTTTAATACAATGAGGACATTGCATTAGATAGGCATGGGGGGGTGGACATTCAGATCTGAATTCATTCGTCAGCTCCATGGATTTATTTTATTTTCTTTTATACAAAAAAAATCAAAATTAGGAAAGAGAATTTGGGTTTAAGAAAATTTTCAATCTTAGGAAATACTACATTATGATTTGGACACAAAGACCCTTCAGGTCTTTGGACTTAATCAGCCCGTGTATCCACTAAAATGTGGATTTATTTTTCAAGTTCTCGCCAACCTGAACTTTATTTTAATTGGAGTAAATAAGTTTGGGTGATAAGTACACGACTTATCAACCTGCCCTCTGATTTGAGGGAATTTTGAGTCTTAAGCATCTACACACTTTCTTTGCACTGACTTGCTGTTCAGCAATTTTAACGAAAATTGGGTAGCTAATGAACCTTCTAGGGTGATATGGCTGGCAAGTTATCATGGGTAACAACCCATAGGTAGGTTGTCCAGAGCCCAGTCATTGGACCTTTCTCTTTTTGCTGCCTTTAGGTAAATCTTAGACCAGGGAAGCCACCTACTTAAAAAAAAAAAAAATCAAAAAGAAAAGGAGAAAAGAACAAAAAGAAATAAGTCACACTTCCCCGCACGAGTATGGCTGGCAAGTTGTCGGTGGTAACAGCTCATCGACCGGTTGTCCAGAACCCAGCTTAGTAAATGCACTAAAAATTCCCAAAACACTTAGGAAGAAGCGGAGAAGTAGAATAAATCAGGGAGATATACACTGGATTCACCCTTGTGTTGACCCCATAAAAAATAAAAGTAGGGAGAAAGCTATCGGTTGTAAAGATACACCTTTAGGCAGAATTCTTTTTTAGGTCACTAGAGGCGTAGAAATCCGAAGTCCGTTTTAACTACCGGTAAACAGGTCTATCACAATCACAATAAGATGCTTAAAACTTAGGGTTCTCATCAAATCTTGGGTAAGTTGAATGGCCGTAGAAAGCCACTCTTAAACCCTAAAATTTGAAAATCAAAAAAAATTAGAAAAGAGTAAAAAGAGAAAAAGAAATTTTTCTTTGAATATGGCGAGGCTTGAGGCGGTCTGCATTTTGGCTAATATTCGGGCACTGTTGTGCCTTTGAAAGTTCAGTTCCTAAGTAGACAATTTCTTAATGATTGAAAATAACTCAGGTCCAAATAATCCAACCTAATTCTTTTATAAATAGCATATAGTTTTTGCTAGGGACTAGCAAAAGATAGGCATGGGGGTATGATGTAAACACATTTACACTACTTAAAATGTCTATTTATGCATGTTCTTAAGCATAGGATTACATTTCATGACATAAATATTGCATAACATGCATCATCTTGCATTTAGAGTAGTTTCAATAAAATAGAGGTTAATTGCCTCCTTTTATGTGCTTGGACAGGGAAAACATTTTATCGGGGCCTCGGATCAAAGATCCAACCGTATGGATGTGATCATGGCGACGATTGGAGTTCAACGACTCCAAGATCGCCCTAATCAGACATCCGTAGCATCAGATAGTGACCGGGGAACCCTAGAAGATCAAGGGCTAGGATGGTGTAAATCCGCTCTTCAAATGACAAATCCGACCGCACGGATGAATTCGGATCGACGATTGCAACCCAATGACGCAAAATAGAAGTCAATCCGACATCCGTGGCACCATCAATAACTTCCAGAAGATGGATGGCCAATATGGTGCCACGTGATGCCATCCCAGCCGTACACATTTTCTAAAGACCCCACACCCGCTCCCTCTCCGCCGTTGGATCTTGATCCAACGGCTGTGCTCAGCTGTGCCTCAAAGCGCCCGCTAAACCATCCGCGCCGCGTAGCGCAGCGGTTGAGCGCGCTTACGCGAGCTGCGGGCACAGGTTCGAACCGCAGCAAAGGGGAGGAAGGCGCGGGCGAGCGAGCGCGGGCGGGTGTCGAATCTTGATCGGACGGCCGTCTGCGCTCAATGGAGATCACGTGCGATTGAACGCGCGGCGTCACGCAGCATCACACGCGCCAGGCGGGCACAACAGCAGGCGATCACGCGTCTTAAGCCATCCGATCGCGAGATCTGAAGTACGTGGGTGTATGCGTTGTGCACGGGCAGCTGAGGAGGCACGTGTGGGCACAGGTGCTACACCCATGTTGGGGCTTTAGTGACGGTTTTATCCGTCACTAAAGACCCCTCATTTATTATTTTAAAGATGTAATGATAATTATGCCCCCACTCCTTGCAACTATAAAAGGAGACCACCTCCACATGAAATTATCATCCCTTCCTTCTCTTCTCTACCTCTCCAAAGCTCAAGAGAAGGTTGTCCCACACCCGGGATGCTTCTCGCAAGATAAAGTCCAAATTTTCGTCCTCCTTCGGAAGTAGATCCCACGACGACGACGGCGTGCTGCTCCGTTCCCGTTCTTCTACTTCGTCCTCCTTCGTCCAGGCGTCGTCCCGTCCAGCTCGTCCTCCAAGCGACCGTCGAGGAGGATTTCTCTCTCCCTATTCTTTTTACTACTTTCTAGTATAGATTTACTGCTTTCTAGTGTAGTTCTGCTCGTCCTCCAAGCGATCGTCGTGGAGGACATTTCTCCCTCCATTCTTTTAATGCTTTCCAGAGTAAATTTATCTCTTTCTAGTGCAATTGTTTTATGCTTTCCAGTTGTAATGAACAATCTTCTTAATGATAAATTCTTTGTTTATTCTACATTTCATTTTGATTTTTATGTGTAATATTCTCTCTCTTTTACCCTCTTTCTCTCTTCTATTTGTTGTAAATAATTAGATAGTTTTAAATTGAATTACTTCATGACAAATAAAAAGAAACACGTAGTTTTTAAATCAAACGTCCGCCTCCCTATGTTCTACCCGGAATTTTCATTTCGGTATAAATTTTATTTGTTGAACACGAATTCTTCGCTTTCAAACTACAACGACAGGTTTTCCAAAATCGAACACGTTAGCATAGCGATTCGATAACGTTCAACAAAAACACTATGAGAATCACCTCAAAAGAAAGGGTTTCATCAAAAAAATTACATATTGTAAAAAAGAAAAGGAGGTTGAGGAAAAAGAAGAGCCTTTTTTGAAAAGGAGGAAAGAAAATTGAAAGAAGAAAGGAGCACAAAGAAAAAGAAAAGAAAATTAAGTCCCTTAGAAACAATTTGGAACCTACCTACCTTCTAGGTTGGATCAAATGATGAACTAAGACCTGAAAGGCTAAAACTTAAGGGATTAGTGGTGAATACCGACCTTAAGCCTCTTGGATCTGTATTGGATTTAAACATTCACGTACTTGTCAAGATTCGGATTAATCATCAAAAGGTTAGGGAAAATGCAAAGCTTATGTATTAGGTCTAAGGCTTTGGGAGAATTTGACCCATTAACTGACCTCTGGTTTGCAGGACTCGGTAATGTAAGCACCCTAAATCACACACAGTCTGGTTTAATGCGCTCTAAAGTTGAAACCATGCCAAAAGGCATTTAATCTATTCTGAAAAAGGTTCTAAGATCTAGATTAAGAGTAGCTTAAAAAGATAAGTTGATTTGGATGAGTTCCCGGCGCGGAGAGGTGGAAAATTTTCCTTGAAGATGCACAATAACATATCGTCTCCTCGGTGCCTGTCTCCTACGATATCTAAATATCCTATTAGGTTATGTAAGCACCTTGTGCTGGTTCAGATGCCATGGGCGGCATTATCACAAAATGTCGATTGCTAGGGTTTGGATTTAGCTACATAATGCCATGGGCAGAATTATCCCAAAATCTTGAAAGCTAGGGTTCTGGGGGTTGCCATGGGCGGTGCTATCTCAAAGCATCGATTGCCAGGGACCCTCCGATGATTGATGGTGGGGACAAGAAATCCGATACAGATCGTGTTTAGGGCCAATCCAAGGATGGATTTAAGGAAAAATATAATGAAAAGAAAATAAAGAGAAGCTCTCCACAAATCAAATTCTCCTTCTATGTCTCTCTCAAAATGCACTAGCAAACTGAATCGGACTAACCAAGTTTTAAGCACGGGTGCTTTAACCGCTGGATCCAACGAACCTTAGGATAGTTCCTGCGGGCCTTAGAAACCTTTGTGGCAGATCGAGGCGAAAGCTAGTCAGGTATGGGTCTGGGTTGGTACTTGAGTACCTCTAGGCCTATTGTTGGAATTAAGATCTGATTCCTAGAGATGCGGCCTAGTAGGGCATCCTGACAGTTAAATCCAACCTGGATAATTGGTCCAATTTAGATGGCTTTGCTAAGGGATTAGCAAAAGCTACGCATGGGGGTATGATGGGAATACCATCATGAGCCATAACTAGCTCAATTTGATCTAATTAAGGCAATAAAAGCTCCTACATATCCATTAGAAGGTCTTAAGGGCACAAAACATTGATTTGAGAAGAAGACAAGAATACAGGGTTATTTCTACAAATTTACCATTCTATAACAAAAACATAATAACCACGGGTTTTCTCAGGGGTTGAACAAAGGTCAAATGGTCTTAAGAGTGTAATAAGTGGGTTAGAACAAACAAAAAAGGGTTTTCATGCATTATAGGAATTAATGGACATGTGAAACCCTAAAAATAGACCTACTTAATTTGCTGAGGTTCTAGTCATGATAAAATTCACCTAAACTCTCTAAAAATCATATAAAGATATTCTCTAGGGTTTAGCACCTTCAATTTGACTATTGGAACTCGTCTTGACATAAAATAGAGGCTTAGATAGACATTTGCCCTATTTTGGATAATTATGCAAATTACCCAATCAAACTAGGTAAAAACCAAAATCCAACTTCACTATTGGATTCCTTAGGTCCAAATTAGATTTGCACCAAAATTTGAGCCTAATTTGAGATTGTTTTGACCTAGTTTGCACTTTGGTCCAAGTCTAATTTTCTTTATTTCACATGGCCCCTTAGCATTTGAATTTCTTACAAAAATGTCCCTATCTTTATCATCATTTTCTTCAAATAGGTCCCTGCCACCATTAAATCCTAATCCTACAACTCTGGCAAGCTTGTTTTGCTATGCTCTCCCTGATTCCTTCACGAATCCCTCTCAGATTTGAAACGGAAGTTCGTCAAGGAATTCCCTTCCTTTTAAGCCAGATCTTAAGCCCTAAAAACTTCCCAATCTCTCATGCGAACTCATGAGAGATTCAAGTAAATTTTGAGCTTCCAACTCTGACGAGCTTTCCTAGCTTGGGAAGTGATGTGCATATATCTGATTAACCTAAAATGTCTATTAATGCATGCTCTTAGTGTCACATTAGCATCATACATTGTAAATAGTGCATAACATGCATAATCATGCATTTAGACTAAGTTATATAAATTGTACAGTAATTGTCTCCAATTTATGGTCATGGATAGGACGACTTTTTATCGGGGCCTCGGATCGAAGATCCAATCGTACGAATCTGATCAGGGCGACAATTGAAGTTCGACAACTCCAAGATCGCCCAAATTAGATATCCGCAGCATCAGATAGAGATCGAGGAACCCTAGAAGATCAATGGCCAAGATGGTTTTAATATGCACTTCAGTTGAAAAATTCGACCACACGGATGGGTTTGGATCGACGATCGTAGCCTAACGGCGTAAAAATCGATCCAATCCGATACCCATGGCACCATCTACATCACTCAGAAGATGGACAGCCAAGATGGCGCCACATGGCACCATCTCAGCCACCCAACTAGCAGCATGAACCCGCCGCAGCCTTCCATCTAAGCAACGTGTCTCCGCCGTTGGATGCTCATTCAACGACAGCAAGGCACGCACGCTTGAAGTGTAAACGTGACATCTTAGCCGCTATAGCGCAACGGTTGAAGGCCCTATCAAGAAGAGGAGGCGCGAGTTCGAGCCCCCACAAGCCACAATTTGGGGCGAGCGCACGGACGTGATCAGCCGCGCAATCGAGATCCAACGACGCCGCGTGGTCGATAGCACCCACGTGACGCCCCCGCTTGACACGGGATCGCACATGCAAGGTGCGCGCAGTTGAGGTGCGGCGAGGAGAGATCTAAGCCGTCCGATCTCATGATTGGACGGCTAAGATTTGAAGAACGTGGGTGGTTGAGTGAGGCGTGGAAGACGAGCAGGTGTGCGAGTGTTTCCCACAAAGGCCACGTTCAGGCCTTTAGTGACGGATTTTTCCGTCACTAAAGGTCCTGAATTAATGTTTTTCAAAATGTAATGACCAAAATGCCCCCACTCCTTGCAACTACAAAAGGATACCCCCTCCATACGAATTTCTCATCCCCTTCCTTCTCTTCTCTCCCTCTACAAAGCTCAAGAGAAGCTTATCCCACACCCAGGATGCTCCTCAAGAGATAAAGTCAATTTTTCGCCCCCATTCCGGAAGCGGATCTCGCGACAATGATGACGTGCTGCCTCGTTCCCATTCTTCCTACCTCGACCTCCTTCCCGCTCCGTTCCTCGTCTTCCAGGCGTAGTCTCATCCGGCTCATCCTCCAAGCGATCGTCGAGGAGGATAACTTCTCTCTCCCATTCCTTTTTCCTGCTTTCTAGAGTAGAATTTTCCTACTTTCTAGTTGTAATAGTCTTCCTACTTTCTAGTGTAATTTCTCGCTTAGTTGTATAAACATTTTGAAATATCAAGTGGATGTTTTCTCTCTCTCTCTCTTTCTCTGACTATTTATGGTGCTTCATTTCATTATAATTACTCCACTTTTTAACAAAAACACAAAAAAATATAATTGCAAATTTGGATCGACGTAGCCTCCCTGAGTTCAACTCGGGATTTCTATTCCAGTATAAATTTTATTTATTGAACCAGAGTTCTTTGCTATTCAAACTACAACGATAGGTTTTCAAAATCGAATCCAATAGCGTAGTACTTCACCATTTCAACATTTTGGCACCGTTGCTGGGGAGGCAATGATTTTCCGATCTTCTTTTCTCATTTCACGCACTTTACTGTCTTCTAACTTGCTTTCTCTGGTATCTATTATTTTGCAGAGACCTCCATCAAGGAATCGTCAAGTGGTAGATTAGAGTAAAGTGCAGTTGAAAACAACTGTAAGTGCTCCCCATTCTTCCCCCTCCATAGATTTCATTTGTCACATTAAATTCAAATTCCAATTAACCTACGTGTTTGCATAAATCCTAGAATTAGTTTGGTTGTTTGGATTTCCACTCACACTCATTTCACCCTCGCTTATATAAAAATAAATAAAAAGATAATTTTGTGGGGTAATTTTCAACATACACACAACATACACCCACATTCAAGGCACTTAACCTACCTGATTTTCTTCTACTCAACTGGATTCTGATCTGTTAATCTGGTACACACAAATCAACACATAAAAGAGTAGAAATCATTCTAGGTTAACCATTTCTGTGTTCCTAACCTAGTGGTGAGTTGTGGCCAGTTGTTTGAGTTGTTTGGGCCGTACCACTCAACCTAAAATCAACTCATCAAGTAGCTTCTTCTTAGGGTTTTCAATCTAGGTTCATACCAGCCACTCTACTTTATTTCTGATTTTAAAGGAAAGTAATCTTCACCCGTGCTTGAAAACCTGGTTTGCCTCAAACTTGATTGAAATCAACCTAATTCTAAACCCTATAAGCTACTTAAGCAAGATTTGAACATTAAAATCTACACATCACAAATAATCTTGCTTGAAAACCCTAGTTGTACACGCACTTACACATACTCAATCAATTATTAAGGGCACAACCCATTTTAAGGGCCCATCACATTCCATAAGCACTGCAATCCCAGGCCTCAATAAAATCGAGTAGACGTTGGCCTTAAGGATTGATTCGCTCTTCGGGGCCTAGTCTGAGATTGTTTACGATTAACCTACTTGTAGTGATTAATCTAATGTCTAGCTAAGGGAGTAGCATCAAATGACCGTAGCTGGGGGATACACTAGGAACCGGAGGTGCAAGCCGAAGGAAGAACCTTCTCCCCAGTCCCTCCTAATTGGTTGGATTGAGCAGACACAAGTAGAGTAAATTGTTTATAACCTTAAGGCAGGTTTTGGGAGTTTATAGTTCCTTAGGCTACCCCACTTAAGGATAGGCTTATTTTGTTGTGCTATAGGGTCCTTATCCCCAGTCCTTCCGACCTTTTCCTAGTTTATGCTGGGAAGAAAGTCATTGAATCCTCGATTGGAAGGACCACTAGAGTATTCTATGAGGCGTAGATTGGATTTTAGCCAAATTGATCCCATGGCCGATCAACAGCCTCCTCTACCCCGGGATCCACAGGAGGAATTCCGAAGGCAGCTGGAACAAATATAGAGAATGCAAGAATGATTCTAGAGAATGCAGGCCACTCAGCCCTTGAAGGATTTTTATGATCCTTCAAATTACAGGGAACGTCCCAGCGTCCAGATTCCTGCCGGAGACGTAGAAATCAAGCCCCAGGTGTTAAAAATAATAAAACATTACCATGGGCTTGGCTCTGAAGACTCGTTTCAGTACTTGGAGGACTTGATCACTTTGGTCCAGACCACCAAGGCATGAAACGTGAATGAGGAGCAAATGATCATGAGGCTCTTCCCCCACTCTCTTAGGGATAAAGCTGCTCATTGGTACAGGACTATAGGAAGATCAATTGCAACTTAAAATGAGTTGAAATCAGCCTTTCTGAAGAAATTCTTCCCTGTTGGATATACCAATGCTTTGAGACAGGCAATCACTACCTTTACCCAGCGACCGGGGGAGCAGTTTCATGTGGCCTAGGAGCGATTGTAGAACTTATTGCAGAGGTGTCCACACCATGAGGTGTCGAAATGGAAACTCGTGCAGATCTTCTACCACGGGTTGACTGAGCAACTCAGAAATCATGTGGACGCTTCTTGTAGAGGCAATTTCCTCAACAAAGATGCAGATAGCGCACGATTTGTTTAAGGAAATGAGTGAGAATTCAATCAATCATGCCTCCATGGATACTTTTAACTGGTCCTAGCAACCCAGATCGAATGTTAATGAAGTCCATGAGTCTTATTCATTCGATATGGAATTGATTTGTAATAAACTTGATAAGGTGGACTTGGTTGCTAAGAGAATGGAAGAGTGGGTGGATGGAAATTCAATGAACAACTCTCGATCCACTCAATCCCAAAATTCGGGATTCCAGTCATCGCGAGCTCCTTCTGGACGGGAGTTCGTGAATCAACTTGATGCAGCTTAACCTGCGAGCCAGCATTATTTGGAATCCCATGGGTTCCAAACTGGGGCCTTTGATCCCAGTTTCTCTAATCCTTCCCTTTCTTTCTCTCCATCCTCACCCTATGAAGATGTTTGTGCTGTACAAGAGAACGTTAGATCCAACCCCTACTCCAATGCTTATAATCGAGGTTGGAGAAACCACCCTAACTTCTCCTGGAGAAACTCGGGCCAGCAGACCCAATTCCAACCCAGCAACTATGCTCAGCAACGACCAATGGGTCAGCGTCATGTTTATACTTAGTTGCCCCCGAATCAGGTCAATCAGCCAGCTTGGAATGCCTGTCAACCTATAGGGCAGGTTGATTGAAACCAACAAATGGTAGAGATGTAAGAATCCATGCTCCAGCTCATGCAGCAAATGAAAACCTCACTAGATAACTTGCAAACCGAGCTCATAGCTAACTCTCATCAACCTGGATCTCGACCATCCCAACCCGTACCCAACCCACTAAATATCTTGAATCCGGGCAAGCAAGCCTATGGGTACGAAAATCAGAGGCACCCACACGCACATGCTTAGGTGGTTGAGCAGGGTCCTTCCTCTTCTTCTTCTACACATCAACAATTCTTGGCTAATCAAGCCCCTCCAATCTTTCCTAAACCTCCCCAAGACCCAAACTCGTATGCATCCACAAATTCTGTTACCTTGAGGAGTGGTAAACAAACTAAGGATCCACAACCACACTATTCTGATTTACCGAATCCTGAAGAATCTAAGGAGAGAAAGGAGAATTCTGGAGAAGAAATCAAGGCTCAAGAACCTAATTCCAAAGATCTGACTCATGTTCCTTTTCCTAAAGCCTTGATCAGATCAAAGAAGAAGAAGTATGTTGATAGCAATGAGGAGCTTCTGAATATTTTCAAGAATGTTGAGATCAATATCCCGCTCCTCGACACTATCAAGCATATACCGACTTACGCGAGATTTTTAAAGGATTTGTGTACACAAAAGCGTAAGTCGAGAGAATCTGTTCCAAGGAAGGTGGTACTCTCCGAGCAGGCTAGTTCTATTATCCTACACCACCTCCCTCAGAAAAAAAGAGAGATCCAGGTGCTCCGTTGATTTCTTGTGTCATCGGAGATTACACTTTTGATAGAGCACTTTTGGATCTGGGTGTGTCCATCAACCTAATTCCGACTTCTCTTTATGAGAAGTTTAGGTTAGGTGAACTTCAGCCGACTTCAGTAACGCTGCAGTTAGCGGACCGTTCGGTCACAAATCCACGAGGCATCATTGAAGATGTTATAATTAAGGTTAAGGATTTCTATTTCCCTGTAAATTTCCTTGTCCTTGACATGGATGTACTAGAAAATCTGAGGAACACGCCCACCATTCTGGGGCATCCGTTCCTGGCTACCGCTAAGGCCAACATTAACTATGAAAGTGGTAGCATGGAAATGGCCTTTAGGGATCAATGAATGAAATTGGATATTTTTAAGGCGATTAATAAATTTGAGGATTGTGGATTTATCGAGGAACTTGAGGATGATAATGTGAACATTGAAACTTATATGATAGTTTCTACAATTGAAAGTTCCTCCTTTGATGATGAATTAGACCCGCAACCCTCTATGGCAGACCCGCCAACTTCAAAAGAGGTTATTGATTTTGTTCACTCTCAACCTCTTCCTCTTGATGAGTCACCAGCATCTTCCTTACCTTCAATCATCAACCTGCCCCAGCATGAACTGAAACCATTGCCTGAGAATTTACAATATCAATTTTTAGGACCACAGAAGACGCTCCCTATGATTATCAGTGCTAAATTAACAAAGGAGTAGGAGATTAAATTGATTAAGGTCCTGAAGGAACACAAGGAGGCAATTGGTTGGACCATTCATGACCTTAGGGGGATCGAGCCATCTTACCGCAATCATAGAATATTTTTGGAAGATGGATCCCACCCTTCTCACAGATGCAGAGGAGATTAAATCCAAATATGCGAGAAGTGGTCAAAAAGGAGATTATTGAGTGGCTTGATGCAGGAATCATTTATCCGATCTCTGATAGTCCCTAGGTAAGTCCCGTGCAGATTGTTCCCAAGAAAGTCAGGATTACCGTTGTGACTAATGAGAGAGGAGAATCCATCACAACTCATTCAGCTTCCTCTTGGAGGGTTTGTATCAATTACAGGAAGCTGAACACGGCCACGAAAAAGGATCATTTCCCTCTGCCTTTCATTGATCAAATCTTGAAAAGATTAGCCGGGCAAAAGTACTTCTGTTTTCTTGATGGCTACTCGGGATACAACCAAGTTCCTATCCATCCCGAGGATCAGGAAAAAACTACTTTCACCTGTCCCTATGGTACTTTTACTTTCCGTAGGATGCCATTCGGTTTATACAATGCACCTGCGACTTTTCAAAGGTGTATGTTAGCCATATTCTCTGACATGGTGGGAGAGTTTATGGAAGTCTTCATGGACGATTTCTCTATTTTTGGAGAATCATTTGACTCTTCTCTAGCTAATCTATAAATGATTCTTAAATGATGCATCAAAACATGATTGGTCCTTAGCTGGGAAAAGAGTCATTTCATGACACAAGAAGGCATCGTCTTAGGTCATGTAATCTCTGAACGGGGAATTGAAGTGGATAAAGCTAAGGTTGATGCTATCGCTAAACTTCCTCCTCCTACATCTGTTAAAAAAATTTGATCATTTCTTAGTCATGTGGGATTCTACAGAAGATTCATCAAGGATTTCTCAAAGGTTGCTCATCCTTTGAGCAATCTTCTCGCCAAAGAAATGCCATTTTTTTCGACGAATCATGTCGTAAGGCATTTGATTTTCTTAAAATGGCAGTCACTTGTGCTCTGATATTGTAACCACTGATTTGGACAGTCCCTTTTGAGATCATGACCAACGCTTCTGATTATGTGGTAGGGGCTATTTTGGGTTAGAAAGTTGACAAGAAGCCCTCTATCATCTACTACGCTAGTAAAACTCTGGATCAAGCCTACAGGAATTACACTGTTATTGAGAAGGAATTACTAGCCATAGTATTTGCTTTGGAAAAATTCAGGGCTTATCTCTTAGGGTCTCATGGCATCATTTATACCGACCACTCAACCTTGAGACATCTCTTGGCCAAAAAGGATGCGAAACCCCAGCTTATTCGTTAGATTCTTTTGCTTCAAGAATTTGATCTTGAAACCAAGGATAAATCCAGGGTACAAAACGTGGTGGTGGATCACTTGTCGAGACTTCTAAGTGATTCTTCTCATCCGGACGTCCTGATTGCTTATACTTTTCTAGAAGAAACCATCCTTACAGTTTCAAGTGTCCAAACCCCGTGGTTTGCTGACATTGTTAATTATTTGGCCATTGGTCAAATTCCCCAGGATTGGACCAAGCAACAATGGGATAGACTCAAATCTGAGGCCAAATACTACTTCTGGGAGGACCTTGAACTGTACCGCATCGGCTCTGATCAGATTATTTGTCGATGTATTCCGAAGAACAAATTCAATAGTATACTCGAGTTCTGCCATGCATCCACGTGCGGTGGACATTTCTCTTGGAAAAAGATGGCTGCAAAAATTTTGCAATCTGGATTCTATTGGCCATCTTTATTCAAGGATGCCTAGAATTTCTCAAGGTTGTGTTCCCTATGTCAGGCACTTGGGAGCATAACTAAGAGATATGATGCCCCTAAACCCAATTCTTCCTATCAAAATCTTCAACATTTGGAGCATCGATTTCATGGGACCCTTTCTCCCTTCATTTGCACATCAGTACATTCTCGTCGCTGTTGATTACATGTCCAAATGGATTGAGGCGTTTCCCACCCAAACCAATGACCACAAGGTGGTCATCGATTTTGTCAAGAAAAACATCTTCAACAGGTTCGGGATTCCGAGGGCCATCATCAATGATGGTGGCACTCATTTTACTAATGCCTAGTTCCGTAATTTGCTAGCTAAATAAGGGGTTAATCACCGAATCTCCAACCTTACCATCCCCAAACAAATGGATAGGCTGAGATCTCCAATCGGAAGATCAAGAATATTCTACAGAAAACGGTTAGGCCTGATCGCAAAGACTGGACTCAAAAGCTTGAGGACGCTCTTTAGGCCTACCGTACGGCATATAAAATGCCCATCGGCATGTCTCCATTTCAACTGGTGTATGGAAAGGCGTGTCGTTTACCCGTAGAGATTGAACATTAGGCATTCTGGGCAATCAAGCAATGCAATTTAGATCTGTGGTTAGCTGGGAAGACCAGGAAACTCCAACTATTTGAGTTGGAAGAGCTTAGAAATTATGCATATGAGAATGCCAAGATCTAGAAGGCTTGAACCAAAGCTCTACATGATCAATTGATTTCTCGCAAGAGCTTTAAGTCAAACTAGAAGGTCTGGTTATTCGATTCTCGACTTAAGCTCTTTCCCGGCAAAATTAGATCAAAATGGAATGGCCCGTTCATTATCGACCAGATTTTTCCAAACGAAGCCGTTCAGATCTCTAACCTAAAGACGGGTAATTCATTTAAAGTCAACGGTCAACGTCTCAAGCCTGTTATTGACCATACTCTTCTAGAACCCATCTCAGATACGGTTGCTCTAGCCATATTGTGACTTCTTTGGCTGGACTCCGCCTAACTGACAGCATTAAACTCAGCAGTTGTACATATGACACAAAGCTGACCCGAGCTTCATATTCAGGTGATATCGTTCATACTCTACCCTTTCTTTCATGTCTCTTTTTCTAAATATGGACATTGCATCAGCTAGGCATGGGGAGATGGATTCATTTTTTAATCATTTTGTCAGCTCTATGAAATTCTTGTAAATTTTATTTCTCTTCTTATATATACATTAAAAAAAATTAAATTAGGAAGGAATACTTAGAAATTAGGACTTTTCAATCTTTGGAAATATTACATTAAGATTTGAACACAAAGGCCCTTCAGGTCTTTGGGCTTAATCAGCCTGTGTATCCACTAAAATGTGAATTTGTTTTTCGAGTCCTCACCATCTTAATTCTATTGTAATTTGATTGAATAAATTTAGGTGATAAGTACACGACATATCAACCCACCCTCAGATTTGAGGGAACTTTAAGTCTAAAGCATCTACACACTATATTTTCACTGACTTGCTGATTGGTGGTTTTAACAAAAATTAGGTAGCTAATGAATCGTCTAGAGTGATATGGGTAGCAAGTTATCATGGGTAACAGCCTATAGATAGGTTGTCCAGAGCCCAGTCACTAGACTATTCTCTTCTTGCTGCCTTTAGGTAAATCTTAGACCAGGGAAGCCACCTACTTAAAAAAAAAAATAGAGAAAGTCAAAAAGAAAAGAAAAAGAAAAGGACAAAAGAAAAAGAAAATAAAAGAAATAAACCACATTTCGCTGCACCAGTATGGCTAGCAAGTTGTCGGTGGTAGCAGCTCATCGACCGATTGTCCAGAACCCAACTCATGAAATGCACTGAAAATTCCCAAAACCCTTAGGAAGAAGCGGAGAAGTAGAATAAATCGAGGAGATATACACTGAATTCACCCTTGTGTTGACCCCATTAAAATAAAAGTAGGGAAAAAGCTATCGGTCGTAAAGATACACCTTTAGGCAGAACTCTCTTTTTAAGGTCACCTAAAGGTGTAGAAACCCGAAGTCCATTCTAATTATCGATCAACGAGTCTATCACATTCACAATAAGATGCTTAGAACTTAGGGTTCCCATTAAATCTTAGGTGGGTTGAATGGTCGTAGAAAGCCACTCTTTAACCCTAAACTCAAAAATCCAAAAAAAAAATTAGAAAAGAAGAAAAATAGAAAAAGAAATTTTTTTTTGAATAAGAAGAGGGCTTGAGGCGGTCTGCATTTTGGCAAATACCCAGGCACTGTTGTGTCTTTGAAAGTTCAGATCCTAAGTAAAAAATTTCTTAATGTTGAAAATAACTTATACCCAAGTAATCCAACCTAATTCTTTAACAAATAACTTGTAGTTTTTGCTAGGGACTAGCAAAAGATAGGCATGGGGATGTGATGTGCATACATTTGATTAACCTAAAATGTCTATTAATGCATGCTTTTAGTGTCACATTAGCATCATACACTGTAATTAGTGCATAACATGCATAATCATGCATTTAGATTGTCTCCTTTTTATGGTCAGGGACAAAGCGACTTTTTATTGGGGCCTTAGATTGAAGATCCAACCATACGGATCTGATCAGGGCGAAGATTGAAGTTCAACGACTCCAAGATCGCCCTAATCGGATATCCGTAGCATCAGATAAAGATCGAGGAACCCTAGAAGATCAAGGGCCAAGATGATGTTAATCAACACTTCAGACGATGAAACGCTGGCTTCGAGAGATAACCGGGTTTTATTGTTATAGCGTTGTAGTAGAGCCAGTTATTGCCATCATTTCAAATATATAAATTTTTTTACTCGGAAAATAAAACAGTTCCCGAGGTCGAACTCAGGGAGCAAGTTGTATTCTAGGGGTACAAGTTTCTTTTACAAAAATAAAGAAAGAGAGAGAAAGAATTTGTTGTCTTTTCTTCTTTTCTCTTTGCTTCTCCTCGTCTCAGATCTTCTGTTATCTTCTTCTTCTTTATCTGCAGTGGTGATGTTCTTCTTCTTTCAGCTGTTCCTGCTCTTTCTTCTGCAGAGCGGTCCCGTTCTTCTTCTTTTCCTTTCTTCCTTCTTTTCCTTTCTTCAGATCTTCTTCTCGTGCTCTTCTTCTTTCAGTTCTTCCCTTGTTCTTTTGTGTTCTCCTCTGCCTCGCCTTCTTCTGTTGTTCTTCAGATCTCCTTCTTTCTTCTTTTCTTTTTCCTGTCAGGACGTCGTCTCTCCTTCTTTGTTCTTTTCCCTTCAGGACGTCATCTGATTTTCCAATCAGACGACATAAATCGCTTGTTGCTACAGTGTCTCCCTCAGCTTCCTTCTTCTTCCGCGGTCCTTCTTCTTCACCTGTGCCTGCACACTTCAGAGTTTACGTCAGAGGGAAAAACCTACTCTACCCCCCGCCCCTCCGTCTCTCTCTCACAGAAACTGCTCATAGGATAGCTCTCCCAGAGCTGCTGGGTAGCCGGGTACGGGTAGCGCCCGGGTCCAGGCCCACCGGCGTGCGTGGTGGGCGAGGAGTGCAGGTCAGTCTAAGTCGGGTCGGGTCAGGTCCGCGGGGCGTGAGCGCGGACGAGACCGGGTAACCGGGCGGGTGAAGGGGACCTCACCCCGTGTGCTGAGGCAGTAAGCCTCCAGCACTTTTGCGCTTTATACCGCTGCGCCTCTTCAGAGTTTTCCGAGGTGGGACTAAATGTCCCACCCCAATTAAGCACCCGCAGCGGAGAAAGCAGCGGGCGATCGCGGCTTCACGCGAGGCCTTCGCCCCAGCTGCAAGCCTGATGCTTTGTCGAAATGCCTCGCAAGGCCTGGGAGTCGAATCTGGGCGTGGCGCGCCTGCAGCTGCAGGCGGAAGCAGCTCCTTCTGCATGGCAATGGCGGCGGAGGTCGGGTGACCTGTTCACAGCAAAACGGCCTCTCGGCCTAATCAGAAGGTGCCGGGAGCTTCGCCAGAGTGCGGCGAAGCTCGTGTGGGTGGTGGCGAGGCGTGGGGCGGCGTGCAAGGGCTGCCCTAGGTCGGACTGTGGGTCGAAAGATGGGTTTGTTCGGTGGGGTTGCAGAGGGTGATGTGGGGGAAGTGGAAGGGCGGGGGTTGATCAGGGTGAGGAGGCGGAGGTTCTGCGGTAGTCGGCGAGCCGTGTGGGTTGCTGGGGTGATGGGAGCGGCTCGCCGGAGGATGGCCGGAGGCGGAGAAGGTGAGGGTGAACAGGAGCGGTCGAGGGTTTAATCAAATAAAAGACAGTGAGGAAAAGAAAGAGGGGGAGATGGGGAGGAGTTCTGACCTAGCTACGGAGACGAAAGGGGCCGGAGCAGGGCGACAGTCGTACCGACTGTCGCCGGAGAAGACGATGCCCAGGGGAAGGGGCGGCGGCGAGCAGAGAGCCGGAGAGGCGCCAGCTGGGTGCGGCGTGGCACGGGAAGAGCAGGGGAAGAAGTCTCTGCTGCTGGTATTGCGGCAGAGCGAAGAGGAGGAGGAGGAACCGCCGGAGCTGGTGGGCGTCTGCCAGAGTGAGAGGAGAGGAAAGTTGGGGGTTTTCTCCGTCAGATCCGAGCTCGGAAGAACGGTGGAGCGACGGGGGTATTTATAGGGACCGAATCAGGGAGGAAGGCGGAGGGAGACGACGTGTCTCCCTCGCCGGAGGATGCCAGAGATGGAAACCCATACCATCCGTGCGTTCGCACGGCCGGTATGGTGGGTTACAGCGACCAGGGGGGTGTCCCTGCGACGGCTGACGATGCAGGGCACCCCCGGTTTACTTGCCAGGCTCTCCCCCTCACCCTGCGCGGCGCCATGCTCCGCGCAAGGTCGCCGGAGCATGGTGCTGGCAGGTTTTGCAGGGGGGACCTGAACGCAAAGAACGAAGGAGAGTTAGGGGCCAAAATGCGAGGGTTCAAAAGTTGAGGGCCAAAAAGTAAATATATGAGGACCAAAGTGTAAAGTTGGTCAAGGAGGTTTCTTCTTAGGCTCAAGTTTTTATACATGACTAATTAGGACCAAAGGAATCTGATGGTGAATTTCATTTCTATATTAAACCTTGTTTGACCAGTCAATTTATACGAAAACCCAAATTAAGTTATTAATTGGGCATGGTTCTCAATGTAGGTCAAAATGGGTTCTGAAGGCCAAATTGAAGGTTCTAAACCCTAGAGATTATTTTTCTATGAATTTTAGAGGGTTTATTCTATTTTTACTTTGCCTCGAACCTCGTGAATTGAAGTGGGTTGTTTTAGGGTTACAGATTATCATTTAGTTTCTTGGAATTGCTGTAGCCCTTGCTAGATCATCTCATCCCACTTTTATTCTTATTAAGTTGCTTTGACCTATGTTTGGGCCCTGAATTACCCTGTATGCAGATTATACTGGTAAAATTGCATTTTTACCCCTTATGACTTGTTTTCTCCTTAAACTCAGAATTCTCTGAGTTAAGCCTTTCCTTGAGTTATGTAGGAGCTTTTATCCTTTGTATTAGGTCAAAATGAGCTAGTTATGGCTCATGATGAGGTTCTCATCATACCCCCATGCCTAGCTTTTGCTAGTCCCTTAGCAAAAACTTAAGGTTTCAACCCCTGTTCTAGACCATGAAGTTTTTAATAGTTTTAGATAAGTGCCTTTTTTATTTGAGCATAGATTAGGTTAGAATGCTGACCATAGGCCTAAAAGGTACTCTAGTACCAATCAAGATCCAAATCTGTCTAGCCTTAGCCTCAGTCTTTAGCAAAGGTTTTTAAGGTCCACAAGAACTAACCTAAGGTTTATTGGACTTTGTGGTTAAAGCACCCGTGCTTGAAATGATTTTAGCCCTGGCTCAGTTTGCAGTGCGTTTTGTAAGAGAGAGATAGAAAGTTTTTCTGTTTGGAGAGTTTTCTCTCTCTTTTTCTTTTTAGTTCTAGCCTAGGATTGGCTTTTCAACACGGTCTGTATCAGATTCCTTGCTCCCATCATCAATCCTCAAGGGTTCCTGGCGATCGATGCTTCGAGATAGCACCGCCCATGGCAACCCCCGGAACCCTGGCTATTGAGATTTCGAGATAATCCCATCCATGGTGTTCCGTGGCCGAATCCAGACCCTGGCAATTGACACTTCGAGATAATGCCATCCATGGA
Organism: Thalassia testudinum; assembly: GCA_037157565.1. Lineage (NCBI taxonomy): Eukaryota > Viridiplantae > Streptophyta > Magnoliopsida > Alismatales > Hydrocharitaceae > Thalassia > Thalassia testudinum. The sequence continues at coordinate 488,590 of JAZHRO010000034.1, read as the reverse complement.
ATCTGAACCAGCAGAGTGCTTACATGCCCCCAGTAGGATATGTAAATATCCTAAGAGACAAGCACCGAGGAGATGATATTTTGTTACGCATCTTCGAGGGGATTTCCCGCCTCTCCGCGCTGGGAACTCGTCCAAATCAACTTGTGTTGATCGGCCGCTCCTATTCTAGGTGTTCTTTTCAGAATTTTGCGACGCTTCTGCGTGATTCTGAATTTTACGCTTACTGAACCAGGCTGTGTGTGAGGTTAGGGTGCTTAGGTTACTGAGTCCCGTAAACCAAAAATTAGTTAACGAGGCCAAATACTCCCTAAGCCTTAGACCTAATACTTCAGCTTTTCATTTTCCTCAACCTCTTGAGGAGTGTCCAGATCTTAATGGGTACTAAGAGTCTATTCAAGAATGCCTAAGGTTTGCATTCTTACTAATCTCATTGTGCACTTTTCAGTTATTTTCTTGAATGAGGTCTAGAACTTAGGTTAATTCCTTAGTTCCTTACTAATGACTATCACCTTTTCTCATAATTTTGTGCTCCTTTTTCATTTTGTTTCTTTTCTCCTTCACAAAATTTCCTTCTCCTTTTATTCTTTTTCGAAAAAATTTTTAATTTTTATGGTGTTTTTGGCATATGTGAATTTTTTTGTTTGAAACCTTTTCTTACAAGTTTAGCACTTTCATACCCCCCCCATGCCTAAGATTTGCAATGTCCTCATTGTAACCTAGGGGGTTTTTATTTAACTTAGTTCATTCCTTAAGACAGAAATTTGGATGAGTGAATGGGTCGGGGTGACTGTTGCGGACGATTTCTAATCTCAGATGTAAGCACCTGAGGTGGAGTCGGCTGTCTTAAAGTGTGAACTTCAAGTGCAAAAAGGTGTCAGAACAAGTTTCAGGTTTTCAAAGAGAATGACGGGCTGCCTACCGTTAAGCGCTGAGTTTTACGCCATCGGCTGGGCGCAATAAGCTCAAGGGGAAAGGAGGATATAAGATGCTTCAGCCAAATCAGTAGAAGTTACATCAATGAACGGCTTGAGTCTCTGACCGTTCAAGATGAAAGGTTCAGAATCGTGGCTGAGTGGACTGATTTCGATTGCTCCATTTCCAAAAACCTGTCGGACCAACTATGGTCCGACCCACTTGGATCTCAGTTTTCCTGGGAAGAGTTTTAGTCGGGCATCAAAGAGTAGGACCTTTTGACCAGGATGAAAGATCTTTCTCGAGATGTGTTTGTCGTGGAAGGCTTTAACCCGCTCCTTGTAGATTTGCGAGTTCTCATACGCATCTAGGCGTAATTCATCGATCTCGCTGATTTGGAGTTTTCTGTGGGTCCCAGCCTTGGAAAGATCTAGATTACAGTTCCGTACTGCCCAATAGGCTTTATGCTCCAGTTCTACGAGAAGGTGGCATGCATTTCCGTACACCAGTCTAAAGGGAGACATGCCCAATTGGGTCTTGTGGGCGGTCCTATAGGCCCACAATGCTTCCGGAAGTCGGGACGACCAGTCCTTCCTGTCAGGTCGAACAGTGACTTGCAGGATTTTCTTGATCTCCCGATTAGACAGCTCAGCTAGACCATTAGTTTGGGGGTGGTAAGGAGTAGAGATTCGGTGAGACACCCCGTATTTGGTCATCAGTGACCTAAACTGAGCATTTGTGAAATGGGTCCCCCCATCAGAGATTATTGCACGAGGAATCCCGAACCTTGAGAAAATGTGTTGATGAATGAATTTGAGAACGATTTTGTGATCACAGGTTCGGGTCGGTATGGCTTCGATCCATTTGGACACGTAGTCCACAGCCAACAGAATGTATTCGAAACCATCCGAAACAGGAAAGGGGCCCATAAAATCAATCCCCCAAACATCAAAGATTTCGCATACTAGAATCGGTTGCATAGGCATCATGTCGCGATGGCTCATGTTGCCCAAAGTCTGGCAACGACTGCATGCCTTGCAGTGATTGTAGGCGTCTTTGAACAGTGTGGGCCAGTAAAAGCCGCACTGGAGGACTTTTGATGCGGTTTTATGCCCGGCGAAATGGCCACCGCATGCCTGGTCATGGCAGAAAGAGAGGATATTGTTGAATTCCCCTTCCGGGACACATCTCCGGATGATCTGATCGGCATCTATGCGGAAGAGGTACGGGTCTTCCCAAATGTAATACTTGGCATCGGAGCGTAATTTGTCTTTCTTGGCCTTCGACCAATCGGATGGGATCTGATGAGATGCCAAGTAATTTACTACATTAGCAAACCATGGAAGGCTAGTACCAATAGTCAGCAGGTGCTCATCGGGAAAATGCTCAGTGATGGGTCCGGAAGGGTCAATTATTTCAGAAGGAAGACGGGACAAGTGATCAGCTACCACATTTTGCTTTCCCGCTTTGTCGCGAATCTCAAGGTCAAATTCTTGCAACAGCAAGATCCATCGGATTAATCGAGGTTTCGCGTCCTTCTTTGCAAGGAGATGCCTCACAGCTGTGTGATCCGAGTATATGATGACACGGGAACCCAGAAGGTACGATCTGAACTTTTCTAGGGCAAATACTACAGCTAGCAGCTCTTTCTCAATAACCGTATAGTTACGCTGAGCCTCATCGAGTGTTTTGCTGGCGTAGTAAATGGCCACAGGTTTCCTGTCAATTTTCTGCCCCAAAATCGCTCCTACAGCGAAGTCGGATGCATCGCACATGATCTCAAAGGGTTGAGACCAATCAGGGGACTGTAGGATCGGGGCTTGGGTGACTCGGTCACGCAGGATTTCAAATGCTTGAGTGCATTCCTTGGAAATTTTGAAAGGAACATCCTTGGAGAGAAGAGTGGTCAGGGAGCGCGCGATTTTTGAAAAATCAGGGATAAATCGTCGATAAAAACCGACATGCCCTAAAAAGGAACGGATGTCCCTGATCGAGCTAGGCATAGGAAGGTGAGAAATCAGATTAACCTTAGCTCGATCCACTTGGATACCTTTCCCCGAAATTGAGTGTCCCAGGACAATTCCCTCAGGCACCATGAAATGGCTCTTTTCCCAGGAAAGAACCAAATTCACATCGATGCACCGCCTGAGTATCTGGACCAAGTGTTGGAGGCAATCGTCGAATGATGCTCCGAAAACTGAAAAGTCATCCATGAAGACTTCCAGATAATCACCTACCATATCTGAGAATATGGCAAGCATGCATCGCTGGAAAGTAGCGGGTGCATTGCAAAGACCGAAAGGCATCCTTCGGAAAGCGTATGTTCCGAAGGGGCAGGTGAACGTGGTCTTTTCTTGGTCCTCAGGATGGATTGCCACCTGGTTATAACCGGAGTACCCGTCAAGAAAGCAGAAGAACCTATTTCCCGCAAGTTTTTCGAGAATTTGATCAATGAAGGGTAGTGGGAAATGATCCTTCTTCGTGGAGGAATTTAGTCAGCGGTAATCTATACAGACTCTCCACGAGTTGGCTAATCGGGTAGGAATGATTTCTCCGATCTCAGTTGTTATAGTGGTGAGTCCTGCCTTCTTGGGCACGACCTGAATTGGGCTCACCCAACGACTATCGGAGATCGGGTAGATGATCCCGGAATCTAACCACTTGATGATCTCCTTTTTCACGACCTCCTGCAGATTGGGGTTTAAGCGTCTCTGCATTTCACGAGAAGGTCGTGTGCCCTCTTCTGAATAGATATGATGAGTACAATAAGAGGGACTTATTCCAGTCAAATCATCGAGAGTCCATCCGATGGCTCTGCAATGTTGCTGGAGGACAACAATCAGACGAGATTCCTGTTCAGGACTGAGGTTGGAATTGATAATCACAGGAAGGGTCTGATTAGAACCCAAAAAGACGTATTTCAAGTGAGCAGGAAGGGGTTTCAGTTCGAGGATGGGGTTTTCAGCAGTAGCGGGTGGTTCAGTATAGATGTGAGGTTCAAGGGTAGGAGTTACTGGGTTGTTCATATCTGGATTCGACTCCTCTGTTTGCGGGTCAAGATCCTTCTGTGGTTGATGAGGCATAATCGAGTCATTCTGGAGGTGTGATTCATCAACCAAAGTCTTGATGTCACAAATTTGTTCGATGACGCCGCAATTAATTCCTTGTTGGGCCTTAAATATATCAATTTTCAGTGTTTGATCTCCAAACTTAAGCTCTATTTGGCCCTCCTCACAGCTGATGTTGGCTCTAGCAGTAGCCAAGAAAGGTCTCCCTAGAATGATTGGTGTATCCCTAGGGTTCTCAGGTGCATCCATATCTAAGAATATAAAGTCCACTGGAAAATAGAAATCCCGCACTCTTACGATAACATCCTCGAGAATCACTTTTGGTGACTTTATAGATCGATCTGCTAATTGTAATGTCACCTCGGTTGGTTTTAGCTCAGATTCTTCTAGATGGTCAAGTAAGGATGTGGGTATCAGGTTTATGGATGCACCCAAGTCTAACAATGCTCTATCAAATTGGGTACCACCTATCTTACAGGAAATCAGGGGAGTCCCAGGATCTTTTGCCTTGGGTGGGAGTCTACTAAGGATTACAGAGCTGGCTTGCTCTGACAGAACAATTAGGCTCCCTCCCTTGGTTCGCGGCTTACGCTGGGGTGTACATATATTCTTTAGAAATCGTGCGTAAGCTGGTACGTGGCGGATTGCATCCATCAAGGGGATGTTTATGTGGACCTGCTCAAAGAGCTTGACCAGGTCCTCCTCAGGGGCCACGGGTTTGGTGGTCTTCTTTCCCTTGGTCAGGGCCTCGGGAAACGGGATCTTGGTTGGTTCTTCTAGGATAGGTCCAGGTTGTGGATCCGGAACAGCGGTATCTTGGATAACTATCCTAGGGTCATGGTTATCAGGCTTGGAGTGGTTTGGATAATGCGGGTCTTGAGTTGTTTTACCACTACGTGTTGTTACAGAATTTAATACGGCCTGATTTTGGTTTGGGTTTGGTAAGAGGGGTGGCTGCTGCTGAAATCCCGCATAAGAAGTTGAGGCTTCCATCTCGTCTGGAGATGGAGCAGTAGGGGCCTGATAAATCCATTGAGCATGGCCTAAATTTGGATTCATAACGCGCTTCTAGGTTGGCACGTTATTTGGGTTAGGAAGAGGTTGGGAAGGGAGTGTGCCTGGCTGGCGAGAATTTGCCAACTGGGCCAGTTGAGTTTTAACTTCTGTAAGCTCGTCCTTGTGCTGTTTTTGAATAGCCGCATTCATTTTTTGAATGTCAGCCAGAGTCTGAAGGATTAGGGACATTTGATCCTGATTTGGCCCTGATGGATAAGTAGGGTTGGGCCGAGGCTGAGGTGGCTGGTAATGACGAGAGGGCTGTGGGCGGGACTGAAAAGGTGGTCTTTGGGTTTGGGAATTTCCCGCCCACTGAAAATTGGGATGGTTTCGCCATCCAGGATTGTAAGTGTTGGAGAATGGGTCGTTCTGGCTGGCGTTGAGGTCCTCGCAGGTCTGAGGAACCTCCTGAGAATCAGGGAAAGGGGGAATGGAGTTCCCCCGGCTGGTGTAGAAAGGATCGGATGATCCTCCGATCCAAGAATCAGATGGGGATGGATATGGATCCATCCCAGGGGAAGATCGGTGGAGGATGTTTTGCACAGTCTCCTGTGTGGAAGGAGGTTGTGCAAAGGAGTTACGCGAGGAGGTGGCTCGCTGCAAGTGCTGAGTCAGCTCATCCACCTTCTTTTCAATGATTGAGACCTTGTCCAATCGACTGGCCATTAATTCCAGGTCGACTGATGCGGACAGGCCCTGCGTCTCATGTGCTCCCTTAAGATTCGTCGCTGCGCGGGTATTCGTCCTGTCGAATAATCCCATGGAGTCATTTTTGATGGAGTTCTCGCACATGTTTTCGAGAATCTCCCATACGGTGTCTTCATGTTGACCCATGATGTTTCCTCCGCAAGTTGCATTGACGAAAAGGCGGATGTCCTCACGGAGTCCCTGGTAAAAAGATTGGACTTGTTCCCATTTAGGAACTCCGTGATGGGGGCACTTTCTCATGAGATCCTGAAAACGATCCCATGCCTCATGGAGAGGTTCTCCTGATTGTTGAGTGAAGTGTGTAATCTGATGGCGCAAGGCGTTGGTCCGACCAACGGGAAAAAACTTTTTCAAAAACTCGGATTGAAGTTCTTCCCAAGTGTTGATCGGCCGGGTCTGAGTTTGATACCAATGGACGGCCTTGTCCATAAGAGAAAAGGAGAACATCTTCATGAGAAGAATATCCCGATTTTGCGCATCTGATCCAAAAGTGTGGGCCAGATGCTTTAGCTGTTTGATGTGCTGGAAGGGATCTTCAGAATTAAGCCCATGGAATTTAGGTATAGCATGAATCATGTTGGGCTTTAATTCGGAATCAGGTCCTCCAGTCGGGATTCTGACTCGAGGCTCAATGGCCACCGCAGCAGGATTGTAGTGGTCCCGCATCATAGGACGCTGTGGTGGGTGCACGAAGTTTTGGAAGAGGTCATTGAGTCGCTGGAGCTGGTGTTCCAGATTATTTTCTTCCTCAACTGGCTGAGCCATGATGGGGGAAGAAGAAGAACTTGGTTCTGAATCAGAAGAGAGAATAATGTGAGGGTGTTGCTGCACAAACACGGGCGTCGAGGCTTGGCCTTGACGAGAGCAAATTTCTAAAGGAGGTCTTAAGGGTGGTCTTAGGGACCTCCTTCCGTACATGCACTGTTGGAAGAGGTAAGTTTAGAAGGTGCTGGACCCAATCAAGACACCCAAAAATGTGTTGGGTGACTATAGAGGTGCGGGGCAGATGGACCCCTTGATCAGAAAGATCGTCCACCTGAGAATTACCTGGGCAGCCAGAGAGGGAGAGTCCCGCGAAGACCCCTACACGGTAGAGCGTCCCCACGGGTTACAGGGTTTCCCCCACCCGACCTCTCTTGTCACTGCGGTTCCAGGTAGACCAGAATGGGGATCTTGACCTCTTAAGTCTACCAATTTTAAGATCAGGGTGCTTAAGGTTTCACTTGAACTTTAGTCTTTTAAGTGCAACGAGTGACCTAATTTAAGGTTGGTTGACCCAAGGGGTCAACTTTACCTCTTGTTTTCTTTGAGAGCTTTTAGGTCTTGTCTTTTAGGGTTCAAGTGTTTAAAGAGCCAATTGTTTTAGGTTTTCTTTTGAATAGGTATTTTCAATCAATGGTTTAGGCACACTTCTTTTGGATTTTCTCCATTCTTGATTTAAGTAGTGTGTCTCTAAAACCCTAATGTTGAATCTTATGTTGGCTCTACTTGGTCCAGTTAGTTCTTTGTTGGGTAATTAGGGCTCAAGCAAGAATGTGTTAGCCCTTAAATACCCTTAATAGTGTGCAGGACTAATGAGTTGAAAACATGCAACTCTTTATGGTTACTAAGTATGGAAGACAGGTTAGCCCTATATTGCTTGTTCTTTTGTTTTCTTCCTCTTTAGAGTTTAGTGGTTAATAGCGAGAGGAAAAATTTACCTGTCCTCGGAGTGGTTGTCGTGCGGTTGCTTGTCTTCTTGATTTCCTGTAGTTTTCTGCACAAAAGAGAGAGGAGATTATCAGAAATTAAAAAGAAACAGGAATGTTTACCTCTAGAATAGCCGTTGCTCCCCGGCAACGGCGCCAAAAATGAAACGCTGGCTTCGAGAGATAACTGGGTTTTATTGTTATAGCGTTGTAGTATAGCCAGTTATTGCCATCATTTCAAATATATAAATTTTTTTACTCGGAAAATAAAAGAGTTCCCGAGGTCGAACTCAGGGAGCAAGTTGTATTCTAGGGGTACAAGTTTCTTTTACAAAAATAAAGAAAGAGAGAGAAAGAATTTGTTGTCTTTTCTTCTTTTCTCTTTGCTTCTCCTCGTCTCAGATCTTCTGTTATCTTCTTCTTCTTTATCTGCAGTGGTGATGTTCTTCTTCTTCTTTCAGCTGTTCCTGCTCTTTCTTCTGCAGAGCGGTCCTGTTCTTCTTCTTTTCCTTTCTTTCTTCTTTTCCTTTCTTCAGATCTTCTTCTCGTGCTCTTCTTCTTTCAGTTCTTCCCTTGTTCTTTTGTGTTCTCCTCTGCCTCGCCTTCTTCTGTTGTTCTTCAGATCTCCTTCTTTCTTCTTTTCTTTTTCCTGTCAGGACGTCGTCTCTCCTTCTTTGTTCTTTTCCCTTCAGGACGTCGTCTGATTTTCCAATCAGACGACTTAAACCGCTTGTTGCTACAGTGTCTCCCTCAGCTTCCTTCTTCTTCCGCGGTCCTTCTTCTTCACCTGTGCCTGCACACTTCAGAGTTTACGTCAGAGGGAAAAACCTACTCTACCCCCCGCCCCTCCATCTCTCTCTCACAGAAACCGCTCATAGGATAGCTCTCCCAGAGCTGCCGGGTAGCCGGGTACGGGTAGCGCCCGGGTCCAGGCCCACCGGCGTGCGTGGTGGGCGAGGAGTGCAGGTCAGTCTAAGTCGGGTCGGGTCAGGTCCGCGGGGCGTGACCGCGGACGAGACCGGGTAACCGGGCGGGTGAAGGGGACCTCACCCCGTGTGCTGAGGCAGTAAGCCTCCAGCACTTTTGCGCTTTATACCGCTGCGCCTCTTCAGAGTTTTCCGAGGTGGGACTAAAGGTCCCACCACAATTGAGCGCCCGCAGCGGAGAAAGCAGCGAGCGATCGTGGCTTCACGCGAGGCCTTCGCCCCAGCTGCAAGCCTGATGCTTTGTCGAAATGCCTCGCAAGGCCTGGGAGTCGAATCTGGGCGTGGCGCGCCTGCAGCTGCAGGCGGAAGCAGCTCCTTCTGCACGGCAATGGCGGCGGAGGTCGGGTGACCTGTTCACAGCAAAACGGCCTCTCGGCCTAATCAGAAGGTGCCGGGAGCTTCGCCAGAGTGCGGCGAAGCTCGTGTGGGTGGTGGCGAGGCGTGGGGCGGCGTGCAAGGGCTGCCCTAGGTCGGACTGTGGGTCGAAAGATGGGTTTGTTCGGTGGGGTTGCAGAGGGTGATGTGGGGGAAGTGGAAGGGCGGGGGTTGATCAGGGTGAGGAGGAGGAGGTTCTGCGGTAGTCGGCGAGCCGTGTGGGTTGCTGGGGTGATGGGAGCGGCTCGCCGGAGGATGACCGGAGGCGGAGAAGGTGAGGGTGAACAGGAGCGGTCGAGGGTTTAATCAAATAAAAGACAGTGAGGAAAAGAAAGAGGGGGAGATGGGGAGGAGTTCTGACCTAGCTACGGAGACGAAAGGGGCCGGAGCAGGGCGACAGTCGTATCGACTGTCGCCGGAGAAGACGATGCCCAAGGGAAGGGGCGGCGGCGAGCAGAGAGCCGGAGAGGCGCCAGCTGGGTGCGGCGTGGCGCGGGAAGAGCAGGGGAAGAAGTCTCTGCTGCTGGTATTGCGGCAGAGCGAAGAGGAGGAGGAGGAGGAACCGCCGGAGCTGGTGGGCGTCTGCCGGAGTGAGAGGAGAGGAAAGTTGGGGGTTTTCTCCGTCAGATCCGAGCTCGGAAGAACGGTGGAGCGACGGGGGTATTTATAGGGACCGAATCAGGGAGGAAGGCGGAGGGAGACGACGTGTCTCCCTCGCCGGAGGACGCCAGAGATGGAAACCCATACCGTCCGTGCGTTCGCACGGCCGGTATGGTGGGTTACAGCGACCAGGGGGGTGTCCCTGCGACGGCTGACGACGCAGGGCACCCCCGGTTTACTTGCCAGGCTCTCCCCCTCACCCTGCGCGGCGCCATGCTCCGCGCAAGGTCGCCGGAGCATGGTGCTGGCAGGTTTTGCAGGGGGGACCTGAACGCAAAGAACGAAGGAGAGTTAGGGGCCAAAATGCGAGGGTTCAAAAGTTGAGGGCCAAAAAGTAAATATATGAGGACCAAAGTGTAAAGTTGGTCAAGGAGGTTTCTTCTTAGGCTCAAGTTTTTATACATGACTAATTAGGACCTAAGGAATCTGATGGTGAATTTCATTTCTATATTAAACCTTGTTTGACTGGTCAATTTATACGAAAACCCAAATTAAGTTATTAATTGGGCATGGTTCTCAATGTAGGTCAAAATGGGTTCTGAAGGCCAAATTGAAGGTTCTAAACCTTAGAGATTATTTTTCTATGAATTTTAGAGGGTTTATTCTATTTTTACTTTGCCTCGAACCTCATGAATTGAAGTGGGTTGTTTTAGGGTTACAGATTATCATTTAGTTTCTTGGAATTGCTGTAGCCCTTGCTAGATCATCTCATCCCACTTTTATTCTTATTAAGTTGCTTTGACCTATGTTTGGGCCCTGAATTACCCTGTATGCAGATTATACTGGTAAAATTGCATTTTTACCCCTTATGACTTGTTTTCTCCTTAAACTCAGAATTCTCTGAGTTAAGCCTTTCCTTGAGTTATGTAGGAGCTTTTATCCTTTGTATTAGGTCAAAATGAGCTAGTTATGGCTCATGATGAGGTTCTCATCAGACGACAAATCTGACCGCAAGAATGGGTTTGGATCGACGATAGCAGCCTAACGGCACAAAAATCGATCCAATCCGATACCCATGGCACCATCTACATCACTCAGAAGATGGACGGCCAAGATGGCACCACGTGGCGCCATCTCAGCCTCCCAACTGGCAGCATGCACCCACCGCAGCCTTCCCTCTTCATCTGAGCGACGCGTCTCCGCCATTGGATGCGCATCCAACGGCTACAAGGCATGTGCGCTTGAAGTGTAAATTCACATCTTAGCCACTGTAGCACAGCAGTTGAAGGCCCTATCAAGAAGAGGAGGCACGGGTTCAAGCCCCCGCAAGCCTCAATTTAGAGCGGGTGCGCAGATGCGATCAGTCGCACAATTGAGATCCAATGGCACCGCGTGGCCGATAGCGCCCGCGCGCTATCTGATGCCCCCACTTAACGCAGGATCGCATGCGCAAGGCGTGCGCAGTTGAGGCACGGTGAGGAGAGATCTAAGCCGTCCGATCTCAAGATCGAACGACTAAGATTTGAAGAATGTGGGCGACTGAGTGAGGCACGAAAGGCGAGCGGACGCGCGAGCACTGCCCACGATGGCCACGTTTAGGCCTTTAGTGATGGATTTATCTGTCACTAAAGGTCCTTAATTAATGCTTTTCAAAATATAATGACCAAAATGCCCCCACTCCTTGCAACTATAAAAGGAGACCCCCTCTATACGAATTTCTCATCCCCTTCTCTTCTCTCCCTTTCCAAAGCTCGAGAGAAGCTTGTCCCACACCCGGGATGCTTCTCAAGAGATAAAGTCAATTTTTCGCCCCCATTCTGAAAGCGGATCCGGCAACGACGACAACGACGTGCTACCTCATTCCCGTTCTTCCTACCTCAACCTCCATCTTCCCACTCCATTCCTCATCTTCTAGGCGTCGTCTCGTCCGGCTCGTCCTCCAAGCAATCATCGAGGAGGATAACTTCTCTCTCCCATACCTTTTTCCTACTTTCAAGAGTAGAATTTTCCTGCTTTCTAGAGTAATTTCTCACTTAGTTGTATAAACATTTTGAAATATCAAGTGGATGTTTTCTCTCTATCTCACTCTCTCTCTTTCTTTGATTATTTATAGTGCTTCATTTCATTGTAATTACTCCGCTTTTTAACAAAAACACAAAAAAAAATATGATTGCAAATTTGGATCGACGTAGCCTCCCTGAGTTCGACCTGGGATTTCTATTCCAGTATAAATTTTATTTGTTGAACCCGAGTTCTTCGCTATTCAAACTACAACAATAGGTTTTCAAAATCGAATCTGATAGCATAGTACTTCACCGTTTCAATAGGAAGCTTGCTTCCCAAGCTCAAAACACCCTCCAGAGGCCTATAAAAGACTTCCCAGATCAGACTAAAGATCCCACGCTCGAATGTGGTCGGATTCCCCTTTGATTTCATCTCTCCTCATCCGACCGAAGCTCCTCGACATCCGGCGAGATCCTATGACTCCTCCCATCAATCTGACCGCAATACCAACGACAGATCCTCCTTCCCTGCCTTCCTCCACGTCGTGCCATACCAGCAGGTGCTTCTATCTCTTTCATCCTTGTCGTCCTACCCTCACCGGAGAGCCTTCTTCTCCAACGTCGACCACACTGCAACTAGTGTCACCTCTGCCCCTCTTCGTCCGCCAATCACCTAGATAAGTTCCCTAACTCCTCTACTTCATTTACACACCAACCACACTTCATTTCGATTGTCATATCACCTCGACCACCGTCACCTTCTTTTGCTCTGACCACATCTCCAGCGAAGTGCCTCCACTGCTCCGCACCTCCATCTACTTCGCCACCAACACCAAAAGCTTCGCCATGTCCTAGAGAGCAAAATCCCTCTAGTTATTGAGGCTATTGGCCTCTCTTTAGTGCCACTGAACACCCCACCTTCGCACGGCCGTCTCCATCACCGTTAGGCCTCCACCCTCACTCGCACCATCTGCTGCACGCACCACCACACTCTCCACCCCACAGCGATCCTTCTGAGCCTGTTTGATGTGGCCGTAAGGCCATTCTTGTGATTTTAGATTTCTCGTCGGTCACCTCCACCGTTGCCATCTTCGTCGCCTTGTTCGTCGTGTTCAAAGCCCAGCATGTCCCAGGTGCTACGCCCAATTTATGGGAAGAAGTTCCAGGCAGGCCTCCAGGCCTTCAATTGGCATCAACATACACTGCTGCTGCTCCAATTCAGCAAAGGAAGCCCACTACAGCTACACACAGAAGAGTCCTGTGGGATTAATCCCACATCGGGCGCTGACAAACGTGCAACACCGCATAAGAGGTTTTTTTCATACAAGCTTACCACCTCAATTGAACATAGGGGGTGAGGTCCTTGCTCACCCTTCACCTACACCTCGCCCGTGACTTGTCCCCCATGGGCCTGATGCTAACCTAACCCGCCTAAGCCCTGTTTACACCTTGGCTACGATATCACGCCCGCAACCCTAGTCCCGGGTATGCTTAGATCCGAATCCGATTACCTGAGGCTCTGGGAGAGCGGATCCCAGAGAGAGAAAGAAAGAGAGCGCGCAAAAGCAGGGGGTTTTGCTCTGAAGTCCAACGGCTGACACTTAGCCGTTTGAAGAAGGAAACCCTTCCCCTTTTGCGAGAAGACAAGGAAGAAGGAGAGGAAGCCAGAGAAGAGAAGGCATAGAAGAAGTGAAGAGAAGGAAGAAGAAGAGCAGCTAGAGAGGAGAAAGAAGTAGAAGTCTGAGATTCTACAGAAGTGCACTGTGCACTTATACTACGTGACTTTATTTGATTAATACTATTGAGATATTTGATATTATTGTGAGGGGTAATTGGTGATTCAAATCACCATTTTACCCCATTCTTTTTGCACTATTTGACATTTTCTCTCATTTACATATCATTATTGTTTGAAGTTTATTATAAATTGTTTATATTGCGCTTGAATTGCAATCCTGAGAATTATTTTGCTAATTGCTCCCTGTGTTCGACTTGGGACTTCCATTCGAGTATAAATCTTATTTGTTTTCAAGAGATTTCGACGTATAGTACGATGTAGTTTTTATAACCTTGATTTCGCTAGTTAACATTCCACAGGTCAGATCCTAGGTTAAGTGGTAGAATCGAAGTGATTGTGCACCTTAGGATGACAATTTGTGGGCATTAAGTGTGTCTCATTTAATTTAATCCCACAAGAAGAGAAGATTTTTTTTTTAAATTTATGCAGGTGGGTGAGGTGAGGTGAGGTGAAGTGATAATCAAACAACCAGGACTAACTTAGGGTTTATGCAAGCTCCTAGGTTAATTAGGGTTTGAGTTATTAGGTGGTGAAATAAATACTAGTGGGTAGGGGTACACTTACACAACCTTCTAACCACACTTTGCTCCAATCTATTCCGCTTTGGCTCACATTTGAAGGGTACCTATAATCACAAAAAGAAAGGACGAAAGTGAGCTAAAAGGTTAAGTAAGGCAGAAAATGTGGAAAAACCAAAGACTATTGCCTTCCTGGCAACTGTGCTAAAATTATTAGCGTAAATTTTGCGAGTAAAATCAGGGTTTTGGAGAACTCGTCATCGTAGTCGAAAATATCGCTACCAAATAAATTTGTAACCGAAACTCAAAGTGAGTCAAGGGTCAAACATAAGGAGGCGAATGTTTGGTTTTGAAAACCAAGCTTTCATTTTTATTTGTTTTTGTTGTTTTTATCTTTTGTAATTTTTTGGGTATTTTGTATGGTAAGAGATCAAATTGACAAAATATTTATCTACAACTAATTAGAGAGAGATAGAGAACATCAATATATTTATCTAAATAGAGTTTGCTACAGATAGAAAAGTGAAAAACTACACTAGAAAGTAAATAAAAGATAGAGAGAGGTGAAATCCCCCTCAACAGTCACTTGGAAGAAGACTCGCTCTGACGGTGCCTAAACGAAGGTGGTGAGAGGCAGAAGGAAAGAGAATGGCGTTGGAGGAAGGAGGACATAGCAGGATGATATCGCGGTGAGGATCTTCTTCTGGAAGGTGGCGAGAGGATGGCCACAGGATGCTCCACGAAGGGGGATGAGAAGCGAGAAAAATATTTGATTTTCTACTGTAAAAGAGCATCTCGGGATTGGGACAAGCTCCCTCTAGAGCCTTGGAGGTGGTGAGGGAGTGAAAGGAAGAGATGAAGAGAAATGGGAGGGGTAGGGTTCCTTTTATAGTGGAGGAGAAGAGGCTTGGTCATTCAAGGGTCAATAACGACAATAAAGACATCGCTAAAGCTTTGCCTTAAATGTCGTAGAAGATCTGCAGCCAACGTACGCTGATGATAATGTCATCATTAGTCATAACTAGCTTTAATTAGGTAGAATCAATTGACAACTACTCCTACATAATCACTAGAGAGTCATAATTCATTGCATATCCTTTCTGAGAAGAGTGCATTAAATCAGGGTTAAATCTACAATTTTAACAACATATCATAAATGTAGAATAATCATGGGGCTTCCCAGGGGTTAAATTAAGGTCAAATGTTCATTAATGACTAATAAGAGGGTCTGTGCAGACAGAAACGGATTTTCACGCATTTGGAGAATTAACGGACACCCGAAATCCTAATTTTAGACCTACTTAATTAACAGAGGTTCTAGTCATGATAAAATTCACCTAAACCTTCTAAACATCATATAAAAATATTCTATATGGTTTGGTATCCTTGATTTGACCATTGGAACCCATTTCGACCTAAAATAGAGTTTTAGTCAGGAAGTTACCCTAATTGGGTTTCTACGTAAATTGTCTAGTCAAACTTGGTCAAAACTAAAATCTGGATTTATCTTCATATTTCTTGGGTCTAAATTAGGTTTGTACCAAAATTTAGGCCCAATTAGAGATCATCTTGACCTAGTTTGTATTTCAGTCCAATCAAACTCTTTTTCTCTCAATTCACCCTTAACTTCGAATTCTTTACAATCAGGTCCTTGCATTTTTCATCTTCACATTTAGGTCTTTGTTGCCATTAGGAGTAAGCTGTATCTCACCATTGAGATTTAAGTGAGATTTTCTTGTTCGATTCTTAATCAATCATTCCCAAAATTGAAAGAGAGATTCCTTAAGGAATTCTCTTCCAATTGAGACCAACCATGATTCCTATTTCCTTCCCAAACTTCCATGCAAACGCATGGAAGATGTGGGTATCCCACAGGCATGAAATCTTCAAGCTTCCAAGCTTGGTTTGCCCCCCTGAGTCCTATAAAAGATCCCCTGATGCAAACCTCACCTCCTTAGCTTGTTTTTGGTCGGTTTCCCTCCCTCCCTTCTCTCCGGTTGAATCCTCCATGAGCTCTAGCGACCTTCTTCGACTGACTTCTTCGTCCACCGCCACAGACAATAGCTGGTGGGAGGATCTTCCTCAAGTTCCTCCATACGTCGCAATACCAACGAGCACTACCCATACCTCTTCGTGGCCGCCCCCTTCCTGGAGACTTCGTCTTCCCCACGTCCAACCATTACACCAGCGTGGGATTCCTCCCCTTTCGTCCGTTAGTTTAGGTTACTTAGGTTCCATCCTCACTCTATTATCTTTTCCCTTTCTTTATCCTTCAATTCAACCTACGCCGCCATCGTTCGCCCATCATCTTCGTCATCTCTGACTACACATCCGGTAAGGCCTCCGCAACCCCACAATCCACCAAACACCTCACCAACACCTTCATAAACTTTGCCTCATCCACTTGCACCAAACCCCTCAAGAAATTGAGGGGATAACCACCTCAACCACTCCATTGAACACCACATCCTCCACCCTTCATCTCTGACCTCCGCCGACCACCACACACCCTCCCACGCCATGAAACACCCACCACCACCTTCTCCGTGCTTCGGCAAAGCTTTTGAGCCATCTGATTGGGGCTTTCAAGCCTGTATTCGTGCTTACAGATTTCACCGTCGCTCCACCGCTGCAACCGTCTACTCCGACCTCAGTTGCAACTCTCCGGCTCTGTTCTTCATCGCAATCACCTCCAGGCCATGCGGAACCATCCTAGGAAGACCTCCAGGTCCTCAATTAAGGATCCCAACTACAACAACTACTCCAATTGGTGAAACATTAGAAGTTGCAGCTACACGCAAAGAAGGTGGTGCCTTAGTGCCACATCGGGCACGGAAGAACCATCTGCGACGCATAAATTGCTTTTATGCCTTGAGCTTATTGCCCAAGACACTGAGGGTTGGATCCCTCCTCACATATCCACCCGCACACCCGGTAGCCTTGGTCCCCTGTACTCGACTCGATAACCTGATTGTGACCTTATTAGGCCTGGAGTCTGTGAGAGAGAAGGAAGAGGAGGAATTTGTGAGAGTGGGGGGGTGGGCGGCCCCCCCCCTTGCTCTCTATTGTTGTGCCTTGTGCGACACTTAGTCACTGAGGAAGTTGGTCCTCTGTGTTGTGAAGGAGAAGCTCTGTAGAAAAGGAGAAGGCCTGAGAAGAAGGAGAAGACTCGAGAAGAAGAAGAAGCACAGTAGAAGAAGAGAAATAAAGAACAAGGCTTTGAGAGCCTTGATCACTTTAAGTCATCTGATTAAGCATTATTTGAGCTACTGTTGAATGATTTAAGTACTATAGTTTACTATTTGAATTCTGATTGGGTAATTGTATCATGCTTAATTAAGAGGAATAGTGGTGATCAAATCACCATTGTTTTTTATTTCCTTTTCTTTTTGTTCCATGTAATCCTTTAGATACATTGGATTTCATTGAATAGATAATGTGATAAGTTATTATTCATTGAATGTCTACTTTTATGCTCAATTAATTGTGCCCATTGATTCTGAATGCAATTAATGTTGTGAATTCCATATTTACCCTCTGTGTTCGACCTTGGACTCCATTGTAGATTCTGAGTTATAAATTTATCTATTTATGAGCAATTTTGACCTGCTACGATGATTACATCCTTTCAAACCTCAATCTTGTCTCGTTAACACACGCGCTTGCGATCTCATTGCTGTAGAGGCATGGTCAGTGAACAGTCGTTAGATCACCATCTCATGGCTGAGGATTGCACAGAGATCGCACCTCTGATCATGTTAGATGGTGTGTGAGATCTCATATCGGATCACGCATTACCATGTGGGCATATCCGTGTCGATCCATGCATCCACATGGAGAATTCCATACCATTCGATGAAGATCGCACGACTCTAATTAGTCGCTCGCACCTGTGCGGTTCATTGGAAGCGTTGGAGGATTCAAACCCACACTGCAGGTTTGCGAGTGACACTCGCGACCAATGCGGCACATGGCTAGATTGTCGAATGGAGGATGGTGGCATGAGATCTCGACCATTGAATGGAGATCTAACAGTCGAGAATCAAAGTTGATGAGCTCCTCTGATGTAGCAAGCGACGTGGCGTCACAAGGGTTGTTGGATGGACATCCAACGGCCCAAATCTTGCGATGGAAGCACCTTTGAGGAGGAGCGGCTGCTGAGGGTAGGTTTGGGTGGCTAGGATGGCGCTATGTGGTGCCATTCTAGCTGTCCATCTTCTTTTCTTTGTAGATGACACCACGGATGTCAGATTAGGTAGATTTTTGCGTTGTTGGGCTGCAATCGTCGATCCGGATCCATCTATGCAATTAGATTTGTCATTTGAAGCTTTAAATTGCATCACTTAGCCCCTTGGCCATTTATCTTCCTCGTACTGCATAATGTTTTATAGGACTCTGATTAAGACGATTTCGAAGGCATTGGACTTTGATTGTTGTCTTGCTCAGATCCGTACTATTGGATCATCAATCCGAGGCCCTGAAATAAATCTCCTTCTCTCCTGGCCACAAAGGGATGGAAATTATCCTAAAATTTATACAAACTATTCTAAATGTAGAATGATGCATGCTATGCAATATTTATAATATGGAATGCATCTATAAGCTTAGGAACATGCATAAATAGCCATTTTAACCTAAATGGATGTGTCTACATCTTTATGCACAGCCTCCTCTCCTTTGGGCTGATGTGCATATGTGTTTTGCTGTGAAGAAGTGGCCCTCTGTAGATGGAAAGTCAGTTCGTCCACCTTCTTCTTAATAATGGAGACCATATCCAGGCGACTGGCCACCAACTCCAGGCCAACAGATGTGGATAGGTCTCATGTTTTGTGTGCCTCTCAAGTGTTTGTCAATGCACGAGTAGTCGTTCGGTCGAACACACCCATAGACTCATTGTTTATGGAGTTCATACACATGTTCTCGAGAATCTCCCAAACAATGTCTTCATGCTAACCCATGATGTTGCCACCACAGGTTGCATTGACAAATAATCTAATGTCCTCACAAAGACCTTGGTAAAAAGACTGGACTTGTTCCCAATTAGGAACTCCGTGATGCAGGCATTTTCACATGAGATCCAAAAAGTGATCCCATGCCTCATGAAGTGGTTCTCTCGCATTCTACGTGAAATGCGTGATTTGGTGCCTTAAGGCATTAGTGCGACCCACTGGGAAGAATTTCTTCAGGAATTCAGCCTGTAGTTCCTCCCAAGTGTTGATTGGTCGAATCAAGGTTTAATACTAATGTGAAGCCTTGTCCATAAAAGAGAAGGAGAACATCTTCATGAGTAGGATGTCCCAATTTTGAACAGCTGGTCCAAAGTTTAGGTTATATCTTTCAATTATTTGATGTGTTGGAAGGGATCTTTGGAGTTCAATCCATGAAATTTGAGGATAGCGCCGATAAGATTCAGCTTTAATTCAGTATCAAGTCCTCCAGCTAAGATTTTCACTCTAGGTTCAATAGCTATCGTTGTAGGATTGTAGTGATCTCGCATCCATGAATGTGGTTAGGGGTTCGTGAATGCATGAAGTAGATCCGTGAGATTCTGCAATTGGTTCTGAGAGTTTGGTACCTAGCCTTCTCCTTCAAGATCTTGATTCTCCATGGAAGCAGAGGATGGAAAACTAGGCTCAGATGTCGAATGCACAGAAGTGATGTCAATATGGTTGGACTGGAACCCAAACAATTGAGCTGGGGCTTGAGCCCGACGAGAGTGAACTGCTAATGGAGGTCTCAAGACTGATCTTAAGGACCTCCTCCCATACATGCACTACAGATTCAAATGAGGGATAGAATGTGTCTTGGACCCAATCGAGGCACCCAACAAGGCTGGGTGACTATGGTAGTTCGAGGCAGATGGACCTCTGGATCAAAACTCACCCACCTAAGAATTACTTGGGTAGCCAGGAAGGGAGCGTCCCACAAAGACTCCTACATGGTAGAGCATCCTCATGGGTTATAGGGTCTCCCCCACCTGACCTTCCCTGTCACCGCGATTCCAAGTAAATCAGAATGTGTAAGCAGAGATCTAAGTCTACCAATTTTAATCCTACTTGTGATTTGAATTTCACTTGATTTAGAAATTATTTCAAATAGTGACCTAATTTGGAGGTTGGTTTATTGACAAAGTAAACCAACTTCACCTGACCTATCCTAAAGTTGAGGATAAGATTTAGGCAAAAACACCCAAATCACCCTAAATTGGTTCTCAAACAGGTTATTAGGTCCTAGATTTTTAAGGTTCAAGTGAATTTAGAGCCTTGATTTTAGGTCCAACTTGATTAGATCAATTCAAACAAGGGATTAGGTAGCAACAAATGCTGGAAGATCAATTTCCTTTATTGTTAGCATTATGTACTAACACTTCAAAATCCTAATGTGTAACCCCAATTGGCTCTATTTCTAGGTCCAATTTCTTCCAAAGAAGATACCTTGGGCTCAATCAAGAAGGTGAATAGCCCAAGGAACCTTATGTCCCTAATAGGTGGAAGTATCAGGATGGGAATCTCTAATCAATAAGTCAAATCAAATCTTCACACTTGAATGATGATTACTAAGTAAATAACGCAAGTTGATCCTAATTGATTTCCTTTTCAATCTTTCCAAGAGAGGAGGGGCTTAAGGAAGAGGGAAACGTGGTTACCTACCCCTGGTGTAGTTGCTCGAGTGGTCAATCTTCAATCTCTGGTTCACCTCACAACGGCACAACAAATAGATATAGCAAGTCAGAATCAAATCAGAATAAGTGCAATTAGTGATTGAAATGAGCGTTGCTCCCCAGCAACGGTGCCAAAATGTTTAACAGCAAACATCGAGGTTTAAAGAAATATGAGTCGTAGTATAGTCGATGAAAATCAAATCGACATTTAAAATTTGTAAAGCTCGAGAAATGTGAGCTCCGAAGTCATTTGTAGGGAGCAAACAATTATAATTCCACCACTAATCAAGGATATAAATGAGCATAAATACTTCAATCAAGAAATAATAGGCAATGAATAATCCTCTCAAATATATAAAGAAATGTGAGCTCAAACAAAAATAATCCTAAGGCAAACAAAAAATGTTTTACTCTTGAGTACAATGAGCCTCTATCAGCACTTCACTTATGCGAACCCTCAATACTTAACCAAATTCCAATCCAATTCTTCAAATTGGATGTCTGTGGCTTACCACAAATGCCTCAATTTTCAAGCCCATCTCTCTTAGTGCAAAAACCCCCCCTCTCTCTAAAAGCCTTCCTCCCTCTCTTTCTCTTTAATCGAGAATTGGAACCAGAGCCCAGATTTGCATGCATGGGCACGAGCGAGAGCATATGTAGAGGCGTGTATATGGGGGACCTGACCCCTCATTTCTAGGGCGACCGGATAACAGGTGCAAATCCTTATGAATGAATTTTTTATTTGCATTCCCATGTTGTGGGACTAAAGGCAGAAGGTTCTTTTCACTTCAATAGTGTCTGTAATTTTGCTCGATTTCTTCCTCTAGCAGCTGCTATCCTTCAATTGCTGATGCTAGAAGCTTCCTTGATCTATTCCACACTCTAGGAGGGTGGTGGCGTGTAGCAGGGTGATTGACTGACGGTGGATAGTGGTGAAGAGAAAGCTTAATCTGCCGAGTACCTGGAGATCATAACATGGGCTTTAAGTCCCAATTAGGTAGCTCAGGAGTATCGTGGTTGTGCAAGCATTGTGATGGTGGTGGTCATGAGGTGTTTGAAGCAAAGTGGTGGCCAATCGGAGGTAGAGTTGCAGATGGTTTCGTGGGTTGGTTGGGGAGGTGGAAGAGTAGCCAAAGCACCTAATTTTATTAGCGCTTTTGTTCTAGGGATGAAGAGGAAGGTAGTGGTGGTGGTGGAATAGCATTTTGTACGGTGTGGTGACGTGCGGGCTCGCCGGAGCCACGGCCAGAGACAGAGAAGACGATGGTGGATCAACGGGTATAGTGGATGTACCCAAAAACTAACCTAAAAATATTCTAGAGATAGAGAGGGAGGGTGTAGGGCACCTATATGGACGAGCGGGTGAGAAGATGGCACCAATGTGCCTTGCTAGACGCGAGGGACATAAACCCTCCGATGAAGGTAGACGGTGAGGCAGAAGGGGGTTGGAAGCTCTTGCTTTGGCCAACGACGAGTGGACGAAGTTGGAGAAGAGTTTAGCACTCCCAATTTCGTTGTTGGGAGGCCAGAGAAAGATGATCAAGGGTATTCACCTAAAACCTAGCTAGTTTTGATGTAGGAACATCAAGGAGCTTATATTAAGCTCGAATTAGGTCTAAGTCGGCAATAATTCGCACATTTTAATCAAGTTTTTGGAAACTAGAAATCATAATGTTTCTCGAGTTTGATGGATGCTCCGAATCAGGTCACGAGATCATGTTCAAACTATAGGGGATGTTTTAGGAGTTAGGGACCTAATTGTGAAGTAGATGAGAAGCTAGGGGTGTTTTGGTGAGAAAAACCTTGAAGTTAAGGGTTTAATTGAAATGAATAGAGATCTGGGGACTGAATTGTAAACTAAGTCAAGATGGACTCTTATTGGGCCTAAATTTTGGTGTTAACCTAATTGGGATCCAAAGAATCTAATGGTGAACTTAGATTTGGGTTTTGACCACGTTTGACAAGGTAAATTGCACATAAGCCCAAATCAAGGCAAATTCCCGTCTGAATCTCTATTTTTGGTCAAAATGGGTTTCCATGGTCAAAGTGAAGGTACCAAACCTCTTAGAATATTTTTCAATGATTTTTAAGAGGTTTATATTGAATTTATCTCTATCAAAACCCTTTCAATTTAAGTAAGGCTAATAATTAGGGTTTTTATGTAATATTTTAATACTTAAAATGCATAAAACCCTGATTTAGTTATTCTAAGCCCACTTCTTAGTGTTTTAAGTTCATTTGACCTTGAATTAACCCCTGATCAACCCCTTAGTTAATCTACATTAATGATTTGATGTTAAAATAGCATAATTAACCATTTTTCTTATCTTCTCAAATTCTCTTCAGATGGAATTACGATCTTTTGATAAATATCTAAGAGCATTTATTATGGTAGTTAGGATAATTCAAGCTCATTAGCACTAATGATGGTGCTACCATCAGTTAACAAAAGTGACTAAACCACCTTCCTTGCAGTTAAGGTTGATGAACAGGTCTTCTTATCCTGTCATGTGTTTTAAGAAACAACTGTCCATAACCCATCTTCTTTTGCTTTGGACCTATCATTGGTTTACATCTATGAGGTCCAGAGTTTCTTCTTATGGCTACAAGATGACCATCTTTTTATGATAGATCCAATCTGTGTGCCTTATTAATCTTTCATTTGGGTTTCCTACAAAACAGGATTGCAAGTCTCTTCTTGGTACCCATTTTCTTTTGGGTCCAGATGTGTTAATAGGTGCCTATTTAGGTGTGAACCTATTTTTTACCTTAGGGCTATAAGATTTTAGAGTGTTGGTTTGTGAAATAGAAGCTTCATGATCATTTTTAGGACTATAACCTAACCCAAATTTTGTTGTGGTTTGGGTTCACTACAACAGTGTACCACTTTTGCAATGGTTCTAAACCGTCGCCATAACGCTATTAACTATCACCAAACACCATCGTAGTATATCATGTCACTGTTTTCTTTTGGCGACGGTTACAATCCCTTATCGTTGCCATTTGATCGCAGATGGGAGAACATGGAAGTGGAATTTGATGACGGTTTCAAACGTCGCTAAAATGAATTCGTAACAATTATCAAATAACTGTTGATAATTTTCTTGGTGGGAACCCAATTTACGTGCCAAAAATTTTTGCACTTTTTGGGTTAGTTATGGAAAAATCATTGCCAATTGGGATGGTTTAATAACCATCTCCCAATGTAAGGCAAACTTATTAATATATTGGAGGTGGTTATTAAACCATCGCCAGTAATTGTTTACTATTTTTTTAAAAGTAACTACTCAAAGAAATAAAAAATTCATGGAAATAATGTAAATTTTTCAAAACATTCAATATAAAGCAATTATACAATGAAACTAATTTATATATATATATAAACAAGGTTTAAATATTATAACAATGTAAATAATTACATGAAGGATATAAACACATATACGTTATGCTACAGCACCTACGCCACCAGCCCTAGTACCACCGTCATCGTCGTCGCCACACCTCGAAATGTAGAACAATGAATGATCAAGTCCACCACCACAACCCCCCTCGGAGGTAGGATAAGACCTCCTCCCATTGCTTATTATGCCACTCTAACAACTCCTCCTGACGTTCCATCCTGTGAGTGGTAGCCTACTTATTGGCGTTGACCTCCTTCAACCTTTTCTCTCGCTCCACATCTCGACGCTGTAAGGTCTAAAGTTCGGTGTGTATACTATTGTTGTGGGTGGACGAGGAGGAACCTTTCCTACCATACTAGAAGGAGATCATCGCACTCCTCCCTACACTACGAATCAAGCCTCCATGCTCTGGAGGCATCACAATTTTAAAGGCCTCCTCTAGTGTGAGAAGGGTCCGCAGAACATTACCAGAGGTCTCGTCCGCAACCTCAGGAGGATGGATCAAATCCATCATATGACCTTGTAAATATAAATATACATATATTTGCAATTAGTTTTTATATAATTGAAATTAATATAACTAACTTTTATTTACTTACATGTGTCTCTTAGTATGTTGGATGTATTGATGCACGTGGGCCATCGAGTGTTTGTTTACTAAGTCTACTCATAGACTCCTACTTGATCTAAGTACCCTCGTGCATCTTTGCCTAGAAATAAAGTAATATTTTCATGTTATTTTACTTTAACTAAATTATTTTAATTTTATTTCAAATACTAAATTAATAAACTTACATATCTGTCTTGTAATGAGTCAATAATCATTAGACCTAAGTAGTGGGTCTGGGTAGGAGCTCGATCCCTGTTGGCCTTATTTTTTCTGATTTACTTTCGTAAGAAATATAAATTTTATTGCTAAAAGATTATGTGATTATTTGTTATAAAATGAGTATAGAAATAAAATTTGAGAGTATTTATTTACCTCTACCGCTGGATCAATCCAGTGCTCGCAACACTCCCTCCAAATGGAAGGTGCAATCGTAGAAGGCACATTTCTCGATGCCTCCTTATATGACTTATTGTTAAAATATTGAAAAAATTGTACAAAATTTTTTAGAAAATTTTGATTATATATAAATAATTAAATAAATTAGAATTTGAAATAAATTCATATCGTACTCTTCATCTCCTCTCTCCATCCATGATGTATCTTGCTTGAATGCAGCAAGATAGCCTTGGGTGCATTCGAATTATCACCCCAATCAAAAGTGCCCTGTATTCAATAATATATAAATCAATTATAATTGTTATAAATGTGAATGAATAAATTTCATATTTATACCTGCAACTGTCAAATAATAGACGCCTTCAAATCCTTGGCAACCCTCCTCCAAATGAAGTAAGAAAGTGGCACGGTTGCCTTAACAACCATGGCTAACCAGCTTGTAAAGCTAGGGTAGTTCTTCGCCTCCCCAGCTGAAATCACCTCGAAAACAAATAAGAATTTATTACTCGAAAACCTAGGTATCCGAGGTCGAACATAGGGAGCAAATTGGTATTTAAAAACTAGAATCACAACTCTCAATTTTATAAAATGCAATGACCAATCCAATCAAAGTTATGAAGTAAAAATGAGGTCAATGTATAGAGAAGCTCAAAAATATAAAGATGGACGTCTGATGCAAAAATCAGACGTCTTAAATAATTAATGCTACAATGCTTTCTCTATTCTTCTTCTTCTGATTTCTGATTTCTCCTTTCTTTGCTTTTGGTCTTGTCTTCTTTCTTCTTTTTCTTCTCTTGTTTGCTTAGCTTTCCTCTGCCTTTGATTCTCTGCTTGGCCGCACCACTGCTTCCTTCTTCCTTCTACTTTCAACCCTTGGCTTCTTTCTTTCCTCTCTCGCCTCCTTCTTTTCTTCTTCTGCCTCTACTTCTACCTTCAAATCTTTCTTCCTTCTTAAACCTCTGCTTCTACGGCTACAATGCTTCTTCCTTCCTTCTTTAGCTGCTCCAGCCTTCAACTTCTAAGTCCTTCTTTCTTCAGCAGCACCTTCTTCTTTCTTTCACGCTCCTGCCTTTAGCTTTCTTCCTTAGCCTCTTCTTCCTTCTCCTTCTTTCCCTGCACAGCATAGAGCAAAACCTACCCCTACCCTCCCCCGCATCGCTCTCTCTCTATTTCTCTCTTCTCTCTCCCAAAGCCAGCCAATCGAGTATACAGGTCGAGTTACGCACGCCCGAGTCCATGCGCACCGGCGTGGGTGGTGCGCGAGGAGTGCAGGGTAAATGGGTCGGCCAGGTCCACGTGTGTGTGCATCGCGGACGAGGCGGGGCCATGGGCGAGGGACCTCACCCCGTGTCACTTGAGGCGCTAAGAAGAAAACACAAAAATAATAAAAATGACTCACCTGCGCCTACCATTTCCGAGGTGGGACTAAAGTCCCACCCGCTTCTTCGCGAGCCCACAAGGAAGACACCCGTTCAATTGAGGCAGCTGCAGTCGTGAACGCTTCTGATTGTCAGGTGCGAAAGGTTCGCAAGAGGGTTCCTCTCACCTAGGATGCTTCTACCTGGAGTGGGATGACCTGGAGCACGCAAGCTTGCTGCTTCACGCCTTCGCTAATGGCGGTGGAGGCTCAAACCTGAAATGCACGAATATGGCCTCGCGGCCCTGTCAAATGCCTTGGGAAGCTTCGCCGTGTCACGGTGAAGGTGAGACGGTGGTTGGCTGGCCGCGGGACTACCTAGGCGTGCATGCCTAGGTCACTCTGTGGCCGTGAAGATGCGTGTGTCAGGTGAGGGTGTAGGGCGTGTGTGCCAGTTGGTGAAGGGGCGGAGGATGATCAATGAGTGATGGCGAAGGTGATCAGGTAGGTGGCGAGGCGTGTGGAGTGGGGGAGTGATAGATTCACCTCTCCAGTGGTCGACCGGAGATGAGGGAGACGAAGGTGGACAGTGGCTATCGAGGGGTATTTTACGAAATTGAATGAGGGAAAATGAAGAGTAGAGGGAGAGGAACTTATCTGTGTGTAGCTAGACGAAGGGGAGGCAGAGGGGACGAGCGGCGCGTATGTTCCATCGTCGGGGAAGAAAACCCTGACGTGAGGATGAGGACGACAATGAAGGGGTCAGAGAGGCATGCACTGGTACAGCGCAACGCGGAGGAGCAAGACGGAAATAACTCTGCCACTGGCATTGTGGCAGAGCGACAAGAAGAGGGAGGAGAGATTGTCGGAGCTTGCGGGCAGTTGGTCGGAGATGAGGGAGGAAGAAATTAAGGGTGTATCTCAGGCCAATTCAAGCTTGGAAGATGCGACAAGGACCAGGGGTCCTTTTATAGCTGCTGGCCGAGACCTTTGTACTTGGAAGGCAAGCCTTTAAGCGCAAAGATCTCACCAGAGATGGAAGGTGCGTAAGACACCCAAATCTCTCAAGCATTCGCACGAGAGATTTGGTGTAAATCCGATCTTGGGATCCTGTTCAGATGGTGGGGAATTCCTTAGAGAATCTCCCTTCCAAATCTGGGAGGAGATCTCTAAGGATTCGGGGAGATATCCTCCTCAAATCCCCGCCGGAGTAGGATTCCTCCGCTGTAATGGCGGAGGGTCCTGAATGCAAAGAGTGGCGAGGAAGATAGGGGGGTCTGCGCAAGGGTTTTCAAAAGTTAGGGGCCAGAATGTAATTGGGTGGACTATTTTGCAAAGTAGGTCAAGGTGACCTTCCCTTAGGCCCAAATTTTGGTACAAACCTAATTTGGACCTAAGGAATCCAATGGTGAAGTTGGATTTTAGGTTTGACTATGTTTGATGGGACATTTTGCACAAAAGCTCAAATTACGTCAAACATTGTAGGTCAAAATAGGTTCCAAAGGTCAAATTAAAGGTTCTAAACCCTAGGGGGTATTTTTCCATGAATTTTAGAGGATTTAGCTTATTTTTATCCTGACGAGAACCTTGTGAAATTGAGTGGGTTTGTTTTAGGGTTACAGAATGTCATTTAATTCTTCAATCTCACAATAACCCTTTTCTGACTGAACCATCCCACTTTCCCTCTTATTAAGTCCAATTGACCTATGTTTAGCCCCTGAGAAATCCCGTTGATGTAACTCAATGGTAAAATTACAGTTTTATCCTTTAGTTCATGTTTTCTTCCCAGAACAGTAATCCCTTGAATGAGGCCTTCCTTTAGGTTATGTCGAAGCTTTTGTTCACTTTCTTAGGTCAAAATGAGCCTTTGTTCACTTTCTTAACTCTGCGGTTAAAGCACCCGTGCTTGAGACATTTTTAGCCTTTGTTCAGTTTGTAGTGCATTTTTGTAAGAGAGAGACAGAGGATTTATTTGTTTGAAGAGTTTTCTCTCTCTTTTCTTTTTATTTCTAGCTTCGGATTGGC
The DNA here is from genome assembly GCA_037157565.1 of Thalassia testudinum. Classification (NCBI taxonomy): domain Eukaryota; kingdom Viridiplantae; phylum Streptophyta; class Magnoliopsida; order Alismatales; family Hydrocharitaceae; genus Thalassia; species Thalassia testudinum. The sequence continues at coordinate 460,428 of JAZHRO010000034.1, read as the reverse complement.
TTCTCAACATGGTCTGTATCGGATTCCTCGTCCCCATCATCAATCCTTAAAGGTCCCTGGCAATCAATGCTTCGTGATAGCACCGCCCATGGCAACCCCCAGAACCCTGGCTTTCGAGATTTCGAGATAATCCTGCCCATGGTATTCCGTGGCTGAATCCAGACCCTGGAAATCGACATTTTGTGATAATGCCATCCATGGTATCTAAACCATCAGAGTGCTTACATGCCCCCGGTAGGATATGTAAATATCCTAAGAGACAAGCACCGAGGAGACGATATGTTACTCATCTTCGAGGGGAATTTCTGGCCTCTCCACGCCAGGAACTCGTCCAAATCAACTTGTCTTGATCGGCTGCTCCTAATCTAGGCAACCTTTTCAGAACATTAAAACGCTTTTGCATGATTTTGATAGTTATGCACACTGAACCAAACTATGTGTGGATTGGGGTGCGTAGGTTACCAAGTCCCGCAAATCGAAGGTCAGTTAACGAAGCCGAATACTCCCTAAGCCTTAGACCTAATACTGAAGCTTCGCATTTTCCCCAACCTCATGAGGAATATCCAGATCTTAGCGGATACTTGAATTTTTAAGCCTAGTAGTCTAGCCCAAAAGGCCTAAAGTTAACATTCCTACTAATCTCTTTTTGTATCTCCTTAACACTTTTTTTTTCAGTTTTCTTTTTTTTTCTTGATGTGGTCTAGAACTTCAGTTAGTTCCTTAATCTTTTACTAATGACTATTTCAATTTTTCCATTTTGTGCTCCTTTTTGGCATTTTACTCTTTTCCTCATGTTTTGTATAGCCTAAAAATTTTCCCTCCCCCTCAGTTTTTTTGTTCTTTTTTCAAGATTTTTCAATTCTTTGTGTTTTTTTTTGTGATATGTGATTGTTTTGTTGAAACCTTTTCTTGATATGAGTTTTCATAACATTTTGCACTTTCATACCCCCCCATGCCTACGATTTGCAATGTCCCCATTGTAAATTAGGTGGGTTCGAATTCAGCTTAGTTCATTCATTAGGACAGGTGTTGGGTGAGTGGACAAGTCAAGGTGACTATTGCAAACGATTTCTAGAATCAGGTACGAGTACCTGAGGTGGAGTCGGCTATTCTAATACATGAACCCTAAAGTACAATATTAATTCAGCATAAAAATGTCAGGAAAGGTTTCAGGTTTTTCAAAGAATGACAGGTTGCCTCCCATTAAGTGCTGAGTTTTACGCCATCAGCTGGGTGCAATGAGCTCAGGGAGAATGGAGGATAAAGGATGACTCAGCTAAATCTGTAATGGTCATGTCAATGAACGGTTTGAGTCTCTGACCGTTCACGACCAAGGGTTCAAAATCGTGGCTATGTAGACTGATCTCAACGGCTCCATTTCCAAAAATTTGTCGGACTAGGTAGGGTCTGATTCATTTAGATCGTAGTTTTCCTAGAAATAATTTGAGTCAGCCATCAAAGAGAACTTTTTGACCAGGATGAAAGATCTTTCTAGAAATGTGCTTGTCATGAAAGGCTTTAACCCGCTCTTTGTAAATTAGCAAGTTCTCATATGCGTCGTGGCGTAGTTCATCAATCTCGCTCATTTGAAGTTTTCTATGGGTTCCAGCCTTAGAAAGATCTAAGTTGCAATTCCGTACTGCCCAATAGGCTTTATGCTCCAATTCGACCGGGAGGTGACATGCCTTCCAGTACACCAGTCTGAAGGGAGACATACCTAATTAGGTCTTGTGGGCGGTCCTATAAGCCCACAAGGCTTCCAGAAGCCAAGATGACCAATCCTTTCTATCAGGTCGAACAGTAACCTGGAGGATTTTCTTGATCTCCCGATTCGATAACTCAGCTAAACCATTAGTTTGGGGGTGGTAAGGAGTAGAGATTCGGTGTGACACCCCGTATTTGGTCATCAGTGACCTGAACTGAGCGTTTGTGAAATGGGTCCCTCCATCGAAAATTATTGCACGTGGAATCCTAAACCTTGAGAAGATGTTTTGATGAATGAATTTGATAACAACTTTGTGATCATTGGTTCGGGTCGGAATGGCTTCAATCCACTTGGACACATAGTCAACAACTAGTAAGATGTATTCGAAGCCATCCGAGATAGGGAAGGGTCCCATAAAATCAATCCCCCAAATGTCAAAAATCTCTCATACCAGAATTGGCTGTAAAGGCATCATGTCTCGATGGCTCATGTTGCCCAAGGTCTGGCAACGGTACATGCCTTACAGTGATTGTATTCATCCTTGAAAATTGTGGGCCAGTAAAAGCCACACTGAAGGACTTTTTATGCGATTTTGTGTCCTAAAAAATGTCCACCGCATGCCTGGTCATGGTAGAAAGAGAGTATGTCTTTGATTTCTGCTTCCGCAACACATTGTCGAATTATTTGATCAGCACCAATGCAGAATAGATACGTGTCTTCCCAAAGGTAATACTTGGCATCAGAACGTAATTTATCCTTCTTGGCCTTCAGCCAATCAGATGGGATCTGATGTGATGCCAAGTAATTTACTATGTTAGCAAACCATGGAAGTCCTGTATCAATAGTCAGGAGGTGCTCATCATGAAAATGTTCCGTGATGGGTCCTGAAGGGTCAATGATCTTAGAAGGAAGGTGGGACAAGTGATCAGCTACCACGTTCTATTCTCCCGCTTTGTCGCGAATCTCAAGGTCAAATTCTTGCAACAGTAAGATCCAGCAGATTAATCGAGGTTTCACATCCTTCTTTGCAAGGAGATGCCTCACAACTGTGTGATCCGAGTAGATGATAACAAGGGAACCTAGGAGGTATGATCTGAATTTTTCTAGGGCAAATACTATGGCTAGCAACTCTTTCTCAGTAACCGTGTAGTTACACTGAGCCTCATCAAGTATTTTGCTAGCGTAGTAAATGACCACAGGTTTCCCGTCAATTTTTTACCCCAAAACCTCCCCTACAGCAAAGTCAAATGCATTGCACATGATCTCAAAGGGTTGAGACCAATCAGAGGACTGTAAGATCAGGGCTTGGGTAACTCGGTCACGAAGGATCTCAAATGCTTGAGTGCATTCCTTGGAGATTTAGAAAGGTACATCCTTGGAAAGAAGAGTAGTCAGGGGGCGTGCGATTTTTGAAAAATCAGGGATAAATCGATGGTAAAAACCAATGTGCCCCAGAAAAGATCAGATGTCCTTGATAGAGATAGGCATAACGAGTTTGGAAATCAAGTTAACCTTGGCTCGATCGACTTACATGCCTTTCAAATCAGATGTCCCAAGACGATTCCCTCAGGCACCATGAAATGGCTCTTTTCCCATGAAAGAACCAGATTCACGTCAATGCATCGCCTGAGTATTTGGACCAAGTGCTGGAGGCAATCGTCAAATGATGCTCCAAAAACTAAAAAGTCATCCATGAAGACTTCCAGATAATCGCCTACAATATCTGAGAATATGGCAAGCATGCACCGCTGAAAAGTCGCAGGTGCATTGCGGAGACCGAACGGCATCCTTCGGAACACGTACGTCCCGAAGGGGCAGGTGAACGTGGTCTTTTCTTGGTCCTCTGGATGGATTGCCACTTGGTTATAACCGGAGTACCCGTCAAGAAAGTAGAAGAACCTATTTATCGCTAGTTTCTCGAGGATCTGATCAATAAACGGTAGTAGGAAATGGTCCTTCTTCGTGGAGGAATTGAGTCTTTTGTAATCAATGCAGACTCCCCACGAGTTAGCTATTCTGGTCGGTATGACCCCTTCAGTTTCAGTCGTGATGATGGTGAGTCTAGCCTTCTTAAGCACAACCTGGATTGGACTCACCCAGCGACTGTCGATGATCGGGTAGATGATCCCTGCATCTAACCACTTAATGATCTCCTTTTTCACGACCTCCTCCAGATTAGGGTTTAAACATCTCTGCATTTCTCGCAAAGGTCGTGCGCCCTCTTCTGTGTAGATTCAATGTGTGCAATAAGTGGGGCTTATGCCAGTCAAGTCATCGAGAGTCCATCCAATGGCTCTACGATGTTGCTAGAAACAGTGGTCAGACGGGATTCCTGGTCAAGTGAGTTGGGAGTTGATAACCACAGGAAACATCTGATTGGAACCCAAAAAGACGTACTTCAGATGATCGGGAAGGGGCTTGAGTTCCAGGATGGAATTATCAGCAACAACGGGCGATTCAGGGTGTGTAGCAGGGACAAGGGTAGGAGTCATCGGTGTGTCTAGATCAGGTTCAGACTCCTCTGTTTGCGGGTTTTGATCTTCTAGTGGTTGATTGGGGATAATCAGGTTGTCCTCAACATGCGATTCATCAACCACAGCTTTGAAATCACATATTTGCTCTATAACCCCGCAATTAATCCCTTGTTGGGCCTTAAGGATGTCAATCTTCAGAGTTTGGTTCCCAATTTTTAATTCTATTTGGCCCTCCTCACAGTTTATGTTGGCCCTAGCAGTGGCCAGAAAAGGTCTCCCTAGTATAATCAGTGTATCCCTTGGGTTCTCAGGTGCATCCATATCTAGAACTATGAAATCCACTGGGAAGTAGAAATCCCGTACCCTAACAATGACATCCTCGAGTATTCCTTTAGGTGACTTTATGGATCATCGGCTAACTGCAATGTCACCTCTGTCAATTTAAGCTCGGACTCTTCAAGGTGGTCAAGGAGAGATGTAGGTATTAGGTTTATGGAGGCACCTAGGTCTAACAAGGCTCTGTTAAATTGGGTTTAACAAATTTTACACAAAATCAGGGGAGTACCTGGGTCTTTAGCCTTGGGTGGGAGTTTGCTCAAGATTACAGAGCTGGCTTGCTCTGACAGTACGATCGGACTCCCACTTTTGGTTCGCGACTTCCGCTTGGGTGTACACACATCTTTCAGAAATTGTGCTTAAGCTAGTATGTGGCGGATTGCATCCATCAAGGGGATGTTTATCTGGACTTGTTCAAAGAGCTTGACCAGATCCTCTTCAGGAGCCACGGGTTTGATTATCCTCTTTCCCTTGGTCAAGGCCTCGGGAAATGGAACCCTAGTTGGTTCCTCTAGAATAGGTCCAGGTTCTTGATCTAGGATAGGGGTATCTTAGATAACTATCCTAGGGCTTGGGTTACTACCAGGCTTGGAGTGATTTGGAAAATGTGGGTCTTGGGTTGCTTTACCACTACGAGTTGTTACAGAGTTTAATCCTGCCTGGTTTTGGTTTGGGTTTGGTAAGATGGGTGGCTGCTGCTGAAATCCTGTATAAGATGTCGAAGCTTCCATCCCGTCAGGTGATGGAACAGAAGGAGCCTGATAAATCATATGTGTGTGGCTTGGATTTGGGTTCATAACGCGCCTCTGGATCGGCACGTTATTTGGGTTTGACAGAGGTTGCGAAGGAAGGGTGCCAAGTTGATAGGAATTTGCCATCAGGGCGAGTTGATTGCGAACCTCTGTGATCTCGTCCTTGTGCTACTTCTGCATTGCCGCATTCATCTTCTGAATGTCAGTAGTGCTTGAAGGATAAGAGTCATTTGATCATGGTTTAGCCCAGATTGATAGGTGGGGTTGGGCTGAGGCTGAGGTGGCTAATATGGACGAGGAGCTTGTGGACGGGGTTGATAATGTGGTCTTTGAGTCTGAGAATTTCCCATCCACTGGAAGTTGGGATGATTTCGCCATCTAGGGTTGTAGGTATTGGAGAATGGGTCATTATGGATGGCGTTTAGGTCCTCGCAAGTCTGAGGAGCCTCAGGAAAGTCAAAATACGAGGGTTCAAGGTTCCCCCAACTAGAATAGAGTGGATCGGAGGTCTCTCCGGTCAGAGAGTCAGACGGGGGTGGATACAGGTCCATCCCCTGAGAAGATCGGTGATAGATGTTCTACACAGTTTCCCTTGCGAGAGGTGGCTGTGCAAATGAGCTCTGCGTAGAGGTGGCTCGCTGTAGATGCCAAGTCAGCTTGTCCACCTTCTTTTCTCTGATAGAGACCTTGTACAACCGACTGGCCATCAGTTCCAAGTCGACGGATGTGGACAGGCCCTGTGTCTCATGTGCTCCCCTAAGATTCGTCGATGCGTGGGCATTCGTCCGGTGTAATAAGCCCATGGAGTCATTATTGATGGAGTTCTCGCACATATTTTCGAGAATCTCCCACACTGTGTCCTTATGTTGACCCATGATGTTTCCTCCGCAGGTTACATTGACGAATAATCAAATGTCTTCAGGAAGTCCCTGGTAAAAAGACTGGACTTGTTCCCATTTAGGAACTCTGTGATGGGGGCACTTTCGCATGAGATCTAAAAATCAATCCCATGCCTCATGAAGAGGTTCTCTCGACTATTGAGTGAAATGAGTAATCTGATGGCGCAAAGCATTTGTCCAGCCAACAGGGAAAAACTTTTTCAAGAATTCAGACTGAAGTTCATCCCATGTGTTGATCGGACTAGTTTGAGTTTGATACCAATGAGCAGCCTTGTCCATGAGGGAGAAAGAAAACATCTTCATGAGTAGCATATCTCGATTTTGTGCATCTGACCCAAAGGTCTAGGCCAAATGTTTGAGCTGCTTAATGTGCTGGAATGGATCCTCGGAGTTAAGCCCATGGAATTTTGGTATGGCATGAATCATATTGGGCTTGAGTTCAAAATCAGGACCTCCAACCAGGATTCGGACTCGAGGCTCGATTGCCACTGCAGTAGGATTATAGTGATCTCGCATCATAGGACGCTGCAGCGGATTTACAAAGTTTTGGAAGAGATCATTTAGGCACTGAAGTTGGTGCTCAAGGTTGTTCTCTTCTTCAATGGGTTGTGCCATGATGGAAGAAGGAGAACTAGGTTCTGAATCAGAGGAAAGATCTATGTGGTGGGGTTGCTGCACAAATAAGGGTGTCGAGGCTTGGTCTCGGCGGGAGTGAATTTCTAGAGGTGGTCTTAAGGACCTCCTACCAAACATGCACCAAAGGATTTAATGAGATCAGAATGTGCTGGACCCAATCGAGACACCCAGAAAATGTTGGGTGACTATAGAGGTTCAGGACGGATATTACCCCTTAATCAGAAAGGTCGTCCACTTGAGAAATACTTGGGCAGCCAGAGAGGGAGAGTCCCGTAAAGACCCCTACACGGTAGAACGTCCCCACGGGTTACAGGGTTTCCCCTACCCGACCTCTCTTGTCACTAAGATTCTAGGTAGACCAGAATGGGGACCTTGACCTTTTAAGTCTACCTTTTTTTAATTAAGATCAAGGTGCTTAGGGTTCCACTTGAACTTTAGGTCTTTTGAGTGCAACAAGTGACCTAATTTTAAGGTTGATTGACCCAAAGGATCAACTTCACCTCTTTGTTCCTTTGAGAACTTTTAGGTCCTTTCTTTTAGGGTTCAAGTGAATTAAGAGCTTGATTTGATTAGGGTTTCTCTTGGATAAATCTCTTCAAACAAGGCTTAGGCACACCTCTTTTTGAAATTTTTGATTCTTTGCTTTAAGAGAAGATGTGTCTCTAAAACCCTAGATTTGCAATCCTCAAGTTGGCTCTATTTGGTCCAATTTAGTTGCCTCAAAAATGGTATCTAGGGCTCAATCAAGAAAGTGTTAGCCCTAGTTACCTTAAATGGATGTGCAATTCAAAATGTGTTGAAATGAAAATCAGGCAACTTTGGTGAATTACTAAATATGGAAACAAGTAGCCCTAGATTGATTTTTCTTTATTTTCCTTTTCAAACTTTAAGGGGATTAAGGGAAAGGGCAATGAAAGTTTACCTGTTCTTTGGTGTGGTTGTTGTGCAACTGCTTTTCTTTCCTTTTCTTCCCCTAAGAGAAAACATAGCAAGAGAGAGAGATTAAGTTAGTACTGAATCAGAGGTTGTGATAAAAGTTTCTAAAGCGTCTGTTGCTCCTCGGCAATGATGCCAAAATGTTAACAGGGTGAAATCAATTTTTAAAAGATGTTCGTTGCAGTATAAATGAAATTATCTCGAAAACAAATAAGAATTTATTACTCGAAAATCTAGGTATCCGAGGTCAAACACAGGGAGCAAATTGGTATTTAAAAACTAGAATCACAACTCTCAATTTTATAAAATGCAATGACCAATCCAATCAAAATTATGAAGTAAAAATGAGGTCAATGTATAGAGAAGCTCAAAAATATCAAGATGGATGTCTGATGTAAAAATCAGACGTCTTAAATAATTAATGCTACGGTGCTTTCTCTGTTCTTCTTCTGATTTCTGATTTCTCCTTTCTTTGCTTCTGGTTTTGTCTTCTTCTTTCTTCTTTTTCTTATCTTGTTTGCTTAGCTTTCCTCTGCCTTTGATTCTCTGCTTGGCCGCACCTCTGCTTCCTTCTTCCTTCTACTTTCAGCCCTTAGCTTCTCCTTTCTTTCCTCTCTTTGGCCTCCTTTTCTTCTTCTGCCTCTGCTTCTGCCTTCAAATCTTTCTTCCTTCCTCAACCTCTGCTTCTGCGGCTACAGTGCTTCTTCCTTCCTTCTTTAGCTGCTTCTACCTTCAACTTCTAAGTCCTTTCTTCAGCAGCACCTTCTTCTTTCTTCCATTGCCTTTAGCTTTCTTCCTTAGCCTCTTCTTCCTTCTCCTTCTTTCCCTGCACAACACAGAGCAAAACCTAACCCTACCCTCCCCCGCGTCACTCTCTCTCTATTTCTCTCTTCGCTTTCCCAGAGCCAGCCAATTGGGTATACGGGTCAGGTTACGTGCGCCCCGGTCTAGGTGCACCAACGTGGATGGTGCCCGAGAAGTGCAGGGTAAACGGGTTGGCTTGGTCTACGTGGGTGTGCGTCGCGGACGAGGCGGGGGCGTGGACGAGGGACCTCACCCTGTGTTACTTGAGGCGCTAAGAAGAAAACACAAAAACAATAAAAATGACTCACCTGCGCCTACCATTTCTGAGGTGGGACTAAAGTCCCACCCGCTTCTTTGCACGCCCACAGGGAAGACACCCGTTCAATTGAGGCAGCTGAAGTCACGGACACTTCTGATTGCCAGGTGCGGAAGGTTCGCAGGAGGGTTCTGCACACCTAGGATGCTTCTACCTAGAGTGGGATGACCTGGAGCATGCAAGCTTGCTGCTTCACGCCTTCACTAATGGCGGCGAAGGCTCAAACCTGAAATGCACGAATATGGCCTCGCGGCTCTGTCAAATGCCTTGGGAAGCTTCACCATGTCACGACGAAGGTGAGATGGTGGTTGGCTGGCCATGGGATGGCCTAGACATGCTTGCCTAGGTCGCTCTGTGGCCATGAAGGTACGTAAGTCGAGTGAGGGTGTAGGGCGTGTGTGGTGGTTGGTGAAGGGGCGAACGATGATCAGTGAGTGATGGCGAAGGTGATAAGGTAGGTGGTGAGGCATGTGGAGTAGGGGAGTGACGGATTCGCCTCACCGGTGGTTGGCCGAAGATGAGGGAGACGGAGGTGGACAGTGGCTATCAAGGGGTATTTTACGAAATTGAATGAGGGAAAATGAAGAGTAGAGGGAGAGGAACTTATCTGCGTGTAGCTGGATGAAGGGGAGGAAGAGGGGATGAGCAGCACGTATGTGCTGTCGTTGGGGAAGAAAACCCTGAGGAGAGGATGACGGTGATGATGAAGGGGTCGGAGAGGCACGCGCTGGTACGGAGTGACATGGAGGAGCAAGATGGAGATAACTCTGTCACTGGAATTATGGCAGAGCGATGAGAAGAGGGAGGAGAGATCATCGGAGCTTGCGGGCAGCTGGCCGGAGATGAGGGAGGAAGAAATTAAGGGTGTATCTCAGGCCAATTCAAGCTTGGAAGATGCGACAAGGACCAGGGGTCTTTTTATAGCTGCTGGCCGAGACCTTTGTACTTGGAAGGCAAGCCTTTAAGCGCAAAGATCTCACCAGAGATGGAAGGTGCGTAAGACACCCAAATCTCTCAAGCATTCGCACGAGAGATTTGGTGTAAATCCGATCTTGGGATCCTGTTCAGACGGTGGGGAATTCCTTAGAGAATCTCCCTTCCAAATCTAGGAGGAGATCTCTAAGGATTCAGGGAGATATCCTCCTCAAATCCTCGCCGGAGTAAGATTCCTCCGCTGTAATGGTGGAGGGTCTTGAATGCAAAGAGTGGCGAGGAAGATAGGGGGGTCTGCGCAAGGGTTTTCAAAAGTTAGGGGTCAGAATGTAATTGGGTGAACTATTTTACAAAGTAGGTCAAGGTGACCTTCCCTTAGGCCCAAATTTTGGTACAAACCTAATTTGGACCTAAGGAATCCAATGGTGAAGTTGGATTTTAGGTTTGACTATGTTTGATGGGACATTTTGCACAAAAACTCAAATTAGGTCAAACATTGAGTTAGGACCCCTATCTAGGTCAAAATAGGTTCCAAAGGTCAAATTGAAGGTTCTAAACCCTAGGGGATATTTTTCCATAAATTTTAGAGGATTTAGCTTATTTTTATCCTGACGAGAACCTTGTGAAATTGAGTGGGTTTGTTTTAGGGTTACAGAATGTCATTTAATTCTTAAATCTCACAATAACCCTTTTCTGACTGAACCATCTCACTTTTCCTCTTATTAAGTCCAATTGACCTATGTTTAGCCCTTGAGAAATCCCGTTGATGTAACTCAATGGTAAAATTACAGTTTTATCCTTTAGTTCATGTTTTCTTCCCAGAACAGTAATCCCTTGAATGAGGCCTTCCTTTAGGTTATGTCAGAGCTTTTGTTCACTTTCTTAGGTCAAAATGAGCTAGTTAGGACTCATGATGAGGTTCTCATCACCAGCTATAGTAATGGGCACCGTAATCCTTGTGCCCTCAGGTAGGTTGTCGAGGTTCGCATTTTATGTCGGACCTCTTGTGTTTTTCCTAATTGAAAACATGAATAAGCATATTATAAAAGATTAAATAAGTGAAATTAAATATAATAGGATTTTGAACGAATTTATTTTAAATTGTTACCAGCAATGGTGTCCGCCTAAGTATCAAGCTGCTGCGATGTGCCAACCTGAGTATCTGGCTCTTACATCATGCCAAGCAGAGTATCTGGCTCCTATGTCTTGCCAGCTTGAGTATCTAGCTACTAAAACTGTTGGTCTACCTCCTCATCGACAGCCCCTACTACCCTAGCAACTCCTCATGATAGGTCTCAAGTTGAGGATTCACCTCAACATCATGGGTATTTGGGATTGACGACTGACCTCTATAAAAAGCATGACAATACTAGGCTAAAATATGTGGAGGGAGGTACTGGAGATAGTAGGAGGGAATCTTGGTATAATGGGATTGGGAGGAGGCTGGGAAACAAGAGGCTAAAACTGTGACTCCTCCCTAACCTCATGCGTACGTGGTGGTCTACCCCTGGCTGCCCCCCTCCTCCGTGACCTCATCTGCACATAAATAGAAATATAATTAAGTAAACGTATATTGGAAAATGCAAATGATAAAAGGAAAAACTGTAAACAGTTATTTTTAAAAAAATAATTAAATTTAAATTGAGTTCATTAGAAAATAAATGCTCTTATAACTTAAACATCTATATCTATTACATCGAGACCTATTTCTACTTCCACTAGAATTTCTTGATAACCTTCAAATGTAACAGAAATTTCATTATCTTATTTTTCATCGAAGAAATTACAAGGCACAGTTTTTACTAGTATGATCCACCCTTTCCTACTATTATTGGGCACATAAAAAACTTGTGATACTTGGCAAGCTAATGTGAATGGTTCAATTGTTTGAAGAATTTAATGATTCTTATTTAAACTGACGAAACCATGCTTATTATCCTTTTTGAAACCAATCCCTTCATTGAAAACATCAAACTAATCACACTTAACTAAATCCACCCTGCAGTCGTATTTGAAACTCATCTCCACGATCTCAATGATTTTCCCATAGTAGCCATCACAACCTGTTCCAATACCGAACTCCAGCCTATTGTGATCCCTTCACGTAATCGATTGACTTCATTCTGAACCTGAATCCGTTAATTATGTAACTAGAATGATAATGTCCATAACTTAATAGAGTCTTGCATATTACATCGAAGTCATCCACCCAACGTGGGTCCTTATTTTGTTTCATCAGATACACACGCTGCTTAAACCAATTAAGGAATTGCAGCTCTTGAATGGTATGAGGTGAAGATTGTTTAAATTCATCAAGAAAAGGATCGACATCGGGAATCTGTTTCAAGATATACAAGTCAGCTAATTGTCAATCCATTAAATCGATCATTTTATATTTTGTGTGCAGGATAGACCTTCCCCTCGTGTCAAAAATTGTTAAAGAATCAACATTTATTTCATTGTATCTTCCATCAAAATTCCTCTCCAGTCGATTAAATCTATTATTCCTTTATTGATGTACTATTAGATGTACTTATATCACAGTCGTGAATTTTATTCCATTTTGCAGAGTGTAATTACAATTTGATCATCCCAATAGTCTAGACTTTCACAGTTTAAAGTCTTCAAGCAAATGACTTTAAAAAAATCAGCTCATCTCTATGACTGAATCAACTAGTGGATCTGGCAACACTCCATGAATAGCTAACGAAAATAAAATTTGCAAGTAAACATGTGAATCGTGACTTTTCAATCCACTGATCTTTTTCTGAATTTTATTCACATAGCATGACAGCTGTGAGGAAAACCTGTCTGGGACCCGAATTCCTTTCAAAAAGAGAATATCTTATCCCTTTGTCCTTGTTGTAGACTGTCCATTGCTGGTAGCATTTCTTCTCCTTCGGTGACATGTAGCATAGGATGGATACCAATTTCTTCATGTCATTTCTCGATCTTAACATGTCTTTGGGATTCTCTATTAAATTTAACACATCTAACATGTTGTCCATGACATTTTTCTCAATATGCATGACATTAAGATTGTGACGTATTGTAAGATCTTTCTAATATGGAACCTCCATGAAGAAGATGCTTTTCTTTTTAAAACCAGAGTCCTTCAATGCTGTCAGATCTTTTACCGATAAGTTGTAGCACCAAATCTATTATTAAACTGTGCACCACGCCATCTATACTCAATTTGAAGAAAAGTGCGATGCCCTAAATATCCAAATTTATTACTTTCAAGGATTTGCAAATGATGTGTATCTTCCATTCATACTGGGCAGGCAAACTTCCTTGTCGTGCTCCAACTAGAAAGATTCGCATATGCTGGGTAGTCATTAATGGTCCACAGCAAAGCCCCGTACATCTGAAAGAATTCTTTATTCTTTGCATCACATGTCTGAATACCATCGTGCCATAATTGTTTCAATTCATCTACTAACTATTGTAAATAAATTTAATTGCATTTCCTGGTTGCTTAAGACCTACGATTAAGAGGGTTAACATCATAAATGAGGATTGCATGCATTGCCAGGGAGGAAAGTTATAAGTACCAATCACGACTGACCATATAGAGTACGATGGGTACATGTTCTTAAATGGATTAAACCCGTTGCTTGCAAGTCCCAATTTGACATTACGCGAATCCTCTACAATAGATAAATGTCTGCTTTCAAAGTTTTCCCCCTCTAAATCAGTTGGTTGGCGAATAAGATCGTCTCTTAACTTGTTCTCGTGATGCCACCTCATCGACGTTGCAATCCTACTCGAAAAAAAAAGCCGTTGCGACCTTGGAATTAATGGAAAGTAACGAAGAACCTTTCTGGCTTGTTTCCTCTCTCTTCTATATCTTTCCTTACCACATTCCGGGTAGGAAGTCAAGCTAACGTACTCGTTTCTATATAACACGCAGTCATTGGGACATGCATGAATCTTCTCACAATTCATAACAAGTATGCAGATTTGCTTCTTACCTTCATACCACGACTCTGGCACACTGCTGAGATTATTCAACAACTCCCGTATAAACTGAAGCACTGATTACACAGCAAAAATACACCAGTAATTATGTCATCTTGTGTTATTTCCTAGCACTACCATTGCATCTTATGTAGCAAAAGTTGCATTTGTAAATTGACACTTGCATGCATTTATTTGAGAGGGGAGGATAATGCGAATAATTGACCATGTAATTAACGTCTTCATCAAGGGTTGCATTGCAAATTCACCATTCTCATTTTTTTATTTTGACTTTGAATTTCTTCTCCATCGTGCGGCTCAGGGCATGGGGCATACACTTGTTCGCGCCATTCCTCTGCCAACTGCTTGGCTGGACTTCCTCTGCCAGCAGCATGGCGGTGGCATGCATCTCCTTTAAATAGCCTCACCCTCTCCCTTGCGCAGAGGGAGCCTGGAACAGACACCACCCGCAGACACCTTCCTCCAGGCCATCTTCCTCCCCTCTCCCTCTCCATACGCAGTCTCTCTTCTCACTGAAGAGACACACTGCGGACAGGAGCAAGCTCACGGTGGTCCCACAACCACCACTGTGAGTTCCACCATCGCCCAACTCCTTTGTAAGCAGGTGGGCATGGTGGTTTCACCCTCTGTTTTCTTCGCTGAAAGCTCTCGTCGCCATTGCCAGAGCTTCAAGGTCGGAAGCTCCAGCAGCAGCAACAACGGCCTCCAGCAGCAGCGCAGGCCACCGCGCGCACGCCAGCGACGTCCGCAAGCTCTTCCCGCACGCGCAGGCGCCTTCCAGCGTGCCCGCGCACACAGAACCGGCCGTAACCGGTTGCTCACTTCACGCGGCACTGTAGCTACTGTTCATGCCTCTCAGTGCGGAACTATAGCTACAGTGCAGTGACAGGTTTGTTTCTCACTTATCCGGTCACCGCGCGCTCTCTCTCCTCGCCACGACCACCTCTAGCCAGTCATGCGCGTGCGTTCCTGCGTCTGCACCCACACCCGTTCCCGCCCACAACGCAGTGCGTTGCGTTGCCCTCTCGCTCACACTCCAGCACCCGCCTGTGTGCGAAGACAGCGCGCGTGCAGCCCTTGTGCACCTGCGCATCCCCTAGCGACCAGACGTCACCCGTAGCCGCCAAACGTCTTAACTCGCCCACTCTCTCTCACACTCCTCCAGCGTGCACTCTCACACTCATACACACACACACACTAGTACACATACACACTCGTACACTCACACACTCACTTGTACACACCTATACATACTTAAATATATATATATATATATACACATACATATATACATATATATCTATAGATATAAATACATATATATATATACACATATACACATACATATATTACTATATATATATATATATATATATATATATATATATATATATATATATATATATATATATATACATATACATATCTATATATATCTATATACATAGATACTTATAAAAATATATCTATAGACATATATATATATATACACATAACTACATATAACCTATATAGTCATAACCCTATTTGTATATATACATATATATATATATATCATTACATACACATCACCCATCTGTATCCATACGCCCGTACACTAGTCACCCTACCGCGCAGTCTATCGCGGGAATATCTGCACCAGTTGCTGATATTCCCTGATACCTGCGTAAAACAAGCGCCTCCGCACATACTCCCACACATCCATCCTACACTCTATGCGGCACTTCGTCATGTTGGTTGCGTCTTACTAGACGTGGACCAACTCGACACTATGCTACACGTCATTTCCACTTCCAACCCCACCCCTATATATATAATATATATATAATATATATATATATATCTATATATATAGACTGTATTTATTTCTCTACAAGCAACCTACCTGATTTTTATTTCTCTTCTGTTTCCTACTATTAAAAGATAAAAAAAAAGAGTAAAAGAGAAAAGGTAATCCTTGCCTTGCAGGTACTCGGTCTCGCGAATAGCAAGACCAGTTTTTTGGGAAGCCCTAAGTTGGCTCAAAGCCAAGAACAATTTGGCTCAAAGCCAAGGACCTGATTTTGAGGGTGTACCTCAAGGACAATATTGTCAACAAAAAAATATTAAATAGAAAAAAAACAAAAACATAATAAACGCATGGAAGAGATACATTTTAGGAAAGGCGTAGAAACTTCTTCACCTTTAATCCCCGCCTCCCTGAGATCGACCCTGGGCTTGAAAGTGTCCAAGATAAAATTAAGTAGGTCAGGTAAAAAAAAAAATTTTATGAAAGATGGTTAGACTCGATTTAGGTTAACCACTATATTCACTTCAACGATAATTTCACCATATTAACACAACATGTTCGAGTCCTACCATACCTTTTTCTGGCGTCATTGCCGAGGAGGTGCGCATTGAGGTAAGTTTCTACTCCATTCCTTTGATTTTCTCTTCTCACACCCTTCTCTTCATGGGTGTTTTTGTTTGCTGGTGTGCAGGTAAACCAGTTGCAAGGAGGAGGCAAGCAGAGGAAGTCGAAGACGTGGGTAGATCCAAGGTGGGAACGAGAGCGTGAAGTTGCCAGTGCCGCACTGGAGCTTCGCCCACGTTGCTGAAAAGGTAGGTCTCTCTCTCTTAGCAACTTAAGTTAACTTGTCACCTAAATAAATAAAAAAAAAACTAAAAACACTTCTTGGGATTTCTTGGGGCAAGTGGATTAAAAATCACTTGCTTGATTGCTTGCCATCACCCCCACCACCCTTGGATTTCCCCCCAAACTTCGCATAGCGAAGATCCAAGAATCTTGATTCTTGAATCTTTCGTCGTGGGAAGTATTCTTTGAAACAAGATTAAATAGATTGATTGCCATCCCTCCTTGCCTCATTTATCCACAATTCAGGATCATTTTTTTGGTGGGGAGACTTGGAATTGAGTTGATTCCAACCCCACCACGACCTTTCACATGCCTTAGATTTGATCTCGAATACTTCAACCCCAACATTTTGATTTTCTCTTTACATTATCTTGTGGTTGAGCCTTGTGTGTGGAACATTATTTTGGTGATTGGGAGCACTTGAATTGAAGTGCTTTGGCTCCCTTTCACACTAACCTAAAATAGACTCATGATCCACACATAGAAATTTCCACATAGGGAAGCCCATTGCATTTTTAGCATGCATTAACTAACTCACATTGAAGAAGGGTTTGTTGGGCAGAGAAGAACTTGTATTTTCCTAAAACTCGGAGATTGGTTGAATTGGTAACTCAGCGAAATCTTAAAATCCATACTACTTAAGGCTGAAATTCTAAAAATCATTCACCAACTAAAACTTCAATTTGGGAAGATTTCCCTGTTGCATGCTTGGTTTACACACTTTCTAAAATCAACGCACTTGGGCATTACCCGTATACAATGCCCTTCACATTCCTGAAGCACTTGATCCTAAGCCTCTAATTAAAACTGGTAGCAACTTAACCCTTATTAAGGATTGGAGGTCTAACTACCTGCATGTAGTGCCTACGTGCTGGTGCAGGTTCCCGCGTGCTATCAGGTGTCTAAGACTAGGGCAAACGGCCTTTCAATCTAGCTCGGTGGTTTCGCGGTGCTCGCATTTGGTTCCGTAGGTTGTGATAGTAGGTAACTTAGATCTTTAGGTCTAAGGGCACACTGTAGAGGTTAGGACTTTGATTGCCTTGATTTGTCATCAAGTGTACCTTTGCGATGTCATTTCTCTCATCCCCTTTTCCCTTCTTATCTCCCCAATTCTTTCTACAGTAGTGCATGTTTGGGAGGAGGTCACAAAACCCTGAATTATTTGAATTGTCTGATAATTCTAGAAGGAAAGAAACCGAATCGTCATCCTCCTCCACAAACATGGCTGCACGCCCACTCCCAAATCCCGAAAGAGGAAACCGCCCTCAAAATCCACCAGGTGGTGGAGCCATGGATCCCATAACCCGCCTCCAAGCCCAAATGGAAATGTATAATGAGCAGATTGAAGCCATTAGGGAAACCTTGGAGGAAATGCAGAACCCTTCAGAACGGGAGAAGCCTAGGTCTCTTAGCTCTTATCAAAATCCCACTGCTACAGAGACCATAGGACAAATTTGAGTCCCCATGGGCGGGGACGATTTTGATCTGAAACCCAATATAATTGGCCTGATAAACTTCCACTTCCATAGTCTTGCAAGTGAAGATCCTTTTCTCCATTTGGAATATCTAACCCAATTGGCTGAAATAGTTAAACCAAGAAACATCGATTTATCAATTGTCCTCATGAAAATGTTCTCATATTCATTTCAGAATAAAGTGTCGCAATGGTTATGCACCCTTAGGAGAACAATTCATTCTTGGGAAGAGATGCGAACAGCATTTCTCAAGAAATTCTTCCCAATCGGGTGAACCAATGTGCTTCGCCGTGCTATAACTTCCTTTACGCAACAAAATGGCAAACAATTTTATGAGGCTTGGGAGAGGTATAATGACCTTCGGAAGTGTCAGCACCACGATCTTCCTAAGTGGTATATAGCCCAGATTTTCTATTATGGGCTAAATGAGACTTTAAAGCAGATTGCAGACACTTCCTGCGGAGGGAATTTCATAAATAAAGACGAGAATGGAGCATTCAAATTATTTGAAAACATGAGCGAAAACTCAATGAACAATGCATCCATTGTCGCCTTTAATCGTACCATCCTGCCCCATAATGTTCACGAAGTTGACACGGGACCCTCCCATTCATCCACTGATCTTAACCTTATCGCAAAAAAATTGGATGAAGTCTCCATCGTGCACAAGAAGCTGGACGAGTTTCTGGCAAATCCCACCCGTTCTATGGTAAACACCCCCACCTCACCACTTCATCACAATCCCAATCCTTCCAACACCAGGCTTATCCCTAAAAACCCCGTGAGATCTTCCTTACTGAGCATCGCGCCGAGCGATTCGGTAAGTCATGTGGATCTAACTTCTGCAAGCCAATATTTTGACACGAAGGACCAAGCCTCCGTGTGCTCGGATGCATATTTATATGTGGACTCGTCATCTGGCTTAGAAGACACTTATGCCCTGGGGAACAACCCGTTCTCTGCCACTTATAACCCAGGGTGGCAAAATCATCCGAACTTTGCATGGTCCAGTAACCCGCAACGCCAAACCCCACGGGTGGGCCAATGCGACCGTCCGCACCCGTCATCCCAAGGGCCCAGTCTAATCCTGTGGCGAATCCGCCATCGGGTCCTTGCATACCGCAAACAGAACACGCATCAAGTCCTCTTGATAAACTGATGCGAATGATGACGGAAATGTCTAAGCGCCATGAAGAGAACATGACCTCTCTTCAGCACCAATTGGCGCAGCAGAATGCTGAGATCAGTCAACTATGTATGGCGACTCGATCTCAGGGCACTCTTCCAGCCCAACCTGTTCCCAACCCACGAAATTTCGTACCCCGTGGTCCTCAACCACAGGTACGACCTTCTCAGGGGCAGGTTCATCAGATTCTGCAGGCTCCGAGCATTCCACCGGGATTCCAGGCTAATCCCGCAGCAACTACACCTCACCCTTATGTCCCTATTGTGAACCCTCCTCCACCCCTGCGACGTCCAATGCGATTACTACGAGGAGCAGTAAGCAAATCGTCGATCCACCTCGACCTGATCCTGGCCCATCTTCTTCATTGCCCTCTCATTCGGGATGCGCACCACATTCGCG
This sequence comes from Thalassia testudinum, assembly GCA_037157565.1. Classification (NCBI taxonomy): domain Eukaryota; kingdom Viridiplantae; phylum Streptophyta; class Magnoliopsida; order Alismatales; family Hydrocharitaceae; genus Thalassia; species Thalassia testudinum. The sequence goes on along the minus strand of JAZHRO010000034.1, from coordinate 440,961 downwards.
AGAGGACGATACACCCAAACTAGTGCCAGAATCGATCCCATTCCCTGAGGCTCTACTGAGGGAGCCAAAAGGCAAGAAAAAGGATACGCAGGCCTTTGATAACCTGTGTAATTTATTCAGGGATGTTGAAATCAAGGTACCCATGTTAGAGGATATCGACCACATACCTACTGTCGCCCGATTTTTCAAAGACTACACTACACACAGGCGACAGTCAAAGAAAACAAAGAATCTGGTCGTTCTCTCACCTCATGCGAGTTATGCTATATTGTCAAATCTACCACCGAAGCAAAAAGATCCAGGCACACCGCTTATTTCTTGTAGCATCCAAGGCTGCAATTTTAACCGTGCTCTGCTTGATGTAGGATCTTCCATCAATCTGATACCAACCATCATGCTGGAGAAATTTGCCTTAGGAAATCTGAAATCCACCCCTGTCACGTTACAATTGGCAGATCGTTCTGTCAAAATACCAAAGGGTGTGGTGGAAGACATAGTGGTTAGGGTCAACAGTCTCTATTTTCCTGTTGACTTTCTTGTTTTGGATATGGAAGTTCCTAGCTCACTTTCTGATTGTCCGATCATCCTTGGTCGACCTTTCTTAGCCACAGCCCACGCCCAATCGACTGCGAGTTGGGCCGTATTGAGATTGCCATTGGATCTGAGAAGCTCAAGCTTAACATCTTCAAGGCAACCAAGAACTTCGATTGCGATTGCATCGAGGATGACACGTCTGACGAGGACATAGCCATCAGCGCATGTATCGGACTAATTGGGACCTATTCTGACTGCTGTGGATTTCCTTTAAACACAGACGATTGCCTGACCGACACATATTGTCACGTTCCCCCATCCCTCCCTTTTCCTATACCTTCTCCTGACCAGACTTCTGACGAAGTTTTCTCCGCTTCCCATACCTCGTGGTCTGAGTCATATTCGGGCTACTCACTGCCGGTCCACACTCTTGAAGACCAGATTGCCCTTTCTTTCCCTCCAAATCAGGCGGAATTGCAACTCCACACTAGGACCTTGAGCCCACATACTACTCACTGGGGCTATCCCTTTTTGGATCCATCTATCCAAGATGCCCCTCTTCTTGGCCAAACTGAGGGCCAACTTCTTCCTCCTGACTTGTTTTCTTCTGATCCGCTTAGGACACTCTCGTCCCAAGAAATGCCAGATCTTTCACCATCCACTCCCAAGCTGAAAGAGTTGCCTAATACGCTTAAGTATATTTTCTTGGGACCAAATGAAACGCTCCCCGTAATCATTAGTTCAAAATTGACCAGGGAGCAAGAGTGCAAACTAACAAAGGTCCTTATGGAACACAAGGCAGCCATTGGATGGTCCTTATCAGACATAACTGGCATTATCCCCTCCTACTGCACTCACCGTATATATATGGAGGAGGCTCGACCTTCCCGCGAGATGCAGCAACCTCTCAACCCTAACATGTGGGAGGTCGTTAAAAAGGAAATTATTAAGTGGCTGGATGCGGGTATAATCTACCCTATCAGCGATAGCCCCTGGGTGAGTCTGATTCACGTCGTGCCCAAAAAGGCAGGACTCACCATCCGTGTCAATGATAGGGGTGAATCAATCCCTACACGCACTCCTACATCTTGGAGAGTGTGTGTAGATTATAGGAAACTGAATGCTGCAACTAAGAAAGATCACTTTCCGCTACCTTTCATTGACCAAATCCTGGAGCAGTTAGCGGGAAATAAATTTTTCTATTTCCTGGATGGATTCTCTGTATATAACCAGGTAGCAATTAACCCCCGGGACCAAGAGAAAACCACCTTTACCTGCCCCTTCGGCACCTTTGCATTTAGAAGGATGCCGTTCGGACTTTGTAACGTGCCAGCAACTTTCCAGAGATGTATGCTGGCGATATTCCATGACATGACGGGTGACTTTCTTGAGGTTTTCATGGATAAATTTTCAGTCTTTAGACCCTCTTTTGATGACTGTCTTGCCAACCTGTCCCGTATCCTTAGGAGATGTATTGATGTGAACTTCGTGCTTTCCTGGGAAAAAAGTCATTTTATGGTACACAAGGGAATTGTTCTCGAGCATATCATCTCCGATAGGGGTATCGAGGTTGATAGAGCTAAGCTTGATGTAATTGCTGATTTACCTGTGTCTGGCTCTGTCAAACAAATCCGCTCCTTCTTGGGACACGTCGATTTCTATAGGAGATTCATCAAAGACTTCTCCAAGATTTCTAGACCTTTAACTCATCTCCTATTGACCGATGTACCCTTTGATATGGGCCCCGACTGCAAACGAGCATTCACACAACTACGTGATGCTATCACCAAGGCCCCTGTTCTCCAGCCACCTGATTGGTCCCTCGACTTTGAACTCATGTGTGGCACTTCCGACCTTGTAGTCGGACCCATCCTGGGATAAAGACACGATAGACACCCCTTCGTGGTGTACTACGCTAGTAAGATGTTGGACGAGGCCCAGCGTAATTATACAACCACTGAGAAAGAACTACTGGCGGTCATCTTTGGGATGGAGAAATTCCGCTCTTACCTTCTGGGCTCACATGTTATTGTATTCACTGATCACACGGCCATTCGCCATCTCATGCACAAGAAGGATGCCAAACCTAGACTGATTCGTTGGATCCTTCTACTCCAAGAATTTGACATTGAGATCTGCGATAAGGCCGGAGCCCAGAATGTTGTGGCTGGTCATCTCTCTAGACTGGACCATGACCACATTGGACTTACCTTACCGATCACTGAGGTTTTTCCTGATGAGCACCTATTGGCAATTAATGTGGCAAGTGGACCTTGGTATGCCGACATTGCCAATTACCTTGCTTCTGGTTCCCTTCCACGTGGCTGGCCTAAAAACCAGCACGAGCGTCTCATTGCAGAAGCAAAGTATTATTTCTGGGATAATCCACTTCTTTTTCGAATAGGTGCTGATCAAATCATCCGTCGCTGTATTCCTGACAATGAATTCCACAATGTGTTATCCTTCTGCCACGATCAGGCCTACGGAGGCCATTGCTCTGGGAGGAAAACTGTAGCCAAGGTGTTGTAGTGCAGTTTCTTTTGGCCCTCCCTTCACCAGGATGCACACAATTATGCCAAACATTGCACTAGGTGCCAATCGTTAGGGTCAATGTCACGTCGTGACATGATGCCCTTGCAACCCATCCTAGCTGCTGAAATCTTCGACATTTGGGGAATCAATTTCATGGGTCCCTTTCCTCCTTCCAACGGCTTCCAATACACCCTCGTTGCTATTGATTATGTTTTGAAATGAATCGAGGCTATTCCCACGCGCCATGCTGACCATGTCATATCCACTCGATTTGTCAAAGACAACATTTTTGCACGCTTTGGGATCCCTCGAGCCATTATCTTGGATGAAGGAAGCCATTTTACCCAAGCTTCTTTTCGGGCGCTTCTGAGGAAATATGGAGTCCATCATCGTATCGCATCTCCGTATCATCCTCAGACGAACGGCCAGGCTGAGGTGTCGAACTGGCAAATCAAGCAAATTCTCCAGAAAACGGTTCGGCCTGACCATAGGGATTGGTCCAACAAGCTGATTGACGCACTTTGGGCATACCGGACCGCCTTCAAGGCTCCCCTAGGTATGTCTCCTTATAGAATCGTTTACGGGAAGCCTTGTCACTTGTCCGTGGAGCTGGAGCACCGTGCTTATTGGGCGGTTCGCCAATGTAACCTCGACCCAGACCTGTGTGATCGAGAAAGGAAACTCCAACTCCAAGAGCTAGAAGAGCACCATCGTGAAGCCTATGATTCTGCCTTAACTTTCAAGCAACACACTAAGGCTTTTCACTACAGCCGAATTCAGCAGAAGGAATTTGAGCCATCTCAGCAAGTTTGGCTTTACAATGCCCGGCTCAAATTCTTTCCTGGGAAATTGAAGTCCAAATGGACTGGTCCCTTCTTGGTCTCGAGACCATTTCCTAACGGGGCCGTTGAAATTGAAGATCCCAAGTCTAGGCATAAATTTATGGTTAATGGGCAGAGTTTAAAATCTTATCTTACTCATGAACCTGCCCCCGTTGGAGAAACTGTTGCCCTACTGGAGGGTAACTAATGTCGTGCCTCATTCTGAGTCCAGCTGGGGATGTTAAATTCAGTGCTTGTTGGGAGGCACCCCAGCAGCATTCCTCCACTGTCACGTACACTTCACTTCGCACCTTTTCACTTCACCACCCACCATCCACCCACCCTACCACCCTGCTTTATACCCTGCACCTCAACTCTCGTTTCCCGATCTTTGGACCTTCCTCTACCCTACCCTGCATGCATATGAGGACATAGCATCGTTTGGCATGGGGGGGTGGATAGGTATCTATAGAATCTGGGTATTATATGGTATCATGCAGCTTCCATCCATCTATAAATATGTACATAGCAAAAAAAAAAAGGGGGTGTTTAGTAATGATCTGAAGGCTGAAACAAAAATACAATAAGTGTTTATGGATATTCAACCACTGTTTCGAAGACTTTCCAAGCCACAGAAGCTTGATTCACTCAGGGTCGGCTTAATTCACTTGAGGATTGACAAGATAGATCAGAATCTCTCCTAACTAAGGATGTATTCTTGTACCTGATACATCAGTACAGGATCCGTTGGTTTGCTTCTACGCGAGAGCCTAAGTAATCTTGGTTCACACTACACATATCAAGAAAGACCAGGTGAACATAAGATCCAACACTAGTGTTCATTAGGGAAAGTGGAGTCCTTACCTGTGCACGCAGGTAGACTTTTTATCCCAGGCTTTAGTCTTGTGTCTAGGAGAAACTCTTTCCACCAAAAAGGGAACTCTCCCACCAAAAGAAAAGTGTGCACCTCCAAATAAAGTTGTAAGAGATATACTGACACTTGTTTCAAAAAAAAAAAATCCATGCAAATAAGTCAGTATATCTCGTAAATATCTATAAATTCTTCTCCCTCAAAGTGTTTCAGGGCAAAGTTACAAATACCCTGTTTCTATCATATATTCTTTGAGCCACAAAAGAAAAAAATGAAGGTTGAGTTTTCCATCACCTTTTTAAGTGTCAATCCGAAAACATGAGCTGAAACTGGGACCAACTTGCACTTACAGATTCGTGAAACCCTGGGCTTGAGTCTTAATGTTCATCTGGTCAGTCTTGATCCTCCACTATGCACAAATCATAATATCTTGAGCTCTCGAGTACGGCAAAAACCTTCTGAGTCCTGGAAATTGTACTTAAGATTTAAATATCAAGAGTCTAGGTTAGTCGAGAGATGATCTATGTCACGTAAGACTTAAAGTACTAGTAGTCTCCTCAGCAATTGGTTCTTACAATATCCAACAAACACACCCATGTCGCCTCAGAAGAAAATCTTCAACTTAAGAACATTTCTAAATACAATACAAAATGTTTTGCTAGGGACTAGCAAAAGATAGGCATGGGTATATGATTGCACAGCAAAAATACACCAGTAATTATGCCACCTTGTGTTATTTCCTAGCACTATCATTGCATCTTATGTAGCAATAGTTGCATTTGTAAATTGACACTTGCATGCATTTATTTGAGATGGGAGGATAATGCGAATAATTGGCCATGTAATTAACGTCTTCATCAAGGGTTGCATTGCAAATTCACCATTCTCATTTTTTTATTTTGACTTTGAATTTCTTCTCCATCGCGCGGCTCAGGGCATGGGGCATACACCTGTTCACGCCATCCCTCTGCCAACTGCATGGCTGGACTTCCTCTGCCAGCAGCATGGCGGTGGCATGCATCTCCTTTAAATAGCCTCGCCCTCTCCCTTGCGCAGAGGGAGCCTGGAACAGACACCACCCACAGACACCTTCCTCCAAGCCATCTTCCTCCCCTCTCCCTCTCCATACACAGTCTCTCTTCTCACTGAAGAGACACACTGTGGGCAAGAGCAAGCTCACAGTGGTCCCACGACCACCACTGTGAGTTCCACCATCACCCAGCTCCTTCGTGTGTAGGTGGGCGTGGTGGTTTCACCCTCTGTTTTCTTCGCTGGAAGCTCTCGCCGCCATTGCCAGAGCTCCAAGGTCGGAAGCTCCAGCAGCAGCAGCAACGCAGGCCACCGGGCGCACGCCAACGACGTCCGCAAGCTCTTCCTGCACGTGCAGGCGCCTTCCAGCACGACTGCGCACGCAGAACCGGCCGCAACCGATTGCTCACTTCGCGTGGCATTGTAGCTACTGTTCACGCCTCTCAGCGCGGAACTGTACCTACAGTGTGGTGACAGGTTTGTTTCTCACTTATCCGATCACCGCGCACTCTCTCCTCGCCGCGACCGCCTCCAGCCAGTCACTCACGCGTGTTCCTACGTCTACGCCCGCACCCGTTCCCGTCCGTAGCATAGTGCGCAGCGTTGCCCTCTCACTCACACTCCACCCGCTTGCACGTGAAGATAGCGTGCGCGTAGCCCTTATGCGCTTGCGCATCCCCTGGTCACCAGACGTCTTAACTCGCCCGCTCTCTCTCACACTCCTCCAACGTGCACTCCCACACTCATACACACACACACTAGTACAAATACACACTCGTACACTCACACACTCACTTGTACACACCTATACATACTTATATATATATGTGTATATATATGTGTGTGTGTGTGTATATATATATATATGTATATATATCTGTATCTGTATGTATATATATATATATAGTTATAAATATATATATATATTTACATATCTATATATATATATATATAACTACATATATACCTATATAGCCATGACCCTATCTATATATATATATGTATATATATATATCACCCATCTGTATCCATACGCCCGTACACTAGTCACCCCACCGTGCAATCTATTACGGGAATATCTGCACCAGTTGCTGATATTCCCCGATACCCACATAAAACAAGCGCCTCCGTACACACTTCCACACATCCATCCTACACTCTACGCGACACTTCATCTTGTTGGTTGCGTCTTACTAGACGTGGACCAACTTGACACTGTGTTACACGTCATTTCCACTTCCACCCCCACCCCTATATATATATAATATATATATATCTATATATATAGACTGTATTTATTTCTCTACAAGCAACCTACCTAATTTTTATTTCTCTTTTGTTTCCTACTATTAAAAGATAAAAAAAAAAGAGTAAAAGAGAAAAGATAATCCTTGTCTTGCAGGTACTCGATCTTGTGAATAGCAAGACCAGTTTTTTGGGAAACCCTAAGTTGGCTGAAAGCCTAGAACAATTTGGCTCAAAGCCAAGGACCTGATTTTGAGGGTGTTCCTCAAGGACAATATTATCAACAAAAAAATCTTAAATAGAAAAAAACCAAAAACATAATAAATGCACGGAAGAGATACGTTTTAGGAAGGGCGTAGAAACTTCTTCACCTTTAATCTCCGCCTCCCTGAGATCAACCCTGGGCCTAAAAGTGACCAAGATAAAATTAAGTAGGCCAAGTAAAAAAAAAAAATTTGTGAAAGATGGTTAGACTCATTTAGGTTAACCACTATACTCACTTCAACGATAATTTCACCATATTAACACAACCTGTTCGAGTCCTACCAAGCACCTCTAACATCATTTTCATTATAGATCTATTCATAACTTTCATCTGAAATAATCTCAACAGAAATGACTGCCTCAATATAAAACTTATTCCAAGTGTGATAAGCTCCTCAGCTGCTTTCATCGCATCATAAAACTGATTACAGCTATTAAGTCCTTCCTCATCATTAGTAATTTCAAGATTAGCCTCTCTCATCTCATGCAGCATGTCATCAATTTGATTATCATCAACTTCCTCATCATCGCAATCATCCATTTCCACTGTATTCCGTGTGTCATCCTGTGCTGGTTCTCCATGTGTAGTCAACTTCGTGTAATGCTACCACCAACCATTACAGATCACATGTTCAAAAACTGTCTTCTTATCCTAGATGAATTCATTGAAATACTTCCTACACTGACAGAATATTTTCTCCAAAAATTCTCCATGTCTATATTATTTTCTATCTTCATGGAAGGCCCAATCTAGGAATGAGATCACTCCACTCTTATACTTAGGGTAATCCAAATTCCTTAAACCAATCCAAGACTTGTCTAGTATAACCTAAAATTTTATTACAAACAACCCACAAGTTAGGAGCGAATATTCAGAAGGTATTTATATTTTAAGGAAGATTTTCACTTCATAGCCCATCCCCAAAGATTTGATCACAACATTACTTGTTACATGCAACTAGTGTGTGGAGAAATTTCAGCAGTACCTCCCTGCACTTCTCCGATATACCCCCCAAGAATAACCTTAACTACGTTTCTAATAACTCCCACTAAAGGGCACTTCAGAAACTAAGCTAAAATTAGTTGCTATAGCAGAGAAGAGAGATAAAATGCATCCGAAATTTCTCTACACACTAGTTACATGTAACAAGTAACCCTAAGTTGTGATCAAATCTTCAAGGACCCCCCTTAGCTCAGAACTTCTCTAAACTAAGGACAATGACACTTATGGCATGTTATAAAGACAACGCATCGTGCATGTGAGGTTCACACACTCTGCATTGTCCGCATAACATGATCATAAGTCTCAACGGGCTAGTATTTTGCTACAATTATATCCGTCCCACAACCTACTACCTAGGGATTAGAATTCTTATTGTTCGTCATGAAGTGCTTCTAAATTTGTGCAAGTGTGTGTGGTATTAAGAGATGATAATCAAACATTTAACTTCTAAATTAAATTGTTAGATGTAAATTTTATGCACAAAAAACCTAAATCCTAAACATTAAACCCTAACCACAAAATCCAAAAGGTAAAGCCGAACTAAACCCTAAACTAAATCAAAAACCTAAATCAAAATTTGTAAACCTAAAAAACCTAAATCAAAAATCCTAACTCCCAGACCTAAACCCAAATTTAAATTGAATTTCAGTTTTCGATTAAATTTCTATAACTAAACTTCATAAAAAAAAAACACCTAAACCATAACCCTTAAACCCTAAACTGTAAATTTTAAAACCAAACCCTAAACACTTAACCTTAAATTTAAAACCTAAACTAGAAAACCAAGACCCTAAACTCAAAATCCAAAACCCTAAACTCTAAACTTAAAACCTTAAATCTAATACCCTAAACAATACACACAAAATCATAAATGCAAAACCCTAAACCCAACAACCTAAATTCAAAACTCTAAACCCTAAATCTTAAATAAAAAAACCTAAACTCAGTATCCTAAAGCATTAACTTCAAATCTAATACCGTAAATCCAAAATAGAAAATAATTAATGCTAAAATCAAAACTTTAAAACCTAAACCAAAAACCTATAACCTTAAAACCTAAACTAAAAACCTAAATGCAATAACTTTGTAGAAAAATTTTCGACAGAGTTTTCACTATAATATTAGACATTCACATTTCCTGCAAAGATAGAATAAATCATTCACAACATGTGGGCACACCCCACATGTAACACAACAAATTCAATCTACATATATTTAAATTGTGGGCACACCCCACATTCAAATTTAAAAAATAGAAATAACTTAATATAACAGAAAATTTAAATTTAAGAACATAATTAATTACATGTAATCACATGTAACAAGTATCAAAATTTAAAATAAATATATTACATGCAAAATTCAATAAATTTCATGTCAACTACTTTTCATACCAACAAATTCATTAAACATAAATTTACATGCATTAACATCTATTTAAATTAAAAAACTAATTTTATGCACTATAATTAAATTCATTACACAAAAATTTAATTAACAAAAAAAAAAAGTAGGGGGCATTCGAAGGGGGCTTCCAGGGGGAATGGTGGGGTGGTGTCGATGCAGGGGGCGACACCCCAGGCCTGGGGCGGGGGCAGTGGCGTGGGGGTAGCACGGGGGGGCCGCGGGGGCGATGATGGGGTTGTGGGGGGTGGGGAGTGCAGCGACGCGGGGAGGGGGGAGGAGCTGCGGGTAGGGAGGGCAGAGGTGTTCCACGACAACACGGGGAGGGGCTACGCGATGGAGAGGGGGGTCGTGCTACGCGGCATCATGGGGGGCTGCAAGGTCGGGAGGGGTATGGCCCAGTGGCGTGGGGGGGAGGGGCGTGGCACGGTCGTGTAGGGAGGGGGATGACGTGCCGCAGCAGTGCAGGGATGAGGACGAGGTAGTGTGGTAGGGAGGGGGCGGCGTGGCGCAGCAATGTCGATGATGAGGGTTGCGGGGAGAAGGCAGACCTTTTCTCTCATGCGTGGTTGTCGAGGTCGATCAAGGTCGCAGATGAGCGATTGAGCGAGTGGTTGCGAACGAGAAGGCACGGAGGAGTGGAGTGGAGGCACGGAGGAGTGGAGGAACGGAGGTGATCGGAGAAGAAATGAGGGAGAGGAGGGGAAGGTCGATCGATTTTGTGGAAATATCTTGACATTTAGCGATGCTTCTTTTCGAAACTGCCGCTACAAGAATCTAAACGGGATGGTATTAGCGACGATTGTCTTGCAAAACTGTAACCGACATCAACTTTTAGGTTAGCATAATTTTCGATGCACAACTTTTAGCTTAGCAATGGTTTCAAAAAAGATTGTCGCCAAAACCCCAATTTTGGCATGAGCACTCAAAAAGCTCGCCCTTCTCAATTATCATTTAGCGACAATTTGATAAAAACCATTCCTAAAACCCTAATTTTTTCATTAAGCCTACAGAAAGCATGCCCTCCTCAAGTATCCTTTAGCGACGATTTCAAAATAGCCATCCCCAAGTATTACCACTTGACACCCTAGATTGGCGAGGAAGGCAGAAGGGTCTTTGGCAATAGTTATTTAAATAACCGTCTCCAAAAGGAATCATTGGCGACGGTTGTAAAATGGTTGCTCAAAAACCATCGCAAAACGTGCATTTTCTAGTAGTGGTTTGTGTGCCTAATAATTTTTCTAGGTTTTCTCTACCTTTAGTAAATTTTTCTAAGTCATTTACAAGAGTAATGGACTTTGGCTTTAATTTTCCTAATTCTACTTGAAGTGAATCTACTTGTGTTTTAAGAGTGGTGATCTCATGTGAAAGTTGCTGGTTTTGTGACTCTAAGTTGTGTTTCAACTCATTTTCTTTATCTAGATCTTTTGTTAATTCTTTATTAGCTACTTTAAGTGCTTTGGCTAAATCATGCAACTCATAAAAAGCGTCTAAGAGTTCATCAAAAGTAGAAGAGCATACCTCGTCTTTGATCGCCATGAGTCTACAAAGTGATTCTTCACATGATGTCTTCTCATTCTTCTTTTGAGTTGGTGTCACTATCATCCTAGGTGACTTGAAGGGTTTTCTTCTTTGCTTCAAGCCTAGGAAATTTTCGAACCTTCCTCTTCTCACTTTCTTTCTTGAGTTGAGGGCATTCTTTTCTCATGTGTCCTTTCTTCTTATAGTTGTAGCAGATGAGTTGACTTTCTTGTGATTCTTCCTTTTTCTTCTTCTAGTTTTTCTTATTCTTCAAGACCTTTTGAATTTTCTGGAGAGAAGGACTATATCTTCATCCTCATCTTCTAATTCTTCGGAGTCGGAGTTGACTTTTAGAGCAAGGACTTTATTCTTCTTTCCTTCACCTTCATGTTCCTTCATGTGCTTGAGTTGAACCTCATAAGCCATTAGGCTTCCTGTGAGATCGTCAAGTTAAAGCACTGAGAGATCCTTTGATTCTTGGATCGTTGTTGTCTTTATCTCCCAATTGCTAGTGAGAGATCGAAGTATCTTGAGAACCAAGGCTTCATTTGTTATTACCTGATTCAGGTTTCTCAAGGAGTTGATGATGTATGTGAATCTTGTATACATCTCATTGATGGTCTCTCCCTTCATATGGAAAAGCTCATACTTTTGTGTGAGGAGATTGACTAGAGTTTCCTTCACTTTTGAAGTCCCTTGGTAAGTGACTTCAAGAATATTCCAAATTTCATAGGTGATTTTATAGGCAGAAACAAGATTAAATTCTTCTTTTGATAGCCCATAGAAGATACCACTCATGGCTTTACTGTTGTGTGTGGTTGTCTTCTTTTGGTCTGATGTGATGGTGGCTCCTTCCTTCTTTGCTAATTGGGTATATTTGAAGGCTATCGCATCCCATACTTCATAATCCATAGACTCTAGAAATATTTGCATTCTGATTTTCCGATATCCATAGTTGGTGCCATCGAATAGTGGAGGTCTGACTGTAGACTGTCCCCCAGTGTATACCTCAGAGGATTTTAACATCCTAACTGGATTGAACTAAGCTCTGATACCAAATGTGAGTGTATGCGGAGCTTGAAGGATCAAGTATACAGTAGAGGGGGTGAATAGTATAATATCTAAGTCTATAATCAATTAAAAAAATATTCACCATAGATCAAAAGAAAATAAGCACAAACAAAAAATGATAATACATGATTTAGAGTGGAAGCCCTGTGGGTAAAAAGCACTACCTAAACCTCTTAGCTTAGGATTTCTTCGACTAGTCAACGCTAATCCAATTCACTATCGTACCACTTGAACGAGGGTAGCACTAATCTCTTACAAGACATCTTCTCTTTATACACCTGACTAAGGGAAGAATAACAGGACTTCCAAGAGGACTTGGATCCCAGATCAAAAATGATAGGAATAAAAAGTATATAACAAAAATTCCTATAGAAACTTAATAAGATTAGAACAAACCAAGCTTTTCTGATTTGCAAAGAATCATTCATTAGATTGCAGTAATTGTAGGCGTAGAGGCACAAAAGCACTAAAAAGAATATGCGTGCATTGCTCGTAGAAAGCTCTTGAGTGTGTTTTGAAGAGGGGGGTCAAGAATCCTATTTATAGGTGCTTTTTGACTTGTTTTGGAAATACTGAAAATACGACTTTGATCAATCAATACTTATGATTGGTCGATAAAAATTAGTTTTGATTGATTAAATAAATGATTTGATCGATCCCATGATGATTGGTTAAATTGGGATTTTGATCGACTTATTAAATTCAAGGAAAATTTGATCGTTGGAGGTCTTTGATCGATTAAACAAAAGGTTGATCAATCAAAAGGAAAAATATGACCGTTGGAGGCCTTTGATCGTTTAAGCAAGAGGGTTAGTCAATTAATGGTTTAGTCGATCAATTAGAAAATTGGTCAATCAACAGTAATAAGAACTTAGGTTTAAGGGAAAATATTATTAAGACCTCTATGTTGATGAAACAAACTTATGTTTTATCATGAACTAATCTTTTAGAATCACGCTCATACAAATGAAGTCAATTATCCTCCGCATGAATCAAAGTGAAGATTCTGAAGAGTCAATGTATCTTTTAGTTTAAGTGTTTGAGCCCAGAAATTATATATGGAACCTCAAAAATGTTTTCATGATTTTCTAAGGTGTAAAATAAATATTTAGATATTGTTGATCGACTAAATATTAGAATTGATTGATCAAATCAATTGATTAATCAAAATAGGAAGATTGATTGACCAAATTAGAGTAACGATCAAATCCGAATTTCTTGCAATTAATCAACCAATTAAATATTTGATCAATCAAAATGAAAATTGATCGATCAAAATAAAAAATTGATCGATCAATTTGGTACTAGTGATTTTTTCTAGCATTCCAAAAATACTCTGTTTTCACCTATAAATAGTGCTGCACACCCCACATGTCAAAACACACCTTGAAAATATTTCAAAGGGAAAAAGCACTTCCACTCCAATTCTTCCTCGTACTTTTGTGCTCATTCTTTTACTCTCTTCAAAAGCACATCGCTCTGCGCTTCTGAAAGGAAAACTCAATTTGCATATTTAATTCCTTGAGGTTTCATAGAATTAATTTCTATATTCATTTTATTTCATTCATTTCATTTGTTGGGATCAATTGTATTGGGATTCCAGAGGTTGTTGTGACTTCTCTTAGTAGGTAAAAGAGAAGTGGTTTGTAAATGGTTGCATCACCCTCATTCAAGTGGTACGTGATAGTGGATTGACTAACGTTGCTTAGTCGGGAAAATTCTAAACTGAGAGGCTTAAGTAGTAATTTTTACCAATAAGGGTTTCCATTATAAATCATTGTGTATATTGTGCCATATTTTTTTTACAATCAATATCACGCTTGATCTTGTATTTGTGGCCAAGTAAGATCCATACCATTAGGTTGCATACGCGCCACTCTTTTATTTGGTATCAACACAAGGTTGCAAGAAGACATTACAACTCAACTCGCAATGGCTTCACAAATCAAGTGCACCAAAGGGCAATCATTGACTCGTCCTCCCTATTTTGATGGAATGGACTACATGTATTGGAAGAAATGGATGTAGGCCTTTCTTAAGTCGGTGGATGTGGACTCATGGAGTCTCATTCAAACAAAGTATGTAAATCCAGAGGTGAATGAGAAAGTTGTGATAACAACCGAACAAAAGAAGATCATGAGCAATGCCAAGGTGATGAATGCACTTTATTGTGCATTATCGAAGGAGGAATTCAACAGGATCTCAGCATGCAAATCAGCTTATGATATTTGGCACACCCTCGAAGTGACCTATAAGGGCATAAATAAGGCTCAATTGGAAAACATGAAGAAGAATAAAGACAAGGACACAAAATAAAGTGACAAAAAGAAGAATTCCAAGAAAGCTTTCATAGAAACATGGAAAGATAGTGATTCTGACATAGTGATCAACTCCAATGAATCAAATGACAATGAGGTTGCTCATCTATGTTTGGTAGCTACTACAGAAGACCAAGAAAATGAGGTAAACTCTAACCTTACTTTAGATGAATTATTAGATGCATATCATGATTTATATAAATTGGCTAAAAGATTAAAGGAAAATAAGGAACTTAAGGATAAGTGCTCATGTTTAGAAAATGAAAAAGATGGTTTACTATGGATTTAGAAAATAAAAAGGGGGAATTAGATGAAATAAGAGTTGTGAACGTAGAGTTCCATGAGAAAGTAGATCTCAAGGAACAATATATTCACTTTGAAATCACACTTAATGACCTCAAATATTCTACTAGAACATATGTAGAAAAATATGAGAACATTAGAAAGAAGAATCAAAAGAATATTAGGTATGCATTTTTATATCAAAAGACTAGTCTAATGGGCCCTCTAACTTGAAAGGAATTAACAATCATGAACCCAAAAGAATATGGGCACCAAAAAAATTTGTGGAAAATTATGTTGCAGGTTATGGGAAGATCAACATGGAAATCACAATTGGAGAAGCAACCTTCAATGAGCCAATAATCATCAATTTGGCTATAAAAGATGGTGGAAACAACAAAGTTAATGGATGCCATATTTTTGGTGGCAACCTCCTCCACTTGGTCACTGCTATTAGGTATAAGTCCTTATACCTTAGTAGGTATGATTCCCAAAAGTAAATTTTTTTGTAATTCTCAAAACTAAATCTTTATGACCTGCTTAGTTATAAATAAGTTTCTTTTTATAAAAAATTAATTGAGCATTGAATTAGTTAAATAGGGAGAGCTATCTTGTGATTAAAAAAAATTAAGGAGATCAAAATAGGGGGAGTAATTGTAAAGTAATTATTTATTTTCTTGCATGCATAATTGTAATTTTGTTATCATCGAAAAGGAAAAGAATGTTAAGACATTTATTTTGATGAAACAAAATTACATTTTATAGTGAATTAATCTTTCAAGATCACACATGCACAAATCAAGTCAATCATCCTCTATGTGAATCAAAATGAAGATTCTAAAGAGTCAATGAATCTTTTAGTTTAAGTTTTTAGTCTAAAAATTATGTATGAAACCTCAAAAATGTTTTGACAATTTTCTAAGTCGTAAAATAAACATTTAGTATTGATAAACCAAAATATTACAATTTATCGATCAAATCAATTGGTTGATCAAAATAAAAAGATTGATCGACCAAATTAACCTAACGGTCAAATACGATTTTCTCACAATTGATCGACCAATTAAATATTTTATCGATCATCAATTAATCAATCAATTAAATAAATTGATCGATCAATTTGGTTTGAGTAATTTTTTTTAACACAACAATCTGCACCTACACCGACGATTAGTAAATGTCGATATAGGTCGAAATAACCATCACTATAGGTATAAAGAATTATTCCAACGGTTAAATGAGCCATTGTCTTAGAAGTCGTCGTTGTAGCATATACCAACGGTAAAAACCGTTGGTGTCACACATACAGCTACGACGGTCGCATGTCCAAAGTTGTCCAATTTTGGTGATAGCTACAACAATTTTATCCGTCGGTGTAGGATGAAAGCTATCAATAAAACTGTCACTATAAGCAATAACTCCAATTTTATTTTGAATATAATACTAACGTGACTATTTGTCACTAGATCCGTCTGTATAGATATAAAGACCTTGACTACCACATCCTATTCAATTTTATGATCCTGCAATATCTTACATCATCATCAATAACAATGTTTACCTTTATTCAAGTAGGATTAAAGAAAATTATACAAGATATGACTTTTGAAATTACAAATTAAATTATTTATAAATCATAGATTCGTATCCAATAGAATAATTTTTTCATATAATTCTAAACAAAAATTATCTACAAACATTATAAACAACATGAGCCATAAGTATCCTTCAAACACACTCCATACACTCGTAAATTGGTAGAACTTTCTAGCCTAAGGCTAGAAGGTACAAGTAGCTTCTATCCTATAACTTATTCATCAAAATGTAAGCCCTCCTTAGGTTTTCTTCCAATTGCTCCAATGGTTCATTGATTTCTAGGAACCTCAACTGCGAGATCTTGAGCAGCTTGCAGAGGTTTTTGATCAACTTGAGGTGATGCACAACTGTAAATCATTGAACATGATTCATGTTATAACCCTTGTAGAAAAAATGATGATATAATTTACCTACATAAACACAAGTTGCATGGCTATCATGACACATGAAAGAAATAAGCATCATGTAATTATTTATAATTCTATTGCACTTTATGATTGCATCCTTGAATAACCTCCCATTTTTGTTTTGTAATAAAGAAATTCATGAAACATAAAGATTAAAAAATGAATGCTTTAACTTAGAACCAAACAAAAGATGCACCAATCAGGAATCGAACCAGATCTATACCTTGGAAGGATACTATTCTACCACTAGACCACTGGTACTATTCATGTTTCACGAGCCTAAATTAATAGAAACTACACTACAACAAAATCATAAAACGGAATCATTTCATAGATCATAGAAAGTAATTATTTTGGGAAAGTTAAATATATAGTTATCCATTGACACTACAGAGCCACATCCCTTGTTTCATCATGCAACTACATAGCTATTTTTGCACTACACAGTTATAGCCATTTTTGCATTGTAAAAGGTGGTCAAAGAATACACACTATATAAAAGAAGCCATTTAGGAGAAATTGAATAAGAAAGAAAGCTTAAAAGGAAAGATATTCTTGCAAAACAAGTAAAGAACAAAAGAATAAGATAAACAAGTTACAACAAAGGATATCCTTATACCTGCAATTTATTAAAACGTGGTAAAAAGGCCACACATCAAACAAACTACAAAGGCAAATGAACAAGCAATAGGAACTTACCAACATAGGCACTACAAGAAAATAGAAAAAATAAACAAATCATGCTTCTGATATTTCCAATGTCATTCGTGAACCAGACATTGCGGCCTAGTATGTTTCTCTTAACAGCTAGTTTGCAGTGGATCAATTACTTGTAGAGAGTAAGTCTACAGTGTCTTTATCATTTAAGCATGCAACTAAAGAAATCCAAAGCTCAAGCAAATAGAAATCAAATGCCTTCTATGTTATTGTAAAATTTAGAATATACATTACCCTAAAAGTCTGAATAAAGACATAGAATACTTCTGTGCTATTTCTGTAACCCAAAAAAACATGCATGTTACTAGATTCACTGAGACATTGGGCACCTGCAAGAAGCTAACTTACTATGCTCAATTATTGCTATGTCAAGCAACAAGTAGGGGCCTTCACTGAAAACATGGTCTAGTCTAAGTAATATTGTGAACCTAGAGTATGTTCAGTGTGGATTCCCACCACACACATGACGTGGAACAGAAACTACTGCACATGCATTCTCGACTGTCATGTTGAGACTTTGGAGGACAAGTCCACTTGGGCTACTAGGGAGCAATGAGTGGACAAGGAACAAATTAAATAATATGGAATTAATGGGATCCCCCTTGCATGGAGAAAAGGCTTGACCACTGTGACAATATATTGGAGAGCTACTTAAAAAGTGAAATGCCACAAAATACTAGAGGAATTGTTACCAGTAGTCTGGGCATGAGCATAAGCCATCTGAAAAATGATGGAACCAGCTATTGTCCTGTAGAATTATTTCTCAACCAACATATTTACTGACATGCTTGCAGAACTCATGGCAATCTCCACATACCCTGAGGTTCTCTTTTACTATGATGGGAGCTCCAAAGACGATATTGAGGAGACCAAAAGAAATTACCAACTTCTCACTGTGGCTTGAAAGCTTTTGATCTTTCTCCTCATCCTCAATGTCATGCATGACCCAACTTCAATCAGGAAATTATTATATTGCATGACTACCATTTCAGAAAATTCACATTGGACTTCCTGTAGCATGTCTATTCATTCAGACATAAACCTAGCATGGTAACATAAACTAGGTTAAAAATTCACTGTAAGAGATATAGAAATAAATCAAGATGCACGTACCTTGTTGTTGGACTCCAACTTCTTGATCTACCCTTGGATCCATGGAGTACCTTTAATGTTCTTCCGTTGTGAGTCTAGCTTGAAGAAGATACAAAGTATTAGGGATTATGACACTTCATGTCCAACACCTAGCATAGACAAATTAAAGTTCAAGAAGGCATGGAAAAGGATAGTTATCCAGTGTGATAACTATCCAAGAATATATATAATAGAATCAACAAAATCCATCAATACAACAGGCAGACCCCAATGTCCCCCACTCACAAGGAATCAACCCAAAGAGTAAACAAGTTAATAAACTCAACAAAATTCTCCACGTAAGGTCTCTGGCCCCTGAAAACCACCGCATTCCTGCCCAACTAAATACCCCAAAGTACTGCCAACAGCCTGACCTTCTCCTTCGTACGGAAGAGAAACTGTCCACCAACACCACCTCTGCTTCTGAAGCTATGCCAAAATTCCTCGAACAGACGACACTCCCACCACCTCCCACCCATCCTGTCCCAAATCTACACCACAAAAGGGCAAGTGAAAAAAAGATAGTCAACATCCTCCTCATCACCACCACACAAAGGACAGACCTTACATTCTCCAGGAGCCCACCTCGCCCTCCACACCTTAGTCACCAGCCTTCTCCTACGGAGCCAAGCAAAAATCTTGACCTTCAGTGGATACGCAGCTTTCCAAATCTGCCTGCATTCCCTTGCCAGATCCAGCTCCACCCCAGGACCAACAGTGGACAATCTCCTGTATGCAGCCGCTACCGAAAACTCACCTTCATCCCAACCAAACATATCAGTACCAGACATCGGATGCAATCCCTCCAACTCTTCAAGTAAGACCTGAAAATCGTGCACTCTCGCATCTGATAAGCTACCTACGAAGCACGGGCACCACCCATCTTCCCATACCTCAGCCACGGATGCCATTTTGTTCTGGGATAGGGCAAACAGTCTCTGAAATCTTCTGTCAAGCGCTCCATAACCCGTCCAATCATCCTGCCAAAATCTGAAAATCTTCCCCGTTCCCAACACAGGAACAAAGCAGTTCCTCACCTTAGGAGCCACCGTCGACAAGCCTTTCAAAAAGTGAGGCATCCCTAGGCGGAGACATCAGGAGATCCCATCGCACCGGGCCACCATACACCGTCTCGAACACCTTGCCCATCACATCCCCCCACCTTCCAACAAGCATCCCACCTATTTCGCCAACAGACTGTCATTAGATCTCCCCAAATCCCTCACCCTGAGCCCCCCGTCTTCCAATGGTCTACAGACCTCCCAAGCAACAAACCTGGCACCTTGTCCACTCGTCCCCTGGTTGGACCAAAAGAAATTCCTCATAGCTCTATCTTTGCAACCACCTGTCGAGGCATCTTCAGCAAGGAAGTGAAATACGATGGCATTGCTGATAGAACCGCCTTGAGCAGGACCAACCTTCCACCTCTTAACAGTAGCCTGGACGCCTACCCCTCCAACCCCCCTTCCAGCCTCTCCACCAGGGGGGCCCAATCTCTCACCAGAATCCTCCCATCTGTCAACGGTAAACCCAGATATCTAATCGGGAGCTTAACCTGCTCTGTGCCAAGTTCCAAACTACACCCCCTCGCCTCTGCCTCAGTCAGATTGAAAGGGACAAAATCCGATTTAGCTAGGTTGATCTGCAATCCTGACACCTCACCTAGTAAGAAGACAAGGAACTACATTCTTCTGGCCTCCCTTTCTCCACCTTCAATGAAGAAGATCGTATCATCCGCATACTAAAGTAACGGGATACTCGTCCCATCTCTTAAGGAGAAACCTCTCATCAAGTTTCTCTCACATGACCTCTTAGCTGCCCTAGCAAGAGCATCCACGGCAATCACAAAGAGCATCGGGGCTAACGGACATCCTTGTCTCACCCCCCTCCTTGGTTGGATCCAACCCCCAGCTGGGTTTCCGTTGATAAGAACCGAGAACGACGTCGTGGTGACGCATCTCTTCATCCAGTCAATCCACACTGGCGGGAACCCCCTCTTCACCAAGGACGCCCAAAGAAACGACCACTGGATCAAGTCATAAGCTTTGCTGAAATCAACCTTCCACAGGAAAACCTTCTTCTTATCTCTCTTCTAGGATGAAAGGATCTCCGAGGCCAACACATAACCCTCCAAAATATTCTTGCTAGGAACAAAGGCCGTCTGCACCGAATCAACAATCCCACCCAAAATCCTCCTCAATCTACTTGCCAGAAGCTTCGCCACTACCAAGTAGATAGCATTCGAGAGAGCTATCAGTCTGTACTCCTGAATCTCCTCAGCGCCCTCCTTCTTCGGCAGCAGGAACATGTAGAACTTGTTCAGCCTATTGAACCCCGAGTTACCAGCTCTAAATTCTTGCACCACTTGCATCACGTCCTCTTTCACCACCAGCCAAAACTCTCTATAGAAGGCAACCGGAAAACCATCCGGCCCTGGACAACCATCTGCGTTCAACCCCCAAATTGCCTCACGGACTTCATCCTCCCCAAATGAGCCCATCAAGAAGCTGACGTCTGCCTCCCCGATCTGCGGTACCTCAGACCCTAACCATCTCCACCTTCCCCCCTGTCTCCACCCAGTAAAGTCTCTGAAATACCTCGCAGCTGCCCCTCCCACCGCCTCCCTTCCCATAAACTCCTCCCCATCCACCACCAATCTGTCAATCCAATTCCTCCTCCTACCTGATGCAGCCATATAAAAAAATCGTGTTGGAATCGCCTTCCTTCAGCTACTTATGCCTAGACCTCACCCTCCACTCCATCTCCACCTTCCGGTCTTCCTCCTGTATCACCTGAATCTGTCTTGCTCTGTAAACCCTGTCAGCATCTGAAAGGAGACCAGCGTCCTCTGCCCTGTCCAGACATGCAATCTCAACAAGAACCTCCTCTTTCTTCCTCCCATGTTCTTCCCTAATCTGCTTGATACGGACCTTCAAGAAGGATCTCAAATCTCTCAGTTTCACTTCCAACCTGGCAGCCGCCGAACCATCCGCCTGAAATGACCTCCACCGTTCCTCTACCAACCCCATAAAGCCCTCCTCCAGGAGCCACGCTTGTCGAACTTGAAATAAGTACCATGCTTCCATCCCTCGTTCGACACCCACAGCAAGGGGGTGTGATCCGAGAAAGGACGTTCCAGGGATCTAACCTCCGCCATCGGGAACAATTCCGCCATCGCCGTTGAGACAAGAAATCTGTCAATCCAGGATCGCTGTCCTCCAGAGCTCCTCCACGTGTAGAGACAGGACAACGATGGCATATCAACCAACCCCTTATCCGTCACAAAGCCTGCAAATGCCTCAGAGCCCTGGTCCAATCCCCCTCGGTCACCTGGTCTGTCTTCTGCCCGCAAAGTAACATTAAAATCGCCACCAACTAGCCAAGGTATCCCCTAAAATGCTGCTGTGACCTGGCTCAGATCTTCCCACAAGACCTATCTTCTCCGACCCTCCGTCGAGCCATAGACTGAGGAAAGGAGCATACATGTGTCATCCCGTCGTCTCTGAAGTATGACAGTGACAACATGGGACCCAACCAGAGAGTCCAGCAAAAACTCTTCATCCTTCCATCGCACAACAATTCCCCCCGCACTTCCATCTGCATCCAAGGCCAAGAAACCCCCAAAAACACCTCCCTCCACAACCTTCCATCACAGCTCCCCCACTTCGTCTCCTGGAGAAAGACCACATCAGGCCCCCATCTCTGAATATACCCCCGCAGAGCCGCCCGCCTCGACGGGTCGTTCAAACCCCTCACATTCCACGACATGACCTTGGTCATGAAGACCTCCGGGAACCTCCACCTCGCGTCAATTTCCTAAACCCCATCATTGCGACCACACCATCCTCCTCTTCCATCAACAAACGCAGATCACTCGAGCTCCCCTCACAACCACCCACCGCCCCTCCTCGCCCCGCAACCTCCACACCTTCTGCGGCCAACACCTACGCGTCCCCCAGCGTCATGACCTCGCCCTCAGGCAACCCAGTCACCGCATCAGCCCTCCGCACTGTCGCTGCACCCACCAACTTCCCAGCTCCACCACCAGCTCCCGCCGCCCGCCGCCCCCCACCACTACAGGGGACCCCGGAGCAAATATCCCCCTGTCCTCGCCCCCAGCAAGGGCCGCCGCAGACGCCGCGCCTCCTCCACCTGGGAGCGGGGCAACTCCCAGCTCCATCGTTGACCAGTGCCGGTCAACCCCAGCAACGCCCCTAGTTGAGACCTTCCAAGCCAGCCCCCTACGGTAAAACCACCGCGACCTGTAGACGAGCCGCTGTGAGCCAGACAGCCTCCGCTCTCGTCGCCACCCACTCCCCTCCCCACTAGTCGCACCTTGCCCCGTCACCTGGTCCGATCTGGCCAAGGTGCACCGTGATCCTCCAACAACAGCTCCCCGCCCTTCATCTGCAGAGACTCAGGGTCGCGGAGTCGAGCGCACTGGAAGATCCAAAACGACATCAGCATTAGAGCCCCCAACTCCCGTAACCGGGTCATGCCCACCCAACCCGAGTTCGCCATGAGCTCCTCCCACAAAATCGGGGGCCACCTCAGTGCCACCAACGCACCCACAATCAGCGGGGTCGCCCAACTTCAGCGCCACATTTACCTCTCCCGACCCCTCCGCAAAATCCGCACCGGCTTCCCGCATCCCCGCCCCTTCACCTGCCACTGACTACGCCACGAGGATCGCAACCGCCACATGATCATCACCACAATCCCCGCCGCGACCCTCGGCCTTCCCAAGAGCAGCCTGTCCCTCCTCCGCTCGCCCGCCACTACCGCCTCCAAGCGCCGCCGCCGCTCCGCCACCCACCGCCTTAACAAAAGACCTAGGGCTCCCGGAAGCCCACGAGATGCGAATCAGCCAGGTAGAGCTCCCCCACCTGAGCACCAACCTCTCCACAAGCCGCTGTCCCAGCCTCATCTCCACCCAGGCTTCGATCCGCGACAGGTCGGCCGACTTCAGGCCCAGGCCTTCGCATCCGCGCAGCCTCGCAAAAGGGGCAACCACCGCCGCCACCACCTCCACCGTGCGAAGAGTGGAAACCCCTCAACCAGGATCCTCCTCGCGTCAGTCTGCGGCCTCTCTGCCAGAGCGCCATCTGACCTGACCAGCCACCGACACCGCACCACTCCTCGGCCACACTGCAGCACCTTGAAGACCAGCCGCCTCAACTCCTCCCGACCAAGCCCCAACAGCACCAACCGCCCACCTCCCAAGGAGGCCACCCCAAACCGTCCCCCGCCAATCCCCAAGAAGGCAGTGACCGCTCTTCTCAGGGCCCCCACCTCTACCTTCCCCTCCAAGACCACCGCTACCAACGCCGACGCCAGCCTCCCTTCCAACGCTCCAAACTCCTCCGACCACGGCACCTCAACCTCCACAAGGGGTGCCCCCTCCGAAGGGGGCGGAGGTGTCCCCCCCTTCTCGAGGAAACCACTCCACTCGATCCCCGGCGCCCGCAACCCGACCTCCGATGCCCCAAAACGCCACAGCGCAAGCACCGCACCGGATCTCTACACTCCACCGCCAAATGCCCCTTCCCAAGGCATTTGAAATACCTCACCGGCTCCGCTGCCTTCTGCAACCTCCTACTCACCACCGTCCAGCCAGGGCCACCTCTCCCCACCCTATCCGCCAGCTGCTCGGACGCCAGCTGCTCGGACGCCAGCCTCCCCATCACCAGCCCTCTCATTCCTTCCCTTGCCTCTCCCCCTACAGGGTGTTCAACTGTCAGAAGGCATGCAAATTTAGGAAAAGAAAATAGCAAAAGGAGACTAGAAAAGAAAACATATAAATATGATAGTAAAATTTCACATTTTCTCAACATATAGGAGATAAGTTCCATTTGCCAAAACAACAAAGTATTTTAAATGAGTATCATGTGCTCAACATCAGATGTCCATGCATAATCTTAAAAGCAATCAAATAAGAAAGAATCAATCTTATCCCTACCAAAACACCCATTAACAATAGATAAAATCAAATCGAATTTTAGAAAAGTTTTATGTGCTGATATCTATCATAAAAATCTCAAAGGAATGTTGACCATGCAACTAGTTAATCTACAATTGGTTAAATGCAAAGCCTCACCAAATGAGGTACTAATAAGGAGATACAAGAAAAAGAAAAGACCTGTATGATGAAGTTTCAAGCATAAAGGTACCCCTCAAAATCCAATCAAAGCCATGCAATTAACTATATGAAAGACCCATTTTTTGTCTTCTATAAGGTAGAAAACAAAACAACTGAAATTCACTAGTATTCTAGCATAGCGCCTTTCTTTTCATATCACTATACACAACATTGAAAACTTGAAGTCTTCTGCCATTTCCAACATCGCATTTTATGCCTTGGCTTCAACATGAGACTACAATGTGCATTGGTGTTGAAAAAGGATGATGAGCCCAATTTTCTTTTCGTTAAACATAGGATTGGCTACAATTCCTTAAGTTTCATGGTTGTGGAAGATATAATTATACATGTTCAAGTTATATCTTTCATATGCACATCCAAAGAAAAGTTTAAATATATTGTAAAAGATTTCTTTGTTCCAAAAAAAAGCTAATCGATGCTTAACTTCCTAATGTGGTTGACAAAATCAAAGTAAGCTCCATATTGATCATCCAGGTGAAGCTGTTAGAAAATGAATTGTAGTTGCTGTGGATCCATAACTCCGGCTTTTGAAGGATCGATCAGTGTATATCTGTTGAAAGGCAAACATCTTTAAAGGTAAGGTATCCCACGACATGAGAGCACCCACACAAACAACATATGAAAGCATAGTTAAATTGAACCCAATAAGATCCAGATACAACAGATAACTAGTGGTGTGGCAAAAAAAAAAACAAAAAGAAGCACTCCAGAAAGAAGAATTGACAATGGCACAGAGGGAAATACCTTCTTTGGCTTTTGAAATTGTACCATACTCTGCTTCAAGTTATTAAGTGGTCCTTCAAATATACACTCATGCTCCTGACAATATTAAACATTGTTAAATACTTCACCTTATGCCACAAAATTTGGAAGATACGCAAATACATGAGGCTCGAAAATTAAATCTCGACATCTCAAAGGTAAAAAAAAAAAGGAAACAACCTTGTCCCAAAAAGAAAAGGTGACCAGGGTGCTTGCACAATGAATGCTTTTATTTAATTTCAAAGGACACACTAAAAACTTTAGTTTTATGGATCGAGATTTCACTCTGGTAGCACCCATGAGAGGCAACCAAACAATTCTGTGTACATACAGTCAAGTAGTTAATAACCTAACAAGTGGCAAATGTAACTGTTATACAAGAAACATACCCCACAAGATATACACGTCAGTTGATGTAAGCTGAAAAGTATTATATATTGTTTACTATATGGATGGTCATGTTCAAAGCCATTATCGTTGCATCCCACTTATGCAAGTCTTCCCCTCTCAACTGCCCCTTCGTTGGACATCCAACCACTCTCTTGTTGGCCCCATGCTTAATTTGGTTTTGCAAGAGATATCTTTTTGAGCGTCTGTAGTGGAACTCATACTTCTCTAATCCACAAGGTTCTGTGAATTCCATATCTATAGTCCTGTACCTACGTAGGAGTAGGAGATCCTCGACTGGCAAACATTACATCAACCTATTAGAGCATGCGTTGGTGGCCCCATGGACATGGTGCCTTCAGGGGGCGAATAGGATCCACTTTCTTTCGCTGCTTCCGGCCAATGCTAGGGCAGGTAGCAATTTCAGAATCCCTCGGGAACCCAGTTGGGATCTAAGCATCCTTAAGCTCAGCAGGTTGATGCCACTGCACTAATCTTCCAACAACAGTTCTCTGTCCCTCACAGTTAGCAGCAGCAGAATCTTCGGCTTGCACTAGGCAATGTGGGTTCTGTTAAACTGGAGCAGCAGATGGGTGGGCCCGATCAGAATGGGCTGCCGCAGCAGTTATAGTCGCTGCGCAATCTTGGTTCGGTGAAAGTGGAGCCTCAATAGCTTCAGTCTATGAGGAGCTTGGGTCCTGTCAAGTTAGAGTCTCAGCATTCTGATCTATTGATGTTTTTACAACAGCAGCAGCAGCTCCTGCAGCTATCTCAGCAGGCATCTCAGGCTGCAACACAGATGAATCTTCTGTAGCAGCAACGACTGTTACACATGCAGTAGCAACAGCAACTTCTCAAGGCATTACCCTAGCAAAGGCCTCAGCTGCCACAACCCCAGCAGCAGCAGCACCAGCACCAATAGCAACAACTGCAGCTGCAAACAATCTCCATGAGGTCTTTGGCGAAGCCTTCTGTTTATGAGCCAGGAATGTGCGCCCAATGTTTGACTCGGAATATGTATCACCAGCGGCATAGGCCTTCTAATAACAATATTTAGTTTTGGAGGAAATTTGTAAATGAGTACTTCTCACCCCATGCCAAGAAAAGATGGTGTTTCTCTTTATGGGAGTGGCAGACAAACTACTGGTGTTTTCCAGCAGGTTGTTTGGCACTGTGAAATATGCAACCGGAAGCCTAGAAGGGTTTTGAAACAATTGTTGAAGTCTTACCAAGGCTGATGAAAATCAAATATGATAGCAGTACCTTGGAAGAACTTCTTTATGTTGACATGCCTTGTGAATACCAGAATGCTTCGGGTCAAATTGTTCTTGATTATGCAAAAGCAATCCAAGAAAGTGTTTTTGAGCAATTACGTGTTGTATGGGATGGCCAGCTTCGTATTGTATTTTCTTCAGATCTTAAGATTTGCTCGTGGGAGTTTAGTGCTAGATGACACAAGGCACTTATACCTCAATGAATAATAGTGCCTCAGGCTAGCCAACTTAGGGCCTTGGTTCAAAAGTACCAATATACTACTCAAGATGCCGGTTCTTCGAGCTTGTCATCTCAAGATTTGAAGAGCACCTGTGATTCTTTTGTTGCATATACTTGTCAATTGGTAAAAGCACCGGAGGTTCCTCTAGTTAATGATCTGGGTTACACAAAAAAATATGTTCGATGTCTCCAGATTTCGGAGGTTGTTAATAGCATGAAAGATTTAATCGACTATAGCAGGGAAATAGGAACTTGTCCAATGGCAAGTTTGATTAAATTTCCATGGAAAACATCCACTTCATCAAGCCTGCAGGTTCAGGCACCTCAGCAGTTGAAGAATAGCAGTCCATTACCCAAACTGCGAACCACAATGACTTGAGATCTGTCCAGACGTCTAGGATGCAGCTTGCCTCCAGTGGTAGTGGTGCAACGACAGTAAATAACACCATGAATCGCTCAACACCAGTGGCATCTGGAGGTTCTGTGCTTCTTCACCAGAACTCAACCAATTCAATAATAGAAAGCTCAGTAACCAACATGACTAGTCCCTATGGTGGTGGGATCGTAATTCAGATCCCATCAACAAGCTTCTCGAATTCACTTCCTCTTTCTCAACGCAATCCATCTTCCTTTCCTTCGTCGACACCTTCAGCTTCTAACAGCAGCAATAATGACAATGCCCATCAAAACTTCAATGGCAACCAACACATGACCACTGCAAATTCACCTGCAAACATTTTTGTGATGCAACTGACAACACAGCAGCAGCAGCAGCAACCTCTAGGTCAAGGCAATGACAATGAAATGAATGATTCATAGAGTTCCGTACAACAAATTATCCAGGAGATGATGATGTCCTCTAAGTTGAATGGTGTGACCTGATTGGGATTTTATGCGATTTGTAAAATTAGGGTTTTAGAAGTCATTACAACAAGCAAAAATTGATTAGCTTTTAAATTTGTAATACCTAGATAGCGGAGTATCTAGGGTCGTCCAAGAAGGCCAATTTATTAATCACATGAATGGTTTTCTCTCTCGCCCCTCAAATCCGCAATTTCTTTTTGTGATTTTTTATTTTGTTGTTTTTATATTTTTCATAAACAATCAGGTTTGAGGCAACGGAATGCGAAGACTTATACTACAACTAACCCTAGGTGACAAGAATGGAGTCCTCTCTTCTAAGCTCACCCTAAGCAAGTGTGCCTAAAGTAATTAGAAGAGGAGAGTGTGCACTACAACTATAAAAACAACATGGAAAAACACACTAACTACAACATGAAACTTGGAAGGCGAATAACTTCTGTATTACCAGCAAAGTCAAATACACGTAGAGGAATGCTTCTACAAGAGCATTAAACTATTAGCTAATACAAAAAGCAGAGTGGAAGATAAAGAAGAAGAAAGGGGGACCCTCTAGTTGAAGTTGGGATGGCCCTTGCTCCAAGTGCAATTCCCCACACTTGAAAAGGGTCTTCCTTCTTCCTTGATGTAGTCCTTCTCCAAGCTATCCTCCAAGGTGGGCATCAACCACCTTGCTCCTCCTCTTGCCTGGCCATCCCCTTGATGTTGAAGATGATCTCCTCCTTGGCGTGGCTAAGGGAGAAGAAGAGAGAGAAAGAAGGCACCAAGGGAGCAGGTAGATTACCCCCTCCCTCCTTCTTCCTTGGCATGGAGATGGGGTGGAAGAATGGTGAACCTAACTAATGGAGAAGATGGTGTTGTA
This sequence comes from Thalassia testudinum, assembly GCA_037157565.1. Lineage (NCBI taxonomy): Eukaryota > Viridiplantae > Streptophyta > Magnoliopsida > Alismatales > Hydrocharitaceae > Thalassia > Thalassia testudinum. The sequence goes on along the minus strand of JAZHRO010000034.1, from coordinate 411,689 downwards.
GTGGTGATTATAGTGGATTTATATAGAGGTGGAGAGGCGGTTAGTTGACGTGGACATGTGGATGGCTAGGATTAGGTTTGGTGGGTGGTTATGGAGATCTGGGGTGTAGGATGGATGGTGCCAAGTGAAGGGGCTTTATGGGTGGTGGTTGTGGGTGGTTATGGCCATGGAAGGGCAATTAGAGTTAGTACTAAAGATGGAGAGATGCCATGGTTGGGCGCCACCTAAGGGGGTTTCTAGAAGGTGAGTATGTGGATGGTGGAGATGGGTTGTAGGGTTAAGTGTAGGGTGGTGATGCAGAGGGTTTTGGAAGGAAAAAGTGGGGCCACTTTTGTGGTACCCTTTGGTGATGGTGGTGGGTTGAAGGGAGGTGAATGGGTTGGTGCCAAAAAAAGGTGTTTAGTAGTAGGCGCTAGGTGGATTAGGTTAGGTCTCTTTTTAGTGGAGTTAGCTTGTAGCTTTTAGGGTTAGGTTGAGTTGCCAAGGAGATGCCTAGCTAAGGTAAGCTAGTTTAGCTAGCTTGGCTAGTAGGGAGTAGGGTTGGAGGCATTTGGAGCTAGGGTTTTAGGGGAGAAGAGCTGGGGGTAGCTGGAAGGAGCTGCACTGGAGCTGATGTCTGCTGCAGGGAGCTGAAGTAGAGCTCAGTAGCTAGCTTAGCTAGCTAGTTCTTTGTTAGCAGCTAAGCCAAGTGATGTAAACACATTTACACTACTTAAGATATCTATTTATGCATGTTCTTAAGCATAGGATTGCATTTCATGATATAAATATTGCATTACATGCATCATCTTGCATTTAGAATAGTTTGAATAAAATGGAGGTTCATTGTCTCCTTTTATGTGCTTGGACAGGGCAAATATTTTATCGGGACCTCGGATCAAAAGATCCAAACGTATAGATGTGATCAGGGCGACGATTGGAGTTCAACGACTCCAAGATCGCCCTAATCAGGCATCCATAGCATCAGATAGTGATCGGGGAACCCTAGAAGATCAAGGGCCAGGATGATGCAAATCCGCACTTCAGATGATAAATCTGACCGCACGGATGAATTCGGATCAACGATTGCAGCCCAACGACACAAAAATCGAGTCAATCCGACATCCGTGGCACCATCTACAACTTCCAAAAGATGGACGGCCAAGATAGCGCCACGTGGCGCCATCTCAGCCGCCCAAACGGCCGCTTCATCTTGTGAAGGCTCCGCGCCCGATCTCTCTCCGCCGTTGGATCTTAATCCAATGGCTGTGGGCACTCGCATTTTAAAACGTGCGCTCAACCATCCGCGCCCCATAGCGCAGCGATCGAGCGCGCTATCGCGAGTGCGGGGCGCGGGTTCGATCCGCGGCGAAGCATTGGAGGGCACGATCGATTGAGGCGCGTGGAGCGTCAGATGAAGATCGGACGACCGCGCGCGCCCAATAGCGTCAACGTGCGATTGGACGCGCAATCGAACGCGCAATCAGACGCACGGGGGGCACGCTACGTAGCGGGCACAGACACGATTTAAGCCGTCCGATCTCGCGATCGAACGGCTAAAAAGCGACGAACGTGCGTGGCCGTTGAGCGCGCAAGCAGGCGAGGAGGCGTGCGCGAGCCGGCCACTAAGCCCACGTTGGGGCTTTAGTGACGGATTTATCCGTCACTAAAGACCCCTTATTTATTGTTTTGAAGTTGTAATGTCCATTTTGCCCCCACTCCTTGCAACTATAAAAGGAGACCCCCTCCATACGAAATTTTCATCCCTTCTTTCTCCTCTCTACCCCTCCAAAGCTCAAAAGAAGCTTGTCCCACACCTGGGATGCTTCTTGCGAGATAAAGTCCAATTTTCGTTCCCCTTCGGAAGTGGATCCCGCGACGACGACGGCGTGCTGCTCCGTTCCCGTTCTTCTGCTTCGTCCTCCTTCGTCCTGCTTCATTCTCCTTCGTCCAGACGTCGTCCCGTCCGGCTCGTCCTCCAAGCAATCGTCGAGGAGGATAACTTCTCTCTCCCATTCTTATTTACAACTTTTCTAATGTAGAATTTTCCTACTTTATAGTGTAATTGATTTTCCGCTTTCTAGTGTAACTTTTATAAACAGTTGAAATATTGAATGAATGTTCTTTCTCTCTCTCTCTCTCAGTTTAATAGCACCATTGTAATTATATCGCCTTACTTATAAAAAAATTCTAAAAAATATATAATTGCGAATATAGATCAACATAGCCTCCCTGTGTTCGACCCGGAATTATTTTCGGTATAAATTTTATTTGTTGAACACGAATTCTTCGCTTTTTGAACTACAACGACAGGTTTTCCAAAACCAATCTCGTAAGCGTAGCGATTCGCGAAAAATCACGTTCAACACCAAGCTAATCTGAGCTAGATTCTTCTAATCTGAGCTGAGGTGAGATGGGTCTGATCTTCCCAGAGATTACATAGCTAGCTAGAGTAGCTAGCTTAGGTCAAGTAGCTCAGCTCAACTAAGTTGAGCTGAGATAGGTCTCTGGGAGCTGGACTTGAGCTAGCCTTTGCTGGTTAAGGTCATCTTCAGCTAATCAAGTCTAGCTAGTTGATGTCAGTAGCTAGTCATAGTCAGGTTGAACTTTTAGTAAACTCTTCTGAGTTGGAAGAGCTGGAATGGAGCTGGGATCAATTGTCTTTAGCTAGTTTAAGCTACCATCCAGCTGAAGTAAGCTGAATGGAGCTAACTTGAACTAGCTAGAGCTACTATTTAGCTGAAATGAGCTGAATGGAGCTAAGGGTGAGTTGATTCAGCTAGAAGGAGCTGCGATCCAGATGGGATGAGCTAGATCTAGCTGGGATTTAGCTGAAATGAGCCGGATCAAGATGGGATCCAATTGATAGGGGCTTCTTCATCTTCTGCCTTCCTGAGTGCCAAGATGTGTAGGATCTGACATTCTGCCTAATCCTGACACTCAGATAAATGCATCAAAAATACAGTAAAATGTAATGCATGCCTACCTAGGTAAATGCTTAAATGCATCCCAAAAACCCATTTTCAGAGTTAAAATCTTAAGAGCTAGGTTAATTTTGGTGTATAAGAATGATGATAAACTAGTGTTTATCATAACCCAACTAGGACATGATGTCAAGGTAATGAATGTGAATGGGATGATGCCAGGTTTTAATGGAGGGAACTGCTTGATTGGAAATGGAATAACCAACAAATCCAACATAAGTAGCATGGGCTATGGAAGCATAGGAGGAATTGGTGCTTCGCCAACCGCATCCACAATAAGAGCTACACTGGCCAGCAATGGCATTTTCAATGGATGGGTTGGAATAAATACAATGTTGCAGAACCTCACAATAAACCAGCAGCAGCAACAGGACATGGGCAACAGGCTCCTTAACTCTAGCCTGGGAACTATGAACAACTTGCAGTTCGATTGGAAGAACACTCATTGGTAGAACATAAGATGATTTGTAGGTATATGTGACTTGTTTGATCCCAAGGACATTTTTGCTGCTACAACAAGCATGAAAGGTTCGATTTTTCTGGCATGGAACCTTAGAAGACATTTCTTCGTGGCTCAGTGGATATGTTCTTCAGAGCTATCCATTGAATGCCCATTTTAGGATTTGCTAATGTGAGATTAGCGTGTTCTCAAACTTTATAAGCTAGTTGTTGGCCAGCTCCCTCTTTGAAGATGAATATTGCAGCACATTGGGCAGTGTGGACCTCAACAGGTCTCGGAGATATCCATAACTACTACTCGGCAAGTTGGAGGGATTGGATCTTGAGGAGCTTGCCAAGACCGAGAAAGGCATGCCATCTGTTCTGAAGATCTGTACATTGACGTGGATGAAGAGTATCCAGCTCTTTTTTTTTTTTTTTTTTTAACCTTTACTTCTTTCACTTAACAACTTCTAATCATTATAACTATTAAAGTTTAGATAGAGGGTATGTTTTGTTTCCTGCAGATACTTTGGTGAAAGGTATGAATACATGTTTTTGCAAGTGAAAAAAAAGAAAAAAAAAGCCTATTAGCCCAATGTGACATTTCATCGAACACTTCACCTGCACTACCGCGACTTTAACCCTCCCACATAGCCATTTCATCGAACACCCCCACTGCAAGCACGGCCTCAACCAAGACAGCACCACCCGATCATAACCACCCTTGCAGCACCACAACTGAACCACACATACACACACAGAAACCCTAAGAACTGAAGTACCTTAGAGGTGAAGATGGGGCTAGATCAGTGAGGTAGCAATGGGGCAGAGCAATGGGGAGTGAGAAATGTGTCATTCAAACTCTAGGAAGGGATCAAGAAACACCAAATCAAAAGCATAGAAAATGTAGATCCTTACCCGATCCCTTGTCCCCTGCAAATCCTACCTCGATCCAAAGCACTGTGATCTCAAGCACCGGTAGCTCCTGATTCATCTAATTCTTATTCCATGAGATCCTGTCGAAGCCTCCAAGTCGACGAAGAGGAGGGCGCACGCAAGTGGAGAGAAGAGGGCCAGTGGAGGATGGGGAGGCGATGGCGGCGACGAGTTCAGAGGGGAGGGTGCACAATGGTGGAGGTGATTGCGAGGGAGCCCAAGGCGAGGGGTTGGTGGGATTGAGGGTTGTAGTGCACGACGGCATGGGTTTGGAGGAGGGGTTGTGTGGGTTTAGGCTTAGAAGTGAAAAATCAAGAGAGGGAGGAGGAGGGGGGAAAAAAGGAAAAGGGAAAAAGGGTAAAATTAGTGATATTTCAACATAGATCAATAGTGATGTATTTAAAATATTATTATAATCTACTTGTCACTATACATCACTTCTTTTGTACTGTAATATTCCAAAAATACTTTATTTTTATTTATAAATAGAGCTCCACACCCCTTATTTCAAAACACACCTTCGAAAACATTTCAAAGAGAGAAAATGCTTCCACTCCAATTCTTCCTCGTGCTTTCATGTTTATTCTTCTATGCTCTTCAAAAGTATGTCGCTCTATGCTAGCTTCTGAAAAGAAAACTTGATTTACATATTTTAATTCCTTGAGGAACCATAGGATTAATTTATGTATTCATTTTATTTTGTTCATTTCATTTGTTGGGATCCATTGTATTGGGATTCCAAAGGTTATTGTGACTTCTCTTAGTAGGTAAAAAAGAAGTAGTTTGTAAAAGGTCTTGCTACCCTCGTTTAAGTAGCATATGATAGTAGATTAACTAGTGGCCTAGTCGAGAAAATCCTAAGCTGGAAGGCTTAGTTAGTGGTTTTTACCCATTGGGGTTTCCACTATAAATTATTGTGCATATTGTAGGATTGTTTTTATTATGCCATATTTTTTTTACAATCGATATTGTTACAACCCTGTTCCCAAATCCCTACAGGACACGAGACCGGCTCGACTCAACTAATCCCAAGACCTAGTCGTCCAACAAGAAATAACCAAAAAGCAGGAAAGTAAACTACATTCACTATGCTAAGTAACTAACAGTAAAAGAGTACAAGCAGTAAAAGAAGTGAAAGCTGCTAACAGTACATATCACCACCACAATAGTAAAATGGAAACAAAGTACAGAAACGTAAACGGTAACAAAGGTCTGAACTCACTAACAAAAGAAAGTACTACAATAGTAAGACTACTACTGGGCTCGACTAGGCCTAGCACCCTCTACAGCCGGTGACTCGGGCTGCTCAACACTTGGACCTAAAAAGGGTTATGAGTAAACAAAGTCAACAAACGCTGAGTATAGTGGCAACCAAATAACTAAAGCAGTAAAAGTTGACAGGTAAACTATTTATTCCAATTACTTTATTTCACAAGTTATTCCTTTTCACCCATTGGTTTATTTTTTAGATCTCTTTCTTGATCTCGAATGTTCCTCGTGAGAACGATCTTGATTGCAGTCTTTTTCGAAGAGTAGAAGGCATATGTGGTGCTCTCCTGGCTGGGAGAGTCCCCCGTGGTGATCCTACACCCAGTCAACCACCCCAAGGTCACAGACAAACGTAGCGGTGATTACGACACGTGCGATAAGCGCACGGGTAGCTATCCCGCACTGGCATGCGGTCAGTCGTTTCCGCTAACGGGTACGCCCAAAGTACAGCATGGAACAATATAGGGCCTAGCCCTCTCAGTAACAGGAGTCTAGCCCCTCAGAACCAAACAGGGGTCTTACCCCTCCATAATCCGCACACCCTCGTCTGACTACCCTGGTTTGCCCAGTGGGCCTAACAAGTCGGTGTAGGGTGGCTAGTTGAACCCCGGGCCCCGTAGGGTGGCTAGCTCTCTCCCTACACTAGTAGCTCTCCCCAGTACAGTGTACGCGAGGACCAAGAAGTCAGTGTATGGCGTGCACTCGTGCGTGTGTTTTAAGAAGTGTCGTTATAGTCGCACTTGCAACGTCGGTTTTAAAGTAAAGAAACGGAGGTGAGTTCGAGTGTCGGTCTTAGGGAGGCGTGAAAATCAGATTTTGCTTATCACTTGTTGTCACGGAAAGCATGGAGTTTTGCTTGCGAAAGGTGTGGTTTGAAAAGCGAGAGGGAGAGAGATAGAGAGAGAGGGAGAGATTAGGGTTAGAGTTGTTTCTTGCTTGATCATGCAACTTAAACAGGAATTAAAGTAAACAACTGAACGGAAAGTAACTTCATTAATCATGCAGCTTTAGTTCACAAATTACAATATTAGATATATGCTTAAACATAAGTAAAGGAAAGCTTAAAAGAGAGGAAGAGAGAGAGAGGAGGAGAGCGGCGAGGCAGCCACGACGGTGGAGGAGGCTCCGTCGACGGCTCGTCATTTCCGGTGATTACAAAAGTGCCTAAAGCTAGCTAAAAGGGGGGTAGAGTAGTTGCAAGGGAAGTGAATGCCTTGAATGAGTGGTTGGAGGGGGTTTAAATAGGGAGAAGGGCTTTCTAAAAAAAGAAGGGGCATTAGCGACGTTCGGGACGTCGCCAAAATCCTTCCAAAAGCGTCGGTGAAGCCCTCCAGCCCGCCGGTCACACGCCCGCGCCGTTCTTCTTCGTGCCTGATTCGCGGCAGCTGCGTGAGAGCCGTCCGATCGAAGATCAGACGGCTGAGATCTTCCCTTGGGTGCGCTCAGATCACCCCTCGGGTGCGCGTGTGCGTGGACATTGTGGTCCGGCGTGCGCGCGCGCGTGGGCGCTCACTGTCTGAGGGCGCATCGCGTGGCACGATCTCGGCCGCCTGCTACTGATCGTGCGGCCCAATTTTGCCACGCACTCCTTCGTCTTCAATTCTTCGCACCGCACGGCTCAAACCCATGTCGCGTGCGTGCGGGCGTGCGCACTAACCGTTGTGCCACACCCGCTGCTTTGTCGCAGCGACTGCGGGCGAGCGCACGGTTCTCGGCCATCCGATCGAAGATCGACGGCCGAGATTTGATCTCAGCTGAAGGAGGACGCGACGTGCAATGAGCGGGGGCGACGTGGCGCAACGAGGGCCGTTGATCATCAGATCAACGGTCAGAACTTCTTGGGCCCATTGTAGGAGCTCCGAATGTCAGATTTGGCCGATCTTGAGTCTGTTAGACTCCGTTCGTCGTTCTGAATCCATCCGTGCGGTTCGGTTGCTCATCTGAGGCCTACTTTGACAAATGCTTACACAAATGGCCATTACTACAATTTTATAAGCAATCTTGGTATATGATGCATGCAATGCTCCCATTCTACTTATGTTGTGCCTTTTATTCTTAAGATTGGCCCTATTTAACAAAATTATCACACTCATGTGCAGTGTTATCATACCCCCATGCTTACTCCTTGCTAGTCCCTAGCAAGGTTTATTCTGGCATTTATTTTCTTTCATAATTTAAGAAGTAATTGCTTAGACACTTCGTCACTTGTCAATAGGAGGAAATATACTAAGATCTTAATCTACAAAGACTAAGCAGCGCCTGGGTGTCTGCCAAAATACGAATCGCCCGAATCATTGCTTTAATGTATATAACAATACATATGTATATGTATATATATATATATAAATATATTTAGAATTTTTTCGGAATTCAGCGTAGGTTGGTAACTTTTTACGGCTACCCAACCCACCCAAAACTCGGTTAAAACCCTAAGCGCTAAGCATCTTGGTGTGAAAATTGTGATAGACTTACTCAATGGTAACTTAGACAGACTTCGGGTTTCTACACCCCTAGGTGACCAGAAGAGGAAATATATTTGCCTGAAGGTGTATTTATTCGATTGGTAGCTTTCTCCCTACGTTTGTTTTAATTGGGGTCAACACAAGGATTTTTCCAGTGTATATCTCCCCGGCTTATACTACTTCCCAGCTTCTTCCTTAAATGTTTTGGTTCTTTTTGTGCAGTTATTGAGCTGGGCTCTGGACAACCGACCAATGGGCTATTACCCACGATCACTTGCCAACCATACTCGTGCAGTGAAGTGTGGTTTATTTTCTTTTCTTCTCCTTTTTTTTTTTTGTAGGTGGCTTCCCTGATCTCAAATGTACCTAGAGGCAATGAAGAGGAAATGGTCCCGTGGTTGGGTTCTGGACAACTGCCAATGGGCTGTTACCCACGACAACTTGCTAGTCATACCACCCTAGAGAGTTCATTAGCTACCCAATTTCTGTCAAAATCTTCGAGGAGTGAGTCTGTGCAAAAATGTGTGCAGATGCTTAGACTCAAAGTTTTTCTGAGTTAGAGGGTGAGTTGATAAGTCGTATACTTATCACCTTATTTAGTAGGTGGATTAGAATAGCTTAAGGTTGCAAGGATTCGAAGCTAAATCCATATTTTAGGCCTGATGGCCTGATGGCCTGAAAAGTCTAAGTGTTTAAGTTCTTTTTGTATTATTTTCTACTATTGACAAGTTTCTAATGCCTAAGTTTTCTTCCTAAATCCAATTTTTTTTTTATTCATACTAATTAAATGAGCTCAGGATTGTGTAATTTACCACCCCCCATGCTTAAGTTGGACAATGTCCTCATTGGTAAATATATGGTTGCATAAGGGTTCAAAAAGATAGTACCTGAGTGACGTAAAATACCGGATCAGTCTGAATCCTCTGGGTTGCCTCTTAGGAAGCGCTGAGTTTAACACCTCCAGCTGGGCGGTGCTTTGTGTCATCCCTCAACGAGGGTGACACTCTCCTTTGGGGGAACCTGGGCGAGGAAGTGTTTCAATCTTTGACCATTAACTATAAAAGTGTGCCCAGTGTTAGGATCAGCGATTTCAACCGCCCCATTAGAGTAAGGCTTAACCACCCGAAATGGTCCTGTCCATTTGGACCTGAGTTTCCCCGGGAAGAGTTTTAGGCAGGCGTCAAACAACCAGACTTGATAGTTAGGCTCAAAGGTTTTTCTATGAATGAGTTGGTCGTAGACGGCTTTCATTTTCTCCTTGCACAGTTGACTATTGTCAAAGGCGTCCCGACGAATTTCTTCGAGCTCAAATAATTGGATCATCCTCTATGCACCAACTAACTGGGAATCCATGTTACATTGCTTGACAGCCCAGTAAGCCCGGTGTTCCAATTCGACAAGAAGATGGTAGGCTTTGCCAAAGACCAGGTGATGAGGCGACATGCCTATCGGGGTCTTGAAAGTTGTCCTGTATGCCCACAGGGCATCATCTAACCGTGTGGACCAGTCTTTCTTGTCAGGTCTCATAGTCTTCTATAAAATGTTCTTGATTTGTCTATTTAAGACCTCAGTCTGCCCATTTGTTTGTGGATGATACGGGGTAGCAATGTGGTGGTTCACCCCGTATTTTCTAAGTAGGGCACGGAATTGGGAATGGATAAAATGGCTTCCACCATCACTAATCATGGCCTTGGGTATTCCAAACCAGGAAAAGATGTTCTGCTTAACAAAGTTCATGACAGTCCTGTGATCGCATCGGCGGGTGGCGACGGCTTCAATCCATTTGGAAACATAGTCTACTGAGACTAGGATGTACTCGAAGCAGTTGGATGGTGGAAAGGGGCCCATAAAATCGATACCCCAAACGTCAAAGATTTCGACAATCAAAATGGGCTGAAGGGGCATCATATCTTTCTTGGTCATGGTCCCCAGCGTTTGGCAGCGTGTACAAGTCTTGGCAAAGTTGTGTGCATCCTTAAATAGGGACCGCTAGTAAAATCCATACTACAAAACTTTTGCAGCTATTTTCTTTCCAGAGAAGTGGCCACCACAAGCCTGGTCATGACAGAAGAAAAGCACACTTTGAACTTCGTCTTCGGGGTTACACCTCCTGATGATCTGGTCAACACAAAGGCGAAACAGTATGGGATCATCCCAGAAATAGTGCTTGGCCTCAGCCAAGAACCTGTCCCGTTGCTGTCTGGACCAGCTGTGCGGGGTTTGTCCTATAACCAGATAGTTGACGTAGTCAGCATACCATGGCATTTTCTTGTCTTGCACAGCCAGGATGTGTTCATCAGGGAAGGCATCAGATAGAGGTAGGGAGGGTCCAATGTGGTCTGGATGAAGTCTAGACAAGTGGTCAGCCACCACATTCTTCGATCTGGCCTTGTCTCGGATTTCTAGGTCAAATTCCTGCAAAAGCAGGATCCATCTGATGAGCTTGGGCTTTGCTTCCTTCTTGGCCAACAGGTGCCGGATGGCTGAATGGTCAGTGTAAATAGTCACGTGGGATCCCAGCAAGTAAGATCGAAACTTTTCAAGTCCAAAGACTACAACGAGCAACTCTTTCTCTATAACCGTATAATTTCGTTGGGCCTCGTCCAACGTTTTGCTCACGTAGTAGATCACCACGGGCTTCTTGTCTTGCCTTTGTCCCAGGACAGCGCCTATGGCAAAGTCTGATGCATCACACATAATCTCAAAGTCCTAGGACCAGTCTGGGGGTTGAAGTACAAGTGCGGTGGAGATTAAGTCCCGAAGGGTGTGATAAGCCTAGATGCAATCAGAAGACATGTGGAATATGGCGTCGTTGGCTAAAAGGTCGGTCAAGGGTTTGGAAAGCTTGGAAAAGTCTAATGAACCTTCAGTAGAAGCCAACATGTCCCAGAAATGAGCGAATCTGTCGGACCGAGCTAGGTGGAGGAAATTTGGAAATTAAATCAACCTTAGCCCGATCTACCTCGATGCCCCTATGCGATACGATGTGACCAAGGATAATTCCTTTTTGAACCATAAAATGGCTCTTTTCCCAACTTAACACCAGATTAACCTCGATACATCATTTCAGGATTTTCTCCACGTTGCTCAGACAATGGTCGAATGAATTCTCGAATATAGAGAAATCATCCATAAAGACCTCTAAGTATTCAACCACCATTTCTGAAAAAATGGCTAGCATGCAACGCTGGAAGGTCGCAGGTGCATTGCATAACCCGAACAGCATTCGACGGAATGCAAACGTGCCATACGGGCAAGTGAATGTGGTCTTTTCTTGATCTTCCGGAGCAATTATGACTTGGTTATATCCTGAATATCCATCCAGGAAGCAAAAATACTTCTGCCCTGCCAATCTTTCAAGGATTTGGCCAATGAATGGAAAAGGGAAATGATCCTTCTTAGTGGCTTCATTGAGCTTCCTATAATCAATACACACCTGCCATGCGGTGGTGGTGCGGGTGGGGATGGATTCGCCATGATCATTGGTGACAACGGTGAGCCCAGCTTTCTTGGGAACCACTTGAGTGGGGCTCACCCAGGGGCTATCGGAGATAGGATAGATGATGTCGGTGTCAAGCCACTTGATAATTTCTTTCTTAACGACCTCCCACATGTTTAGGTTTAAACGTCTCTGCATCTGGCAGGAGGGTCGTGCCCCGTATTCCAGGTAAATCTTATGGGTGCAATAGGTGGGGCTAATTCCTCTTAAGTTAGAAATGGTCCAACCAATGGCGGCCCGATGTTCTGAAAGGGTCGCAGTCAACCTGAGTTCCTGATCCTTGGTTAGATGAGAATTAATAATCATTGGGAAGGTCTGGTCAGGTCCCAGGAAGACATACTTGAGATTCTCGGGCAATGGCTTAACTTCAGGTGCGGGTGGAACCACAGTTGATGGAAAGGGAAAGGGTGGGAGTTGATCAACATCGATCTCCTCAAATGGTGTTGTGTGATGGTACTAAACCTTATAGAGGTCCACGGGTAATGATGGTGACGGGTCAGAACAGTCATTACAGGTTTGGTGGTCTGATACAGAACTAAGGGTGAGGCATTCCTCGATCAGAGTTTCCACGGGATCATGTTCCTCAATGCAATCGCAATCAAAAGACTTTGTCGCTCGGAAGATATCCAATTGCATCTTCCTGTCCCCGAAGGCGATTTCCATACATCCCGTGTCACAATCAATGTTTGCCTTAGCCGTAGCTAAGAAAGGTCTACCTAAGATTATGGATGTGTTCTGTAATTTTTCAGGGACTTCCATGTCGAGCACCAAAAAGTCGACCGGGAAGTAGAAGTCCTTGACCCGTACAATCACGTCCTCGACAACCCCCTTCGGGGTTTTCACTAATCTATCAGCCAGCTGGATGGTGACAAGGGTTGGTGTCAACTCTCCGAAACCAAATTGGTGGTACAGGGTTGTTGGAATCAGATTGATAGAAGCACCTAAGTCCAGGAGGGCTCTATCAAATGTCATGTCCCCAATATTGTAGGAAATCAGGGGCGCTCCTGGGTCAGTTCGCTTGAGCGGAAGGTTGCTTGATATTACGGAACTTGCTTGTTCAGAGAGCACAACCTTCCTAGGTGCTTGAGGTCTTGGCTTATGTTTGGGTGTACAGGCATCCTTTAAAAACTTGGCGTAAGCCAGGATGTGTTTGACAGCTTCGAGGAGAGGAATATTAATCTATACTTGCTTAAAGATCTCCAAAAGCTCCTTAGTTTCCCCAACATTCTTCTTTTTCTTGATTGTTTCCAAGGCCTCAGGGTAGGGTGTCTGAATGTGGATTGGGTCTATTTCTGGGTCCTAGGTTGGTGCCTCTTCTGAGTCGGGTATTTCAGCGGGTGAAGTCTCGGGGAGAGTCAGCCATTTGGGGTCCTGGGTTTTGGTGCCGCTTCTCAAGGTCACTACATTCGCAGAGGCATTGGGGCCATGGGTTGATCCTTGAGAAGACGAGGATGAAGAAGCACCAAACCCAGGGGGTGTTTGCGGGGCTGGCTAGACCATGTGAGCCTGCCCGGGGTTACCTTGGAACCCTTGCGAATTGGGGCCTCTGTTAATTATGTTTCGCGGGTTCGGTTGTGGCTGGGAAGGTAGTGATCCTTGTTGTTTACAGTCCAAGAGTTGGCTTAACTGTCCCTTTACCAAGGCCATTTCCTCCTGATGTTTCTGGTTCATGTCAGCATCATCTTTAGTAGGGTGTCCATTTGGTTTTGTGGGGGAGGGGCCGCCCTATTCTGATTATATTGGGGTCTAACTGGTAGTCCTTGCTGATAGGGGGCAAGTGTGGCTGCTGGTTTGGCCTAGGCTGGTTTTGGAATTGCGATGGTTTCTGGTTTGTCCAACCAAAGTTGGGGTGGTTACGCTAGCCAGTGTTGGAGAAAGGGTCAGGTTTCGCATAACCTTGGACAGCTTGCACATCTTCTAGGATAGCCGATGTTGATGCAGAGGGAAGGGAGTAATCAAGGGTTGAGGGAGCAAAGGTCCCTCCCTGGAACATGGTTAGGGGTTGCTCCAGGTTTAGTTGGGTAAAGGGTTGGACCAGGTCAACATTATGTGCTCCCTTTGCTAGGGAGAAAGTCTGTAAGGGGTTCCTGGTCTAATTCAGTATCTCATCAATCTTTTTATCCACCAATTCCACTCGATCCAGTTTCTTGGCAATGATGTCCATGTCAACCATTCAAGAATTTGCTTGTACCTCATAAATCCCACCACAGGGTTGACTAGACCTGTTGAACTGGGTCATGGAGGCATTGTTGAGTGAATTCTCGTTCATAGACTCAAAGAGCTCAAACGCGCTCTCCTCGTCCTTGTTCAGGAAGTTTCCCCCGCATGAGGCATCGACGAAGTTTCATAGGTTGCTGTCCAAACCATGGTAGAAAATCTAGGCCAATTGCCACCTCGGTACTTCGTGGTGTGGGCATTTCCTCAAGAGTTCATTAAATCTTTCCCACGCCTCATGAAATTGTTCCCCACCCTGGAGTGTAAAGGTAGTAATAGCTCTTCTGCGGGCATTGGTCTTTCCTATGGGGAAGAATTTTTTTAAAAATGCATGCCTCAGTTCTTCCCAGGTGGAGATGGGTCTACCTAGGGTTCTAAGCCAATGAGAAGCCTTGTCTCTTAATGAGACGGGAAACATCTTGATTAGAACAATGTCAAGGCTAATGTTCCTAGGTTTCACAATTCGTGTTATGCGGTCGAGATCTTCTAGGTGCTGAAAGGTGTCCCCATTTGAGCTTCATGAAAGTGGCTCTGGATCAGACTTAAGACATTCAGTTTCAGCTCAAAACCATCTCCCCCTTCAGGGATCCTAAGGTGTGGCTCGACTCTAATAGCGGAGGGATTATAGAAATCGCGGTGGGGCCTCGGCTAATCCTGAAATGGTGGTATATCAAGTGGTGGTTGCCCTTGCACGCCTTGGAAAGGTGATGGTGGTTGTTCTTGTGGGTTCTGTAACCATTGTATGGCTTGCATGATGGTGTGGATTTGTTGTTGCTGAAACTGGTGGTTTGCATTAATTTGGGCTTGGATGATGGCCATTACGTCTGGTGGGGGTTGATCCTCAGCCTCATCTACCCTAGGTTCTGCCATGTTCCTAACAGAATCACGTCGCCTAGATTCCTGCCCCAAAACACAAAACTCGGGATGCAGTGAGCGTCTCCCGTGCATACACTAGAGAAGAACAGGAGGGGATGCGGAGGGTGACAGATGCGAGAAATGTGTTTCAATCAAGCACACAAGCCTAGTCCTTATGGTGTATTCCTTAGGAGACCTAGAAATCTCACAAAGGGTGATTAAGTCCGTAAGCACTGGACTCCCCTTCCCAAGGCTAATTTGGCCAGGTTGATTACGAGGGGATTGTAGGGAAGGTTCTTCCTTTGGCTTGCGCCTCCGATTCCGTAGACCCCACAACTGCGATCGTTTGACACTGGCCCGCAGCCTAGTCACCAGATTCTACCAAGGGAATGAAAGACAAGTGCCTAGCGAACAAAACCTCACCTTTCGAGACTTAACTCGATCCTGCCTAGGTCACGTCTACTTAGTTTTAAAGGGCTAGGATAGTGCTTGTGCTAGGGTTATGTGATGAGGTGTTAATTGGTGTGGTGCCTCTTAATTTTCCACTTTCAAGGTGTGTGCTTCTATCAAAACATGGCTTTCAAGCAAGGATTTTTAAGATGTGGTGTCTTTTAGTGTTTCATCCTTACTTTAGTGCTTTTTATGGTTGACGTGTCTTAATGTTTTCAAACAAGTTTCAGTGGGCACGTCAAGTTCTGCACACAATTCGGTGAAAGTAGATTTCCTTTTATTCTGTAGAGGCTCTAAAACCCTAATGTACTCATCCTAATGATCATGCAGTTTCTATTAGATGAATTGGTTTTAGGGTTGAGTGGTGCGGCTTAGGTCAACTCACGGTGGCTTCGCAAACACCACTCAAAAAAAAAGAAAAGAACACTCCAAGAATTTATTCAGAATGTTAGAGTGTACATTTTTTGTGGGGTGATGTGTTAAAGATGTGGGTCAAGCAATCATACACCACACCAATTTTTTTCAATTTTTACAATTTTTTTTTAGTTTTTTCACGCAAGCAAACAATCATGAGTGAAGAATTACTCACTATCGGTCCTTGTTGCGCCTACTCCCGTATTACCGTCGTGGGATGCGTTGCTTCGCCGTCCAAGCGCCGAATTCTTGCAACCATCAAGTAAAAAGGAAAACAGGACATTAGACGATGTGAGAATGGATGTGGAATGGAGGTGACAAAACAAATCTGTTGCCTCCTCGGCAACGGTGCCAAAAACTGGCGTGCGCTAGTGCGTGTGTGTTAAGAAGTGTCATTATAGTCGCACTTGCAATGTCGGTTTTAAAGTAAAGAAATGGAGGGGAGTTCTAGTGTCGGTCTCAGGGAGGCGTGAAAATCGGATTTTGCTTATCACTTGTTGTCACGGAAAGCGCGGAGTTTTGCTTGCAAAAAGTGCGGTTTGAAAAGCGAGAGGGAGAGAGATAGAG
Organism: Thalassia testudinum; assembly: GCA_037157565.1. Taxonomy (NCBI): domain Eukaryota; kingdom Viridiplantae; phylum Streptophyta; class Magnoliopsida; order Alismatales; family Hydrocharitaceae; genus Thalassia; species Thalassia testudinum. The sequence continues at coordinate 395,619 of JAZHRO010000034.1, read as the reverse complement.
AGAGAGAGGGAGAGATTAGGGTTAAAGTTGTTTCTTGCTTGATCATGCAACTTAAACAGGAATTAAAGTAAACAACTGAATGGAAAGTAACTTCATTAATTATGCAGCTTTAGTTCACAGATTACAACATTAGATACATGCTTAAACATAAGTAAAGGAAAGCTTAAAAGAGAGGAAGAGAGAGAGAGAGGGAGAGCAGCGAAGCAGCCACGGCGGTGGAGGCTCCGTCGGCGGCTCGTCGTTTCCGGTGATTACAAGAGGGCCTAAAGCTAGCTAAGAGGGGGTAGAGTAGTTGCAAGGGAAGTGAATGCCTTGAATGAGTTGTTGGAGGGGGTTTAAATAGGGAGAAGAGCTTTCTAAAAGAAGAAGGGGCTTTAGCGATGTCCGAGACGTCGCTAAAACCCTTCCAAACGGGTCGGTGAAGCCCTCTAGCCCACCGGTCACATGCTCGTGCCGTTCTTCTTCGCGTCTGATCCGTGGCCGCTGCGTAAGAGTCGTCCAATCGAAGATCGGATGGCTGAGATCTTCCCTTGGGCGCGCTCGGATCGTGCCTCGGGCGCACGTGTGCACGGGCATCGTCGCCCGACATGCACGCACACGTGGGCGCTCGCTGTTTAAGGGCGCACTACGTGGCGCGATCTCGGCCACCTGCTGTTGATCGGGCGGCCCAATTTCGCCGCGCACTCCTTCGTCTTCAATTCTTCGCACTGCGCAGCTCGAACCCGCGTCGCGTGCGTGCAGGCGTGCGCGCTAGCTGTTGCGCCATGCCTGCTACTTTGCCATGGTGACTGTGGGCTGGCGCGCGGTTCTTAGCTGTCCGATCGAAGATCGACGACCGAGATTTGATCTCAGCTGAAGGAGGATGCGACGTGCGGTGAGCGGGGGCGACGTGGCGCAACGAGGGCCATTGATCATCAGATCAATGGTCAGAACTTCTTGGGCCCATTGTAGGAGCTCCGGATTTCGGATTTGGCCGATCTTGAGTCCGTTGGACTCCGTTCGTCATTCTAAATCCATCTGTGTGGTCCGATTGCTCATTTGAGGCCTACTTTGACAAGTGCTTACACAAATGACCATTAATACAGTTTTATAAGCAATCTTGGTATATGATGCATGCAATGCTCCCATTCTACTTATGTTGTGCCTTTTATTCTTAAGATGGGCCCTATTTAACAAAATTATCACCCCCATGTGCAGTGTTATCAGTGTAGAGTGGCCAATCCTAACCCCGGGTCCTAACCCAAGGGCGGCTAGCTCCTCTCTACACTAAACAGGAGACAGTTGCTCTCCTTGATACCACATACTCAAGGGCCAGCACACTTCCCACTCACATTTCTAGATCCATTCCATTTATTCCCAGGAGCTCTACTCCTAATTCCCCATAGGGTTCATGCTCGTATTTCTCATGCCATTCCATACCAAGTTTCATCATTCACATTTCCATTCTCAGGTTATACAAATGCAGCCCGTATTTCCATCATTTACCACATACAACAAGTAATGTCATAGGTAACTATTTACTAGCACAAGCATTTCATATTTCACAGGCAGCTCTTGTTTATTAACAGCCAGTTGTTCGCATTTCTATTCATTCATTTAAGACTGCAATTTCAAACACACATGCAAACAGTGCAAGTACTTTTCGTCCTAGGATTCATGCCACATCCTAGGTTTCTAGTTATCCAATTCGCATATGCATTCAGGTTTTATAATTAAATTATGGGAAGACCACTCTACCAAACAACCCGAGAGTATTGAGGGCTCGAACGATAGGCTCTCATGCCTCAGCAATCCTCGACCCCACAACTGATCGAAGTCCTATAACAAGGAACATACCACAATGGAATATTCAGAATAGTATAAAAGGCCTTCTAACAAGTAGAGGAACTCACAAGGAAAACATCGATATCTTGTTTGCGTAAAACAGACCTCAAACAGACCCTAAACGGGTCAAAAACAAGATTGTAGACCTAAATTAGACGTCTGGCACAAGGTCCAGACATCTTAAAAGTAACCAGAAACTCACCTCAAGTTCTGCGTCGACCTCAGACGTCCAGAACCACTTCTAGATCGTCTGGACCCTACTCCAGACGTCTGACCTCTCCTCCGAACGTCTGGGAGTGCTTCTGGTCATTTGGTAAGTTGTCCAGACATCCGAAATGCATGGGAGGGCGTGTCCCGCACCTTCTCGAAGCAATCCCTACACGTGACAGGCAAATCGCCTATATTTAGCCACGCAAATCGTAGCTGCGGTGCGGCCTGCATGGTCGTAACCGCAAGAGGAATGTACCTTCGCGAAGATCTGCTTTCAGTCATCTGGTATCGTCACTAGACGTCCAATATGTCGTCTGGACGGCACGCTAGACGTCTGATTCTGGGAAAATCCCAGAACCAGAACCACTTCCTGCTCTCCCTCGCCGCGCGCAGCCGTTGCCTCGCCTCTTCGCCTGCAGCTCCGGCTGCAGCAAGTGTCGGGGACGACTCCCCCAACGCACTCCTCCTCCCGCACGCGCTGCTTCGGCCGTGCGCCCTCCGGCGAGCTCCCACGAGCTTGCGAGCTTAAGCTCTTCCTCCTCTCCTCACGCTACCTCTCCTCCTCATCGCTCACTCTTGTGATCTCACTCGTGCTCGCACCTCTCGTTGCAGTGGAGAGGAAGGAGGGAAGGTGGCTGGCTGTGGTGAAGTGGGGAAGAAAGGAAGGGGGGAAGAGGGGTTTATATAAGGGTGCGTTAGGGTTCGGTGGAGGAGGGAAGAGGGAAAGAGAGAGAAGAAGGGTACTGTCTGCGCGTAGCCCGCGCGTAGACGCGAAGTCACATACCAAAATTTCAATTTCCAAACGTCTGGGAAGGGGTCAAGACGTCTGACCGACAGTCCAGATGTCTTAAAAGGCTCAGGATAGAATGGGTCCTTACATCATAACAAACTTAAAAGAAGTTTTGTCCTCGAAACTTGAGCTAGCTAGGGTGCGGAAAAAGAATTATATACGCATAACAAACTTAAAGAGGACCGAAGCCGGTCCGAAAAGACGTACCCTTAAAAAGTTCCAGGTATCTCTCTCGCATCGCCGCCTCAGACTCCCAGGTAGCCTCCTCGTACCTCTGACTCCTCCATAAGACCTTCACCAGGGGTACCTACTTCCGTCTCAAACTCTGAACGACTTTATCTAGTATCTGTACTGGTCGCTCGGGGTAGGTCAGGTCGTCACCCACCTCGACACTCTCGTGGCTCAGAACGTGACTGGGATTGGCGATGTACTTCCTGAGGTTGGACACGTGGAACACGTTGTGCACACCAAAAAGCTGGGGAGGAAGGGAAAGCGTGTAAGCAACGGGTCCTACCCACTCCAGGACCTCAAAGGGCCCCACAAACCTCGACGCAAGCTTCCCTTTCACCCCAAAACACTGCAGGCCCTTCATGGGCGAAACGCGAAGAAAGACGTGATCCCCAACCTCGAACTGTACCTCTCTGCACTTCTGATTGGCATAACTCTTCTGTCTGCTCCTAACAGTGCGAAGTCGTCTGTGAATCTACTCTATCACCTCCTGACTCTACCATATCAGCCTGGGGCCAACCTCCCACTTGGTCCCCACCTCAACCCAACTTAAAGGCGCAGTACACCTCCGTTCGTACAGAGCCTCGTAGGGTGCCATGCCGATACTCGAGTGATAGCTGTTATTATATGCAAACTCTGCCAGGGGTAAGTGCTCCTCCCAAGAACCCCTCCAGTCCAGTACACAGGCATGTAAAAGGTCCTCAAGTGTCTGTATCGTGCACTCTGACTGTCCGTCTGCCTGGGGGTGGTACGTCGTACTGAACCTCAACCGTGTCCCCAAGGCCTACTGAAACTCAGCTCAAAACTGGGAAGTAAAATGGGTATCCCGGTCGGATACAATCTCACGCAGAACTCCGTGCAGATGTACCACATCATGAATGTACTCTGCCAACTGCGTGGTCCTAAGGTGACTCGGATCGGCAAGAAATGTGTCATCTTCGTCAATCTGTCTACAATCACCCAGACTACATCGTGTCCTCGCTGAGTAATGGGCAAGCCCACCACCAAGTCCATGGTGATGCTCTCCCACTTCCACTCTGGCACAGGAAGTGGCTGCAACGACTCTACAGGCCTTTGATGCTCGACCTTCACTTGCTAGCACACCAAACACTACTACAGTCATAGTCCTTCAGGAGCTCTAACCAACATCTCTGTCTCATGTTAAGCTCCTTCTGATCAAACAAATACCTGAGGCTCTTATGATCTGTGAATATCTCGAAAGTCTCATCGTAAAGGTAGTCCCTCCATGTCTTCAGCACGAAGACAACAGCTGCCAGCTCTAAGTCATGGCTAGGGTAGCTATGCTCGTGGGACTTCAGTTGCCGCGAAGCGTAACCGACAACGTGACCCCGCTGCATGAGCACACACCTTAACCCCTGCAACGAAGCATCTGTGTAGACAACGAAACCGTCGCTGCTATCTGGGATGGTAAGCATAGGAGTCGAAGTCAGCCTCTCCTTCAACTCCTGAAAACATGCCTTACAAGCGTTTGTCCAAGAAAAGGGCACGTCCTTTCAGGTCAACTGAGTCATAGGACGTGCAATCTGCGAGAAACCTCTGATAAACCACTGGTAGTAACTTGCTAGTCCCAAGAAACTATGTATCTCTGTCACTGTATGTGGCCTCTCCCACCTGAGTACTGCCTCTACCTTGGCTGGATCCACAGCCAAGCCATCCTCTGAAATCACATGACCCAAGAAGGTCACCTGCCTCAACCAAAACTTGCACTTACTGTATTTGGCATACAGCCTACGTCGTCTCGACATGTCCAGAACCATCCGCAAGTGCTGTCCATGCTGTGCCTGATCCCGTGAGTACATGAGCATGCCATCAATAAATACCACCACAACCTGATCCAGATACGGTCTGAACACCCGATTCATCAAATCCATAAAGGCAGCGGGGGCGTTGGTTAGCCCAAACGGCATGACCAAAAACTTATAGTATCCGTGTCGAGTGCGGAAAGCTGTCTTGGAGACATCGGTCTCCCTGATCCTCAACTGGTGGTAGCCTAATCTCAGATCTATCTTGGAGAATATTGTGGCACCTCGCAACTGGTCAAACAGATCATCAATCCTTGGCAGCGGATACCTGCTCTTGATGGTGACCCTATTCAGCTGTTTGTAGTCAACATAAAGGCACAGGGTACCATCCTTCTTCTTCACAAATAACACTGGGGCTCCCCATGAGGACGCACTGGGCCTCACAAAGACCTTCTCCAATAGGTCCTGCAACTATGACTTGAGCTCTCGCAGCTCAAGTGGTGCCATTTTGTACGGTGCCATAGAAATGGGGCTGGTCCTCGGTACCAGTGAGATCTCAAACTCGATCTCACGCTCAGGTGGTAGTCTTGGCAGCTCCTATGGAAACACGTCGGGGTACTCTTTGACCACCGGAATGCTCTGAAAGTCTGCCACGGGGCTGGGCTCTGCCACTACACAGGCTAGAAAGCCCTCACACCCTTGGCCCAAAAGTCTCGCTACCCGAAGTGCGGAAATGCACCTAAAACCTCCATCCACTGGCTGTCCGTGAAACTCAAAGGAAGGCATCTCTGGTATGGAGAAGACAATCTTCCTCTCAAAATAGTCCATCAAAGTGTGGTAAGCGGACAACCAATCCATCCCCAAAATCATGCCAAAATCCTCCATAGGTATCATGATCAGGTCAGTGGGGAAGCTGTGTCCCCCAACACTGACCTTACAGTCTGTGTTGACCTCCTGAGCTACAAACAGCTGACCGCTCGAAGCTCTGATCACAAACGGATCCTCCAACAACACGCAGTCCTGTCCTAAACTGACAGCAAAACTCGCAGCAACAAACGAGTGTGTGGTGCCGAAATCAAAAAGTACGTAAACTAATCTATCGGAAACTGTAACCATACCTGCCACCACTAAACCTGATGCCCTGGTGTCTCTGTGTGTCAGGGCGTTGATATGCCCCTCAACTCTTGGTGCAGAAGAAGCAGCCACACTCTATGTCGGATGGGTAGCCGCTGGCCGGTACCCTCCCCGCGACTGCTGTCCTCCCCCACGTGTCTGGGAACCACAACCACCTGCTCAGCCTCCAGCGCTCGGTGCGGGGAGCATCTGCTGCGCTCCAGCCCTAGACGGGCAGTCCCTCCTGATGTGGCCCGGCTAGCCACATTGGTAGTAGAGGGGGACTCGACTCCCTCCCTCGGTAAGTCCCTGCTGACGGTTGGGCGGGGGTCCAGTACTGGCAACTGACCCCTGTCGAGGGCCCCCAAAGGCTATTGACGGCCCCGCAAAACAAGACGGCTCTCCTGCGGGTGCTGCGTGCCTCCTTTCTCGTTGGCCCTATGAGTACTCTGGCTGGTAGGGCCTCTTCCGTTCGCTGTTGGTGTCTCGTCCTGCCAGGTTGGTCTCCTCGTACGTTGTAGCTACCTTCATCACTCTCGAGAAAGTAGGCAGCTTCAGGAGTTTGACATACCCCCGAATGGCAAGTCGGAGCCCCTCAGTGAACCTCCATAGGCACTCCTCCTCAGTAACTATAGCTGTCGCAGCAAAACGTGACAGCTCCAGGAAGCGCGTGCCATATGTGCTAATAGTCATCATCCCCTGATGGAGAGTGTGGAACTCCCGCCTCCTCTGGTCCTGCCAAGTCTGCGGGAAGTACTGCTCACAGAAGAGGATCACGAACTGGTCCCACGTCGGCTCTGCCCTCTCCTAGCCTCTGACTGCCCTCCACCACCTGTGTGCCGCACTCTCTAGCTGGTACATGGCAAAGGCCACGCGGCACTTGGCAGGGGGCGAAGGGTGTCAAACATCTTCTTAATCTGCTCCAACTAGTTCTCTGCCTCAGACGGGTCCTCATCCCCCTTAAAGGAGGGGGGCTTCAGCTTCCGGAACTGTTCGAAAAGCTCGTAGTGCGGCTGTAGTGGGGGAACGGGCACGCCTCTAAGTAGGGAGGGCTCGTGCTTAGAAGTGTCAGAGTGCGGTGGGGGCAGTGGAGGACCACACCCTCCCCCTCGTCCAGCACTGTGATGGTCTCACGGTCCCACAGAGGACTCCCCCTCCATGTCCCCAGGGAGAGGCGCCCGTGGAGGTGGGTGGAGCTCCTCTTGTACTATATCTCATATCAACTGAGCGAGGTCCTGGGCTTGAACGCCCAGGAGAAGTGGCTGGTCAACTGACGCCTCGAGCCTGGCATGTCCGCCCCTTCGACCTTATCCACGGCAGCGCCTGCGGCCCACCTCAAGGACTCCACGTCGAGGCATCTCCAGCAAGGAGACGCGAAAACATAACAAAAAAAAGTCAACTCTAATGGACTTTAGCAAAGGAACTCAGAGCAGATGTCAAGCGGTACGTTGTGGTGGTTACTCTAGTTACATGCACGTGAATTGGTTATTCTCAAGCTAGTTGGTTCATTTCTCGGGATGACCTTGCTCTGATACCATCTTGTTACGACCCGAATCCCAAATCCCTATAGGACACGAGACCGGCTCGACTTGACTAACCCCAAGACCCAGTCGTTCAACAAGAAATAACCAAAAAGCAGGAAAGTAAACCACATTCACTATGTTAGGTAACTACAGTAAAAGAGTACAAGAAGTAAAAGAAGTGAAAGCTGCTAACAGTGCATATCACCACAACAACAGTAAAACGGAAACAAAGTACAGAAACGTAAATGGTAACAAGGGTCTGAACTCACTAACAAAAGAAGTACTACAATAGCAAGACTACTACTGGGCTCAACTTGGCCCAGCACCCTCTGCAGCCGGTGACTCGGGCTGCTCAACACCTGGACCTGAAAAGGGTTATGAGTAAACAAAGTCAGTGAACGCTGAGTAGAGTGGCAACCAACTAACTAAAGCAGTAAAAGCTAACAAGTAAACTATCTATTCCAATTACTTTATTTCACAAGTTATTCCTTTTCACCCATTGGTTTATTTTTTAGATCTCTTTCTTGATCTCGAATGTTCCTCGTGGGAACGATCTTGATTACAGTCTTTTTCGAAGAGTAGAAGGCATATGTAGTGCTCTCCTGGCTGGGAGAGTCCCCCGTGGTGATCCTACACCCAGTCAACCACCCCAAGGTCACGGACAGACGTAGCGGTGACTACCGCACTCACAATAAGCACACGGGTAGCTACCCTACACTGGCACGCGGTCAGTCATTTCCGCTAATGGGTACGCCCAAAGTACAGCACGGAACAGTATAGGGCCTAGCCCTCTCAGTAACAGGGGTCTAGCCCCTCATAACAAAACAGGGGTCACGCCCCTCCACAGTCCGTGCACCCTCGTCTGACTACCCTAGTTTGCCCAGTGGGCCTAACAAGTCGGTGTAGGGTGGCTAGCTGAACCCCGGGCCTCGTGGGGTGTCTAGCTCTCTCCCTACACTAGTAGCTCTACCCAGTACGGTGTACACGAGGGCCAAGAAGTCGGTGTAGAGTGGCCAATCCTAACCTCAGGTCCCAACCCAAGGGCGGCTAGCTCCACTCTACACTAAACAAGGGACAGTCGCTCTCCTTGGTACCACGTACTCAAGGGCCAGCGCACTTCCCACTCACATTTCCAGATCCATTCCATTTATTCCTAGGAGCTCTACTCCGAATTTCCTGTAGGGTTCACGCTCATATTTCTCATGCCATTCCATACCAGGTTTCATCATTCACATTTCCATTCTCAGGTTATACACATGCAGCTCGTATTTCCATCATTTACCACATACAACAAGTAATGTCATAGGTAACTGTTTACTAGCGCAAGCATTTCATATTTCACGGGCAACTCTTGTTTATTAACAGATAGTTGTTCACATTTCTATTCATTCATTTAAGACTGCAATTTCAAACACGCATGCAAATAGTGCAAGTACTTCTCGTCCTAGGATTCATGCCTCATCCTAGGTTTCTAGTTATCCAATTCACATATGCATTCAGGTTTTATAATTAAATTAGGGGAAGACCACTCTACCAGACAACCCAGGAGTATTGGGGGCTCGAACGACAGGCTCTTGTGCCTTAGCAAACCCCGACCCCGCAACTGATCGAAGTCCTATAACAAGGAACATACCACAATGGAATATTCAGAATAGTATAAAAGGCCTTCTAACAAGTAGAGGAACTCACAAGGAAAACATCGATATCTTGTTTGCGTAAAACGGACCTCAAACGGATCCTAAACGGGTTAAAAACAAGACTGCAGACCTAAATCAGACGTCTGGCACAAGGTCCAGACATCTTAAAAGTAACCAGAAACTCACCTCAGGTTCTGCGTCGACCTCAGACGTCCAGAACCTCTTCTAGATCATCTGGACCCAGCTCCGGACGTCTGGGGGTGCCTTTGGTCGTCTAGTAAGCTGTCCAGACGTTCGAAACGCGTGGGAGGGCGTGTCCCACGCCTTCCCGAAGCAATCCCTGCATGCGACAGGCAAATCGCCTATATTTAGCCACGCAAATCGTAGCTATGGTGTAGCCTGCATGGTTGTAACCGCAAGAGGAACGTACCTTCGCGAAGATCTGCTTTCAGCCATCTGGTATCGTCACCAGATGTCCAATATGTTGTCTGGATGTCACTCCAGACGTTTGATTCTGGGAAAATCCCAGAACCAGAACCACTTCCTGCTCTCCCATGCTGCCCGCAGCCACGGCCTTGCCTCCTTGCCTGCAGCTCCGGCTGTAGCAAGTGTCAGGGATGGCTCCCCCGATGCACTCCTCCTCCCGCACATGCCGCTCCAGTCGTGCGCCCTCTGGCGAGCTCCCACGAGCTCGCGAGCTCAAGCTCTTCCTCCTCTCCTCATGTAGCCTCTCCTCGTCGCTTGCTTTTGCACTCTCACTCGTGCTTGCACCTCTCACTGCAGTGGAGAGGAATGAGGGAGGGTGGCTGGCTGTGGTGAAGTGGGGAAGAAAGGAAGGGGGCGAAGAGAGGTTTATATAAGGGTGCGTTAGGGTTCGGTGGAGGAGGGAAGAGGGAAAGAGAGAGAAGAAGGGTACTGTCTGCACGCAGATGCAAAGTCACATACCAAAATTTCAATTTCCAGACATCTGGGAAGGGGTCTAGACGTCTTAAAAGGCTCAGGACAGAACAGGTCCTTACAGATATCATGCTTGATCTTGTGTTTGTGGTCAAGTAAGATTCGTGTAAGTAGGTTGCACATGCACCACTCTTTCAAATATGACTTATTTTATGAGGTTCCTTACAAAGTTTTAGACTCAACTAGGTTTACAAAAGGAGCCTTCAATAGCTTCATCTGAAGTTGAATTCACTTGAAGACTTTGACTTCACTTGACAATGACATCAAAATTTGATTTGACCTGTAATGGTTAGTCCTCAATAAAAATATAATTTTGGTACATCAAAATATGGGTATTAACAAATCCCACCTTATCCTCCACATGCACCCTAAATCCCAAGCATTTCCATGTACAACTGTCCACGTGAACTTCCCTTCCGATCAATCTCTTTATCCCCTCTTCCACCGAACATGCATGAAACCTAACACAATACCAAATCTATGCAATTCCCAAATCCCACGTCCCAATACTCTTCCATACAAAATCACATACAATGACACCCACCAAATGCAACACCCTACGTCCTCCTTCGCTCAACTTCCCAATCCCTATGCAAACTCAACCTACGTAAACCCTTCCCTATGTACTCCTATTCCCTCAATCCTGCACAACACCAAATAATTCCATTGAACTCAACACTACTTATCCTCTCCCCACTAAATAATTTTATTTTCTATCTTGTCATTAATCTAAGCCATCCATCACCCTTCCTATTTAATTTAAACCCTTGATCCTCATTTCCTTGATCTTAAGCTTGCATCAAGCTTCATCCAACCCTAAGCTTGAAATATTCATCTCCAAATATAATGTTAAATATAACATGTTTTGTTATCATCAAAATTAATGATCATGGTGCTTTATCACAAACAAGACTAAGTATTTAGTTATCAAGATATCTAGAAGGGGAGCACTAGGTCTTTATATAGGGTTTCTAGGTCTTGAAATGGAGGGGTAGGATTAATTGGTTAAGGATCAATGGGTAGGATTTAAGGGATAGGTGATAAGATAGGTTAGGTTTTTGTTGGAAATAATCAAGCTTAGGGTTGGATGAAGCTTGATGCAAGCTTAAGATCAAGGAAATGAGGAGATGAAGATAGAAGGAGATGAGCATCAAGGAAATGAGGAGATGAAGATAGAAGGAGATGTGCATCAAGGAAATGAGGAGATGAAGATAGAAGGAGATGTGCATCAAGGAAATGAGGAGATGAAGATAGAAGGAGATGAGCATCAAGGAGATGAGGAGGTAGGAGTTGTAGTTAGATTTATTTTATTTCATTTTTAGAATGTAAATAAGCCTTGCATTATCCTTAGGATACCTTTAGAACCTTCATATCCTCACTCTTCTAATTCAGCATACAAGACTTTATTTCTGATTGGATTTTCAGACGTCTTATAATTACTTCAAACGTCTGAGGCTGCCTGGTTAGACATCTGATCTACTTTATCAGACATCTAGGCTCCTGTCTAGAACTTAGAATAATGTACAGAATCCTAGACCTCTGTCACCTAGGTTTTTAGACATTTGTGCTCTACTTCAGACGTCTAATTATGTCTTTTAGACGCCTCCTCGAGCTCTTGGTATCTCTTTAACTTCAGAAGAACAACAGTCATAATTTTTCTTATCTTTCAGATGTCTGTTGTCTTCTTAAGACATCTGAAAATGACCAATGTTCATTTCTTATCCAAGGTAATGTTTTCATCACAGTTGATTATTTCTGTTACACTTTGATTTTGGAACATTGTAGTCCATCAGATGTCCTTGCATTTATTCAAACGTCTAATTATTCTTTTTAAGACATCTACACTTTTGACCAGACGTCCACTAAGATGTCTAATCATATGTTTTTAGATCCCTGTTTGGATCCAACCTCATTCCAGTAATGATCACTTTGATCCTGAGGCTTTTTTAGACATCTAGTGTTACTCTCAGACATTTGAAACTATCTGTTTAGATGTCTATCTTTCTGTCCAGACATCCCTGTACTCAATCTTGAGAAATCCAGTAACGACTTCTTTCTCATTGAAGTCTTTCAGACATCCAGCTTTATTCCTAAACGTCTGAAATTACTCCTTCAGACATCTATCATGACTTTTCAAACGTCTGATATTGTCAAACTTTAAGTAATTACTTTGTAGTTGTTCTATCATAATTTATTCCATTCGAATTCAAATCCCAACGACTACCTAGGCTTAAATCTGACCTCCTACACTTATATATACCCACCAAGGGTTGATTTAAACCTATACATTAAGAAAAGAAATACTCTAGTGCTAAATACTTTCTATTATCTTAGTCTAACCTTTCTAAAGCTATTGTGATCTTTTGTTCTTGGAAATTCTTCAGAGCAACATTACTCCCACTCTAATTTTCTGCATCACATAGGTTTGCAAAGGGAGTATCATAGCTTACTTTCTATTCCATATCATTCAAGGCTCTTAGGATTATGTACTTTATTTTGTTTTATTGGTTTGTTTGGGTGCCCAAAGTTGTGGGTTTCCTGTATTCTCTTGGTAAAGGGTCTAAACTCACCTTGGGGGTTGTCTAGGAGAAGGGAATTATTTTTTAGGAACACCACCCTCAGATTAGTGGTGTTACTTTGTGATTCTCATTGTTTTGAGGGAAAAATTCTAGATTGGGAGATCTAGGTAGAGGTTTTTCCTACAAGAGTTTCCTCTCTAAATACCTGTGTTATTTGTTGCAATTGTTTGTGATTTTTTTATTGCACAATTCAAGCCCCCTTCTTGTGCCACTAACATTTGGTATCAAGGCTTTGTTTATTCTTGTGCATAGGTGTAAAAGCCTTTACATGTCGATCTGATGACATCAAGGGTATTTGAAACAAATGGAAACTGCGAATTCTGAACGACGAAACCTCCTTACTTTAATGGTATGAACCATTCGTACTAGAAGCAAAGGATGGAAGACTTTCTCCAATTAGTGGATTATTCACATTGGGAAATGGTGGAAGCACCATTTGTGAAGTTGGAGAAACTGGAAAATGGAGCCTTGATGAAGGATAAGAAGAAGCTCTCACTCAACTCCAAGGCTATGAATGCTTAGTATTGTGCGCTGAGTCCCGATGAGTTTAATTGAATCTCTCAATGCACAACTGCAAACAAGATCTGGAAAACTCTTGAGATTACTCATGAGGGAACGAATAAGGTAAAGAATTCAAAAGTTGTTATGCTAACCCAAGATTTTGAGAAATTTGAAATGCAGGAGAATGAAAGCGTAAAGGACATGTACACCCACTTCACTTTTATTGTCAACAACTTGAAGACACTTCGAAATACATTCATCAAAGGTAAGTTTGAAGGTAAGATTTTACGTTCTTTAACAAATGTTTTTGAGCTAAAGGTTACAGCTATAGAAGAAGCAAATGAATTTGAGAACTTGAATGTGGATCAATTGCTTGGGAATCTCATGGCCTATGTGACAAAACTAAATCAAAAAGAAGAAGGGAATTGATGAAGGAAAGAAAAAGTAACTAGCCCTTAGAGCAAATTCAGATTCGAAAGAAAGTGATCAGGAAGAAGATGAAGATCTTTAGTTTCTCATAAGTTTCAAAAATTTTTGAAGAGTAACATGGATTTCAAGAAAAAAAGAGATAAGGAAGAAACCAAAAGGGAACCAATCATTTGTTACAATTGTAAAAGGAAAGGACACATTAAAATGGATTGTCCACTTCTTAAGAAGGATGGTGAAAGGAGTAAAATAAAAAAAGAGAAAGATACAAAGAAATTGTTTAACAAGTACAAGAAGAAGAAAGCTATGCAAACAACTTGGGATGATTCAAGTGAAAGTGAACAAGATGACAATGATTCAAATAAAGAAGAATATGCTTGTCTTGGATTCATGACACTTGAGGACAAAAGCAACAAAGAAAGCAACAATGAGGTATCGTCTTCTTTTTCTTATACTATAGAAGAATTGCAAGATGCTTTAAAATAAATTTATGAACTTTATAAGTTGTTAACAATAGAAAACAAAAAGTTAAAAAGTAATTGTAGTTCTTTTGAGCATAATAAGCATGATCTTGTAATAGAAAATACAAATCTTACTATGACTAAAACTCAACTTCTTGAAGAGAATAGCTCTTTAAAATAAATATTACCTTGTTAAAAGATAAAATAGATTTTATTGAAAATGATCTGGCTAGCCTTAAAGAGAATTCAAATAAACTAGTTAATGATCTTGTTAAGATTCCTAAGGGTAAGCAAAAGATAAATGATAATCTAGCACACACTAAGAAAGATTTTTGTGCACCAAAGCCAAAAGGATGGAATCCAAGAAATAAATACTCTTGGATGAGAAAAGCTAATCGTAAAGGACCTAAGAAATTATGGGTGCCTAGATCTTTGGTTTATTCTTGTTTTATAGGTGATTGCGTAGATCCAAGTCGTTATCTATATGGACTTCATCAAGGATGGATCAAGGTACTTGGAGAACCAAATGGCTATGGAGGGTGGAATTCATACCATTGGCACTAATTCAAACACTTGGTGACACCTTGATTTAGTAACTTTGGAGGTAAATTTCATTGATTTTGAGTGGAGAGTTTATAGGGATTAAATGTACTTTAAAAAAAAGAAAAAAGAAAATAGATGTTTGTTGTTAGGGGTTGTTATTTGAAATTGAGTAGCTAAATTTTTAATTAAAAGAAGAAGAATGATCATAGTTCAATATTTAGAAGTTAATTCCCTTAAATAAAGAAGTATAGATTAAGGGGGAGATTAAAATGATTATAATTACATCTTTTTGATAATGTTGGCACTAATTCAAACACTTGGTGACACCTTGATTTGGTAACTTTGGAGGTAAATTTCATTGATTTTGAGTGGAGAGTTTATAGGGATTAAATATACTTTAAAAAAAAAAAAAAAAGAAAATAGATGTTTGTTGTTAGGGGTTGTTATTTGAAATTGAGTAGCTAAATTTTTAATTAAAAGAAGAAGAATGATCATAGTTCAATATTTGGAAGTTAATTCCCTTAAATAAAGAAGTATAGATTAAGGGGGAGATTAAAATGATTATAATTACATCTTTTTGATAATGTTGGCACTAATTCAAACACTTGGTGACACCTTGATTTAGTAACTTTGGAGGTAATTTTCATTGATTTTGAGTGGAGAGTCTATAGGGATTAAATATACTTAAAAAAAAAAAGAAAATAGATGTTTGTTGTTAGGGGTTGTTATTTGAAATGGAGTAGCTAAATTTTTAATTAAAAGAAGAATGATCATAGTTCAATATTTAGAAGTTAATTTCCCTTAAATAAAGAAGTATAGATTAAGGGGGAGATTAAAATGATTACAATTACATTTTTTTGATAATGTGAAAAAGGGGGAGAAACACTTTTTGATTTGTATGGTTTTATAATCATCAAAAAGGGGGAGATTGTTGGTGATAAAGCACCATGGTTATTGATTTTGATGATAACAAAAAATGTTATATTTAGCATTGTATTTGGAGATGAATATTTTAGGCCTAGGGTTTGATGAAGCTTGATGAAAGCTTAAGATCAAGGAAATGAGGAGATGAAGATAGAAGGAGATGAGAATCAAGGACATAAGGAGATGAAGATAGATGGAGATGAGCATCAAGGAGATGAGGAGATAGAAGGAGTTGTAGTTAGATTTGTTTTATTTCATTTTAGAATGTAAATGAGCCTTACATTATCCTTTGGATACCTTTAGAACCTTCCTACCCTCACACTTCTAATTTAGCTTACAAGACTTTGTTTTTGATTGGATTTTCAGACGTCTTATGATTACTTTAGACGTCTGAGTCTGCCTGGTCAGAAGTTTGATCTACTTTATCGAACATCTAGGCTCCTATCCAGAACCTAGAATCATCTCCAGAATCCCAGACCTCTATCACCTAGGTTTTCAGACGTTTGTGCTCTACTTCAGATGTCTAATAATGTCTTTCAGATGCCTCCTCGAGCTCGTAGTATCTCTTGAACTTCAGAAGAACAATGGTCATAATTTTTCTTGTCTTTCAGGCGTCTGTTGTCTTCTTGAGACATCTGAAAATGACCAACATTCATTTCTTATCCAAGGTTAAGTTTTGATCACAATTGATTATTTCCACTACACTTTGATTTTGGAACGTTGTAGGCCATCAGACATCCTTGCATTTATTCTGACGTCTAATTATTCTTTTCAAGACATCTACACTTTTGACCAGACATCTAGTAAGACGTCTGATCATATGTCTTTAGATCATTGTTTGGATCTAACCTCATTCCAATAATGATCACTTTGATCCTGTGGCTTTTTCAGACGTCTAGTGTTATTCTCAGATGTTTGAAACTATCTGTTCGGATGTCTATCTTTTTGTTCAGACATCCTTGTACTCAATCTTGAGAAATCCAGTAATGACTTCTTTCTCACTGAAGTCTTTCAAATGTTCGACTTTATTCTCAGACATCTAAAATTACTCCTTTAGACATCTATCATGACTTTTCAAATGTTCGATACAGTCAGACTTTGAGTAATTGCTTTGTAGCTATTTTACCTTAATTTATTCCATTTGAATTCAAATCCAAATGGCTACCTAAGCTTAAATCTAACCTCCTACACATATATATACCCACCATGGGTTTCTTTAAGCCTACACATCAAGAAAAGAAATACTCTAGTGCTAAATACTTTCTATTATCTTATTCTAAGCTTTCTAAAGCTGTGCTCTTTTGAGCTCTTTTGTTCTTGGAAATTCTTGAGAGCAACATCGCTCCCACTTTGATTTTCAGCATCACATAGGTTTACAAAGGAAGAACAATAGCTTACTTTCTATTCCATATCATTCAAGGCTCTTAGGATTGTTTATTTCATTTTATTTTATTAGTTTGTTTGGGTGCCCTGAACGATCGCTTTTCACTTAAGAAAATAAGTTGTCAAAGTAGAAATTTGGTGGCGAAAAATCAATCATCAATAATTAAAACAAACCACTCACAGGAAAGTGGGTCATATCCACAGGGAGGCATAGACCAATAAATTTACCAATGTTTCTAGTGCATTATTCGAGTATGTGATACGTGGCTATTATGTTGCAAAGTGGCTTTGTCAATTAGTTGTAGCATTAAATGAGATCAAAACATGACATGAATAAACATTAACACCAAATATAAAGAGTCAGGAGGGTCTGATAAGCAATTACTCAATAAAAAATTAAATATCTCAAAAATCCCTTCCTTCAACCAATCTCATTTAACTTAATACCCTCCCGCCTGTAGCAAAACAGGGGAGGGGATTCTCCTTGGCTGTGCGCATGGAGGCGGGTACTGGCGAAGGTGTCACTCATTGGAGGAGTAGGGTCGAAGGAGAGGAGCACTTCAGAGGTGGAATGGTGGCTTGTGGTGGTTGGAGCTACCATTGGCGATGAGGAGTAGGTGTGGTGGCGGTGTGCTATTACTGTTGTTGAGAGTCGCTACAGGCGGTGTGAGTCACAAAGGGATGTCGACGGCTGTGCGTAGGAGGCAACATGTGACTGTGGTGGCGTTGGAGAGGCATTGACGTCGCGGGGGAGGTGCCTGCACGGTGGTGGTTGATGGGTTCCTTTGGCGTGTAGAGGTTGAAGATGATGGGGAAGTTGAAGATGAGGCACGGTTGTGGAGAGATTTGCTGTTATGGATGCACGCGTGCACGCGCATGCGAGGAGGCGCGAGGGCGAGTGCATGTTGGACTATTGTGGCTGTAGCTGCTGTGCGTAGGTGCGGTGATGGTGGTGGTGGTTTGTTGTTGAGGGAGAGATGAGAGGGCGGTAGGGACGGCTATGGGGGTGGTAGGTGTCTATGATGAGGATGGGAGAAGGGCAAAATGGCGTTGGGTGGTGATGGCAAGGCACGCTCAACTCATGGTGCATGCCATTGACACAGTGTAAGCAAGCGAACCACAGTGTTACCGATGATGGAGAAGATGCTCTTCCTCTCTTTTAAAAACAAAGACTCGCCTATTTGTTTCATCGTCGAAAGCTTCTCCAACCACTCGGCAAAGATCGCGAGTGGTTGGAACAGATGGATAAGTTCTGGCGGTTCCCATCAGACGTCTGACGTTCTCTCCAAACATTTTAAAAAAATGTAGAAACAAGGAGCTTGTGATGGTAATTCCCAGACGTCCATACTGATCTCCAGACGTCTTATAGAAGTAGAAATGGATGTCTAAACTCTTCACCTAGTCTTGCATTCATCAAATAAATTATGTTACCATATCATAAGTTATTAAATGTAAAATTGACACATAAAATTATATACAGACTAAGGTAAATTATTATATAACTCCTAGTCAATTAACAACTAAGAATAACTAATTAGAGGGTACTTAGGTAAGAATAACTAATTAGAGAGTACTCCAGACAAAAGTGAAGTGATAATAGCCTAGATAACGGATCCAAATGAAAAGCCAACTTGCATCTAATGCTCGCACTTTACCCTTGATAAAATTCTATTGGGATAGGCAACTACTTCCCTTGGGGATAAAGTAGGAAATGATTTATAATTTGACCTTAGCTTTTTGGCTTAGGTAGGAGACACTGAGTCGAAAGGATTTATTTTTGGTGGCTCACATTCATCTAGTTTTACATGTAGTCTAGTACTACAGACTCTAAATCTCTAGACTATCAAATGAGTCAACCCAGAGAGAGGCTAAAAACTGTGCTCTCTTAATAGTCCTTTGTGCTCACTCTTTTCCTTCTTTTTTTCTCTTTTTTGAGATCACATATCTTATTAGATTTTGTAAATGTGCTCAATGTTTGGTGGCCTCACATGGCATTCACACTTCAATTAAAGTCCTAATAACCCTACAACTAAGTTAGAATTCCTTAGCTAGTATTCGGGCGATCAGAAATACTGAAAAGTAGGTATGGGTCATATTTGGTGGATCGCAATGGGTGTTTTTGTTGCCTTAAAAACATCGACACATGATGAAAAATGACACGAAGATTAAACTATAAACTTGAACTCTCTTTTCTTTTTCATTTTCTCTCTCTATTTTTTTCTAAATATATATATATTTCTTTTTTCTTCTTTTTCTTTTCCTTTTTTTTCTAACTACTACAAAACGATGCAAACTTTTATTCATGAGGCATTATTGGGGAAAATGATGTTCAAGAGGATATTGTATGGCTTATTTGGTGGAAGTGCCTACTCTTAGCACCAGAAAGGAATGGATGGGACAAGAATATTTCTGACCTTTGGCACTAATACCCTCCTTCAGCTGAGGATTCTATGAAGGACGGTCATAACCATCCATCGTAGTCATAGTTTTATTAGGGCTCAATCTCTATGTATCTGTCTTATTTCGTGACTCTCAGGAATTCACACAATGATTGCACGCAGGAATAGAGAGTGAAAAACTATGCCTAACTTTGAGGTATCATCATCTAATTATCCAAAACTTACGAGTCCTTGCACTAGACTTAGTGCACCAGTAGTCTCTCTACTTTCTCCTCACAAATATTAGGTGGATCTAATAGAAGATAGTATGCCTGACTCCCTTCAAACTGTCCAAGGATTCAGTAGACTAAAAATACTTATTGGTTTTCTACAAAGATCCATTACCCAATCTACATGCAAGTGAAATAATTGTACTGGATTCTAAACTCAGAAATAATTTAAGAAGAAAATCTTTAATGACACCTCCTTGATAAAAATATTCTACTAGGGACTAACCAATTCAGCTCAAGAAAAGAGATTTTTTTTTAACTAATGCAATCCTAAATGCAGGCAAATATTTATAAATGCTATAAACATCCTCAGGTTATACCCCCATGCCTAAGATTAACAATGTCCTTATTGGAAAAATAAAGACAAAAGAATATTACCTGATGAGGAGAGAGGGAGGAGCTAAGGCTCCTCAAGCGGAACTGCATCCAAAACTTGGTCATCTGAAAGAGGAACATATGGTTTAAGTTGATGGCCATTTACCTTAAATCTCACATCAGAAGTAGGGTTCCGAATTTCTACTACTCCATGAGGGAAGGCATTGATAACAACATACGACCCATCTGAGACTTGAGCTTTCCAGGAAATAGTTTAAGTTTGGAATTGAAAAGCCAGACCTACTGGTTAGGCTCAAAGGTCTTTCTAACGATGTGCTTATCATGGAAGACCTTTGTACATTATTTGTAAGCTTGAGAGGTTTCGTAGGCTTCATTGCGAAGCTCCTCAAGCTCACTTAACTCTAGCATGCATGCCTTACCCACTTTATCTAGATTTAAATTAACATTTTTAATAGCCCAATAAGCCTTGTATTGTATTTCAATGGGAAGGTGACATGCTTTTCCGTACACAAGGCGAAAAGGAGACATGCCCAAGGGAGTTTTATACATTGTTCTGTAGGCCCACAGAGCATCATTCAATTTTTTTGACCAATCCTTATGCTAGGGCCTGATAGTTTTTTCTAGAATCCGTTTAATCTCTCCATTAGACACTTCAACTTATCCACTTGTTTGGGGATGGTAAGGTGTGGCCATCATGTGGTTGACTCCCAAATTTTGGAGTAGTCTTGTGAAGTTCACATTCTTAAGGTGAGGTCCTCCATCACTTATGATAGTCCTTGGGCACCCTTATCGAGAAATGATATTAGCTCTAACAAAATCCAAGACCACAGAATAGTCATTGGTCTGTGTCGGTATGGCTTCTATTCATTTTGATACATAGTCCATGGCCACAAGGATGTACTCATATCCGAAGGACATAGGAAAGGGACCCATGAAGTCGATGCCCCAAATATCAAAGATCTCAACAGGGAGAATGGGTTGCTGGGCATCTCATCCCTTTTTCCAGTGGTTCCCGTCTGCTGGCAACGTAGGCATGCACCCACATATGATGTGCATCTCTGAATAATGTGGGCCACCAAAAGCCAGACTAAGGAACCTTATGGGCAGTCTTTTTTCCACTAAAATGCCCTCCATAGTGGAGGTCATGGCAGAAACTCAGAACACTCCTTTGTTCTTCGTCAGGGATGCAACAACGAAATAACTAGTCAGGGCCTATTCTAAAAAGCTTTGGTTCCTCCCAGTGATAAAATTTAGCATCGGCAAGAAACCTGTCTCGCTTCTGCTTGTCCCAAGTACTGGGGGTAATGCCCATGACTAGATAGTTCACTTTGTCAGCGAACCAAGGAGTTTTGGCCTCCACAGTCATTAGAGATTCATCAGGAAAAGTCTCTTGGATATCACTAGCAGGGGTTGATGCCTCAATAGGGATCCTGGATAGATGATCTACTACCACATTCTCAACTCCTTTCTTATCTTTTATTTCCAAGTCAAACTCCTGGAGTAGCAGAATCTAATGAATCAAACGAGGTTTTGTGTCCTTCGTAAGAAGGTGCTTTTAAGCAGAATGATCGGTAAACACTACAACCTCGAATCCCAATAAATAAGACCAAAACTTTTCTAAAGCAAATACTACAGCAAGAAGTTCCTTTTCAGTGACTGTGTAGTTTTGCTGAGGATCCGTAACGGTCATGCTGGCATAATGTAAAACATGAGGTTTGCCATCAACCCTTTGACCTAGGACCACTCCACGGTGAAATCAAAAGCATCGCACATTAGCTCAAATGGGAGGGTCCAATCTGGTGCTTGGAGAATTGGTGTGGTAATAAGGGCTTTCTTCAAGACTTGGAAAGCCTTTCCACATCTGTCATCAAATTCGGAGGAAACATCCTTCACTAACAAGTTGCAGAGTGGCTTAGAGATTTTACTGAAATCTCTAATGAAGCGCCTATAGAATCTAGCATGGCCATGAAAAGATCTAACTTGATGAACATTAGTGGGCGATGGAAGTTTAGAGATGGATTAAATTTTGGCTTTATCCACCTCTAATCCTCTCTCAAAGACTACATGCCCCAAAACAATGCCCTGCTAGATGGTAAAGTGGCTCTTCTCCCAGCTAAGCACCAGCTTTGCCTCTTCGCAATGAGTTAAGACTTTATCAAGGTGCGAAAGGCATAGGTCAAATGATCAGCCGTAAATAGAGAAATCATCCATGAAGATCTTTAAAAACTCATCGATCATGTTAGAAAAGATAGCCATTATACATCGTTGGAATGTGGCAGGAGCATTACATACCCCGAATGAAATTTGGCACAATGCAAATGTGCCATACGGACTTGTGAAGGTGGTACGCTCCTGATCGTCAGGGAAAATAGCTATCTGATTATACCTAGAGTACCCATCAAGGAAACAAAAGTACTTGTTCCCTGCCAATTTTTCCAAAATCTGATCAATAAACGGTAAGGGAAAATGGTCTTTCTGGTTAGCCGAGTTCAAATGGCGATAATCAATGTAGACCCTCTAGCTAGTTGAGGGCTAGTGGTCACCAACTCTCCTTAGTCGTTTTCTTCCACAATGATTCCTGCCTTTTTGGGCATTATAAGTATTGGACTAACCCATTTACTGTCTGAAATGGGATAGATAATTCCTGCATCCAGCTATTTTCGAATCTCCTTTTTTGACAACCTCCCTCATATTGGGGTTGAGCCTTCTCTACATGTCTCGAAAGGGTTTCACGAACTCGTCTGTGTATATATGATGCATGCAAAGGGAGGGGTCAACACCCTTAATGTCAACTATTGACTAAGCAATACTTCCTTGTGCCTTTGTAAACACCTGGGAAAAGCTCCCTCTTGCGATTTAGTTAATGTAGATGAGATAATGATGGGGAGCGTGTCCTTAGGTACAAGGAAAACATACTTCAATGTACTCGGGAGGGGTTTAAGCTCCAACTTAGGAGCCTTTTGGATTAAGGGTATAAGTTGAGATGTCCCCACCTCAGGTAGCGGATCTACTTTCAGGGTCTAGGGTGGGGATAGAGACTCTATGTGTACTCCCAACAACTCATCCAGTTCGGGAATATCCCCTTCATACTCTTCAATAGTCAGAGGATGGTCCTTAGATATGACCTTTTGAAGGGGATCTCTACATAAGAGTGCTGCAGTAGTCTCTTCAATGATTTTATCAACCACCTCAATTTGGGAACAATCTTCTCCGGATTGCTTGTAGGTATCAAAAACATTCAACTGGATCTTCTTGTTCCCAAAGCCCATTTTAAGTGCCCCAGATCTACAATTGATAGAGGCGTTGGCTGTGGCCAAGAAGGGGCATCCTAGGATAATGGATGGCTTGGTGGGGTTATTAGATGGGTCAGTGTCAAGTACGAGAAAGTCAACGGGGAAGAAATCCTCCACTCTCACTAAGACATCTTCCAGTAATCCCTGTGGTGTCTTAAGCGATCTGTCTGTGACTTGGAGAATGACTAGACTAGGCTTTAAATCGCCTCCTCGCAAGAGGTTGTTGACAGAGCTCGGTAAAATGTTCACCCCCGTGCCCAGATCAAGTAGAGCCTCGTCAATGTGTTGGTTACCTATAACCATTGAAATATACGGGGACCCTAGGTCTTTCATCTTGGGAGGTGTTCCATGTTGGAGTACCGAGCTAATATGGTTAGGCAAGTTGACTTTAGCTTGGACCTGTCTCCTAGATCGATGCTTCTGGGTGCACAGGTTCTTCAGAAACTTGGCATAGGACAGGATCTGTTTAATAGCATCCAATAAAGGCAAGTTGATGTGGACTTGTCTGAAAGTGTCCATAATCTCATCTGTCCTATCCTTGGCTCCAGATGAGCCAACAGAAGATTCCTTAGGAGCGGATAGGTGCTCAGGATAGGGCACCCTCGGTTTCTGGGTAGAGGGGTTGTCATGTTGGGAAAGGGGTGACGAACTGACGATGTCTTCTGGGCAGGTGATTTCAAGCGAGGGAGAGTAGTATGGCTCTTCCTTAGTGAGGGTGGAAGTCAGGTTCGATACAGGAGGGTGGTCACATGTGTTTTGCGTGTTAGAAATCGAGGTTACGAGTAACCCGTTGTCGTAGTTGCAAAACACGTCGATCAGATAAAATTTATACCGAAACTCCAAGGGAGTCCCGGGTCGAACATAGGGAGGCGATGTTTACTTTAAGTGAAAATTGAGCTTCAATTCGTTTCTTTTTGGTATTTTAGGGTTTTGTTATTTTTTTGTATTTTTGTAAAAAGAAAGCAAGCAAACGTATCACAAGATAGAGATGTGGAACAAATCTGATATATTACTTCCAATGTCAATTACAATAAACTATGAAAGCATAAAAAGAGAGGGAGGGTGAGAAGAAATCTCCTGTATCGGCTGTTCGGCAAGACGACGGCAGCTGGTTGAAGCTCAGACGAAGGAGGTGAGGAGCGGGACGATGGAGGTGAGGTGCAGGAGGATGTCGGGTTGAGGAAAGCTTCGGCGTGTCTCCGGAATGGAGGTGAGAAGACAGAGATGATATGTTACCAAAATGGAGGTGGGAGGATGGCTCCAAGGTGACCTATGAAGGGGGATGGGAAGTTGGAGGAATATTTGGTGGGGCAAAGGTTCGCTACACTGATAGGTGCCTTGGGAGCTTGAGAACAAGCTCTAATGGAGCGTTGGTAGGCTTGCCAAAGCTTAAGAGTAGGTAGAGATGGCTTGGAAGGGAGAGGGTGTAGGTCCTTTTATAGTGGAGAAGAGGCAAAAATAGGTATGGGACCATTAGTGACATCCAAACCATCGCTGGAAGCGTTGCTGTAGGCAGCTCATGCCTGTTGGCGCCCACAGTTGGCTTTGCTGGCATGCGATGAATTAGCGACGGCTGTGTCGCTGTAAGTCCAGCTTATGCATAGTTGGCACTGCGCTCCCTCGCCTTTACCGTGTGCGTGCACGCCCACGCGTTGGCGCTGCGTTGTGCGCATGCGCGCCTTTGCGCACGTGCGGTGTCGCGTGCGTGCGCTGGGCTGCACCATGTGGCGTAGTCTGGGCCATCCATCTTCTTCTTGCTGTAGGGGCTACTATAGAGGTCAGATTGAGTCGATTTTCACGCCATTAGGCTGCAATTGTCGACCCGAATCCATCCACGCGGTCAGATTTGTCATTTGAAGCTCCAAATTATGTCTCGTAGTCCCTTGGCTGTTGATCTTCCTCGGACTGCATATGGTGCTACAGGACTTCGATCGAGGCGATTTCAGAGGCGTTGGACTTCGATTGTCGTCTTGATCAGATCCGTACGGTCGGATCGTCAATCCAAGGCTCCAAAATAAATAATCTTCTCTCCTAACCACAAAAACGACGTAATTAACCTAAATTATATACAGCTACTCCAAATGCAGAATGATGCATGCTATGCAATATTTATAACATAAAATGCAAATTTAAGCGTAGGAACATGCATGATAGGCATTTTACCCTCAATAATTGTGTTTACATCATACCCCCATGCCTATCTTTTGCTAGTCCCTAGCAAAATTAAACTATATTCTATGTATAAAAATAGAATTAGGATTAGATTGCTTAGGCCTAATTCGTTTATTAACAATAGAAAATTTTAGCGTTGCATTGATTAGGCATCATATTTGATCACTTAAGAATCATATAGGTTAGGCATGCATTGCATTGATTTGTTATTTCTAACATTTTATTTGAGTGTTAGGGTTAAAACAAATAAGTAGAACCCTAAAACCCTAACACTCATAAAGGCAAATGATGAAGAAATCAATTTAGATGGAACTCAGCTAGATCTAGCTCCTCTTGGCTGGATACCAGCCTAGCTCAACTAAGTTGACTTCAACTCAAGACCAGGTCCCTTCAGCTCCACTTAACTCATTGCAGCTCAACTCTTTCTAGCTTAGCTACTACTTGTCAACTAGTTGCTAAGTTAGCTCAAGAGTCTCCATTTGAGGCAGCTCCAGCTCAACCTAGCCCCAGAAAGGTTGAAACCAGATCAACTACCCTAGCTTAACTACTAACATGGAAAATAGCTAGCTAAGCTAATAGTTGAGCCTTCATGAAGATTCTCTTAGCTTCCTCAACTCCAATGAAGCATTAGTCCAGCTCCAGAAATTTTTCCCAGCTCTTTCTTCCTCAAACCCTAGCTCCACCATCCTCTACTCTACTAGCTAAGCTAGCTTAGCTGGCTTAGCTAAGCTCCAAACCTACTCCAACTCCATGGCCATCCACCCTTTCCCCTTAGCCCTAACTAAACCCTAACCTAACCCACCTACTTTTGGTGCCAACCCTCATCAAACACCACCCCCTCACACCTCTTCATGTTGGCGCCAAAACCACCCACACAAATGGCGCCAACCACCTGTTAAATCTCCACCCTACACATCACCACATAAGGCTATCTCCACCTTACACATAAACCCCTTCTAGAAGCCTTATGTGGCGCCAATTTTAACCACCTAACTCCACATCTAACCAACCCTAAACCACCTCTAGTTGGTGCTAAAAACTCCTACCTACACCCCTTCATGTTGGCGCCAACACCACCTTCAATCACTACCACCCAATCAACACCACAACCTATCCTAACCCTTCCTATGTTGGTGCCACCTAACCCTCTCCCTTAACCATCCTAAAGTGGCACCAACACCACTTAAACCCACCATAACCACCACTCCATACTTCCCTTCTTTTGGAGCCACCTTATATCCACCCTCCATTCACCAACCACCACCCTACAACACCATCCTAACCCTACACATATCCTACACGCCACCTAACCTTACCACCATCAACCCATAATGCATGCATTCCCCCATTTTGGCGCCACCCATTATCAACCCTAGGATCTCCTAACCACCCTCTACAAGCCATTTTAACCCTCCATCCATTAACTGCCCCTAACCCCCTTCCACTGCTATAAAAAGACCAACACCCACCACCATTAAGGCACCTTTGGCTACATAATTTTATACCATACTTCCACCTTCCATAGATGGCCAAGAGAAGAATAAGAAGAAGATTAAGGGGACACTCTATCCCCTTGGTGCCTTCCCTTCTTCTCTTTTCTCTTGTGCCCAAGCCAGCCAGAGGAGAAGCTAGGCAAGGAAGACCATTGGAAAAGATCTTGAGGGTGGTGCACGCCCACCCTTGGAGGAGCTTTTGAGGTAGAAACCATCCACCTTTGGAGGAGCTAAGGCACAACCCACCTAGGGCTTGCTAGGAGGAGGACACACCTTGGAGGAGCAATTCAAGGAGAAGGAGAAGGAGGAATCCTTTTCAACTATGGGAGTAGCTGCAATTGGAGCAAGGACCCTTCCATCTTCATCATCATCATCAGGAGGATGTTGAGCTTTTATTTTGTTGTTTTTTATTTTAGTAGAAGCATTCCTCTACTTGTAAAACAATATCTTCCTTTATTAAAATTTTGGCTTCTATAAATTTTTGTTGCATTGCTTGTTGCATCTTGTTACTTTTGCCTTAGTGCACACACCCTCTCTCTCTAATTACTTTAGGTCTTCACGTACCTAGAGTGAGCTTAGAGAGAGAACTTGCTTGTCACTTAGGTTTTAGTTTCAACAACTTAGGTGTAGTCGCCTTATCGCTTTTTAGTTTCGCAATTTCCCCGTTATTTCAAAAATCCTAAAAAAATATATATGCAAAAATTACGAAAAGAAAGGTGATTTCTGCATTTTCAAGTAAGAGATTTATAATTGCAAAAAAAATTTCCTGCTTGGACGACCTTAGATCACTATCTAGGATTAAAAATTTAAAAGTGATTGCAATTTGGCTTGTTACAATGGCTTAAAAACTCACTTTTACAAATCATGCCTTTTTTTGCATCACTTTTTGGCGCCGTTGCTGGGGAGGCACGGTTTGCTTTGCTTATTTCTCTTGTTTGATAAGTGGATCTCATCCCCTTGTCTCTCTTTCCTCTTGTGTGTGAAAGTGTTGCAGGAACAAGGTGGGATTGAGAAGCTTCAAGTACCTTGTCTTCCCATGAAATTCCAGGTTGGTAATCTTGAACTGGTCACACAATTCTCTAAAAAACTACAAAAAAATAAATAAAGTTGGCTTTCAGGATCCTAAACATTAAAATTAAGTGGAGTGGTGACAATTCAAATTCATTATTTGCTTGATTGCTTCATTAAAACACCACTCTACTTCAAGTGTTGGTAGTCTGATTTTCTGGTCCAGACTTTTGCCTAGACTTCAAAACTCAATTCCCAACACCACAAACCTCCTAAATCTTGAAATTTCACCTAGTGTTTTCAAATCAAGTTAGGAACATCTGTTCCAAATTTCATAGCAATTGGATTTGTATACCATTTTACAAATTCGTGGACTACAGAGGGGTCATCTCCTCTAATCTCCCTATTTTGCTATTGTCCGCAAATTTTAAGAATTTTTATACTCATCCAATTTTTGTGGAATTTAGTATTTTGGAATCCTTGTGAAATTCTACATATCACATAAAATCACAAAAATTTTTGGTGATTGATGGTGGTACTAAAAAGTCCAAAATACCCTTGCGTATCATTTCTGAACTTTGACACTAGCACAAAGAAAAATTCTAAAAAAATATCAAATAAATTCTTAAAATCACAAAAACATATTTTGTAGAATCCTTGTTTGATTTGCCTTCCAGTAGTGGTGCTTTCTACTTTGTTTGGACCACTACTTAAAAAGAAAAAGCCTGAAAGAGATTCATTAGTAGTAAATTTCTGCTTAAGGACTAATTCAATTAGGGTTTCTTTTCGTTGTTAGAGACACATCAAAAAGGAAATCTACATTCACCAATACAACTTGATTTTCCTTTGTTTGTGGAATTTCAAACTTGTTAGAATACCTAAAAAGAAATCCCTAAAATACACTATTCTAAAGCAAATCCTAAACGCAGAAATACATTCAAGTATTGTGTGTCTACTTGATTTCTATTGGAATCACTTTTCCAATGTTGCACACACTAAAAAATTGAAATAACACGGCATTACCCCAATTAACGCCCTCCACATTCCTGTGCACATTTAGACACCCAAGCCTAACTTAAAACAAGTAGTAATTTGACCACTTAAGGACTTCATTCAATTAGGCCTGATATCCAATATTTAAGGATCACTAAGCGCTCCTACTTCCTTTAGACAACGCGGCAATAGATTTAGAGGGAAGTCAAACAACTGGTGAAGGTTTACACAAGCCCCTGATTTTTCCAGGAAATGCTTGGGCCCAAGACACCTCTTTAGTCTAGCTAGGCTCTCTCTTGGAATTGGGTTCACTTGCTGATTTCTTACTTATTGGGTTCCCAAGTCTTAGGTTTTAAGGAGTCAACCTTAAGACAACACTAGGCTTGTTTGTTTGAATTGAAGACTTTCTCTCATCTCTCTCTCTTCTCCTCCCCTCCATTTCTTCCACTAGAAGTGCATGCACGGGTGAAGGTCCCATAACCCATATCTTGAGGGACCATATGTTTTTGTCCCCCGCACCAAAAAATCATTGTTTTCTTCTTCTTCCTCTGCTGTTAATATGGAAAACTAGGGAAACCGACAAAAAAAATTCTGCTTTCGCATCTAACCCGTCAGCCAATCCACAAGTTGACTTCCCCATTCCTAACCTCCCTCATTTGGAGCAACCACAAAATCCTATAGGGCCAGGTGGCCCTCAAATACAAACTGAAAATGCAAGCCCCTCTGCCTTTGGGGTCGACCATTTGGTTCCACTTCAACAAAACCAAGAAATTTGGCTAGGACTATGACAAACCTAGCCAACCAAGAGCAAAACCCACCACCTCGTCAATAGCCTGTCGCTCCTCTAAAGGATTTTTATGATCTTCCAATTATGAGGAAAGACCTGGGGTGGTCATACCACAAGGGGATTTTGAGATCAAACCAGCTATTCTAAACCTAATCAAACATTTCCATGGTCTTCCGAGAGAAGACCCTTTCTGTCATCTCAAGGAATTAATTGTCCTCGCTCAAACCATCCATTCCAGCAATGTGCAGGAAGACGTATGGTTAATGAGACTTTTCCCTCTCTCTTTAAAAGATAAAGCTTCACACTGGTTTAGAACAGTTGGGCACCCTATCACCACCTGGCCCCAATTAAAGAGCACTTTTCTTAAAAAAATTTTTTCGATTGGTCACACTAATGCATTAAGAAGATCCATAACGACCTTTCAACAAAAAGAGATTCGTGGATGCCTCATGTGGGGGCAATTTCCTTAATAAGAATGCCGAAAGTGCCTACTTTTTGAAGAAATGAGTGAAAACTCATTTAATATGACTTCAATGGACACTTTCGGTAGAACTCAAAACCCAACACTTGAAGTCAATGAAATTGACTCTAAATCCACCTCTGTTCTAGTCACTCAAGATAATCTACACATGATAGCTCAACGACTGGACCAGATGCAAATACACCATAAAAAAATGAAAGAAAAGCTCACACACAAAGAAGCTCCACACCTTATCTCTCCACACCCTAACTCTCCACAGCTTCTCAGAAGAGAAAATCTGCACAACATTGATGCCACACCTACTGGTCAGCAATTTTCTACTGATTTTACACAAGATATGACTGGGAATTTTGATTACCTGAATCAGAATATTCTTGATCCCACCACTGAAAATTTTTATGCTCTCTAGGAGAAATTTAGAAACCCCTCCAACACCTACAATCAAAACTGGAGGACCAACCCGAATCACTCTTGGAAAGCTCCAAATCTGATTCTATTTCCCAAACAAAATCAATTTGGGAATTATGGGAAATCCGCATATCAACCTGGACCATCCCAAGAAGATACTAATACCCAGGTTATGAAGACTCTACAAGGTATGTAGAATCAAATGATGGAAGTAATTTAGATGATAACCAACTTGCAACATCAAGTTAAGGTTACTCCGGATCAAAGACCTACTGGCAATCTACCATCCCAACCCATGCCAAATCCTAATAATCAACGGAATCAATTTCAAGGTGGATAACTGATTGCACAGCAAAAATGCACCAACAATTGTGCCATCTTGTGCTATTTCCAAGCATTACCAGTGTATATTAGGTAGCCATAGTCGCATTTGTGAAAATAAACGCCTGCATGCATTTATTTGAGAGGGGAGGAGAGTGAATAAAATGGCCTTGAAATTAACATTTTCCTCAAGTACTGCCTCGCAAATTCACCATCTTTATTTTTATTTTTATTTGACTTTGAATTTCTTCTTTGCGGCTACAAAGCATGGCTTGTCTTCTTCGCGCCATGCTCTGCACAGCCACTCCCTGCGAGCCATGCACAGCCCAGGGCATGGCTGTGCTTGCCTCCTTCATCTTTAAAAGGGCACGACTATCTTCTTTGCAGGGGAGCCTGGTCCAACAGAGAAAAAACACACACAGCACCCTTCCAGGCCGTCTCCTCCCCTCTCCCCTCCATACGCAGCCTCTCTTCTTCTTGAAGAGCCATGCTGTGGGCAGGAGAAACTCACAGTGGTACACAACCACCACTGTGAGTCCCACCACCGCCTAGCTCATCAAAGAGTCGGTGGGCGTGGTGGTTCTCTTCTCTGTTTCGTCGTTCCAAGCCATTTCCGCCATTACCGCAGGACTCAAGGTCTGAAGCTCGCAGTAGCAGCAGCAAGGTGGCAGCCAGCAGCATCGCAGGCCACCACGCGCCTCAGGCGCTTGTTCTGCGTGCTCTGCGCGTGCCAGCAGGCCACCCTCGCCCCTCTCCGCGCGCCCTGTCTCAATGCTCTGCCCGCGGCCCAGCCGGTTTCGCGTACGCCAGCCGGTCAACTTTTTGCCCCTACACTGTAGCCGCGATCTTACGCTGCTACAGTGCGGTGATCGGAAAGTTTCCTGCCTGCGCGCGCCATCAGACGTCGGCCGCTGGACCCAGACGACTTAACTCGCCTCTTCTTCATGCCAGTAGACTCTCTCTCTCTCTCTCGCTTTCTCTCACAGCACTCTCTCATTCCCTCCTACAGACACATACACACACACACGCACTCTCGTACACACACCCACTCACTTATACACTACTATATACTTATATATATATTTATATACATATATATATATACATGTATCTATACATATATTAGTACCTATATAACTAAGTATAAGTATATATATATACATATATATACACATATATTTATACATACATATATACATATATATATATATATATATATATATATATATATATATATATATATATATATATATACAAATATACATACATATATACATATATCTATAACCGTAAATACATATATTTGTGTATATATATATATGTATGTATATCTATCTACATATATCTATATACATAGATACTTATACTAATATATATATATATACACATATATATAACTACATATATTACTATATATATATATATCTATGTGTGTGTGTGTGTATGTATGTATATATAGATATGTAAATATATGTACAGATAGATGTATGTATATGTGTGTATATATATATATACACACACATATACATACATCTATCTGTACATATATTTACATATCTATATATACATACATACACACACACACGCACACACACACATATATATGTATGTATGTATGCATACATACATACATACATACATGCATATATATATATATAACACTACATATACACCTATATAATTATAACCATATATATATATACATATAGATATATATTTACATATATACATATATATATTTTTTCGTATCACCTACCACACGTTGTATTGCGGGAATATCTGCACCAGTTGCTGATATTCCTCGATACATGCATACAGAAAACGTCTTCGCACACATCTTCCACCCATCCATCCTACACTCCTCGCGGCACTTCGTCCTGTTGGTTGCGTCTTCCTAGATGACGACAGACTCGACACCATGCTACACGCCATTTCCACCTCCACCCCCACTCCTATATACATATATAATATATACATATATATATATATACTATATTTACCTTATTTCTATTTCTCTTTCCAGCCATTAAAAAGATAAAAAAATATACAAAAGAGAAAAGATAATCCTTTACTTGCAGGTACTCAGTCTTGCGAATAGCAAGACTAGTTTTGGAACCCTAATTTGGCTCAAAGCCAAGAACCTGATTTTGAGGGTGTACCTCAAGGACAAAAATTATCAGAAAAAAAAATCTTAAATAGAAAAACACCAAAAGCATAATAAACGAACGGAAGAGATTCATTGTAGGAAAGGCGTAGAAACTTTTTCACCTTTAATCCCACTTCCCTGAGTTCGACCCTGGGCCTAAAAGTGACCAAGATAAAATCAAGTAGGCCAGGTTAAAAAAAAAATTGTAAACAGATGGTTAGGCTCGATTTAGGTTAGCCACTATACGCATTTCAACGATTAAATCACCATATTAACACAACCTATACGGGTCTCGACCACACACTTTTTCTGGCACCGTTGCCAGGGAAGTGCACATTCAAGTAAGTTTCTACTCCATTCCTTTGACTTTTCTCTTCTCACACCCTTCTCTTCACGGGTGTTTCTGTTTGTTGGTGTGCAGGCGAACCTGTTGCAAGGAGAAGACAGGCAGACGAAGTCGGAGATGTGGGCAGATCCAAGGCGGGAACGAGAACATGAAGTCGCCGACACTGCACTAGAGCTTCGCACACGTTGCTGAACAAGTAGGTCTTTCTTTCTTAGCAACTTAGGTTAACTTGTCACCTTAATAAAAAAAAAAAACTAAAAACACTTCTTGGGATCTCTTGGGGTAAGTGGATTAAAAAGCACTTGTTTGATTGTTTGTCATCACTCCCACCACCCCGGGATTTTCCGCCAAACTTCACATAGCAATGATCCAAGAATCTTGATTCTTGAATCTTTCGCTGTGTGAAGTACTCTTTGAGGCAAATATAAAAAGATTGATTGCCATCCCTCTTTGCCTCATTTATCTGCAATTCGGGATCACCTTTTTGGTGGGGAGACTTGGAATTGAGTTGATTCCAACCCCACCACGACCTTTCATGTGCCTAAGATTCGATCCCGA
Organism: Thalassia testudinum; assembly: GCA_037157565.1. Taxonomy (NCBI): domain Eukaryota; kingdom Viridiplantae; phylum Streptophyta; class Magnoliopsida; order Alismatales; family Hydrocharitaceae; genus Thalassia; species Thalassia testudinum. The sequence continues at coordinate 361,747 of JAZHRO010000034.1, read as the reverse complement.
ATACTTCAACCCCAACAATTTGATTTTCTTTATCTGATGGTTGAGCCTAGTGTGTGGACATCATTTTGGTGATTGGGAGCACTTGAATTGAAGTGCTATGGCTCCCTTTCACACTAACCTAAAATTGACTCGTGCATCCACATATAGAAATCTCCATCTAGGGAAACCCATTACATTTTAGCATGCATTAACCAATTGACATTGAAGAAGGGTTTGTTGGGCTTAGAAGAAAACTTGTATTCTCTCAAAACCTGGAGATTGGTTGAATTGGTAATTCAGTGAAATCCTAAAATCCATACTACTTAAGGCTGAATTCTAAAAACCATTCACCAATTAAAACTTCAATTCGGGGAGATTTCCCCATTACATGCTTGGTTTACACACTTTGTAAAATCGATCACTTGGGCATTACCTGTAAATAATGCCCTTCACATTCCAGAAGCAGCTGATCCTAAGCCTCTAACTAAAATTGGTAGCAACTTGACCCTTATTAAGGATTGGAGGTCTAACTACCTGCGTGTAGCGCCTACGTGTTGTTGAGGGTTCCCGCGTGCTATCGGGTGTCTAAGATTAGGGCAAACGGCCTTTCAATCTGGCCCGGTGGTTCCGCGGTGCTCTCATTCGGTTCCATAGGTCGTGATAGTAGGTAACTTAGATCTTTAGGTCTAAGGGCACACTGTAGAGGTTAGGAATTTGATTGTATTGATTTGTCATCAAGTGTACCTTTGCGACGTCATTTCTCTCATCTCTTTTCCCTTCGTATCCCCCCAATTCTTCCTGCGGTAGTGCATGTTTGGGAAGAGGTCACAAAACCCTGAACTGTGTGAATTGCCTGATAATTTTAGAAAAGAAGTCGCATCGTCCTCCTCCTCCACAAACATGGCTGCATGCCCACCCCCAAATCCTGAGGGAGGAAACTGCCCTCAAAACCCACCAGGTGGTGGAGCCTTGGATCCCATAACCCGCCTCCAAGCCCAAATGGAAATGTATAATGAACAAATTGAGGCCGTTAGGGAAACATTGGAGGAAATGCAGAACCCTCCCGAACGGGAGGAGCCTAGGTCTCTTAGCTCTTTTCAGAATCCTGCTGCTATAGAGACCATAGGATAAATTCGGGTCCCCATGGGCGGGGACGACTTTGAATTGAAACCTAACATAATTGGCCTGATAAATTTTCACTTCCATGGTCTTGCAAGTGAAGATCCTTTTCTCCGCTTGGAAGACCTAGCCCAATTGGCTGAAATAGTTAAACCAAGAAATATCGAGTTACCTATAGTCCTCATGAAAATGTTCCCGTTTTCATTGCGGGATAAAGAGTCACAGTGGTTACGCACCCTTGGGAGAACCATCCACTCTTGGGAAGAGATGCGAACAGCATTTCTGAAGAAGTTCTTCCCAATCAGGTGAACCAATGCGCTTCACCGTGCTATCACTTCATTTACGCAACAAAACGGCGAACAGTTTCATGAGGCATGGGAGAGATATAATGACCTCCTCAGGAAGTGTCTGCACCATGGTCTGCCTAAGTGGCATATAGCCCAGATTTTCTACTATGGGCTAAATGAGACTTTGAAGTAGATTGCAGACGCTTCCTGCGGAGGGAATATCATGAATAAAGACGAGAATGGATCATTTGAATTATTCAAAAATATGAGCGAAAACTCAATGAACAATGCCTCCATTGTCGCCTTTAATCGTACCAGCTTGCCCCGTAATGTCCATGAAGTTGACACGGAACCCTCCCATTCATCCACAGATCTCAGCCTTATTGCACAAAAATTGGATGAAGTCTCCGTCGTGCACAAGAAGCTGGACGAGCTTCTGGCCAATCCCGCTCGTTCTATGGCAAACACCCCCACCTCACCACTTCGTCACAATCCCAATTCTTCCAACACCAGGCTTATCCCAAGAAACCCTGTAAGACCTTCCTTACCGAGTGTCGCACCGAGCGATTCGGTAAGTCATGTGGATCTGGCTTCTGCAAGCCAGTATTTTGACACGGAGGACCAAGCCTCCGTGTGCTCGGATGCGTATTTACATGCGGACGTATCTTCTGGCATAGAAGACGCTTGTGCCCTGGGGAATAACCCGTTCTCTGCCACTTATAACCCAGGGTGGCGAAATCATCCGAACTTCGCATGGTCCAACAACCCACAGTGCCAAAACCCCACGAGTGGACCAATGCGACCATCCGCACCCGTCATCCCAAGGGCCCAGTCTAATCCTATGGAGAATCCGCCAATGGGTCCTTGCGCACCGCAAATAGAATGACATGCGCTTGTGCATGTGTGTTAAGAAGTATAGTTATAGTCGCACTTGCAGCGTCGATTTTAAAGTAAATAAATGGAGGTGAGTCCGAGTGTCGATCTCAGGGAGGCGTGAAAATCGGATTTTGCTTATCACTTGTCACTGAAAGCGCGGAGTTTTGCTTGCGAAAGGTGCGGTTTGAAAAGCGAGAGAGAGATAGAGAGGGAGATTAGGGTTAGAGTTGTTTCATGCTTGATCATGCAACTTAAATAGAAATTAAAGCAAACAACTGATCAGAAAGTAACTTCATCATAGCTTACAACATTAAATACATGCTCAAACAAAAGTAATGGAAAGCTTAAAAGAGAGGAAGAGAGAGAGAGGAGGGAGAGCGACGAGGCAGCCACGGTGGTGGAGGAGGCTCCGTTGGCGGCTCGTCGTCTCCGGCAATTACAAGAGGGCCTAAAGCTAGCTAAGAGAGGGGGAGAGTAGTTGCAAGGGAAGTGAATGCCTTGAATGAGTGGTTGGAGGGGGTTTAAATAGGGTTAAGGGCTTTCTAAAAGAAGAAGGGGCTTTAGCAACGTCTGGGACGTCGCTAAAACCATTCCAAAAGCGTCGGTGAAGCCCTCCAGCCTGCCGGTCAGCTGCCTGCGTCGTTCTTCTTCCCGCTCGATCCACGGCTGCTGCGTGAGAGCCATCCGATTGAAGATCGGACGGCTGAGATCTCCCCTTGGATGCGCTCGGATCGCGCCTTGGGCGCACATGAGCGCTTGCGATCTGTGGGCGCACCGCGTGGCGCGATCTCGGCCGCCCGCTGCTGATCGGGTAGCCCAATTTCGCTGCACTCTTCCTTCATCTTCAATTTCACGCATCGCACGGCTCGAACCCACGTCGCGTGCATGCGGGCGTGCACGCTAACCTTTGCGCCACGCTTGCGCTTTGTCGCGTCGGCTACGTGGTTTTCAGCCGTCCGATCGAAGATCGACAGTCGAGATTTGATCTCAGCTGATGGATAAAGACGCATGCGATGGAGCGGGGGTGACGTGGCGGAATGAGGGCCGTTGATCACTAGATCAACGGTCAGAACTTCTTGGGCCCATTGTAGGAGCTCCAGATGTCGGATTTGGCCGATCTTGAGTCCGTTGGATTTTGTTCGTCTTTCTGAATCCATCCACGCAGTCCAATTGCTCATCTGAGGCCTGCTTTGATAAGTACTTACACAAATGATCATTAATACAGTTTTATAAGCAATCTTGGTACATGATGCATGCAATGCTCCCATTCTACTTATGTTATGCCTTTTATTCTTAAGATGGGCCCTATTTAACAGAATTATCACCCCCTTGTGCAGTGTTATCATACCCCCATGCTTACTCCTTGCTAGTCTCTAGCAAGGTTTATTCTGGCATTTATTTTCTTTCAAAATTTAAGAAGTAATTGCTTGGACACTTCGTCACTTGTCAATAGGAGGAAATATACCAAGATCTTAATCTACAAAGACTAAGCAGCGCCTGGGTGTCTGCCAAAATACGAATCGCCCAAATCCTTGCTTTAATGTATATAACTATTCATATGTATATGTATATATATATTTTAGAATTTGTTTCAGAATTCAGTATGGGTTGGTAACTTTTTATGGCTACCCAACCCACCCAAAACTCGGTCAAAACCCTAAGTGCTAAGCATCTTGGTGTGAAGATTGTGATAGACTCACTTAATGGTAATTCAGACAGACTTCGGGTTTCTACGCCCCTAGGTGACCGGAAGAGGAAATATATTTGCCTGAAGGTGTATTTGTTCGATTGGTAGATTTCTCCCTACGTTTATTTTAATTGGGGTCAACACAAGGATTTTTCCAGTGTATATCTCCTCGGCTTGTACTACTTCCCCGCTTCTTCCTTAAATGTTTTGGTTTTTTTTGTGCAGTTATTGAGCTGGGCTCTGGACAATCGACCAATGGGCTATTACCCATGATCACTTGCCAGCCATACTTGTACGGTGAAGTGTGGTTTATTTTATTTTCTTCTCCTTTTTTTTTTTGTAGGTGGCTTCCCCGATCTCAAATGTACCTAAAGGCAATGAAAAAGAAATGGCCCGTGGCTCGGTTCTGGACAACCTGCCAATGGGTTGTTACCCACGACAACTTGCCAGCCATACCACCCTAGAGAGTTCATTAGCTACCTAATTTCTGTCAAAATCTCCTAGAAGTGAGTCTATGCAAAAATGTGTGCAGATGCTTAGACTCAAAGTTTTTCTGAGTTAGAGGGTGAGTTGATAAGTCGTATACTTATCACCTTATTTAGTAGGTGGATTAGAATAGCTTAAGGTTGCAAGGATTCGAAGCTAAATCCATATTTTAACGGACACCAGGGTTGATTAAGCCTGAAGGCCTGAAAAGTCTAAGTGTTTAAGTTCTTTTTGTATTATTTCCCACTATTGATAAGTTTCTAATGCCTAAGTTTTCTTCCTAAATTCAATTTTTATTTATTTATTTATTTATTTATTCAGACTGATTAAATGAGCTCAAGATTATGCAATTTACCATCCCCCCATGCTTAAGTTGGACAATGTCCTCATTGGCAAGTACATGGATGCATAAGGGTTCAAAAAGATAGTACCTGAGTGACGTAAAATACCGGATCAGTCTGAATCCTCTGGGTTGCCTCCCAGGAAGCGCTAAGTTTAACGCCTCCAGCTGGGCGGTGCTCTGTGTCATCCCTCAATGAGGGTGACACTCTCCTTTGGGGGAACCTGGGCCAGGAAGTGCTTCAATCTTTGACCATTAACTGTAAAAGTGTGCCCAGTGTTAGGATCAACGATTTCGACTACCCCATTAGAGTAGAGATTAACCACCCAAAATGGTCCTGTCCATTTGGACCTGAGTTTCCCCGGAAAGAGTTTTAGGCGGCTGTCAAACAGCCAGACTTGCTGGTTAGGCTCAAAGGTTTTTCTATGAATGAGTCGGTCATGGACGGCTTTCATTTTCTCCTTATACAGTCGACTATTGTCAAAGGCGTCCCAACGAATTTCTTCAAGCTCAGATAATTGGAGCATCCTCTGCACACCAGCTAACTGGGAATCCATGTTACATTGCTTGATAGCCCAGTAAACCTAGTGTTCTAATTCGACAGGAAGCTGGTAGGCTTTACCAAAGACCAGGAAATAAGGCGACATGCCTATTGGGCTCTTGAAAGCGGTCCTGTATGCCCACAGGGCATCATCAAGTCGAGTGGACCAGTCTTTCCTGTCAGATCTCACAGTCTTCTGTAGAATGTTCTTGATTTGTCTATTTGAGACCTTGGTCTGCCCGTTTGTTTGCGGATGATACGGGGTAGCAATGAGGTGGTTCACCCCATATTTTCTAAGTAGGGCATGGAATTGGGAATGGATAAAATGACTTCCACCATCACTGATCATGGCCTTGGGTATTCAAAATTGGGAAAAGATGTTCTTCTTAACAAAGTCCATGACAGTCTTGTGATCTCATCGGCGGGTGGCAACGGCTTCAATCCATTTGGAAACATAGTCTACCGAGACTAGGATGTACTCGAAGCTATTGGATGGTGGAAAGGGGCCCATAAAATCGATACCCCAAACGTCGAAGATTTCGACAATCAAAATGGGCTGAAGGGGCATCATATCTTTCTTGGTTATGGTCCCCAGTGTTTGGCAGCGTGTGCAAGTCTTGGCAAAGTTGTGTGCATCCTTACATAGGGACGGCCAGTAAAATCCAGACTGTAAAACTTTTGCAGCTATTTTCTTTCCAGAGAAGTGGCCACCACAAGCCTGGTCATGATAGAAGGAAAGCACACTCTGAACTTCATCTTCGGGGATACACCTCCTGATGATCTGGTCAGCACAGAGGCAAAACAGCATGGGATCATCCCAGAAATAGTGCTTGGTCTCAGCCAAGAACCTATCCCGTTGCTGTCTGGACCAGTTGTGCAGGGTTTGTCCTACAACCAGATAGTTGACGTAGTCAGCATACCATGGTATTTTCTTGTCTTGCACAGCCAGGATGTGTTCATCAGGGAAGTCGTCAGATAGAGGTAGGGAGGGTCTAACGTGGTCTGGATGAAGTCTAGACAAGTGGTCAGCCACCACATTCTTCGATTCGGCCTTGTCTCAGATTTCTAGGTTAAATTCCTGCAAAAGTAGTATCCATCTGATGAGCTTGGGCTTTGCATCCTTCTTGGCCAACAGGTGCCGGATGGCTAAATGGTCAGTGTAAATAGTCACGTGGGATCCTAGCAAGTACGATCGAAACTTTTCAAGTCCAAAGACTACAGCGAGCAACTCTTTCTCTGTGACTGTATAATTTTGTTGGGCCTCGTCCAACGTTTTGCTCGCGTAGTAGATCACCATGGGCTTTTTGTCTTGCCTTTGTCCCAGGACAGCGCCTATGGCGAAATCCGATGCATTACACATAATCTCAAAGTCTTGGGACCAGTCTGGGGGTTGAAGTACAGGTGCGGTGGAGACTAAGTCCCGGAGGGTGTGATAAGCCTGGATGTAATAAGAAGACATGTGGAATAAGGCGTCATTGGCTAGAAGGTCGGTCAAGGGTTTAGAAAGCTTGGAAAAGTCTTTAATGAACCTTCGGTAGAAGCCAACATGTCCTAGGAATGAGTGAATTTGTCAGACCGAGCTAGGTGGAGGAAGTTTGGAAATTAAATCAACCTTAGCCCGATCTACCTCGATGCCCCTATGCGATACAATGTGACCGAGGACAATTCCTTCTTGAACCATAAAATGGCTCTTTTCCCAACTTAACACCAGATTAACCTCGATACATCATTTCAGGATTTTCTCCAAGTTGCTCAGACAATGGTCGAATGAATTCCTGAATACAGAGAAATCATCCATAAAGACCACTAAGTATTCACCCACCATTTCCGAAAAAATGGCTAGCATGCAACGCTGGAGGGCCGCAGGTGAGTTGCAAAACCCGAATGGCATTCGACGGAATGCAAACATGCCATACGGGCAAGTGAATATGGTCTCTTCTTGATCCTCCGGAGCAATTGCGACTTGGTTATATCCTGAATATCCATCCAGGAAGCAAAAATACTTCTGCCCTGCCAATCTTTCAAGGATTTAGTCAATGAATGGCAAGGGGAAATGATCCTTCTTAGTGGCTTCATTGAGCTTCCTATAATCAATACACACTCGCCATGCGGTGGTGGTACGGGTGGGGATGGATTTGCCATGATCATTGGTGACAACGGTGAGCCCAGCTTTCTTGGGAACCACTTGAGTGGGGCTCACCCAGGGGCTATCGGAGATAGGACAGATGATGTCGACGTCAAGCCACTTGATAATTTCTTTCTTAACGACCTCCCGCATGTTTGGGTTTAAACGTCTCTGCATCTGGCGGGAAGGTCGTGCCCCGTCTTCCAAGTAAATCGTATGGGTGCAATAGGTGGGGCTAATCCTCTTAAGTTAGAAATGGTCCAACCAATGGTGGCCCGATGTTCTGAAAGGGTCGCAGTCAACCTGAGTTCTTGATCCTTGGTTAGATGAGAATTAATAATCACTGGGAAGGTCTGGTCAGGTCCCAAGAAGACATACTTGAAATTCTCGGGCAATGGTTTCAATTCAGGTGAGGGTGGAACCACAGTTGATGGAAAGGGAACGGGCGGGAGTTGATCAACATCAATCTCCTCAAGTGGTGTTGTGTGATGGTACTCAGCTTTACAGAGGTCCACGGGTAGTGATGGTGACGGGTCAGAACAGTCATTACGGGTTTGGTGGTCTGATACAGAACTGAGGGTGAGGTATTCCTCGATCAGAGTTTCCACGGGATCATGTTCCTCAACGCCATTGCAATCAAAAGACTTTATCACCTGGAAGATATCCAATTGCATTTTCCTATCTTCGAAGGCAATTTCCATACATCCCGTGTCACAATCAATGTTTGCCTTAACCATAACTAAGAAAGGTCTGCCTAAGATTATGGGTGCATTCTGTAATTTTTCTGGGACTTCCATGTCGAGCACCAAAAAATCGACCGAGAAATAGAAGTCCTTGACCCGTACAATCACATCCTCGACAACCCCCTTCGGGGTTTTCACTGATCTATCAGCTAGCTGGATGGTGACAGGGGTTGGTGTCAACTCTCCAAAACCAAATTGGTGGTACAGGGTTGTTGGAATCAGATTGATAGAAGCACCTAAGTCCAGGAGCGCTCTATCAAATGTCATGTCCCCGAAATTACAGGAAATCAGGGGCGCTCCTGGGTCAATTCGCTTGAGTGGAAGGTTGCTTGATATTATGGAACTTGCTTGTTCAAAGAGCACAACCTTCCTAGGTTCTTGAGGTCTCGGCTTACGCTTGGGTGTACAGGCATCCTTTAAAAACTTGGCGTAAGTAGGGATGTGTTTGATGGCTTCAAGCAGCGGAATATTAATCTATACTTGCTTAAATATTTCCAACAGCTCCTCAGTTTCCACAACATTCTTCTTTTTCTTGATTGTTTCCAAGGCCTCAGGGTAGGGTGTCTGAATGTGGATCGGGTCTATTTCTGGGTCCTTGGTTGGTGCCTCTTCTGAGTCGGGTATTTCAGCAGGTGAAGTCTCGGGGAGAGTCGGCCATTTGGGATCCTGGGTTTTGGTGCCGCTTCTTAAGGTCACCGCATTTGCAGAGGCATTGGGGCCATGGGTTGATCCTTGAGAAGATGAGGACGAAGAAGCACCCAACCCAGGGGGTGTTTGCAGGGCTGGCTAGACCATGTGAGCCTGCCTGGGGTTGCCTTGGAACCCTTGCAAATTGGGGCCTCTGTTAATTATGTTTCGCGGGTTCGGTTGTGGCTGGGAAAGTAGAGATCCTTGTTGTTTACAGTCCAAGAGTTGGCTTAACTGTCCCCTTACCAAGGCCATTTCCTCCTGATGTTTCTGGTTCATGTCAGCCATCATCTTTATTAAGGTGTCCATTTGGTTTTGTGGGGGAGGAGCTGCCCTATTTTGATTGTATTAGGGTCTAACTGGTGGTCCTTGCTGATAGGGGGCAAGTGTGGCTGCTGGTTTGGCCTAGGCTGGTTTTGGAATTACGGTGGTTTCTGGTTTGTCCAACCAAAGTTGGGGTGGTTACGCTAGCCAGTGTTATAAGTGTTGGAGAAAGGGTCAGGTTTTGCATAACCTTGGACAGCTTGCACATCTTCTAGGATAGCCGATGTTGATGAAGAGGGAAGGGAGTAATCAAGGGTTGAGGGAGCAAAGGTCCCTCCCTGGAACGTGGTTAGGCGTTGCTCCAGGTTTAGTTGGGTAAAGGGCAAGACCAGGTCAACATTATGCGCTCCCTTTGCTAGGGAGAAAGTCTATAAGGGGTTCCTGGTCTGGTTCAGTAGCTCATCAATCTTTTTGTCCACCAATTCCACTCAATCCAGTTTCTTGGCAATGATGTCCATGTCAACCATTCCAGAATTTGCTTGTACCTCATAAATCCCACCACGGGGTTGACTGAACCTGTTGAACTGGGTCATGGAGGCATTGCTGAGCGAATTCTCTCTCAGACTCAAAGAGCTCAAACGCACTCTCCTCGTCTTTATTTAGGAAGTTCCCCCCGCATGAGGCATCGACGAAGTTTCATAGGTTGCTGTCCAGACCATGGTAGAAAATCTGGGCCAATTGCCACCTTGGTACTTCGTGGTGTGGGCATTTCCTCAAGAGTTCATTAAATCTTTCCCACGCCTCATGAAATTGTTCCCCACCCTGGAGTGTAAAGGTAGTAATAGCTCTTCTGAGGGCATTGGTCTTTCCTATAGGGAAGAATTTCTTTAAAAATGCATGGGTCATTTCTTCCCAGGTGGTGATGGGTCTACCTAGGGTTCTAAGCCAATGAGAAGCCTTGTCTCTTAATGAGAAGGGAAACATCTTGATTAGAACAATGTCAAGGCTAATGTTCCTAGGTTTCACAGTTCGTGCTATGCGATCGAGATCTTCTAGGTGCTGAAAGGGGTCCTCATTTGAGCTTCCATGAAAGTGGCTCTGGATCAGACTTAAGACATTTGGTTTCAGCTCAAAATCATCTCCCCCTTCGGGGATCCTAAGGTGTGGCTCGACTCTAATAGCGGAGGGATTATAGAAATCGCGGAGGGGCCTCAGTTGATCCTGAAATGGTGGTGCATCAAGTGGTGGTTGCCCTTGTACGCCTTGGAAAGGTGGTTGTGGTTGTTCTTGTGGGTTCTGTAATCGTTGTATGGCTTGCATGATGGTGTGGATTTGTTGTTGCTAAAGCCGGTGGTTTGCATTAATTTGGGCTTGGATGATGGTCATTGCGTCTGGTGGGGGTTGATCCTCAGCCTCATCTACCCTAGGTTTTGCCATGTTCCTAACAGAATCACGTCGCCTAGATTCCTGCCCCAAAACACAAAACTTGGGATGCAGTGAGCGTCTCCCGTGCATACACTAGAGAAGAACAGGAGGGGATGCGGAGGGTGACAGATGCGAGAAATGTGTTTCAATCAAGCACACAAGCCTAGTCCTTATGGTGTATTCCTTAGGAGACCTAGAAATCTCACAAAGGGTGATTAAGTCCGTAAGCACTGGACTCCCCTTCCCAAGGCTAATTTGGCCAGGTTGATTACGAGGGGATTGTAGGGAAGGTTCTTCCTTTGGCTTGCGCCTCCGATTCCGTAGACCCCACAACTGCGGTCGTTTGACACTGGCCCGCAGCCTAGTCACCAGATTCTACCAAGGGAATGAAAGACAAGTGCCTAGCGAACAAAACCTCACCTTTCGAGACTTAACTCGATCCTGCCTAGGTCACGTCTACTTAGTTTTAAAGGGCTAGGATAGTGCTTGTGCTAGGGTTATGTGATGAGGTGTTAATTGGTGTGGTGCCTCTTAATTTTCCACTTTCAAGGTGTGTGCTTCTATCAAAACATGGCTTTCAAGCAAGGATTTTTAAGATGTGGTGTCTTTTAGTGTTTCATCCTTACTTTAGTGCTTTTTATGGTTGACGTGTCTTAATGTTTTCAAACAAGTTTCAGTGGGCACGTCAAGTTCTGCACATAATTCGGTGAAAGTAGATTTCCTTTTATTCTGTAGAGGCTATAAAACCCTAATGTACTCATCCTAATGATCATGCAGTTTCTATTAGCTGAATTGGTTTTAGGGTTGAGTGGTGCGGCTTAGGTCAACTCACGGTGGCTTCACAAACACCACTCAAAAAAGAAAAGAACACTCCAAGAATTATTCAGAATGTTAGAATGTACATTTTTTGTGGGGTGATGTGTTAAGGATGTGGGTCAAGCAATCATACATCACGCCAATTTTTTTCAATTTTTACAATTTTTTTTTAGTTTTTTTTTCATGCAAGCAAACAATCATGAGTGAAGAATTACTCACCATCGGTCCTTGTTGCGCCTACTCCCTTATTACCGTCGTGAGATATGTCGCTTTGTCGTCCAAGGGTCGAATTCCTGCAACAAACAAGTAAGAAGGAAACAAGGCATTAGACGATGTGAGAATGGATGTGGAATGGAGGTGACAAAACAAATTCGTTGCCTCCCCGGCAACGGTGCCAAAAACTGACATGCGCTTGTGCGTGTGTGTTAAGAAGTGTCGTTATAGTCACACTTGCAACGCCGATTTTAAAATAAATAAATGGAGGTGAGTCCGAGTGTCGGTCTCAGGGAGGCGTGAAAATCGGATTTTGCTTATCACTTGTTGTCACGGAAAGCATGGAGTTTTGCTTGCGAAAGGTACAGTTTGAAAAGCGAGAGAGAGATAGAGAGAGATTAGGGTTAGAGTTGTTTTGTGCTTGATCATGCAACTTAAACAGAAATTAAAGTAAACAACTGATCAGAAAGTAACTTCATTAATCATGCACTTTTAGTTCATAGTTTACAACATTAAATACATGCTCAGACAAAAGTAATGGAAAGCTTAAAAGAGAGGAAGAGAGAGAGAGAGGAGGGAGAGCGACAAAGCAACCACGGCGGTGGAGGCTCTGTTGGCGGCTCGTCGTCTCCGGCGATTACAAGAGGGCCTAAAGCTAGCTAAGAGCGGGGGAGAGTAGTTGCAAGGGAAGTGAATGCCTTGAATGAGTGGTTGGAGGGGGTTTAAATAGGGTTAAGGGCTTTCTAAAAGAAGAAGGGGCTTTAGCAATGTCCGAGACGTCGCTAAAACCATTCCAAAAGCATTGATGAAGCCCTCAAGCCTGCCGGTCAATCGCCCACTCCGTTCTCCTTCGTGCTCGATCCGCGGCGGATGGCTGAGATCTCCCCTTGGATGCGCTCGGATTGTGCCTTGGGCACGTGTGTGCGCAGGCGTCATCGCCCGGCATGCACACACATGTGAGCGCTTGCAATCTGTGGGCGTGCTGCGTGGCGCGATCTTGGCTGCCCGCTGCTGATTGGGCGGCCCAATTTCGTCGCGTGCTTCCTTCGTCTTCAAATTCATGCACCGTGCGGCTCGAACCCGCGTCGCGTGCATCGAGCGTGCGCGCTAACCGTTGCGCCATGCCTGCACTTTGTCGCATTGGCTACGCGGTTCTCGGCCGTCCGATCGAAGATCGACGGCCGAGATTTGATCTCAGCTGATGGATGAAGAGGCGTGCGGTGGAGGGGGGTGACGTGGCGCAATGAGGGCCGTTGATCACCAGATCAACGGTTATAACTTCTTGGGCCCATTGTAGGAGCTCTGGATGTCGGATTTGGCCGATCTTGAGTCCGTTGGACTTCGTTCGTTGTTCTGAATCCATCCGCGCGGTCCGATTGCTCATCTGAGGCCTTCTTTGACAAGTACTTACACAAATGGCCATTAATATAGTTTTATAAGCAATCTTGGTACATGATGCATGCAATGCTCCCATTTTACTTATGTTGTGCCTTTTATTCTTAAGATGGGCCCTATTTAACAGAATTATCACCCCCTTGTGTAGTGTTATCACAGTACACGCATCAAGTCCTCTTGATAAATTGATGCGAATGATGACGGAAATGTCAAAGCACCATGAAGAGAACATGCCCTCTCTTCAGCACCAATTGGCGTAGCAGAATGCTGAGATCAGTCATCTACGCACTCTTCCAGCCCAACCTGTTCCCAACCCGCAAAATTTCGTACCCCGTGGTCCTCAACCATAGGTACGACCTTCTCAAGGGCATGTTCATCAGATTCTGCAAGCTCTAAGCATTCCACCAGGATTTCAGGCTAATCCCGCTGTAGCACCTCACTCTTATGTCCCTATTGCAAACCCTCCTCCGCCTTATGATCCCACTGGACCCGCATCGTCCAATGCGATCACTATGAGGAGCAGTAAGCAAACCGTCGATCCACCTCGACCTGATCCTGGCCCATCTTCTTCATCGTCCTCTCATTAGGGATGCGCACCGCATTCGCGAGAGGATGATACACCCAAATTGGTGCCAGAATCAGTCCCATTCCCTGAGGCTCTATTGAGGGAGCCAAAAGGAAAAAAGAAAGATACGCAGGCCTTTGATAACCTGCGTAATTTGTTTAGGGATGTTGAAATCAAGGTACCCCTGCTCGAGGCTATCGACCACATACCTACTGTCGCCTGATTTTTCAAAGACTACACAACACCCAGGCGACAATCAATGAAAACTAAGAATCTAGTGGTTCTCTCACCTCATGCAAGTTGTGCTATACTGTCAAATCGACCACCGAAGCAGAAAGATCCGGGCACACCGCTTATTTCCTGTAGCATCCAAGGCTGCAATTTTCACCATGCCCTGCTTGATCTAGGATCTTCCATCACTCTTATACCAACCATCATGCTCGAAAAATTTTCCTTCGGAAATCTGAAACCCACCCCTGTCACATTACAGTTGGCAGATCGTTCTGTCAAACTTCCGAAGGGTGTGGTGGAAGATGTGGTGGTCAGGGTCAACAGTCTCTGTTTTCCTGTTGACTTTCTTGTTTTAGATATGGAAGTTCCTAGCTCACTTTCTGATTGTCCGATCATCCTTGGTTGACCTTTCTTTGCCACAGCCCGCGCCCATATCGACTGCGAGTCGGGCTGTATTGAGATTGCCATTGGATCTGAAAAGCTCAAGCTTAACATCTTCAAGGCAGCCAAGAACTTTGATTGCGATTGTATCAAGGATGACACGTCTGACGAGGACATGGCCGTCAGTGCGTGTATTGGACTAATTGGGACTTATTCTGACTGCTGTGGATTACCTGTAAACACTGATGATTGCCTGACCGACACATATTGTGACATTCCCCCATCCCTCCTTATTCCCGTACCTTTTCCTGACCAGACCATACCTCGTGGTCTGAGTCATATCCGGGCTACTCACCACTGGTCCACACTCTTGTAGACCGGATTGCCCTTTCTCTCCCGCCAAATTAGGTGGATTTGCAACTCCACACTGGGACCTTGAGCCCATATGCTACCCACTGGGGCTATTTTTTTTTGGATCCATCTATCTAAGAAGCCCCTCTTCTTGGCCAATCTGAGGGCCAACTTCTTCCTCCTGACTTGTTTTCGGATCCGCCTAGGACACTCTCGTCCCAGGAAATGCCAGATCTTTCTCCATCCACTCCTGAGCTGAAAGAGCTGCCTAGTACACTTAAGTATGTTTTCCTGGGACCAAATGAAATGCTCCCTGTAATCATCAGTTCAAAATTGACCAGGGAACAAGAGTGCAAACTAACGAAGGTCCTTATGGAACACAAGGCAGCCATTGGATGGTCTTTATCAGACTTATCTGGCATTAGCCCCTCCTACTGCACTCACCGTATATATACGGAGGAGGAGGCTCGACCTTCCCGCGAGATGCAGCGATGTCTCAACCCTAACATACGGGAGGTCGTTAAGAAGGAAATTATTAAGTGGCTGGATGCGGGTATAATCTACCCGATTAGCGATAGCCCCTGGGTGAGTCTGATTCACGTCGTGCCCAAAAAGGCGGGACTCACCATCCGTGTCAATGACAGGGGCGAATCCATCCCTACACGCACTCCTACATCCTGGAGAGTGTGTGTAGATTATAGGAAACTCAATGCTGCAACTAAGAAAGATCACTTTCCACTACCTTTCATTGACCAAATCCTGGAGCGGTTAGTGGGAAATAAATTTTTCTGTTTCCTAGATGGATTCTCAGGATTTAACCAGGTGGCAATTGACCCCCGGGACCAAGAGAAAATCACTTTTACTTGCCCCTTCGGTACCTTTGCATTTAGAGGGATGCCATTCGAACTTTGTAACACGCCAGCAACTTTCCAGAGATGTATGCTGGCAATATTTCATGACATGGTGAGTGACTTTCTCAAGGTCTTCATGGATGACTTTTCGGTCTTTGGATCATCTTTTAATGACTGTCTTGCCAACCTGACCCGTATCCTTAAGAGATGTCTTGATGTAAACCTCGTGCTTTCCTAGGAAAAAAGTCATTTTATGGTACACGAGGGAATTGTTCTCGGGCATATCATCTCCAATAGGGGTATCGAGGTTGATAGAGCTAAGCTTGATGTAATTACTGATTTACCTGTGCCTGGCTCTGTCAAACAAATCCTCTCCTTCCTGGGACACGTCGGTTTCTATAGAAGATTCATCAAAGATTTCTTCAAGATTTCTCGACCTTTAACTCATCTCCTATCGACCGACGTACCCTTCGATATGGGCCCCGATTGTATATGAGCATTCACGCAGCTGTGTAATGCTGTCACCAAGGCCCCTGTTCTCCAGCTACCTGATTGGTCCCTCGACTTTGAACTCATGTGTGACGCTTCCGACCTTGCAGTCGGAGCCATCCTGGGACAAAGACGTGATAGACACCCCTTCGTGGTGTACTACGCCAGTAAGACGTCAGACGAGGCCCAGCGTAATTACACTACCACTGAGAAAGAACTATTGGCAGTCGTCTTTGGGCTGGAGAAATTTTGCTTTTACCTTCTGGGCTCACATGTTATTGTTTTCACTGATCACGCGGCCATTTGCCATCTCATGCATAAGAAGGATGCCAAGCCTAGACTGATTCGTTGGATCCTTCTGCTCCAAGAATTTGACATTTAGATCCGCGATAAGGCGGGAGCCCAAAATGTTATGGCTGATCATCTTTCTAGACTGGACCCTGACCATATTGGACTTACTCTGCTGATTAATGAGATTTTTCCTGATGAGCACCTATTGGCAATTAATGTGGCAGGTGGACCTTAGTATGCCGACATTGCCAATTACCTTGCTTCGGATCCCTTCCTCGTCGCTAGCCTAAAAACCAGCGCGAGCGTCTCATGGCAAAAGCAAAGTATTATTTCTGGGATAATCCACTTCTTTTTCGAATAGGTGCTGATCAAATCATCCATCGCTGTATTCCTGACAGCGAATTCCCCAGTGTGCTATCCTTCTGCCATGATCAGGCCTGCGGAGGCCATTTCTCTGGGAGGAAAACTGCAGCCAAGGTGTTGCAGTGTGGTTTCTTTTGGCCCTCCCTTCACCAGGATGCACACAATTATGCCAAACATTGCACTAGGTGCCAGTCGTTAGGGTCAATGTTACGTCGTGACATGATGCCCTTGCAACCCATCCTAGCTGCGGAAATCTTCGACATTTGGGGAATTGATTTCATGGGTCCCTTTCCTCCTTCCAACGGCTTCGAATTTATCCTCGTGGCTATTGATTATGTTTCGAAATGGATCGAGGCTATTCCCACACGCCGTGCTGACCATGTTATATCCACTCAATTTGTCAAAGACCACATTTTTACGTGCTTTGGGATCCCTCTAGCCATTATCTCGGATGGAGGAAGCCACTTTACCCATGCTTCTTTTAGAGCACTTCTGAGGAAAGTACGGAGTCCACCATTGTATCGCATCTCCGTATCATCCTCAGACGAACGACCAGGCAGAGGTGTTGAACCGTCAAATCAAGCAAATTCTCCAGAAAATGGTTCGGCCTGACCGTAAGGATTGGTCCGACAAGCTGATTGATGCACTTTGGGCGTATCAGACCGCCTTCAAGGCTCCCCTCGGTATGTCTCCTTATAGAATCATTTACAGGAAGCCTTGCCATTTGCCCATGGAGTTGGAGCACCGCGCTTATTGGGCGGTTCGCCAATGTAACCTTGACCCAGACCTGTGTGGTCGAGAAAGGAAACTCCAACTCCAGGAGCTGGAAGAGCTCCGTCGTGAAGCCTATGATTCTGCCTTAACTTTCAAACAACGCACTAAGGCTTTTCACGACAGCTGTATTTGGTGGAAGGAATTTGAGCCATCTCAGCAAGTTTGGCTCTACAATGCCCGGCTCAAATTCTTTCCTGGGAAATTGAAGTCCAAATGGACTGGTCCTTTTCTGGTCTCAAGACCATTTCCCAACGGGGCCGTTGAGATTAAAGATCCCAAATCAGGCATAAATTTACTGTCAATGGGCAGCGTTTGAAACCCTATCTTACTCATGAACCTGCCCCCATTGGAGAAACTATGGCCCTGCTGGAGGGTAACTAATTTTGTGCCTCATTCTGAGTCCAGCTGGGGACGTTAAATTCAGCGCTCGTTGGGAGGCACCCCAACAACACTCCGCCTCTGTCACGCTCACTTCACTTTTCACTTCACCACCCACCATCCACCCACCCTACCACCTTGCTATATACTCTGCACCTCAGCTATCATTACCCGATCTTTCATCCTTCCTCTACCCTACCCTGCATGCATATGAGGACATAGCATCGTTTGGCATGGGGGGGTGGATAGGCATCCATAGGATCTGGGTATTTTATGGTATCATGCAATTTCCTTCTATCTATATAAAAAAAAAATGGTGTTTAGTAATGATCTAAAGGCTGAAACAAAAATACAATAAGTGTTTATGGATATTCAACCACTGTTTTGAAGACTTTCTAGGCCACAGAAGCTTGATTCGCTCAGGCTCGGGTTAATTCACTTGAGCATTGACAAGATAGATCGGAATCTCTCCTAACTAAGGACGCATTCTTGTACCTGAGACACCAGTACAGGATTCGTTGATTCGCTTCAACTCGAGAGCTTAAGAAATCTTGGTTCACACTACACATATCAAGAAAGACCAGGTGAACATAAGATCCAACCCTAATGTTCATTAGGGAAGGTGGAGTCCTTACCTGTGCGTGCAGGTAGACTTTTTATCCCAGGCTTTAGTCTTGTGTTTAGGAGAGACTCTTTCCACCAAAAAGGAACTCTCCCACCAAAAGAAAAGTGTGCTCCTCTAAATAATGTTGTAAGAGATATACTGACACGTGTTTCAAAAAAAAAAAAAAGATCCAAAATAAGTCAGTATATCTCACAAATGTCTGTAAAGTCTTCACCCTACAAAAGTTCTTCAGGGCAAGTTACAAATACCCTATTTTCTTTGAGCCACAAATGTTATAAAATGGGAGTTGAGTTTTCCGTCATCTTTTTAAGAGTCAATCCAAAGACACGAGCTGAAACTGGGACCGACCTACACTTAAAAATAGGTGAAACTCTGGGCTTGAATCTTAATGTTCATCTGGTCAGTCTTGATCCTTCACTAAGCACAAGCCATAATCTCTTGAGCTCCCGAGTACGGCAAAAACCTCCTGGATCTTGGAAATCGTACTTGAGGTTTAAATATCAAGAGTTCTGGATAGTCGAGAGACGGTCTATGTCATGTGAGACTTAAAGTACTGGTAGTCTTCTCTACAATTGGTTCTCACAATATCCAACAAATAAACACACCTATGTCGCCTCAGAAGAAAATCTTCAGCTTAAGATCATTCCTAAATACAATACAAAAATGTTTTGCTAGGGACTAGCAAAAGATAGGCATGGGGGTATGATTGCACAACAAAAGTGCACCAACAATTGTGTCATCTTGTGCTATTTCCAAGCATTACCAGTGTATATTAGGTAGCCATAGTCGCATTTGTGAAAATAAACGCCTGCATGCATTTATTTTAGAGGGGAGGAGAGTGAATAAAATGGCCTTGAAATTAACGTTTTCCTCAAGTGCTACCTCGCAAATTCACCATCTTTATTTTTATTTTTATTTGACTTTGAATTTCTTCTCCGCGGCTGCAAAGCATGGCTTGATCTTCTTCATGCCATGCTCTGCACAGCCACTCCCTACCAGCCATGCGCAGCCATGCACAGCCCAGGGCATGGCTGTGCTTGCCTCCTTCATCTTTAAAAAGGCATGGCTATCTTCTTTGCAGGGGAGTCTGGTCCAACAGAGAAAAAACACACACACACAGCACCCTTCCAGGCCGTCTCCTCCCCTCTCCCCTCCATACGCAGCCTTTCTTCTTCTTGAAGAGCCACGCTGCGGGCAGGAGTAACTCACAGTGGTACACAACCACCACTGTGAGTCCCACCACTACCTAGCTCATCAAAGAGCCAGTGGGCGTGGTGGTTCACTTCTCTATTTCGTCGTTCCAAGCCATTTCCACCATTACCGCAGGACTCAAGGTCTAAAGCTCGCAGCAGCAGCAGTAGAAAGGCGGCAGCCAACAGCAGCGCAGGCCACCACGCACCTTAGGCGCCTGTTCCGCGTGCTCTGTGCGTGCCAGCAGGCCGCCCTCGCCCCTCTCCGCATGCCCTGTCACAAAGCTCCGCCCGTGGCCTAGCCGGTTTCGCGCATGCCAGCCGATCAACTTTTTGCCCCTGCACTGTAGCCACGATCTCACGCTGCTACAGTGCGGTGACCGGAAAGTTTTACCTTTCTAGTCACCATGCACTCTCTCTCCGCGCTGCAACCTGCGCTAGCCCACCCCCGCATCTCTCCCCGCGCCTGCTCTTGCGTCTGCACCCGCCCGCTTCAGTGCATAGCACCTTTGCTCGCAACTGCCTTGCCGCGCTGCGGTCTCTCCCTTGCGCTCACTCCCTCCTGCATGCGTGCGCCTCTTCGCGCGCCTACGCGCGCCATCAGACATCGGCCGCTGGGCCCAGACGACTTAACTCACCGCTTCTTCATGCCAGCAGACGCTCTCTCTCTCTCTCTCACTCTCTCTCACTCCCTCCTGTAGACACATACACACACACACACACTCTCGTACACACACCCACTCACTTATACACCACTATATAATTATATATATACATATACATATATATATTTATATATGTATATTTATATACAAATATATATATATATATATATACATATATTAGTACCTACATAATTGAGTATAAGTATATATACATACACACACACACACACACACACACACACATATATATATATCTATCTACATATATCTATATACATAGATACTTATACTAATATATATATATACACATATATATAACTACATGTATTACTATATATATACATATACATACATACATACATACATATATATATATACATATCTATATCTATATATATAGTTATATATACATACATATATATACAATTATAAATATATATATATATATACATATACATACATCTATCTATACATATATTTACATATCTATATATATACATATATATATATATAACTACATATACACCTATATAATTATAACCATATATATATACATATAGATATATATTTACATATATACATATATATATATTTTCATATCACCTACCACATGTTGTATCGCAGGAATATCTGCACCAGTTGCTGATATTCCCCGATACACGCGTACAGGAAACGTCTTCGCACACATCTTCCACCCATCCATCCTACACTCCTCACGGTACTTCATCCTGTTGGTTGCGTCTTCCTAGACAACGATCGACTCGACACCGTGCTACACGCCATTTCCACCTCCACCCCCACCCCTATATACATATATAATATATACATATATATATATACTATATTTACCTTATTTCTATTTCTCTTTCCTACCATTAAAAAGATAAAAAAATATACAAAAGAGAAAAGATAATCCTTGACTTGCAGGTACTCAGTCTTGCGAATAGCAAGACCAGTTTTGGAACCCTAATTTGGCTCAAAGCCAAGAACCTGATTTTGAAGGTGTACCACAAGGACAAAAATTATCAGAAAAAAATCTTAAATAGAAAAACACCAAAAACATAATAAACGAACGGAAGAGATTCGTTGTAGGAAAGGCGTAGAAACTTCTTCACCTCTAATCCCACTTGAGTTCGACCCTGGGCCTAAAAGTGACCAAGATAAAATCAAGTAGGCCAGGTTAAAAAAAAATTTGTAAAAAGATGGTTAGGCTCGATTTAGGTTAACTACTATATGCATTTCAACAATTAAATCACCATATTAACACAACCTATACGGGTCTCGACCAATAACCCAGTTAGCCCATTCACCCAGCACCTCAGCACCCCTCGGGTTTCAATCACAGTCAGGCTTCTTGTCCTCCTAGAAACAACCATATTGCAAATGAAGTTACTTTGAGGAATGGGAAAACCACTCAAGATCCCCTGCCTGCTAAAGAAACCTACTTCAATGAAAAATAAATTAGCTCTTCTCCCTCTTCCTCTAACCATGTTCAGGAATCTGAAAATGCAAAACAGGAAAACCCAATACCTCTCCCACAAGCCCTTCACTCTTCACACACCAAGAAAAAGAAATTCGAGACCACTGATAAGGAATTAATGGATCTTTTTGCGAAAGTAGAAATTAATATCTCTCTCCTAGATGCCATAAAATGTCCCTGCCTACGCTAAATTTTTGAAAGATTTGTGCACTCCCAAAAGGTAGCCTTGAAACCTAGGAAAGGTGATCCTTCTAGATATAGTTAGCTCAGTTGTATAGAGAAAATTGCCTCTTAAGATGAAAGATCCAGGCGCCCCCTTGATTCAAGTGGTCATTAATGACACTTCTCTTTATCACACCTTCTTGGATCTCGGTGCCTCAATTAATCTTATCCCCATGGTGGTTTTTGAGGAATTTTAGATCAGTGAATTAAATCCTGTTGAGGTTACTCTTCAATTAGCAGACTGTTGACGTGAAACTCGATCGTGTTTTAACCGTTAGTTACATCGTAGTATAGGTGATCAAGCGTCGTCAACAAATAAAAGTTTTATTACTCGAAAACCTAAGTATCCGAGGTTGAACACAGGGAGAAATTGGAATTTACCACTAATCTCAAGAATGTAATTGAACACTTTAATTACTCAAAACTTTAATTCAAATGTAAATGCATGAGTTTGAAAAATAATTGTGGCAAAAAGAAGAATTTGGACGTCTGATCATGGGATCGGACGTCTTAAAAGATGTGTTTCCCTTCTCTTATTTTTCTTCTTCTGATTTTCCTCCTTTCTTCTTCTTTGAGCTTCTTCTTTCTTTTCTGCAGTGCTTCTTTTCTTCTTATTTTCTTCTGCCTTGCTTCTTTCTTCTCCTGCAGTATCTTTCTCCTTACGGGTCTTCTTCTTCTTCCTTGGCTTTGCTTCCTTTGCTTCAGTTCTATTTGCCTTCAGTTCCTCTTCTTCTTCTTCTTTAGTTCTTCTCTTTTTCCTTTGCCTCTTCCTTTTCTTCTCTTTTTCCTCTGCGAAGGCTTCCTTCCTTCTTCTTCTTCAGTTCTGTTTCCCTTGGCATTTCTTGCCTTTCTTCCTTGGTAGAGCCTCCTTCCTTCTCTCTTCCTCTGCTTGCAGCGGCTAAGTGTTGGCTTCTTCCTTCCTTCCCTGCACAAACCATAGCAAAGCAAAACCTAACCCTCTACCCACACCCGTGCATCTCTCTCTCTGTGTAAACCACCCTCAGGACGCTCTCCTAGAGCCTGTAAACGGGTCGGATCGCGCGCCCGTGTCTAGGCGCACCGACGTGAGGGTGGTGCGCGAGGAGTGCTCAGGACAAGGTCGGGTCGGGTCGCCAGATCTGCGTGGTGAACTCGCGGACGAGGCGCAGTGGTAAGGTGAGGGACCTCACCCCAAGTGCATTAGGAGGCAACGAGTTGATATGACAAAATCAATATAAGCCACGCCAGCCCTTTGTAACTTCACAATGTGGGACTAATGGTCGCTGCCTTCGCTCGCGCGCTCGCAAGAGACCATGCTTCAATTGCCACAGCTGCGGACTTTGCAACGCCTCTTGCTGGGTCAGCTACCTTCGCACGACTTTCCCAAATTCGCAGCACCTGGAATCTTGCGGTCCTGAGGCCTGGAGCAAGCGTGGAGCTTCTTCAAGTTGCCGTCAATGGCTGCTGGAGCTTGAGATCTATTAGACACAAAAAGAGCCTCGTGGCCTAATCAGATCATCGGGGGACCTAACTAAAGGGATGAAGGGGACGAGGAGGCGGATGGCAGTACCTACTGTCATTAGAGAAGAAGACGTCCAATGGAGGAAGACGGCGGCGATGATGGGGCTAGGGCAGCGTGCACGGGTGTTGCACGACGTGGAGGAGGATGAGGAAGACGGCTCTGCCACTGGTTTTGTGGCAGAGCGACGAGGAAGAGGAGGGGGGCTCGCTGGAGCTCATTGGACCCCTTGGTCGGAGAAGAAGGAGATGAATTTGAGGTGGAATCCCGGCCAAGTCGAGCTGAGGAGATGCAGCCGGAGTTAGGGTTTAATTTATAGGTGTTGGCCGTGCTTCTGGTGCGTGGAGGGCACGTCTTCTGCCACTGACATCTCGTCGAAGATGGAAGGTGGTTAGATACCCAAATCTCTCTTGCGTTCGCACGAGAGATTGGGTGCAAATCAGTGGTCATGATCAGGCTCAGATGGAAGGGGATTCCTCAGAGAATCTCCCTTCCAATTCTGGGAGGAGATCTCTGAGGGATCAGAGAGTATTCCCTCTCTAATCCTCGCCGGAGAAGGATTCTTCCCCAATAATGGTGGAAGGACCTGATTGTAAGATTGGTGAGGAAGTTAGGGGGTTCTATGTGATGGTTTTCAAAAGATAGGGACCAAAATGTAATTTGGTGTACTAAATTGCAAAGTAGGTCAAGATGACCTCCCCTTAGGTCCAAATTTTGGTACAAACCTAATTTGGACCTAAGGAATCCAATGGTGAAGTTTGATTTTAGGTTAGACCACATTTAACTGGACATTTTGCGTAAAAATCCAAATTAGGTCAATTAATGAGCTAGGACCCTAATCTAGGTCAAACTAGGTTCCAAAGGCCAAATTGAATGTTCTAAACCCTAGGGGATATTTTTCCATGAATTTTAAAGGGTTTAATTGATTTTTATCCTGACCGAAACCTTGTTGAATTAAGCGGGTCTGTTTTAGGGTTACCAAATGTCATTTAATTCCTGGATTGCACATGAACCCATTTATGATTGAATCAACCCACTTTTTATCTCATTTAGACCATTTAACCTATGCTCTATCTCTGAGAAATCCCGTTATGTACTGCAATGGTAAAATTGCAGTTTTAACCTTTATTTCATGTTTTCTTCTCCGAACACTTATTCCTCCAATTAAGCCCTCTTCTAAGTTATGTAGGAGCTTTTATTCTCTTTATTAGGTCAAAATGAGCTAGTAATGGATCATGATGAGTCTCTCATCATACCCCCATGCCAAGGTTTTAACTTCTGTTCTAGACCCTGTCTGTCATCGATTATGATAAGTGCTTCTTTTGTGATTAGGTCAGAATACCGACAATAGGCCTAGAGGTACTTAAGTACCAACCAAAATCCGGACCTAACCCGCTTTAGCCTCAGTCCTCTGTAAAGGTTTTTAAGGCCCACAAAAACTAACCTAGGGTTTGTTGGACTCCGTGGTTAAAGCACTTATGCTTGAGACATTTTTAGCCTAGGTTCAGTTTGCAGTGCATTTTTGTAAGAGAGAGACAAAAGATTTATTTGTTTGGAGAGCTTTTCTCTCTCTTTTCTTTTTATTTCTAGCTTCAGATTAGCTTCTCAACATGGTCTGTATCAGATTCCTCGTCCCCATCATCAATCTTCAAGGGTCCCTAGCTATCGAGATTTTGAGATAATCCCGCCCATGGCAACCCCCAGAACCTTGGCTTTCGAGATTTCGAGATAATCTCGCCCATGGTGTTCCGTGGCCGAATTCAGACCCTGGCGATCGACATTTCGTGATAATGCCACCCATGGTATCTGAACCAGCAGAGTGCTTACATGCCCCCAGTAGGATATTTAAATATCCTAAGAGACAAGCACCGAGGAGATGATATGTTGTTACCCATCTTCGAGGGGAATTTCCCGCCTCTCTGCGCCGGGAACTCGTCCAAATCAACTTGTGTTGATCGGCCGCTCCTAATCTAGGTGACTTTTCCAGAACGTTAAACGCTTTTGCATGATTTGGATATTTATGCGCACTGAACCAGACTGTGTGTGAATTTGGGGTGCTTAGGTTACCGAATCCTGCAAACCGAAGGTTAGTTAACGAGACCGAATACTTCCTAAGCCTTAGACCTAATACTTAAGCTTCGCATTTTCCCCAACCTCTTGAGGATTATCCAGATTTTAGCGGATACGTGAATTTTTAAGCTAAAGAATCTAGCCTAAGAGGCCTAAGACCAGTGTTCCCGCTAATCTCTTATTATGTCTCCTTAGCACTTTTCTTTTATTTCTTTTCTTTATTTGGTCTAGAACTTCAATTAATTCCTTAATCTTTTACTAATGACTATTTCTTTTTCATTTTCATTTTGTGCTCCTTTTTTCATTTTTGCTCTTTTTCTCCTCCTTATGATTATGTGGCTCACAAAATTTCCTCCCTCCCCATTTTTTTGTTCTTTTTCATAATTTTTCAATTTTTTTGTGTTTTTGACAAATGTGACTTTTTTTTGAGAATCCTTCTGATTTTTTCTTGGTTCTGTATGTATGCAATTTATCACCCCCCCATACCTAAGTTTTGCAATGTCCTCATTGTAAACGAAGGGTGTGAATTGAGGTCAGGGACTTAGAACAAGATACATCGGGTGGGTGAATGGGTTGAAAATGATTGATGCGGATGATTTCAAGCTCTGATACGTGTACCGGAGGTGGGATCAACTATCTAAGGCTGAACTCAAGGTGCAATGGACGTGGAGTACAGATGGATAATCAGATGGGTCTCTGTTTTTGGGATGACGGGTTGCCTCCCGTTAAGCACTAAATTTAATGCCTTCAGCCGAGCGGAAAATGGGGTGGAGAGGGAGTGGTCAAATCAGCGGAATTTTGTAAAACAAGCACCTTGATTAAGAGCCTGGTTGGTCCAACCAGGTGCTTGTTAAGATCAGTCGGCTGATGATGCAGCCCAAACCCAATAATTATGGTAGGTTGATAGATGTAGATCAACAGATGTGTAACCAACCATATGCAATGAAGTTCTGATGGATATGGAAGTGAAAACTTGGGTTTAGACTGAGTCGAATCAGCCTGGTCAGAGTAGGGTTCCGAAAAATAATCAATGTATGGTGTGGAAACCCTACAGGGGTGATCAAAGAATGATGGCTCCTGATTTTCGGTCTGATCAATACCCGATACCTGGTATAGATATGGAGTTGTATCATCTGCAAACGGCTCAGTGAGAGGTGAATCGGAATAGAAATTGAGTCCGGTTGCGGGTTGGGGTAGAGAACTGGTTTTAATTGATTCTGTATATGTGGAGCAGGTGGCTTCAAAGAGAATTGGCTTGTCATAATCAGGAAGCAGATTTTCTCCGATGTTATGGTCAGATTCGAAATCGTCGGAGAGTTTGCGAAAATCAAAATCTGAATGAGATTCAAGATCATGAGTTCCACCATAGAATAAATCATATGTTGTAGATTCAGTAGCCTGACTGGGGTCTAGCCTAAATGTTAATTCTGAGCTTAAAAAGGTGTCCCTATCTGGTAGAGGCTTAGGTTCTAAGCTAGTAGGGCAGACCCAATTGAAACCCCACTCGTCCAACTCCTTGATTTCTGTGTCGTAGATTGGCATGACTTTCGAAAAATCGATTAGTTCCTCTGAGGATGTTGGCGAGGGATATTCATCAAATAGAGGCTGAAAATCATATTCTTCATTAAAAGATTGATCTTCTTCATATGGGGCCTTGAAATCTTCACAATGGGTTTCAGATCTAGATTCTGGGCTTAGGGTGTGGGTTGAATCACTAGAATCTAGGTCTGAATAACCTTCGAGGGTCACCTTATCAAAATCAGGGATGAAATTTACACCCTTGAGAGGTTCAGTTTTACTCTCATACTTGCAGGAGTTTTGGGATTTTAAGCCTGGTGATTCATGGTCTAGAGTGGGCTCAACATGGTATTTTCCTGCATTTGGAGCTTCCCAACCTTCTTCAATATCAGGCCCATTGTACTCCATCTGGGTTGGGAATCCACAACCATTTTGTGCCTCAAACCCGAGATCAGATTGATCCTCGATGTTGTCCCAAGATGGTTCATCCTCTGTTTGTGGTATATATGGGTACTTCTAGTCAATAATTTATTTTACTAATCTCATTATCTCTTCCCATTTTTCAAGACTATCTTGGTGTTGCTTCCAAAGTCGAGGATTTGTCATACATTGAAGGTATTCAAGATTGTGTAGTTTTTCTATCTCAATGTATCCAGTAATGAGCAAGTCACAGGTTGATCCTTTTGTGGCTTCTGCTAATAATACTTGGGCACAACCTGAATGTTTCCTACTGGTGTTGAGGTTTCTTCTTTTTCATAGAATTTCATGGCATCCTCAATCATTTTATCTCTCATGGATCTCTGATATTCAGGTTTCTTGAATGGTAGTCCTAAGTGGTTTGGTTGCATATTTGAATCAAGTGGTGGAATCAAGATGTAGAATCAGAGTTTGAATCAAGATGTAGAATCAAGTTATGAAGCGATGAGATTTGAATAACGAGTCCCACTGAAAATGTATGTGCTTTAAAGAGAAAAGATGAGGGACTGGAGATGTTTTTTACCCAATCAAGACACCCAAAGACGGTTGGATGACTATGGAGGTTCGGGGCAGATGGTACCCCTGGATCAAAAGATCGTCCACCTGAGAATTACCTGGGCAGCCAGAGAGGGAGAGTCCTGCAAAGACCCCTACACGGTAGAGTGTCCCCACGGGTTACAGGGTTTCCCCCACCTGACCTCTCTTGTCACTGAGATTCCAGGTAGACCAGATTGGGGACCTTGACCTCTTAAGTCTACCACTTTTATTTCAAAGGTGCTTTAGTGTTCTCACTTGAACTTTAGATAGTTTGATGTTGTGACCTAATTTGGAGGTTGGTTGACCCAAGGGGTCAACTTCACCTGACCTATCCTATAGATGGCAGAATGATTCTAGGCTTGGGGCCTAGTGATCACCCTGATTTGACTCCCAGTTTATTAGGTCCAAGATTTTAAGATTCAAGTGATTTTAGAGCTCAATTTTTCTTAGGGTCTATCTTATTTAGATCTCTTCAATCAAGGGCTTGGGTAGCACACTGATGCAGGGGGTTTATTTCCTTTTATACAGGCATGTGTGACTAACACTTCAAGACCCTACTGTAGAAACCCTAATTTGGTTCTATTTCCAATCCTCTTTCTTTTTGAAAAGGTTCTCTTTGGACTTAAAAGCAAGCAGTGTGTTGTCTGCTGAGATTAAGCGTGATTTCTATTAGGCACATGAATTTGTGGGATATAATCTAAAAAAAATCGCTCCAACTTCAAGAAGATTTGAAAAATTTTTCGCAAAATCAAGAAATGTTTGCCTTAAAGATGGTGATTACTATAGAAAGAAGGCAATTGATTCCTAAATTAATTTTCTTCCTTTTGTCTTTCAAAGCTTAGGGGATAATTTAAGGAAGAAAAGAAATTACCTGCCCTGGAGTGGTTGACTTGTGGGAGGGATTTTCTCGTGAAATACCTGCAAGATCACAACAAAGCAAAGTAGGGCAAGTTAGTGTTCAATATGATAAAAAGAATGTAGAGACTAGTGATAAATTGCGCGTTGCTCCCCGGCAACGGCACCAAAATGTTGATGTGAAACTCGATCGTGCTTTAACCGTTAGTTACGTCGTAGTATAGGTGATCAAGCGTCATCAACAAATAAAAGTTTTATTACTCGAAAACCTAAGTATCCGAGGTCGAACACAGGGAGCAATTAGAATTTACTACTAATCTCAAGAATGTAATTGAACACTTTAATTACTCAAAACTTTAATTCAAATGTAAATGCATGAGTTTGAAAAATAATTGTGGCAAAAAGAATAATTTGGATGTCTGATCATGGGATTAGACGTCTTAAAAGATGTGTTTCCCTTCTCTTATTTTTCTTCTTCTGATTTTCCTCCTTTCTTCTTCTTTGAGCTTCTTCTTTCTTTTCTGCAGTGCTTCTTTTCTTCTTTTCTTCTGCCTTGCTTCTTTCTTCTCTTGCAGTATCTTTCTCCTTACGGGTCTTCTTCTTCTTCCTTGGCTCTGCTTCCTTTGCTTCAGTTCTGTTTGCCTTCAGTTCCTCTTCTTCTTCTTCTTCAGTTCTTCTCTTTTTCCTTTGCCTCTTCCTTTTCTTCTCTTTTTCCTCTGCGAAGGCTTCCTTCCTTCTTCTTCTTCAGTTCTGTTTCCCTTGGCATTTCTTGCCTTTCTTCCTTGGAAGAGCCTCCTTCCTTCTCTCTTCCTCTGCTTGCAGCGGCTAAGTGTTGGCTTCTTCCTTCCTTCCTTGCACAAACCACAGCAAAGCAAAACCTAACCCTCTACCCACACCCGCGCGTCTCTCTCTGTGTGTAAACCACCCTCAGGATGCTCTCCCAGAGCCTGGTAAGCGGGTTGGATCGCACGCCCGTGTCCAGGCGCACCGACGTGAGGGTGGTGCGCGAGGAGTGCTCAGGACAAGGTCGGGTCGGGTCGCCAGATCCGCGTGGTGAACTCGCGGACGAGGCACAGTGGTAAGGTGAGGGACCTCACCCCAAGTGCATTCGGAGGCAATGAGTTGATATGACAAAATCAATATAAGCCACGCCAGCCCTTTGTAACTTCACGATGTGGGACTAATGGTCGCTGCCTTCGCTCGCGCGCCCGCAGGAGACCATGCTTCAATTGCCACAGCTGCGGACTTTGCAACGCCTCTTGCTGGGTCAGCTACCTTCGCACGACTTTCCCAAATTCGCAACACCTGGAATCTTGCAGTCCTGAGGCCTGGAGCAAGCGTGGAGCTTCTTCAAGTTGTCGTCAATGGTTGCTGGAGCTTGAGATCTGTTAGACACGAAAAGAGCCTCGTGGCCTAATCAGATCATCGGGGGACCTTCGCCGTGTCACGGTGAAGATGAGGAGCTTGGTGGCAGGCTGCGGGGTGGCCTAGGTGTGCGTGCCTAGGTCATCCTGTGGCCGGATGGATGGGTGTGTTCAGGGGGTTGTTGTGGAGGTGTGAGGGACTGTGGATGGGCGGAGGTTACTCAGTTAGGTGAGGCAGAGGTTATGCGATTGTCGGCGAGTCGTGTGGGGCTGCAGAGCGATGGGAGCATCTCGCCGGAGGGTGGCCGGAGATGAGGATGGTGGTGGTGAACAACGGTGGTTGAGGGATGTTTGATGAAATAAAATGAGGGAGATGAAAGAGGGGGTAGAGAAGAATAGTTTTGACCTAACTAAAGGGACGAAGGGGACGAGGAGGCGGACGGTAGTACCTGCTGTCGTCGGAGAAGAAGACGTCCAGTGGAGGAAGACGGCGGCGACGACGGGGCCAGGGCAACGTGCACGGGTGTTGCACGACGCGGAGGAGGATGAGGAAGATGACTCTGCCACTGGTTTTGTGGCAGAGCCACGAGGAAGAGGAGGGGGGCTCGCCGGAGCTCGCTGGACCCCTTGGTTGGAGAAGAAGGAGATGAATTTGAGGTGGAATCCTGGCCAAGTCGAGCTGAGGAGATGCGGCTGGAGTTAGGGTTTAATTTATAGGTACTGGCCGTGCTTCTGGTGCGTGGAGGGCACATCTTCTGCCACCGACGTCTCACTGGAGATGGAAGGTGGTTAGATACCCAAATCTCTCGTGCGTTCGCATGAGAGATTGGGTGCAAATCAGTGGTCATGATCGGGCTCAGATGGAAGGGGATTCCTCAAAGAATCTCCCTTCCAATTATGGGAGGAGATCTCTGAGGGATCAGAGAGTATTCCCTCTCTAATCCTCACCAGAGAAGGATTCTTCCCCAATAATGGTAGAAGGACCTGATTATAAGATTGGTGAGGAGGCTAGGGGGTTCTATGTGATGGTTTTCAAAAGATAGGGACCAGAATGTGATTGGGTGTACTAAATTGCAAAGTAGGTCAAGATGACCTCCCCTTAGGTCCAAATTTTGGTAAAAACCTAATTTGGACCTAAGGAATCCAATGGTGAAGTTGGATTTTAGATTCGACCATGTTTGACTAGATATTTTACGTAAAAATCCAAATTAGGTCAATTGATGAGCTAGGACCCTAATCTAGGTCAAACTAGGTTACAAAGGCCAAAATGAATGTTCTAAACTCTAGGGGATATTTTTCCATGAATTTTAGAGGTTTTAATTGATTTTTATCCTGATCATAACCTTTTTGAATTAAGCGGGTCTATTTTAGGGTTACCAAATGTCATTTAATTCCTTGATTGCACATGAACCCATTTATGATTGAATCAACCCACTTTTTATCTCATTTAGACCATTTGACCTATGCTCTGTCTCTGAGAAATCCCGTTTATGTACTGCAATCGTAAAATTGCAGTTTTAACCTTTATTTCATGTTTTCTTTTCAGAACACTTATTCCTCCAATTAAGCCCTCTTCTAGGTTATGTAGGAGCTTTTATTCTCTTTATTAGGTCAAAATGAGCTAGTTATGGCTCATGATGAGGCTCTCATCACAGGCTGATCTACAATCAAACTAAGGGGAATTGTTGAGGATGTTCGTGTCTAGGTTAAAAATTATCTATTTGCTGTGGACTTTTTAGTACTGGATATAGAAGTACCGGAAGCTTTAAAGTTTGCCCTTATAATTCTTGGAAGATCATTCTTAGCCATCGTCCACGCCAATATTGATTGCGATTTTGGCAAGATGAGGATCATGTGTGGCAGTGAATCTATTACCCTAGACATTTTCCAAGCTTCTAGGTGATTCCAAGAACCTTATTTCTTTGATGACTTGGATTCAACAATTGAAAATATAGTGGACAAAATAATGTACATTTCACACATGGGTTCTTGTTGATGGGAACACTATCATAAGCCATAACTAGCTCAATTTGGTCTTATAAAGTCAATAAAAGCTCCTACATAACCATCAGAGGGTCATATAAGCATAATGTTCTATTTTAAGAAGATAAGAAACTAGGGTTATTTATGTAATTTTAACCACATTTCACAAATACAGAATAACCATGAGGTATTTCAGGGGTTTATTAAAGGTCATATGGTCATTAATGTCTAATAAGTGGGTCCATGCAAACAGAAACGAGTTTTCACGCATTTCAAGAATTAATGGACATCTGAAACCCTAAAAATAGACCTGCTTAATTAACTGAGGTTCTGGTCAAAATAAAATTCACTTAAACCCTCTAAAATTCATGGAAAAATATTCTATAGGATTTGTACCTTTGATTTGACCATCAGAGCCCATTTTGATCTAAAGTAGAGTCACAGATAAAAAGTTGCCTTAATTTGGCTTCTGAGTAATTTACACAGTCAAACTTAGTCAAAACCTAAATACAACTTCACTATTAAATTCCTTGGGTCCAAATTAGGTTTGTACCAAAATTTGGGCTCAATCTGAGATTATTCGACCTAATTTGCATTTTGGTCCAAGTCTGACTCTTATTCTCTCAAATAACCCCTCAACTTTTGAAATCCTTGCAAAAAGCCTCCCAACTTCTTCATTTTATTCTCAAATTGGTCCTTGCCACCATTGGAGGTCAACCAACCTCTAGGTAGGCTTTGATTGACTCAAATCTCACGCAAATGGCAATCAAATCCCGCTAAATTTGGTGGGATTGATGTTCACACATAGGAAAACTTATTAGGATCAATTCTAATTCCTAAAACCCACTGATTCGTGCGTGCGAACCCATGAAATTTGTGGGATTCTTCTTGAATCCTAAGCAAGCTTTGAAGCTTGTTTCCTACTCTTTAAGCTCCCCTAAGCCTATAAAAGACCCCCCATGGCTTTCCTTACCTCCTTAGCGAGAAATTGAGCCAAATCTAGCCCTATTTCCTCTCCTCCTCAGCTCGCTCCGCCTTGCTCCAGTGACCCCTTCCTCCAAGCTTCTTCACCGGCCGTCACGGACTATAGCCGGCCAGTCTTGACTCCCCAACTTCTTCTGCACCTTGACATTCCCCCGAGGCGCTTCCTCTCCCTTTGTCGTCGTCGTTGTCTCCCATTGGAGCTCCCTTTGTCTTTGGCGCCGGCCAAACCTGACCCGACGTTGCTCCTCCTCCTTGTCATCTGCTACCTACTCAGATCAACTCCCTAGCTCCGCTACTTTGCAACTTCATCTTTGCCACTCCGACTCGACCACTGCATTGCCTCCCGCAACGTCATCTTCCACCTCGCCGACATACCTTTGGCGAGTCCTAGCGGCTTCCACATGCACTCAAACATGCCGCTCCCATGCTCCACACCTCCACGACATCACAATGATCAAAAGCCCTCACTTATCGAGGGCTATTGAAGCCCCTATAGTACCATCTAACACACATGCCTTCACCCACACTCACAGCCTTCGCCCGAAGGTTCCCGACCATGCCACTGCACCTAAACACCTGCATTGCACTTGTTGTCACCTAGAGACGCTTTTGAAATTGTCTGACATGGACATGAGGCCCTTTTTGTGATTTTCAGGTGCTAGCACCCATCGCTATTAAAGAACCTCCTTCAAAGCAAGCTTCAAAGCTCATTCTTCGTTTGCAGCTCGAGGTCTTGGCATTAGAAGATGCGAAATCACTCCAGCAGCTTGTGTGGACCGAAGATTGAGGGTGTTGACCGCCCTTGTGCCCAACTTGAATGAAGGGGCGGCTTCACGATTGACTGAAGAACGGTGTGGGATTTTAGTCCCACATTGTTAGTTGATGAGCTCCCACAGCGGCATAAAAGGAAAAAGTGACCTAGACTCCTCGCCCAGTACATGAGAGGTCGGTCCCTCCATCATTGCCTTCAATCCTCGTCTACGCACACACCACGTAGTCCTGGTCTCGGGTATTCGCGTACTCTATTGCCCGAATACCTGCCTGATTGAGAGAAAGAGAAGAGGAGGAAAGGAGAGAAAGAGAGAGCAGGGAAAGGGGGGTTTTGCTCTTGAAAGCCCCTAACACTTAGCCAAAATTCGTGAGTTTCCTCCATTGTGCGTGAAGAGAAAAGAGAGAAGAAGAAAAAAGCCTAAGGCAGGAGAAAGAAAAGAAGACGAAGAAGCCAAGAAGAAGAGTGCACTCTTGGCACTATAGCATCTAGATGGTTAAGCCATCTGATCTCTAATAGGGAGTGCACTGTGCACTCAATTTACGTGGCATTTGGTTGACTAGTACTATTGCATTATTTAGTATAATTGTAATAGGGTAATTTGGTGATTCAAATCACCATTTTACCCTAATCTTTTTGACTACATTGACTCTTGCTTCTATATTTATATCCTTTGTGCTTGAAATTTCAATTATATTGCTTTATTGTGCTTGGAATTGCAATCTTGAGTGTTCAATTGCTACTTGCTCCCTGCGTTCGACCTCGGATTTCTTTTGAGCTATAAATTTTAAGTGTTCTTTGCGATTTATCGGCTATACTACAACGCATTACTTTTAAAACCTCGATTCAGAGACAACAACACATGTTTTGCCATTAACACGGTTCCTGAACAATCCACTTCATCCAACCCTCCCACCCTAACCACACATTCTTCAGCTAACACTCTAGCTAACCCCTTCACTCTCACTTCACCTCTAACTTCTAAAGTAGAAATTCTTTCGGAGCCAGGCCCTCAATTGGAATTAGAACCCTTTCTCGACTCCCTTAAATATGTCTTCCTGGGTCCGAATCGGACCATACCCCTGATTATCAACTCTAGACTTACTGGGGCACAAGAAGAAAAACTTCTCCATGTTTTAAGCAAAAATAGAAAAGCTATTGGTTGGACCCTTTCTGACCTTAAGGGTATTCATTTGTCCTATTGCACCCATCTCATCTATCTAGTGGACGATTCTCACCCCTCCCACCAACCACAAAGGAGCCTGAACCCTGCTATGTAGGAGGTGGTCAAAAAGGAGATTATGAAGTGGCTTGATGCTGATATCATCTACCCCATTTCTGACAGCTCCTGGGTTAGTTGCACTCAAGTAGTTCCTAAGAAGGCTAGACTAATAGTTGTCACAAATGAACTTAGGGAAACTATAGCCACTAGGACCGCTTCTTCTTGGCTCGTGTGCATTGATTACAGAAAATTAAACACCGCCACCAAGAAGGATCATTTTCCATTCCATTTTATTGATCAAATCTTGGAGCGATTAGCTAGACGCGAATACTATTATTTTCTTGATGGTTTTCTGGCTATAATCAAGTAGCGGTCCATCCTGAGGACCAAGACAAAATACATTCACCTACCCCTTCGGAACCTTTGCTTTCTGAAGAATGCCCTTCGGTCTTTGCAACGCACCTGCGACTTTTCAACGGTGTATGCTTGCAGTTTTTTCAGATCTGGTAGGTGAATGTTTGGATGTCTTCATGGATGACTTCTCTATTTTTGGAGATTCTTTTGACCTTTGTCTCTTGAAAGAACCCTCCAAAAATGCATAGAAGTTAATCTCGTCCTCAGCTGGGAAAAAAATCATTTCATGGTCCAGGAAGGTATTGTCTTGGGCCATGTTATTTCTAAAAAGGAATTGCGGTAGATCGAGCGAAAATTGATGTTATCTCTAAGTTCCCACCACCCACTACTGTAAAGTAGATCTGCTCATTTTTAGGGCATGTGGGTTTCTACCGTCATTTCATAAAAAAATTTTTCCCAAATCTCCAAGCCCTTGAGTCAATTACTTACCAAAGACCAACCATTTGATTTCAATGACCATTGACTGGAGAGTTTTTTGAGGTTGAAGAAGGATGTTATAGAGGCACCAATTTTACAGCGACCTAACTAGAATTGTCCCTCTGAACTCATGATTGATGCCTCTGATTTTGCTATTGGGGCCGTTCTAGGGCAAAGAGTTGACAAGAAGCC
The DNA here is from genome assembly GCA_037157565.1 of Thalassia testudinum. Taxonomy (NCBI): domain Eukaryota; kingdom Viridiplantae; phylum Streptophyta; class Magnoliopsida; order Alismatales; family Hydrocharitaceae; genus Thalassia; species Thalassia testudinum. Next base: position 325,608 of record JAZHRO010000034.1, on the reverse strand, counting down.
CGTTGTGATCTATTATGCTAGCAAAACCCTTGATGATGCAAAATGGAATTACACGATTATTGAAAAAGAACTTCTTGCCATTGTCTTTGCCTTAGAAAAATTTCGATCTTATCTCTTGGGGTCACATGTCATCGTATATACCGACCACTCAGCACTTAAATATTTACTGACCAAAAAAGATGCAAAACCCCGCCTTATTCACTAGATCCTACTGCTCCAAGAATTTAACCTGGGAATCAAGGATAAGGTGGGATCGCAAAATGTATTGGCTGACCACCTCTCTCGTCTTATGACAAATGACATGTTGACCCCCTTGATCAATTCCCTGATGAAAGCATCTTAGCTGCCAATACTCTCCCTTGGTTTGCATCCATTGTAAACTATCTAGATATAGAACGAATCCACTCTGACTAGCCAAAAACCAAAAGGGATAAGTTCTTTGCTGATATTAAATACTATTTCTGGGAGGAGCTCGTCCTTTTCCGCATTTGTGCCGATCAGGTCATTAGACGATGTGTCTCTGAATAAGAAATCTATGATATTTTGACACATTGTCACTCAATGGTCTATGGCAAACACTTTTCGGGCAAGAAAACTACAGTTAAGATACTCAATTCTGGATTCTTTTGGCCCAGCTTGCACAAAGATGCTCATTCTTTTGTTCGGTCCTGTGTGCATTGCCACAACATCGGCAACAAGACTCGAAAGGATATAATGCCCATTAATCCAATTTTAGAGGATGAAATTTTTGATGTATGGGGAATCGACTTCATGGGACCGTTCATCCACTCTGGTGGGTGTTGAAGCTACGGGTTATTACGCTATCATATTTGGTTTTGAAAAAACTTGTCGTTGTAGTTTGAAAGTGAAGAACTCATGTTCAACAAATAAAATTTATACTGGAATAGAAATCCTGGGTCGAACTCAGGGAGGCTACATTGATCTATATTCGCAATTATATTTTTTTAGAGTTTTTATTGAAAAGTGAAGCGGCGTAATTACAATGAAGTAATATTAACAATCAGAATAAATGAGAGAGAGAGAGAGAACATGCACTTAATATTTCAAAATGTTTATACAATAAAACTAGAGAAAAATTACACTAGAAAGCAGGAAAATTCTACTCTAGAAAGCTGAAAAGAGAAATGGGAGAGAGAAGTTATCCTCCTCGACGATCGCTTGGAGGATGAGTCGGACGAAACGTCGCCTGGAAGATGGAGGACGGAGTAGGAAGAAGGAGGTTGGGGTAGGAGGAACAAGAACGAGGCAGCACGTCATCGCCATCATGGGATCTGCTTCCGAAATGAGGGCAAAAATTTGACTTTATCTCTAAAGGAGCATCCTGAGTGTGGGACAAGCTTCTCTTGAGCTTTGGAGAGGGAGAGAAGAGAAGGAAGGGATGAGAATTTCGTATGGAGGGGGTCTCCTTTTATAGTTGCAAGGAGTGAGGGCAATTTGGTCTTTTTAATTTGAAAAACATTAATTCAGGACCTTTAGTGACGGATAAATCAATCGCTAAAGGTCCGAACGTGGGCGTAGTGGGCAGCGCACGCGTGCCTGCTCGCCTCCTCAAGCTGCAACGCATGCCCACGATCTTCAAATCTCAGCCATTCGATCATGAGATCGAATGCCTGAGATGCATTCTCGCCGCACCTCCTCAGTGCGAGCCTCCGCGTGAAATCTAGCATTCTCGCTGCGCGTCTGATGGCGTGTGGGTGCTATCGGGCACGCGCAGCTGCTCGATCGTGATTGTGCGCTCCTCACACCCGTTCGCCCGCGTGCCCCTCACCTGCTCCGCGTGGCTCGAACGGGCATCCTCCCTTCATGAAAGCGCATTCGACCAACACGCTACAAGTGCGTTTGTGTCGTGCTTTTGAAACGTGCGTGCGCACCCCACAGCCGTTGGATGAGCATCCAATGGCTGCGAAACAATGCTCAGATGAAGAAGAGGAGGTGCGGCGGGTGCATGTGGCTGGTTGGGCGGCTGAGATGGAGCCACGTGGTGACATCTTGGCTGTCCATCTTCTGGATTATGTAGATGGTGCCACGGTTGTCGGATTGAGTCGATTTTCACGACGTTAGTCTGCGATCGTCATTTCGAATCCATCCATGTGGTCGGATTTTTCGTCTGAAGTGCGGATTCACACCATCTTGGCGCTTGATCTTCTAGGGTTCCTCGGTCTCTATCTAATGCTACAGATGTTTGATTAGGGCGATCTTGGAGTCGTTGAACTCCAATCGTCTCCCTGATCAGATTTGTATGATTGGATCTTCAATTCGAGGCCTCGATAAAAATTTGCCCTATCCTTGAACATAAAAGGAGATAATTAACCTCCATTTTATTCAAACTAATATAAATGCAAGATGATGCATGCTATGCAATACTTTTTTTTTTATAAACAAAAAGGAAAGCTATCATCTTACGATAGCAATTGAGAAGGGTATTTTATATAAATAAGTAAGAGGATTTACAACCCAGATCCCCAAGTATGTATAAGGGACCAACATTCTCTTACAATTTGCTCACAACAGACCGATCTCTCCTGAAAAAGCCTCTCATTTCTTGCCTTCCTCACACACCAGGGAGTTGCAGCCATGCGCACATGTGGCCTCTCCCTCACAAAAAAATCATGTCAAATGGAATCCCACGCTGGTAGTGGCTCCTGGCAAGTCCTCCTCTATACAACATCTGTGATCAGGCAAGACGAGAAAATGTGATTAAGGTTGTCAGTGTGCATCCCACAGAAGTGGCATTCGTGAAGTGCAGCTCCCATTCTTCTATGTCGCAGATCACCTGTTATTAAGCCCTCCCTCCTACACAACCAAAGGAAAATTTGGACTTTAAGGGGGACCTTCAAGAGCCAAATTTTCTTGTCAATGAAATCATAGCTCCCCCCACTGTCATTCTCCATAATTTTGTTATAACCACAATGCACAGTGTAAATACCATCCCATATATAATTATCATCCACTCCATGTCTTGGTCTAAAGCTCTCAAGGTCTGAGATTAGATTTCTCCTTTCTTCCCATAACCGGGTGCCCCTTCTGGTGGAGTCCTCTTCATTCAGCAACCAGCAACTTCTATTATCAGACTAGAAGGAGCTGACTGTCCCCTCTTTATCAGAGGCTGCTGCAAAAGCCCTTGGATAGATCTCCTTCAGAACACCCAGCAAAGACCATCTTTCATTCCAGAAACTGAAGGTCCTGCCATCACCTAGAGTCAGCTGCAGCAGGTGCCAGTTATCAGCCAAGTCTTTGATCATAGAGCTCCAAAAGGGTGAAGGTCTGCTAGGCTGCAGTCTGTTAAGCACACTGTTTGAAGAACCATAGCTGTCCTTGATCACTTCAGTCCATGGTTTCACCTCCCCCTGCGAGAATTTGATAGCCCACTTAAGCAACAAGGCTTCATTGTACTATTTCAGAGATTTGATCCCCAGATCCCCCTGTCTTTAGGCTGGCAGAGCTGCTCCCATTTCAATGGCTACAGAAATCTGCCCTCATGTTGGGATCCCCTCCAAAAGAACCTCTTCCTCAGTACATTCAGCTGCTTCCACACAGATTTAGGAGCTTTGAAGATAGATAGGTAGAATACAGGAATGGAGGTGATCACTGAATTGAGAAAGATGAGTCTACCATCCTTGGATAAGAAGTTGCTCTGCCACCTAGCCAGCTTCACAGAGATTTTGTCAAAGAGGCAGTTCCAATCTCTTTTCTTCATTCTAGAACACCTCAGGGGTAGACCCAGATATCTGATAGGGAGGCTGATGCAAGGAGTCCCCAAAGCAGTAGAGATGTCTCCTTGCTCAGCTTCAGCTAAGCCAAAACAGACCAAATTAGACTTCTCGCTGTTCAGCCTAAGGTCTGAGATGTCCCCAAAGATGTTGACCATATGGCCAAGAGCCTGGGCTTCATCAATGGATCCTTCCACAAAAAAAACCGTATCATCCACATATTGAAGTATAGGGGCCAAAGCACTCCTGCTAGAGAGGGAGTACACTCTAATCAAACCTACTTCAGCAAGTTTACATGCATACCAAGCCAAGTTGTCCACTGCAAGATTGAAGACCAGAGGCTCCAAAGGACATCCTTGCCTGACCCCACACTAGGGTTGAATCCATGCACCACAGGGCTTCCCATTTATCAAGGGAGTGAAAGAGGCAGTTGTGATACACTTTTTCAACCACTTAATCCAAATAGGAGGAAAACCTCTTCTTTTAAATACTTCCCAAAGTTATGGCCAATAGATGGAATCATAAGCTTTGCGGAAATCAACTTTCCACATAAAAGCTCTACACTTCCTCTTGTGCCACCCACAAACCATCTCCTGGGCCATGATAAAAGATTCTTGTAAAGACCTGTTAGGGAGGAAAGCTGACTGAACAGGGTGAATCAACTCTTGTAGGATAGGCCGTAGCCTATTGGCCAAGATCTTACTAACCACCAGGTAGAGAGAATTTGAGAGGGTTATGGGTCTGAACTCCTGAAATGATTCTGCCCCCTGTGTCTTTGGCAATAGAAATAAGGACCTATTGATTTTTTCAAAGCCAAAGTTACCAACCTCAAACTCTTTGATCACCTCCATTACCTCTGTGCCCACAACATCCTACATCTCTTTATAAAAGAGGACTTGAATAACATCAGGACCAGGTGAGCCTTCACTATTGAGATCCTTGATGGTAGCCAAAGTCTCATGCTCAGAAATAGCTCCAGTCAGGCTGGAACCCTATTCTTCAAAGATTTTGGGTAGGTCACTAGCTGCCATTTTCCAGTTGCTCCTTCCAGTAGACCTTGAGGAATCTTTAAAGTATCTGGTAGCCTCAGCTTTGATATCAGAGATAGAAGTAATTCTCTGCCCATCTTTAATAATCGAGGAGATTAGGTTGAATCTTCTACGAGAGCTGGCAGCCAAGTGGAAGAACTTGGTGTTTTCATCCCCCTCTCTAAGCCACAATTGTCTCAAACGTTCCCTCCAATCCATCTCCAACTTCAGATCTTCTTCAGCCACCACCCCCTGCCACCACCTTCTGGTAATGAAGTCCTGCTCAGTCATCAGGCTAGTGGCCTCTCTAGAGTCGAGGTTCTGAACTTCCTTCAAGGCTTCTTTGTATCTTTGATGTCTCATGATAGAAACAACATCTCCATACTCCTTTAACATTTCTCTCATAGCCGACAGTTTGGAGGCCAGCTTGATGGTAGTAGTTCCCTCAACTTGCTTAGTCCTCCACCATCCTTCAAGCATCTCTTTGAAACCTGGTTCCCTCAACCAAGACTTCTTGAATTTGAAGTAAGATCCAGCAATCACTTGCTCACCACTGTCCCAAACTAAAGGGGTGTGATCAGAAAAGGGTCGTTCAAGGCCACAAACAGAAGATAATTGAAATAGATCCAAGAGTCTAGCATTGCCAAAAAATCTATCAATTTTGGACATGAGGCCACTTCCATTCCTCCAAGTAAACTCAGCGCCAGAAGATGGATACTCACTTAAGCCTAAGGTTTGAACCAACAATTAAAAACCAGTGGTTGCACTACCAGCCACACCACTAGGTCTATCACTTCCCATCAACACACAATTGAAATCACCTCCAACAAGCCAAGAAGCGCCATTTACAAAATCAGCAGCCAAATTCCAGTCCTCCTACAGCTCGTGCCTTTTGCATGGGTTACAGGGTCCATACACACTTGACACAAACAAATCACATCCTCCCTGAATTCTTTTAAACTTGCAGGTCAGTAAGTGCCTAGCCAAAGAGACCTCCTCCAACTACAGCACATGCTTCTTCCACCAGATAGCAACACCCCAGATCTGCCAATTGAGTTGATCATCACAGTGTCGTTTGTAGCCCCAGCTTTCATCTCAACCCATGCCCTGTCAGTCTCATTATCAATATGTGTTTCTTGGATGATGGCACAGTCAATTTCTGCCAATATGTGTTTCTTTCATCTTAGGAGAGAAGCCCTTTGACTTTGATTATGCAACCCACGCACATTCCATGTAAGGATCCTCATTTAGCAACTTGATCATCCCCCTTCCTCACAGTAGAGACTTTACTAACCTTCATCGCAGCTGCAATAGTACACTTATCAATTTTTTGCATTGAGCTATGTCTTCTTAGTCTGAGCTTATAGGGAGGTCTCCTCAGACCAGTCTTGGATGGAGTCCCTGAGTCCAATTGCAAACCCTCAACTACAGGTGGGCTACTTTGCAAAATTTGAGGAGTTCACAGGAATCTCCTATAGAGCAAGATCATCAGGAGCATTGGTTCTTGAAGCCCCTACTTTCAAATCTTCAGCCGCATCCTCATTTATCAGTGCCATCTCCTCTCCTTGTTTCTCTTCCTCAGGCATACCACCTCTAAGCACAAGTACAACCCTCCCAGCCTCCTGAATTTTAGTCACCTCCTCCTCTGCCATCATCACACCCATCCCATCATCCAGATCTTTGCTCTTGCTAGGTTTAGGTGTCTTCTCCTGTGTTCCACAATCCAACAGTATTGATCCAGCTTTGGCTTGCAGTACCTCAGCATAAGAGGGAGGGTTATGATGTGATTTCTCAACCTTGTTAGCCATAGAGAAGTTCAAGAGCAGTAGCCAGGAGCTCCCCCCACATCTAAGGATCAACTTATCTGGAACAGAGCTTGCCCTAAAGACATCCACCCAAACATTCAAAACACTACCATCTCCTTCAATCAGACCAACCTCAACGTCTTCTACCACAGAAGCAAATCTAGCTATCATAGCTGCCACCACCGCTTTAGATCTTAAGTGTAAAGGTAAACCCTTGATTTCAAGATTGCTTGATCTAGAGGCTGTTCTTTGAGGTGGTCGCTCAGGCAGAGAACCATCAAAAGGGGAAACCAGATGCCACATCATCGCCAACCCACCTAGATTACTCGATCGAAAGCCCAGACGTTCAACATCCAACACCCCCAATCCAAAGAGCACAAAACGCGAAGGGGAGAGGACCGTAATCTTCCAAACATCTGTCGAGAGAGAGAGAGAGACCTTACCAGTTGATGAGCTTTCTCCAGAGACAGATTTCCCATCATCACTTCCCCAATCAAGGCCCCTCACAGTACCAGTTTTGCCACCTTTATGTCCTCTCTTAAGGGTATCTCCACATCTAGGGTGTGCCCCCCATAAGCAGGTGGGGGAAGTGGAAGAGGTGGTTGTGCCTCCACCTTCTTGGCCCAAGTACTTGTGCGCATTCTGCCCCTAGGTTGCCCGTTGAATGTCGTGCAGGAGTCATGTTTGTGGCCAAAGCCCCAGCAGGCCAAGCAGAGTAGAGGACGGCAGCACACCGATGCCATATGTCCACGGCGCCGGCATCTAAAGCAGACAACCTCCCTGTTGCTTGCAGTCCGCCTATCGAAAGTCCATCGCCTGTTCACTGCCCTAGAACCTTTAGCTACCTGGACACCTCGCTCCTTCCACCTCCATGATCTCGACTTCCAGGTCATCCAGCCACCATCACCGGCGACGCTCTCGCCGGACCTCCTAGGGTTCATGTCACCGGCGACGCACTTCCAAATTTGAATCAGGAGTTCCCGCCTAGCCCTTGTCTGCATGCTATGCAATATTTATAGTATGTAATGCAATTCTATGCTTAAGAACATGCATAAATAGACATTTTATGTAATATAAACATGTTTCCATCACACCCCCATGCCTACCTTTTGCTAGTCCCTAGCAAAAACTATTGCTATTTATAAAAGAATTAGGTTGGATTATTTGCGCATAAGTTATTTTCAATCATTAAGAAAATGTTTACTTAGGATCTGAACTTTCAAAGACACAATAGTGCCCAGGTATCTACCAAAATGAAGATCGCCTCAAGCCCTCGCCTTATTCAAAGAAAAATTTCTTTTTCTCTTTTTCTTCTTTTTTAATTTTTTTGGATTTTTGAGTTTAGGGTTTAAGAGTGGCTTTCTATGGCCATTCAACTCACCCAAGATTTGATGAGAACCCTAAGTTCTAAGCATCTTATTGTGAATGTGATAGACTCGTTGATTGGCAATTAAAATGGACTTCGGGTTTCTACACCTCTAGGTGACCTTAAAAAGAGAGTTCTGCCTAAAGGTGTATCTTTACAACCGGTAGCTTTCTCCCTACTTTTATTTTTATGGGGTCAACACAAGGGTGAATCTAGTGTATATCTCCCTGGTTTACTCTACTTCTCCGCTTCTTCCTAAGTGTTTTAGGAATTTTAAGTGCATTTCTTGAGCTGGGTTCTGGACAACCGGTCGAAGAGCTGTTACCACCGACAACTTGCTAGCCATACTCGTGCGGCAAGGTGTGGCTTATTTGTTTTGTTTTCTTTTTTTTTCTTTTCACCTTTTCTTTTTCTTTTCTTTTTGACTTTCTTTTTCTCTCTCTCTCTCTCTTTTAAGTAGGTGGCTTCCTTGGTCTAAGATTTACCTAAAGGCAGCAAGAAGAGAATGGTCCAGTAACTGGGCTCTGAACAACGTACCTATGGGTCGTTACCCATGATAACTTGCCAGCCATATCACCCTAGAAGGTTCATTAGCTACCTAATTTTTGTTAAAATCGTCGAACAATGAGTCAGTGAAAAGAAAGTGTGTAGATACTTATGACTCAGTTTCCTCAAATCAGAGGGTGGGTTGATAAGTCGTGTACTTATCACCCAAACTTATTTACTCAAATTACAATAGAATTAAGATGGCGAGGACTCCAAAAATAAATCCACATTTTAATGGATACACAGGCCGATTAAGTCCGAAGACCTGAAGGGTCTTTATGTTCAGATCCTAATGTAATATTTCCTAAGATTGAAAAAGTCCTAATGTCCAAATATTCCTTCCTAATTCAATTTTTCTTTTTTCTTTTTACGTATAAATAAGAAGAGAAATACAATTTATAAGAATTTCACAAAGCTAACAAAATGATTCAAAAATGAATCCACCCCCCCATGCCTAGCTGATGCAATGTCCACATTGAGAAAGAGACATGAAAGAAAGGGTAGAGTATGAAAGATGTCACCTGAATATGAAGCTTGGGTCAGCTTTGTGTCATATGTACAACTTTTGAGTTTAATGCTGTCAGCTAGGCGAAGTCTAGCCAAAGAAGTCACAATATGGCTAGAGCAACCGTGTCTGAGACGGGTTCTGGAAGAGTAGGTCAATAACAGGCTTCAGATGCTGACTGTTGACTTTAAATGTGTTACCTGTCTTTGGGTTAGAGATCTAAATGGCTCCATTTGGAAAAATCTGATCAATAATGAATGGGCCATTCCATTTAGATCTAAGTTTTCCAGGAAAGAGCTTAAGTTGAGAATTGAATAACCAGACCTTTTGGTTCAGCTCAAAGCTCTTGCGGGAAATCAATTGGTCATGTAGAGCTTTGGTACGAGCCTTGTAGATCTTAGCATTCTCGTATGCATCATTTCTAAGCCCTTCCAACTCAGATAGTTGGAGTTTCTTGGTCTTCCTAGCTAAATTCAGATCTAAATTGCATTGTTTGATCACCCAGAATGCCCTATGTTCAATCTCTATGGGTAGATGGCATGCCTTTCCATACACCAAATGAAACGGAGACATGCCGATGGGCATTTTATACGCTGTACGGTAGGCCCAAAAAGTGTCCTCAAGCTTTTGAGTCTAGTCCTTGCGATCAGGCCAAATCATTTTCTGCAGAATGTTCTTGATTTCCCGATTGGAGATCTCGGCTTGTCCATTCGTCTGGGGATGGTAAGGTGTGGAAATTCGGTGATTAACCTCATATTTGGCCAACAAATTTCAGAATTGGGCAATAGTAAAATGAGTGCCGCCGTAACTGATGATGGCCCTCGGAATCCCGAACCTACTGAAGATATTTTTCTTGACAAAATCGATGACCACCTTGTGGTTATTGGTTCAGGTGGGAATCGCCTCAATCCACTTGGACACATAATCAACAGCAACAAGAATGTACTGATGTCCAAATGAAGGGAGAAAGGGTCCCATGAAATTGATGCCCCAAACATCGAAGATTTTGACAGGAAGAATTGGGTTTAGGGGCATCATATCTCTCTTAGTTATGCTCCCGAGTGCCTGACATCGGGCACATGACCTTGAGAAATCCTGGGCATCCTTAAATAAAGACAGCCAATAGAAGCCAGATTGTAAAATTTTTGCAGCTGTCTTTTTCCTGTAGAAATATCCACCACACGTAAATGCATGGCAGAACTCGAGTATACTGTTGAATTCATTCTCTGGAACACATCGGCGAATAATCTGATCAGAGTCGATGCGGTACAGTTTAGGGTCCTCCCAAAAGTAGTATTTGGCCTCAAATTTGAGTCTATCCCGTTGTTGCTTGGTCCAATCCTGGGGGATTTGACCAACGGTCAAATAGTTAACAATGTCAGCAAACCACGGGGTTTGGACACCTGAAACTGTAAGGATAGCTTCATCCGGAAAAGTGTCAGCAATCGAGATGTCCGTACGAGAAGAATCACTTAGGAGTCTCGACAAATGATCCGCCACCACATTTTGTACCCCAGTTTTATCCTTGATTTCAAGATCAAATTCTTGAAGCAGAAGAATCCAACGAATAAGCTGGGGTTTGGCATCCTTTTTGGCCAAGAGATGTCTCAAGGTCTAGTGGTCGGTACAGATGATAACATGAGATCCCAAGAGATAAGCTCTGAATTTTTCCAAAGAGAACACTACTACTAGGAATTCCTTTTCTGTAACAGTGTAATTCCTCTGGGCTTCATCCAGAGTTTTACTAGTGTAGTAGATGACAGAGGGCTTTCTATCTATTTTCTGACCCAAGATAGGCCCGACCGCGTAATCAGAAGCATCGGTCATGATCTCAAAAGGGGCTATCCAAATCGGTGGTTGCAACACTGGAACACAAGTGACTGCCGTTTTTAGGAAATCAAATGCCTTACGGCATGATTCGTTGAAAACAAACGGTGTTTCTTTGGCGAAAAGATTGCTCAGGGGATGAGCAACCTTCGAGAAATCCTTGATGAATCTTCTGTAGAATCCCACATGACCAAGAAATGATCGGATTTGTTTAACAGATGTGGGAGGAGGAAGTTTAGTGATAGCATCAACCTTAGCTTTATCCACTTCGATTCCCCGTTCAGAGATTACATGACCCAAGACGAAGCCTTCTTGGGTCATGAAATGACTCTTTTCCCAGCTAAGGACCAATCGTGTTTTGATACATCGCTTAAGAATCATTTCCAGATTAGCCAAACAAGAGTCAAACGATTCTCCAAAAATAGAGAAATCATCCATGAAGACTTCCATAAACTCTCCCACCATGTCAGAGAATATGGCTAACATACACCTTTGAAAAGTCGCAGGTGCATTGCATAAATCGAAAGGCATCCTAAGGAAAGCAAAGGCTCCATAGGGACAGGTGAAAGTAGTTTTTTCCTGATCCTTGGGATGGATAGGAACTTGGTTGTATCCCGAGTAGCCATAAAGAAAATAGAAGTACTTTTGCCCAGCTAGTCTTTCCAAGATTTGATCAATGAAAGGTAGGGGAAAATGATCCTCTTTCGTTGTTGTGTTCAGCTTCCTGTAATCAATACAAACCCTCCAAGAGGAAGCTGAATGAGTTGTGATAGATTCTCCTCTCTCATTAGTCACAACGGTACGGGACTTACCAAGGGACTATCAGAGATTGGATAAATAATTCCTGCATCGAGCCACTTAATGATTTCCTTTTTGACCACTTCTCGCATGTTTGGATTTAATCTCCACTGCATCCGGTGAGAAGGGCAGGATCCATCTTCCAAGAATATTCTATGATTGCAGTAAGATGGCTCGATCCCCCTAAGGTCATGATTGGTCCAACCAATTGCCTCCTTGTGTTCCTTCAGGACCTGGAACAATTTAATCTCTTGCTCCTTTGTTAATTTAGCACTGATAATCATAGGAAGCATCTTCTGAGGTCTTAAAAATTGATATTTCAAATTCTCAAGCAATGGTTTCAGTTCAAGCTGGGGTAGGTTGATGATTGATGCTAAGGAAGATGCTGAAGGCTCAACAAGAGGAGGAGGTTGTGAATGAACAAAATCAATAACCTCTGCAGAAGATGGTAGGTCTGCCATAGAGGGTTGCAGGTCCAATTCGTCATCAAAGGAGGAACTTTCAATTGAAGAAACCATCAAACAAGTTTCAATGTTTACATTATCCTCCTCAAGTTCCTCAAGAAATCCACAATCCTCAAATTTATTAATCACCTTAAAAATATCCAATTTCATTCGTTGATCCCTAAAGGCGATTTCCATTCTACCGCTTTCACAGTTAATGTTGGCCTTAGTGGTAGCTAGGAACGAACGCCCCAGAAAGATGGGCGTGTTCCTCAAATTTTCAGGTACATCCATGTTAAGGACAAGGAAATCTACAGGAAACTAGAAATCCTTGACCTTAACTATAACATCTTCAATAACGCCTCGCGGATTTGTGACCGAACAGTTCGCTAACTGTAGCATTAATAAAGTCAGCCGAAGTTCACCTAATCTAAACTTCTCGTAAAGAGAAGTCGAAATTAGGTTGATGGATCACCCAGATCTAGAAGTGCTCTATCAAACGTGTAATCTCCGATGACACAAGAAATCAATGGAGCACTTGGATCTCTCTTTTTCTGAGGGAGGTGGTGCAGGATAACAGAACTAGCCTGCTCTGAGAGTACCACCTTCCTCGGAACAGATTCTCTCGACTTACGCTTTTGTGTACATGAATCCTTTAAGAATCTCGAGTAAGCCGATATATGCTTGATAGCATCGAGGAGCGGGATATTGATCTCAACATTCTTAAAGATATTTAGAAGCTCCTCATTGCTATCAACAGACTTCTTCTTTGATTTGATTAAGGATTCAGGAAAAGGAACATGAGTTAGATCTTTGGTATCAGGTTCCTGAGCCTTGATTTCTTCTCTAGAATTCTCCTCTCTCTCCTTAGGCTCTTCAGGATTCGGTAGATCAGAATAGTGTGGTTGTGGATCCTGAGTCTGCTTACAACTCCTCAAGGTGACAGAATTTGCAAATGCATAAGAGTTTGGGTCTTGGGGAGGGTTAGGAAAGATTGGAGGGGCTTGATTAGCCAGGAATTGTTGATGTGCAGAAGAAGAAGAAGAGGAGAAGGAGGGACCCTGCTTAACCACTTGAGCACGTGTGTGTGGGTCCCTCTGATTTCCGTACCCATGGGCTTGGTTGCCCGGATTCAGAATATTTCGCGGGTTGAGTACGGGTTGGGATGGTAGAGATCCGAGTTGACGAGAGTTAGCAATGAGCCCGGTCTGCAAGTTGTCCAGTGAGGTTTTCATTTGCTACATGAGCTGGAGCATGGATCCTTGCATCTCTACCATTTGCCAGTTCAAATCAGCCTGCCCTACGAGTTGACGGGCATTCCAAGCTGGCTGATTGACCTGATTTGGGGGAAACTGAGTATACACATGACCCTGACCCATTGGTCGTTGAGGAGCATAATTGCCGGGTTAGAATTGGGTTTGTTGCCCCAGGCTTTTCTAGGAGAATTTAGGGTGGTTTCTCCAACCAGGATTATAAGCATTAGAGTAGGGGTTGGATTTAACATTCTCCTGTACAGCATAGACATCCTCGTAGGGTGAGGATGGAGAGAAAGAAAGGGAAGGATTAGAAAAACTAGAATCAAAGGCCCTAGTTTGGAACCTGTAAGGTTCCGAAAAATGCTGACTCACAGGTTGAGCCGCATCGAGCTGATTCACGAACTCCCATCTAGAATGAGCTCGCGAAGAATGGAATCCCGAATTTTGGGATTGAGTGGATCAAGAGTTGTTCATAGAATTTCCAACCATCCACTCTTCCATTCTCTTAGCAACCAAGTCCACCTTGTCAAGTTTGTTACAAATCAATTCCATATCAAATGAATGAGAGTCATGGACTTCATTGACATTTGATCTGGGCTGCTGGGACTGGTTCAAAGTATCCATGGAGGCATGATTGATTGAATTCTCTCTCATTTCCTCAAACAAATCATGTGCACCATCTGCGTCTTTGTTGAGGAAATTGCCTCCGCAAGAAGCGTCCACATGATTTTGGAGTTGCTCAGTCAACCCGTGATAGAAGATTTGCATGAGTTGCTATTTCAGCACCTCGTGGTGTGGACACCTCCGCAATAGGTCCTGGAATCACTCCCAGGCCACATGAAATTGCTCCCCCGGCCACTGGGTAAAGGTAGTGATTGCCCGTCTCAAGGCATTGGTACATCCAACTGGGAAGAATTTCTTCAGAAAGGCCGATTTCAACTCATTCCAAGTTGCAATTGATCTTCCTACTGTCCTGTACCAATGAGCGGCCTTATCCCTGAGAGTGGGGGATGAGCCTCATGATCATTTGCTCCTCGTTCACATTTCGTGCCTTGATGGTCTGGACTAAAGTGGTCAAGTCCTCCAAATGCTGAAACGGGTCTTTGGAGGCAAGTCCATGATAATGTTTGATCAGGCTTAACACCTGGGGCTTGATTTCTACGTCTTCGGTCGGAATTTGGATGCTAAGACGTTCCCTGTAATTTGAAGGATCATAAAAATCCTTCAAGGGCTGAGCACCCTGCATTCTCTGGAACAATTCCTGCATTCTCTGCATTTGTTCCAGCTGCCTTCGGAATTCCTCCTGTGGATCCTGAGGCAGAGGAGGCTATTGGTCGGCCATGGGATCAATTTGACCAAAATCCAATTTGCGCCTCCTAGAATACTCTAGTGGTCCTTCCAATCGAGGATTCAATGACCGTCTTCCCAGCATAAACTAGGAGAAGGTCGGAAGGACTGGGGATAACAGCACAACAAAACAAGGCTGTCCTTAAGTGGGGTAGCCTAAGGATGTATAGATTCCCGAAACCCACCTTAAGATTGTAAATGATTTACTCTACTTGTGTCTGCTCAATCCAGCCAGTTAGAAGGAGGGACTAGGGAGAAGGTTCTTCCTTCAGCTTTTGCCTCCGGTTCCTAGTGTACCCCCTAGCTGCGGTCATTTGATGCTACTCCCCTAGTTAGACATCAGATTAATTGGTACAAGTAGGTTAATCAAAGACAATCTCAGACTAGGCCCCGAAGAGCGAATCAGTCCTTAAGGCCAACGTCTACGCAATTTTATTAAGGCCTAGGATTGTAGTGCTTATGGAATGTGATGGGCCCTTAAAATAGGTTGTGCCATTAATGATTGATTGAGAATTGTGTAAGTGCGTGTATAACTAGGGTTTTCAAGCAAGATTATTTGCGATGTGTGGATTTTAATGTTCAAATCTTGCTTAAGTAGCTTTTAGGGTTTAAAATTAGGTTGATTTCAATCAAGTTTTGAGGCAAACCAAGTTTTCAAACATGAGTGAAGATTGCTTTCCTTTAAAACCAGAAATAAAGTGGAGTGCCTGGAATAGACCGAGATTGAAAACCCTAAGGAGGAGCTACTTGATGAGTTGATTTTAGGTAGAGTGGTGCGGCCCAAACAACTCAAACAACTGGCCACAACTGCACTACTAGGTTAGGCACATAGAGATGATTAACCTAGAATGATTTCTACTCTTTTATGTGTTCCTTTGTGCATACCGGTTCCACATATCAGAACCCGGTTGAGTAGAAACAAATCGATTAGGTTAAGTGCCTTGAATGTGGGTGTACGTTGTGTGTCTGTTGAAAATTACCCCACAAGATTATCTTTTTGTTTTTTTTATAAATGAGGGTGGAATGAGTGTGAGTGAAAATCCAAACAACCAAACTAATCCTAGGATTTATGCAAACACCTAGGTTAATTGGAATTTAGATTTAATGTGACAAATGAAATCTATGGAGGGGGAAAGAATGGGGAGCACTTACAGTTGTCTTCAACTGCACTTTACTCGAGTCTACCTCTTGATGATTCCCTGATGGATGTTTCTGCAAAACAATAGACACAAGAGGAAGTGAGTTAGAAGACAATAAAGTGCGTGAAATGCGGAAAGAAGATCGAAAATCATTGCCTCCTCGGCAACGACGCCAAAATGTTGAAGCTATGGGTTATTACGCTATCGTATTTGGTTTTGAAAAAATCTGTCATTGTAGTTTGAAAGCGAAGAACTTGTGTTTAACAAATAAAATTTATACCGAAATAGAAATCCCAGGTTGAACTCAGGGAGGCTACGTTGATCTATATTGGCAATTATATTTTTTTAGAATTTTTGTTGAAAAGCGAAGTGACGTAATTACAATGAAGCAATATTAACAATCAGAATAAAGGAGAGAGAGAAAGAGAACATGCACTTAATATTTCAAAATGTTTATACAATAAAACCAGAGAAAAATTACACTAGAAAGTGAGAAATCTATTACACTAGAAAGTAGGAAAATTCTACTCTAGAAAGCTGAAAAGAGAAATGGGAGAGAGAAGTTATCCTCCTCGATGATTGCTTGGAGGATGAGCCGGATGAGACACTGCCTGGAAGACGGAGGACGGAGCGGGAAGAAGGAGGTCGGGGCAGGAGGAACGAGAATGGGGCAGGACATCATCGTCGTCGCGGGATCTGTTTCAGAAATGAGGGCGAAAATTTAACTTTTTCTCTCAAGGAGCATCTCGGGTGTGGGACAAGCTTCTCTTGAGCTTTGGAGAGGGAGTGAAGAGAATGAAGGGATGAGAATTTCATATGGAGGGGGTCTCCTTTTATAGTTGTAAGGAGTGAGGGCAATTTGGTCTTTTTAATTTGAAAAACATTAATTCAGGACCTTTAGTGACGAATAAATCGGTTGCTAAAGGTTCGAACGTGGGCGTAGTGGGCGACGTGCACGGGCCCGCTCGCCTCCTCAAGCCACAACGCACGTCCAAGATCTTCAAATCTCGGTCGTTCGATCGTGAGATCAAACAACTGAGATGCATCCTCGCCGCGCCTCCTCAGCGCGTGCCTCCTCGTGAAATCTAGCATTCTTACCGCGCGTCTGATGGCGTGTGGGCGCGATCGAGTGCGCGTAGCCGCTCGATCGCGATCGTGTGCTCCTCACGCCTACTCACCCACGTGCCCCTCGCCTGCTTCTCGCGGCTTGAACAGGCGTCCTCCCTTCGCGAAAGCACGTTTGACCAACGCGCTACAAGCGTGTTTGTGTCGCGCTTTTGAAACGTGCATGTGCGCCCCACAGCCATTGGATGAGCATCCAACAACTGAGAAACAATGCTCAAATGAAGAAGAGGAGGTGCGATGGGTGCATACGGTCGGTTGGGAGGCTGAGATGCGCCACATGGTGCCATCTTGGCCGTCTATCTTCTGGATGATGTAGATGGTGCCATGGTTGTCGAATTGAGTCAATTTTCGCTCCGTTAGTCTACGATCATTGATTCGAATCCATTCGTGCAGTCGGATTTGTTGTTTGAAGTGTGGATTCACACCATCTTGGCCCTTGATCTTCTAAGGTTCCTCGATCTTTATCTAATGCTACAGATGTTTGATTTGGGCGATCTTGGAGTTGTTGAACTCCAATCGTCGCCTTGATCAGATTTATACGGTTGGATCTTCGATCTGAGGCCTCGATAAAAATTTGCACTGTCCCTGATCATAAAAGGAGACAATGAACCTCCATTTTATTCAAACTAATCTAAATGCAAGATGATGCATGCTATGCAATATTTATAGTATGTAATGCAATTCTATGCTTAAGAACATGCTTAAATAGACATTTTATGTAATACAAACATGTTTACATCAGTGGGTATTTGTATATACTAGTCGCAGTCGACTACGTATCTAAATGGATTGAAGCAATACCCACCCACACAAATTTTCACCGTGTGGTTGTTGAATTCATAAAGAAAAATATTTTCTCAAGATTCGTCATTCCTAAGGGCATTATTAGTGACGGAGGATCACACTTCACTCACTCACAATTTTGTCACCTTCTTTCTAAATATGGGTTAATCAAAAAATTTTCACTCCCTATCACCCCCAAATAAATGGCCAAGTAGAAGTTTCTAACTGGGAAATTAAAAATATTTTACAAAAAGACAGTTAGACCCGATCATAAAGATTGGTCCAACAAATTGGATGATACTTTATGGGCCTACTGTACTGCTTTTAAAACCTGCTTGGCATGTCACCCTTCCATCTAATTTTTGGGAAGGCATGCCATCTCCCGGTAGAACTTGAACATAGGGCTTTCTGAGCAATAAAGTAATTAACTGTGGATTTATCTGATGCTAGTTTTCACAGGAAATTATAATTGACTGAATTGGAAGAATTACGTAATTTTTCTTATGAAAATGCAAGGATATATAAAGACTGAAAAAGAAATTTCATTATAAATACATTGTTTGGAAACATTTCGATGTAAATCAACGCGTTTGGCTTTTTGATGCAAGATTACATATTTTTCCTTGTGAATTAAAATCCAAATGGACTAGCCCTTTTATTGTCCTCAAAACATATCCTTGTGGTGCTGTTGACCTTTTCGATCCAAAATATAATACTAGTTTTCAAGTCAACAACCAACGTTTAAATCCTTATCTAAACCATACCCCGAATCTTCCTTCAGAATCGTTTGATTTAATCGACCCAACCACTGGTGATCACTAATGCACATCATGGCCGGCTGAATGGCGTAAAAGATAGCACTGGATGGGAGGTAACCCATCATTTTTTCCACTTTACTTTTTCATTTCTTTTAGTGGCTTTGATCATCCTAATTTTGACCACCTTCACGGAGGTAATCTTTTTTCCCCTTCCCATAGCATGCGAACATGCAACATCTTAAGCATGGGGGGGGTGTTTTTAAATTTTGACGATCAAATCAAGATTTTCAAAACCCAAAAATATGCATTTTTAATTTATTTCATTTTCTGCATGCATACAAAAATCCAAAAACATGCAATTTTCTTATTTTATTTTTTTCTTGCATACTCAAAAAAATAAAAATGTTGAAAAATTTGGAGGAAAAATTTGAAATCGGGACTAAGGTTGAAAACTCACTTTGCGGTACAGTGGGATTTTAACTTTATCAAACTAGGGATGAGGATACAAATCTGATCACTAGAATTTCAGGGTCTGACTTTAGACTAGATCAAATATCCTTCTCTGAATTTCCACCTGAACTCATGATAGTTCAGGTGACTTGATCCCCTTTTGTAACATGGAAAGTATCTGACTTAGTTTCTGATTGAAAAACTTGCATCTTGCGTAAAATTTCTTGTATCAAAATTCACACACAAGCCAACACTTAAAAACAATTAAAATTTAGAAAAACTCCTTTATTTGGCCATAGTAAAAGTTCGAAGCAGATCATTAGTTTGAGTTCCCACCGCTGAGAAGGAGGAAAATGCCTCCTTTGAGGACGTGATGTTGACGTGTTATCGCCTCGGCACTGCTCTATATCTATATTTCATATCTTTAGATGGAGAATTAAAGCGCATGTTTGCAGCTCAAGTGTCTTGGACGGTGCTCTACCCGTAGTGTTGGAGCAAGAGCTTGAGTTTGCTTGGAGCGCCCCTTTGCACTGCATTATGTTTTGGGGTTGTGAGCTCTTGGGTGCTGTCATGGACAGTGATATCTCAAAGTACTAGTGCCAGATTCCTCATGAGGATTGGTAACAGGAATGATGATCCCGACACATCTGTTGTAAGACTAAGCTAAGAATAAGCATGGGGGAGAGAAAAAAAAGTTTTAAATCAAAAACATGCCCTTTTTAAATGTTGCCTTTTAACAAGCACAAACACAAAGTTTTAAAGGTTAGTGCAAGTTGCAAATTAGATTCAAGAACTAGAGAAATCCTAAATACAAAAATTTTGAGTCATTTGAATTAACAAGGGGTTAATCTGTGAATTTTTTGGTGGATATATTGATCCCGATTCATCTAATTTTTGTATCCAAAAATAAATCCCGATGCTTATCTTTAACAAATCCTGTACCTCCCGTGTTTGAATCAACCAAGGTCTCGTAATCTCTTCCTCAAAAGTTGCAAAAATTAGATTTACCCAACAATTCCATTTCGTAAAAATTTGTTTTGTTAAGAGACTAGCAAAAGATAAGTATGGGGGTGTGATAAATGCCAGTTTATCATCATTCTTTTGCCTTAAAACGGATCTAGCTCTTAGGATTTTAACTCTACGAACAGGTTTTTGAGTTGCATTTAGGCATCAGATAGGTTTGGCATGCATTGCATTGTTTTGTTATTTCTAACAAGTTTATTTGAGTGTTAGGGTTAAAACAGATAAGCAAGACCCTAAAACCCTAACACTCATGAAGGCAAATGATGAAGAAAAAGTCAATTCAGCTGGAACTCAGCTAGTTCTAGCTCCTCTTGGCTGGATACCAGCCTAGCTCAACTAAGTTGACTTTAGCTCAAGATCAACTCCCTTCAGCTCCACTTAGCTCATTGCAGCTCAACTCTTTCTAGCCTAGCTACTACTTGTCAACTAGTTGCTAAGTTAGCTCAAGAGTCTCCTTTTGAGGCAGCTCCAGCTCAACCTATCCCCAGAAAGGTTGAAACCAGCTCAACTACCCTAGCTTAGCTACTAACTTGAAAAATAGCTAGCTAAGCTAGTAGTTGAGTCTTCATGAAGATTCTTTTAGCTTCCTCAGCTCCAATGAAGCATCAGTCCAGCTCTAGAAATTTTTCCCAGCTTCCTCAAACCCTAGCTCCACCATCCTCTATGCTACTAGCTAAGTTAGCTAGCTTAGCTAAGCTCCCAACCTACTACAACTCCATGGCCGTCCACCCTTTCCCCTTAGCCCTAACTAAACCCTAACCTAACCCACCTACTTTTGGCGCCAAGCCTCATCAACCACCACTGCCTCACACCTCTTCATGTTGGCGTCGAAAGCACCCACACAAACCCCTTCGAATGGCACCAACCACCCCTTAAATCTCCACCCTGCACATCACCACATAAGGCTATCTCCACCCTACACATAAACCCCTTCTAGAAGCCTTATGTGGCGCCAACCTTAACCACCTAACTCCACATCTAACCAATCCTAAGCCACCTCTAGTTGGAGCCAAAAACTCCTACCCACACCCCTTCATGTTGGTGCTAACACCACCTTCAATGACTACCACTTAATCAACACCACAACCTATCCTAACCCTTCCTATGTTGGCGCCACCTAACCATCTCCCTTAACCATCCTAAAGTGGTGCCAACACCACTTAAACCCACCATAACCACCACTCCAGACATCCCTTCTTTTGGCGCTACCTTATATCCACCCTCCATTCACCAACTACCAGTCTACAGCACCATCCTAACCCAACACATATTCTACACGCCACCTAACCTTACCACCATCAACCCTTAACCCTAGTCCCTACCTAGGGTTGGAGCCAAATGCCATGCAACACCCTAATTTGGTGCCACCCATTATCAACCCTAGGATCTTCTAACCACACTCTACAAGCCATCTTAACCCTCCATCCATTAACTACCCCTAACCCCCTTATACTCCTATAAAAAGACCAACACCCATCACCGTTAAGACACCTTTTGCTACATAATTTTCTACCATACTTCCACCTTCCATAAACGGCCAAGAGAAGAAGAAGAAGAAGATTAAGGGGACACTCTGTCCCCTTAGTGCCTTCCCCTCTTCTCTTTTCTCTTGTGCCTAGGCCAGCTAGACGAGCTGCCAGGCAAGGAAGAACTTTGGAGGAGATCTTGAGGGTGGTGCATGCCCACCCTTGGAGGAGCTTTTGAGGTGGAAACCATCCACCTTTGGAGGAGCTAAGGCATGCCCCATCTAGGGTTTGCCAGGAGGAGGACACACCTTAGAGGAGCAATTCAAGGAGAAGGAGAAGGAGGAATCCTTTTCAACTATGGGAGCTGATGGTGACGTCGGTTGGACCGGTTTGAGTTATGTCGTTGTAGTAAAGCCGGTTGTTACCAACGTATCATATAAAATTTTTATTACTCGGAAAACTGAAAGAGTTCCCGAGGTCGAACTCAGGGAGCAAGTTGTATTCTAGAGATATACAAGTTCTATTACAAAAATAAAGAGAGAGAGAGAGAGAGAGAGATGAAAAATTGGCTTCTTGTTCTTTTCTTCTTTCTTCCTCTTTGTCTTTGGTTCTTCCTGTTCTTCTTCTTCTTCTTTTTCTTCTGCTTTCTTCAGATTTTTCCCCTCGTGCTTTTCTTCTTGTTTCCTTTCTTTCTTTTTCGTCAGATCATCTTCTTCTTTTCTTGCTTCTTGCTTCTCTTCATTCCTTCTTCTTCTTTGTCTTCACCTGCCTTGACTTCTCTTTTTCTTCTTTCGCGATGGCCGTTGCTCTTCCTTCTTCTTCAGCCTGTCTTCTTTGGCTGCTGACCTTCCGTCGTCTGCCCCGGTGCTGAGACGACTTAACAATGCCTTCGCTACAGTGCAGCAGCTCCTTCTTCTTCAGCGGGTCTGCTTCTTCTTCTTTGGCCTGCACACTTCAGAGTTTATTCGTCAAGGCAAAAACCTACTCTACCCCCCTCCCCCGCGTATCTCTCTCTCTGAAATCACTCCTCGGAAGCTCTCCCAGAGCGCTATCGGGTAATCGGGTTCGGGTCAGGCCCGGGTCCAGGCCCACCGGCGTGCGTGGTGGGCGAGGAGTGCAGGTCAGTCTAATCGGGTCGGGCCAGGTCCGCGGAGCGTGGTCACGGACGAGGCCGAGTCGGGTCGGGTCGGGTCGGGTGAGAGGGACCTCACCCCGTGGTAACTGAGGCAAACAGCATACGGCAGTTTTTCAATTTATGTGTCCGCGCGCCTTTGAGAGGTTCCGAGGTGGGACTAAATGTCCCACCCCAATTCTCCTACGCCTGCAGCAGGGACGGTGCTCCCAATTGCATCGGCTGTTGAGGCGTACAGCTCCAATCGAGGGCCAGGGTGTGTGCGTGAGACTCTTCCGCGCTGGCCGTGGCTATTCAATCTGGGATATCTCGGCTTGGAGCAACCTCGAGCAGGCTTCGAGCTTCCTCGCCAATGGCGGTCAAGGCCTGGAACCTGAAACCAATGGCACGGCCTCTCGGCCAAATCAGACAGGCGGGGGACCTTCGCCGTGGCACGGCGAAGGTGGTCAGGGGGTCTGCAGGGGGCGAGATGGAGCTGTCGGGTCGTCCTAGGTCAAACTGTGAGCGAGGGAGTGGGTGTGTTCGGTGGTTCTGCAGAGGGTGTTTGGTGGGAAGTGGAGGGGCGGAAGAGGATCAGGGTGAGGAGGCGGAAGTTCTGCGGTGGTCGGCGAGCCGTGTGGGTCGCTGAGGTGATGGGAGCGGCTCGCCGGAGGATGGTCGGAGGCGGAGAGGATGAGGGTGAACAGGGTCGGTAGAGGGCTTAATTGACTAAATCGAAAGCGGGGAAAGAAAGAGGAGGAGAAGGGGAGTAAGTCTAACTTAACTGCAGGGACGAAGGGGGAGGAACAGGGCGACAGTCGTATCGACTGTCGCCGGAGAAGATGATGCTCAGGGAGAGGGGCGGCGGCGAGCAGAAGGCTGGAGAGGCGCCAGCTGGGTGCGGCGTGGCGCGGGAAGAGCAGGGGAGGAGGTCTCTGCTGCTGGTAGTGCGGCAGAGCGAAGAGGTGGAGGGAGAGGAAGTCGCCGGAGCTGGTGAGCGTCTGCCGGAGAAAGAAGAGACGAAAGCTGGGGGTTTTCTCCGTCAGATCCAGGCTGCCTTGGTCGGTGGAGCGGCGGGGGGTATTTATAGGGTTGAAGCAGGGAGGAAGGCGGAGGGAGACGACGTGTCTCCCTCGCCGGAGCATGGTCGGAATTCGAACCCATACCGTCCGTGCGTTCGCACGGCCGGTATGGGGGGCTACAGTGACCATGGGGGTGCTCCTGCGACGGCTGACGACGCAGGGCACCCCCGGTACACTTGCCAGGTCCTCCACCTCACCCTGCGCGGCGCCATGCTCCGCGCAAGGTCGCCGGAGCATGGTGCTGGCAGGGTTTTGCAGGAGGGACCTGTTTGCAAAGAACGAAGGAGAGTTAGGGGCCTAAATGCGAGGGTTCAAAAGTTGAGGGCCAAAGAGTAAATATATGAGGACCAAAGTGTAAAGTCGGTCAAGGAGGTTTCTTCTTAGGCTCAAGTTTTTATACATGACTAATTAGAACCTAAGGAATCTGATGGTAAATTTCATTTTCATATTAAACCTTGTTTGACCGGTCAATTTGCGTAAAGACCCAAATTAAGTTATTAATTGGGCATGGTTCTCAATGTAGGTCAAAATGGGTTCTAAAGGCCAAATTGAAGGTTCTAAACCCTAGATAATATTTTTCTATGAATTTTAGAGGGTTTATTCTATTTTTACTTTGCCTCGAACCTTGTGAATTGAAGTGGGTTGTTTTAGGGTTACAGATTATCATTTGGTTCCTTGAAAGTGCTGTAGCCCTTGCTAGATCATCTCATCCCACTTTTATTCTTATTAAGCTGTTTTGACCTGTGTTTGGGCCCTGAATTACCCTGTATGCAGATTATACTGGTAAAATTGCACTTTTACCCCTTATGACTGGTTTTCCTCTCAAACTCAGAATTCTCTGAGTTAAGCCTTTCCTTGAGATATTTAGGAGCTTTTATCCTTTGTATTGGGTCAAAATGAGCTAGTTATGGCTCATGATGAGGTTCTCATCATACCCCCATGCCTAGCTTTTGCTAGTCCCTTAGCAAAAAACTTAAGGTTTCAACCCTTGTTCTAGACCATGAAGTTTTCAATGGTTTTAGATAAGTGCCTTTTTTATTTAAGCATAGATTAGGTTAGAATGCTGACCATAGGCCTAAAAGGTACTCTAGTATCAATCAAGATCCAAGTCTGTCTAGCCTTAGCCTCAGTCTTTCAGCAAAGGTTTTTAAGGCCCGCAAGAACTAACCTAAGGTTTATTGGACTTCGTGGTTAAAGCACCCGTGCTTGAAATGATTTTAGCCCTGGCCCAGTTCGCAGTGCGTTTTGTAAGAGAGAGATAGAAAGTTTTTCTGTTTGGAGAGTTTTCTCTCTCTTTTTCTTTTTTTCGTTCTAGCCTAGGATTAGCTTTTCAACACGGTCTGTATCAGATTCCTTGCTCCCATCATCAATCCTCAAAGGTTCCTGGCGATCGATGCTTCGAGATAGCACCGCCCATGGCAACCCCCGGAACCCTGGCTATTGAGATTTCGAGATAATCCCATCCATGGTATTCCGTGGCCGAATCCAGACCCTGGCAATTGACACTTCGAGATAATGCCATCCATGGAATCTGAACCAGCAGAGTGCTTACATGCCCCCCGTAGGATATGTAAATATCCTAAGAGACAAGCACCGAGGAGATGATATTTTGTCGCATCTTCGAGGGGATTTCCCGCCTCTCCGCGCTGGGAACTCGTCCAAATCAACTTGTGTTGATCGGCCATTCCTATTCTAGGTGTTCTTTTCAGATTTTTGCGACGCTTCTGCGTGATTCTGATTTTTACGCTTACTGAACCAGGCTGTGTGTGAGATTAGGGTGCTTAGGTTACTGAGTCCCGTAAACCAAAAATTAGTTAACGAGGCCGAATACTCCCTAAGCCTTAGACCTAATACTTCAGCTTTTCATCTTCCTCAACCTCTTGAGGAGTGTCCAGATCTTAATGAGTACTAAGAGTCTATTCAAGAATGCCTAAGGTTTGCATTCTTACTAATCTTATTGTGCACTTTTCAGTTATTTTCTTGAATGAGGTCTAGAACTTAGGTTAATTCCTTAGTTCCTTACTAATGACTATCAACTTTTCTTATAATTTTGTGCTCCTTTTTCATTTTGTTTCTTCTCTCCTTCACAAAATTTTCCTTCTCCTCTTTTCCTCTTATTCTTTTTCAAAAATTTTTTTAATTTTTATGGTATTTTTGGCATATGTGAATTTTTTTGTTTGAAACCTTTTCTTACG
The DNA here is from genome assembly GCA_037157565.1 of Thalassia testudinum. Taxonomy (NCBI): domain Eukaryota; kingdom Viridiplantae; phylum Streptophyta; class Magnoliopsida; order Alismatales; family Hydrocharitaceae; genus Thalassia; species Thalassia testudinum. The sequence continues at coordinate 299,824 of JAZHRO010000034.1, read as the reverse complement.
AGTTTTTGCACTTTCATACCCCCCCATGCCTAAGATTTGCAATGTCCTCATTGTAACCTAGGGGTTTCTATTCGACTAAGTTCATACATTAGGATAGCTGTTTTGATGAGTGAATGGGTCGGGGTGACTGTTGCGGACGATTTCTAATCTCAGATGCAAGCACCTGAGGTGGAGTCGGCTGTCCTAAAGTGTGAACTTCAAGTGCAAAAAGCTGTCAGAACAAGTTTCAGGTTTTCAAAGAGAATGACGGGCTGCCTCCCGTTGAGCGCTAAATTTGATGCCTTCAGCCAAGCGGGAAATGCGATGGAGAGGGGATGGTCAACTCAGCAGAGTTTTGTAAGACAAGCACCTTGATTAAGAGCCTGGTTGGTCCAACCAGGTGCTTGTTCAGATCAACAGGCTGATGATGCAGCCCAAACCCAATCAATCTGGTGGGTTGATAGATGTGGATAAAAAGGTGTGGAGCCCACCAGAAATTATGAAGCTCAGATGGATGTGGAAGTGTAAACGCAGGGTTTGGCTGTGCCGAATCAGCCTGGTTAGAGTAGGGACCCGTAGGATAATCAGTGGTTGATGCAGGAACCCTACAGGGGTGATCAGAGAATGATAGAGCATGGTATGTAGTCTGATCAATGTTCGAAACCCGATGTGGAAATGCAATCGGCTCGGTGAGAGGTGAATCAGCATAGAAATTGAGTCCGGTTGCGGGTCGGGGTTTGGAAGAGGTTTTGATCCGTTCTGTGTGTGCGGATGAGGTGGCCATTGTGTACGAGGGCTCTTCTAGAAACAGATGATAGGTGATTTTCTGCAGAGAGTCCTCTGGGTAACTATCAAATGCCGGAAGAGTGTTTGTAGGATGAAAGAAATCGGATTCGAGAAAAAATTTGGATTCTGGGTTGCAATCACTCTTGGCATTTTCTGTTTTTGGTTCCTGAGGATCGAAAAGGAATGATTCTGTGTTATCGGTGATCTCGGGAATCAGGACCTCAGAGTCAGAGTCAGAGTCAGAATCATGTGAACTGAGGTCGTAGATAGGCCTGGCACGTTCAGGAAGGGGAATCTCTCCGCAATTATAGTCAGATCTGAAATTGTCGGAGAGTTGGCGAAAATGATCATGAATTCCACCACAGCAGAAATCATCAGATGTGGAATCAGCAGCCTGATTGGGTTCTAGCCTATATGTCAATTCTGGGTTCAAAAAGATGTTCTGTTCAAGCTCTAAGCTGGTAGGATAGACCCTATTAAAACCTTGCTCATCCAACTCCTCAGTTTCTGTATCATAAATTGGCATGTTTTCTGAGAAATCGATCAGATTTCCTGAGGATGTTGGAGAGGGATACTCATTAAATAGAGGCCCGGAATCATATCCTGTAAAAATTTGATCTTCCTCATAAAGGGCCTCATAATCTTCCCAATAAGTTTCAGATCTAGGTTCTAGGCTTAGGATGTGGGTAGAATTATTAGAACCTAAGTCCGAATAACCTTCGAGGGTCACCTTATCAAAACAAGGGGTGGAATTTATACCCTCCAGAGGTTCAATTCTAATCTTGTTATTGCAGGAGTCTTGGAGTTCTAAGCTTGGTGATTTATGGCCTAGGGTTGGCTCAGCATTGTGTTCTCCTGCAACTTCCCAACCTATTTTAATGCTATCTTCTACCTGGGTTGGGATTTTACAACCACTTTGTGCCTCAATCCCGGGATCTGGGAAACTGAATGGTTCCTTAATACTGTTCCAAGATGGTTCATCCTCTGTTTCTGGTTTATACGGGTATTTCTGGTTGATAATTTGTTCTACTGATTTCATCATTTCTACCCGTTTTATAAGGGCATCTTGGTGTTGTTCCCAAAGTACAGGATTTGTCAAGCATTGAAGGTATTCAGATTGGTGTAATTTTTCCATCTCAATGTATCCTGTCATGAGCATATCTCGGGTTGATCCTTTTGAAATTCCAGTCAATAGAATTTGGGCACAGTTCATGATGAAGGATGTGGTTGTTGGGACATCAACCTGAATATCTCCTCTTGGTGTTGAGGTTTTTTCTTCTTTTTCATAGAATCTTATGGCATTCTCGATCATTTTATCTTTCATAGATCTCCGATATTCAGGTTTCTTGAATGGTAGTCTTGCTAGGTAATTAGGCTGCATAATTGGATCAGGTGGTGGAATCAAAGTTTGAATCAAGATGGAAGAAGGGGGTTTTGTTCAGAATCAGAGGAAAGAGGGGCTATGTGAATGATTTCTGCAAAAACAAAGGAGCCGAGGCTTAGCCTCGGGAAGAGTGAACTTCTATTGGAGGTTTCAAGGACCTCCTGAAAAATACTGAAGGGCTGGATGAGATAAGCAGGTGCTGGACCCAATCAAGACACCCAAAAATTGTTGGGTGACTATAGAGGTTCGGGGCAGATGGACCCCTTGATCAGAAAGATCGTCCACCTGAGAATTACCTGGGCAGCCAGAGAGGGAGAGTCCCGCGAAGACCCCTACACGGTAGAGCATCCCCACGGGTTACAGGGTTTCCCCCACCCGACCTCTCTTGTCACTGCGGTTCCAGGTAGACCAGAATGGGGATCTTGACCTCTTAAGTCTACCAATTTTAAGATCAGGGTGCTTAAGGTTTCACTTGAACTTTAGTCTTTTAAGTGCAAAGAGTGACCTAATTTAAGGTTGGTTGACCCAAGGGGTCAACTTTACCTCTTGTTTTCTTTGAGAGCTTTTAGGTCCTGTCTTTTAGGGTTCAAGTGTTTAGAGAGAGCCAATTGTTTTAGATTTTCTTTGAATAGGTATTTTCAGACAAGGGCTTGGGCACACTTCATTTGGTTTTCTCAATTCTTGCTTAAGGAGTGTGTCTCTAAATCCCTAGTGTTGGATCCTAGGTTGGCTCTACTTGGTCCAGTTAATTCTTTGTTGGGTAATTAGGGCTCAAGCAAGAATGTGTTAGCCCTTAAATACCCTTAATAGTGTGCAGAAATAATGAGTTGAAAACATGCAACTTTTATGGTTACTAAATATGGAAGACAGGTTAACCCTATATTGCTTGTTCTTTTCTTTTCTTCCTCTTTAGAGCTTAGGGGTTAATAGTGAGAGGAAAAATTTACCTGTCTTTGGTGTGGTTGCTTGTCTTCTTGCGTTCCTGTAGCTGCACAAAAGAGAGGAGATTATCAGAACTTAAAAGAAACATGAATGTTTACCTCTAGAATAGCCGTTGCTCCCCGGCAACGGCGCCAAAATGATGGTGACGTCGGTTGGACCGGTTTGAGTTATGTCGTTGTAGTAAAGCCGGTTGTTACCAACGTATCATATAAAATTTTTATTACTCGGAAAACTGAAAGAGTTCCCGAGGTCGAACTCAGGGAGCAAGTTGTATTCTAGAGATATACAAGTTCTATTACAAAAATAAAGAGAGAGAGAGAGAGAGAGAGATGAAAAATTGGCTTCTTGTTCTTTTCTTCTTTCTTCCTCTTTGTCTTTGGTTCTTCCTGTTCTTCTTCTTCTTCTTTTTCTTCTGCTTTCTTCAGATTTTTCCCCTCGTGCTTTTCTTCTTGTTTCCTTTCTTTCTTTTTCGTCAGATCATCTTCTTCTTTTCTTGCTTCTTGCTTCTCTTCATTCCTTCTTCTTCTTTGTCTTCACCTGCCTTGACTTCTCTTTTTCTTCTTTCGCGATGGCCGTTGCTCTTCCTTCTTCTTCAGCCTGTCTTCTTTGGCTGCTGACCTTCCGTCGTCTGCCCCGGTGCTGAGACGACTTAACAATGCCTTCGCTACAGTGCAGCAGCTCCTTCTTCTTCAGCGGGTCTGCTTCTTCTTCTTTGGCCTGCACACTTCAGAGTTTATTCGTCAAGGCAAAAACCTACTCTACCCCCCTCCCCCGCGTATCTCTCTCTCTGAAATCACTCCTCGGAAGCTCTCCCAGAGCGCTATCGGGTAATCGGGTTCGGGTCAGGCCCGGGTCCAGGCCCACCGGCGTGCGTGGTGGGCGAGGAGTGCAGGTCAGTCTAATCGGGTCGGGCCAGGTCCGCGGAGCGTGGTCACGGACGAGGCCGAGTCGGGTCGGGTCGGGTCGGGTGAGAGGGACCTCACCCCGTGGTAACTGAGGCAAACAGCATACGGCAGTTTTTCAATTTATGTGTCCGCGCGCCTTTGAGAGGTTCCGAGGTGGGACTAAATGTCCCACCCCAATTCTCCTACGCCTGCAGCAGGGACGGTGCTCCCAATTGCATCGGCTGTTGAGGCGTACAGCTCCAATCGAGGGCCAGGGTGTGTGCGTGAGACTCTTCCGCGCTGGCCGTGGCTATTCAATCTGGGATATCTCGGCTTGGAGCAACCTCGAGCAGGCTTCGAGCTTCCTCGCCAATGGCGGTCAAGGCCTGGAACCTGAAACCAATGGCACGGCCTCTCGGCCAAATCAGACAGGCGGGGGACCTTCGCCGTGGCACGGCGAAGGTGGTCAGGGGGTCTGCAGGGGGCGAGATGGAGCTGTCGGGTCGTCCTAGGTCAAACTGTGAGCGAGGGAGTGGGTGTGTTCGGTGGTTCTGCAGAGGGTGTTTGGTGGGAAGTGGAGGGGCGGAAGAGGATCAGGGTGAGGAGGCGGAAGTTCTGCGGTGGTCGGCGAGCCGTGTGGGTCGCTGAGGTGATGGGAGCGGCTCGCCGGAGGATGGTCGGAGGCGGAGAGGATGAGGGTGAACAGGGTCGGTAGAGGGCTTAATTGACTAAATCGAAAGCGGGGAAAGAAAGAGGAGGAGAAGGGGAGTAAGTCTAACTTAACTGCAGGGACGAAGGGGGAGGAACAGGGCGACAGTCGTATCGACTGTCGCCGGAGAAGATGATGCTCAGGGAGAGGGGCGGCGGCGAGCAGAAGGCTGGAGAGGCGCCAGCTGGGTGCGGCGTGGCGCGGGAAGAGCAGGGGAGGAGGTCTCTGCTGCTGGTAGTGCGGCAGAGCGAAGAGGTGGAGGGAGAGGAAGTCGCCGGAGCTGGTGAGCGTCTGCCGGAGAAAGAAGAGACGAAAGCTGGGGGTTTTCTCCGTCAGATCCAGGCTGCCTTGGTCGGTGGAGCGGCGGGGGGTATTTATAGGGTTGAAGCAGGGAGGAAGGCGGAGGGAGACGACGTGTCTCCCTCGCCGGAGCATGGTCGGAATTCGAACCCATACCGTCCGTGCGTTCGCACGGCCGGTATGGGGGGCTACAGTGACCATGGGGGTGCTCCTGCGACGGCTGACGACGCAGGGCACCCCCGGTACACTTGCCAGGTCCTCCACCTCACCCTGCGCGGCGCCATGCTCCGCGCAAGGTCGCCGGAGCATGGTGCTGGCAGGGTTTTGCAGGAGGGACCTGTTTGCAAAGAACGAAGGAGAGTTAGGGGCCTAAATGCGAGGGTTCAAAAGTTGAGGGCCAAAGAGTAAATATATGAGGACCAAAGTGTAAAGTCGGTCAAGGAGGTTTCTTCTTAGGCTCAAGTTTTTATACATGACTAATTAGAACCTAAGGAATCTGATGGTAAATTTCATTTTCATATTAAACCTTGTTTGACCGGTCAATTTGCGTAAAGACCCAAATTAAGTTATTAATTGGGCATGGTTCTCAATGTAGGTCAAAATGGGTTCTAAAGGCCAAATTGAAGGTTCTAAACCCTAGATAATATTTTTCTATGAATTTTAGAGGGTTTATTCTATTTTTACTTTGCCTCGAACCTTGTGAATTGAAGTGGGTTGTTTTAGGGTTACAGATTATCATTTGGTTCCTTGAAAGTGCTGTAGCCCTTGCTAGATCATCTCATCCCACTTTTATTCTTATTAAGCTGTTTTGACCTGTGTTTGGGCCCTGAATTACCCTGTATGCAGATTATACTGGTAAAATTGCACTTTTACCCCTTATGACTGGTTTTCCTCTCAAACTCAGAATTCTCTGAGTTAAGCCTTTCCTTGAGATATTTAGGAGCTTTTATCCTTTGTATTGGGTCAAAATGAGCTAGTTATGGCTCATGATGAGGTTCTCATCAGGAGCAGTCGCAGTTGGAGAAGGACCCTTCCATCTTCATCATCATCATCAGAAGGATATTAAGCTTTTATTTTATTATTTTTTATTTTAGTAGAAGCATTCCTCTACTTGTAAAACAATATCTTCCTTTATTAAAATTTTGGCTTCTAAAAATTTTTGTTGCACTGCTTGTTGCATCTTGTTACTTTTTCCTTAGTGCACATACCCTCTCTCTTTAATTACTCTAGGTCTTCACATACCTAGAGTGAGCTTAGAGAGAGAACTTGCTTGTCACTTAGGTTTTAGTTTCAACAACTTAGGTGTAGTTGCCTTCTCACTTTTTAGTTTCACAATTGCCCTGTTATTTCAAAAACCCTAAAAAAATATATATGCAAAAATTATAAAAAGAAAGGTGATTTTCACATCTTCAAGTAAGAGAATTATAATTGCAAAAAAAATTATCTCCTTTGATGACCCTAGATACTCCATTATCTAGGATTAAAAATTTAAAAGTGATTGTGATTTGGCTTATTACAACGACTCAAAAACTCGCTTTTATAAATCACACCATTTTTCATATCACACACCCACCTAGTGCGTGCCAAGGAAGACACCAACTTGGAGGAGCTTTTCAAGGAAGGAGAACGAGAACTTCTTTTCAAGCCCAGGAGCAGCTGAGCTTGGAGCAAGAAGCCTCTCCCCTTCACCAGCATTAAAGGAGGATTAGTGTTTCCTTTTTCAAATTTTTGTATTCTGAATTCTTGTAGTAGAAGCATTCCTCTACTAGTGTTTTTGTAGACACTTTTCTCCATATATAAAGTTGCCTTTTATGAAATTCTTGTTTCATTTTAATTATTACTTTTATGATAGTGCATTCACACACTCTCTCTAATTATCCTAGGTCTTCACGTACCTAGGGTGAGTTTAGTGAGTAGAATTGCTTGTCACTTAGGTTACAATTTCAGAAAGTTAGGTGTAGTCTCTTTCCCACTCTCAATTTCTTAGTTTCCGCTATTTCAAAACAAAAAAGATCTTATTTCCAAAAACCTAAAAAGAAAGTTGATTTCCTTTTTGTCAAGCAAGATTTTTAAAAGTTCATTCCCGCCTCCTTGGACGACCCTAGATACCAGCACTATCTAGGTTTATAGATTTTAAAAGCAAATGCGAATTAGCTTGTTACAATGATTTAAAACCCTAAGTACAAATCACGCTTTTCTTCGCATCACTTTTTTGAGCCATTACCAGGGAGGCACAGCTTTGCATTTAGTAATTCTCCTGTTTGATAATTGGACCTCATCCCCTTCTCTCTCTTCTCTCTTGTGTGTGTAGGCATTGTAGGAAGAAAGCGGGATTTTGAAAGTGAGAACTTGAAGTTCCTTTTCTTCCAAAGAATTTCAGGTTAGTTCCTTCTTCCTTGTCACATTAACCCTAAAAAAATTCCCAAAAAAAATATTAAATCAAGCTTTCAGGATCATAAACATAAAAATTAGGTAGAGTGGTGACCTTTAAAAGTAATGGTTTGGTTGTTTTAATCATTTAACACTTCTCTACCTTAAGTGTTGGTGTTTTGATTTTCAAGTCTAGACTTCTGTTTAGACTTCTAAAATCAATTTCAAACACCACAAACCTCCTAAAATCTTGAAATTTCACCCAAAAAATCTAAATCAAGTTAGGAACCTTTGTTCCAAATTTCAATGCAATTGGAGTTTTAGAGAATTTTTAAAAATTCGTGGATCATAGGAGGGTCATCTCCTTTGATTTCACTATTTTGTTACTGTTCGCGAAATTTAGAAATTTTTCTGCTTATTCAATTTTTGTGAAATTTTTCTCTTTGGAATCCTTTTGAAATTATACATGTCATATAAAATCACAAAAGTTTCTTGTGACCGGTGGAGGTACTGAAAAGTCTAAAATACCTATAGGTATCATTTCTGGACTTTGATACCAACACAAAGAAAAATATTAAAAAAATACTAAAAAATTTTGTAAAATCATAAAAAAATAGTTTTTGGATTCCTTATTTGATTTTCCTTCCAGCAGTGTGTTTTTTTGCTTTGTTTGAGCCACTACTTAAAAAGAAAAAGCCTGAAACAATTCACTAGTAGCAACACTTTTGCTTAAGGATCATACAATTAGGGTTTCTTTTCATTTTTAGAGACTCACATCTTAAAAGGAAATCTATATTCACCAATAAAACTTGATTTCCTTTTTGCTTGTGGATCTCAAAATTATTTGAGAACTTAAAAGACACTAAGATAAATCAAACCCTAAAAGTAAAAAAACAACAAATTGTGTGACAACTTGAAATTGGCATTAGAATCACTCCTTCCAATTTGCACACACTTAAAAAAATTGAAATAACAGGGCATTACCCCAAGCAACTCCCTCCACATTCCCATGCACAATTAGACACCCAAGCCCAAATTAAAACAAGTAGTCATTTGACCACTTAAGGACTTCACCAAAACTTAGGCTTGATATCCAATATCTAAGAATTAGTAAGCGCTCCTAATTCCTTTTGAAACACGCAGTGACAAACTTAGAAGGAAGTCAAATGATGGGTGTGGGTTTACACAAGCCCTTGGTGATTTTCCCAGGACATGCTTGGGCCCAATCCACCTCTTTTAGTCTAGTCGGGTAATCTTACGAAACTAGGTTCTCTTATTAATTTCTTCTTTATTGGGTTCCAAAGTGTTAGGTTGCATTAAGGAGTCAACGTTAGGACAGATTAGGCTTGGTTGTTTGATTTGCACACTTTCTCTCATCTCTCTCTCTCCTCCTTCCCTCCCATTCCTCCATTAAAGTGCATGCACGGGCGAAGGTCCCAGAATCCACATCTCGGTGGACCATTTGATTTTGATCCCCACACCAAAAGATCTTTGTTTTCTTCTTCTTCCACCTCTGTCTTTTAATATGGAAAACCATTCAAAAAATTTTGCTTCCACATCCCAACCTGAACCTAACCCGTTAGCTAACCCACAAGTTGACTTCACCATCCCTAACCTCCTGCATTTGGAGCTACCACAAAACCCTGAATGGGTAGGTGGCTCTTTAAATCCAAATACAAACCCCTTTTCTCTAATGGTCGACCAATTGGTTTGACTTCAACAAAACCAACAACAATTAGCTAGGATTGTCATGAACCTAGCCAATCAGAGACTGGGTCAACCACTTGGGGAACCTCTCATGCCGCTTAAAGATTTTTATGATCCTTCTAATTATGAAGAGAGACCCGAAGTGGTTATACCCCAAGGGGATTTTGAAATTAAACCTGCCATTCTAAACCTAATCAAACATTTCCATGGTCTTCCAAGAGAGGACCCCTTTTGCCATCTCGAGGAGCTAACTATCCTAGCTCAAACCACCCATTCCCGCAATGTTTAGGAAGAGGTGTGGCTCATGAGTCTTTTTCCTCTCTCTCTAAAAGGAAAAGCATCACATTGGTTTAGAATGGTCGAGCGTCCTATCGCCATCTAACCCCAATTAAAAAGCACTTTTTTAAAAAAATGCTTTCCACTAGGTCATACAAATGCTTGACGCCGATCAATAACGACCTTTCAACAAAAATCTGGTGAACCTCTCCATGAGTCTTAGGAGAGATTTCAATAACTTCTTAGAAGTTGTCCCCACCATGAAATTTCACGATGGTAGCTGAAACGTCGGTTTTGTATTTGTTATAACGTTGTAGTAAGGCCGGTTATTGCCAACATTTCAAATATAAATTTTTTACTCGGAAAATGAAAGAGTTCCCGAGGTCGAACTCAGGGAGCAAGTCGTATTCTAGAGATATACATGTTTCTTTTACAAAATAAAGAGAGAGGGAAAGAATTTGTTGTGATGTTCTTCTTTCTTTCTCTTTCTTCAGATCTCCTTCTTCTTCTTCCTTGGTTTCTGCTACGGTGATAATCTTCTTCTGCAATGGTGATGCTCTTCTTCTTCTTCCTGCTGTTCCTGCGTTGGTGATGTTTTTCTTTCTTCAGAGCTCCTTGTTCTTCTTCTTCTTTGGTTTTCTGCCTTGACCTCTCTTCTTCTTCTTCTGCAATCGTGGTGATGCTCTTCTTCTTCTTCTGCAATCGTGGTGACCTCTCTTTTTTATGGCTGCAGAGCTTCTGCCTTCAGCTACTAAGTCTTCCTTCCTTCTTCTTCTGCTTTGGCCGTTGCTCTTCCTTCTTCTTCAGCCTGCCTTCTGTGTTGCTCTGGCTGCTGACTTTCCGTCGTCTGACCCGGTGCTTCGACGACTTAACTGAGCAGTTGCTACAGTGCAGCTCCTTCTTCTTCGCCTGCACTTCTTCCGCGGGTCTTCTTCTTCTTCTTTGGCCTGCACACTTCAGAGTTTTTCGTCAAGAGGCAAAACCTACTCTACCCTCCCCCCCCCCGCGTCTCTCTCTCTCTGAAACCACTCTTGGGAAAGCTCTCCCAGAGCTACCGGGTAATCGGGTTCGGGTCAGGCCCGGGTCCAGGCCCACCGGCGTGCGTGGTGGGCGAGGAGTGCAGGTCGGTTTAATCGGGTCGGGCCAGGTCCGCGGAGCGTGGTCACGGACGAGGCCGAGTCGAGTGAGAGGGACCTCACCCCGTGGTCAGGAGGCAGACAGCATAAGGCACTTTTTGCCTTTATGCGTCCGCGCGCCTCCGAGAAGTTCCGAGGTGGGACTAAATGTCCCACCCCAATTGAGCGCCCGTCGCGGAGGGAGCAGTGGGCGATCGTGGCTTCACGCGCTGCTTTCGCCCCATCTGCGAGCCTGGGACGTTTCGCGGAGACTCCCTGCGCAACCTGGGAGTCGAACCTGGGCGAAGGCGTGCCTGCACCTGCAGGTGAAGGAGCTCTGCCTGCTCAGTAATGGCGACGGCGGGCGAGTCACCTGGTCACAGAAGAACGGCCTCTCGGCCAAATCAGACAGGCGGGGAACCTTCGCCGTGGCACGGCGAAGGTGGTCAGGGGGTCTGCAGGGGGCGTGATGGAGCCAACAGGTCGTCCTAGGTCAAACTGTGAGCGAAGAAGTGGGTGTGTTCGGTGGATCTGCAGAGGGTGTTTGGTGGGAAGTGGAGGGGCGGAAGAGGATCAGGGTGAGGAGGCGGATGTTCTGCGGTGGTCGGCGAGCCGTGTGGGTCGCTGAGGTGATGGGCGCGGCTCGCCGGAGGGTGGTCGGAGGCGGAGAGGGTGAGGGTGAACAGGAGCGGTCGAGGGTTTAATTGACTAAATTGAAAGCGGGGAAAGAAAAAGGAGAAGAAGGGGAGTAGTTCTAACTTACTTGCAGGGACGAAGGGGGAGGAACAGGGCGACAGTCGTATCGACTGTCGCCGGAGAAGACGATACTCAGGGAGAGGGGCGGCGGCGAGCAGAGAGCCGGAGAGGCGCCAGCTGGGTGCGGCGTGGCGCGGGAAGAACAGGGGAGAAAGTCTCTGCTGCTGGTATTGCGGCAGAGCGAAGAGGTGGAGGGGGAGGAAGCCGCCGGAGCTGGTGAGCGTCTGCCGGAGAAAGAAGAGAAGAAAGCTGGGGGTTTTCTCCGTCAGATCCAGGCTGCCCTCGTCGGTGGAGCAGCGGGGGGTATTTATAGGGATGAAACAGGGAGGAAGGCGGAGGGAGACGACGTGTCTCCCTCGCCGGAGAATGGTCGGAACACGAACCCATACCGTCCGTGCGTTCGCACGGCCGGTATGGTGGGCTATAATGACCATGGGGGTGCCCCTGCGACGGCTGACGACGCAGGGCACCCCCGGTATACTTGCCAGGTCCCCCACCTCACCCTGCGCGGCGCCATGCTCCGCGCAAGGTCGCCGGAGCATGGTGCTGGCAGGGTTTTGCAGGAGGGACCTGATTGCAAAGAACGAAGGAGAGTTAGGGGCTAAAATGCGAGGGTTCAAAAGTTGAGGGCCAAAGAGTAAATATATGAGGACCAAAGTGTAAAGTCGGTCAAGGAGGTTTCTTCTTAGGCTCAAGTTTTTATACATGACTAATTAGGACCTAAGGAATCTGATGGTGAATTTCATTTTCATATTAAACCTTGTTTGACCGGTCAATTTGCGTAAAGACCCAAATTAAGTTATTAATTGGGCATGGTTCTCAATGTAGGTCAAAATGGGTTCTAAAGGCCAAATTGAAGGTTCTAAACCCTAGAGATTATTTTTCTATGAATTTTAGAGGGTTTATTATATTTTTACTTTGCCTCGAACCTTGTGAATTGAAGTGGGTTGTTTTAGGGTTACAGATTATCATTTGGTTCCTTGGAAGTGCTGTAGCCCTTGCTAGATCATCTCATCCCACTTTTATTCTTATTAAGCTGTTTTGACCTGTGTTTGGGCCCAGAATTACCCTGTATGCAGATTATACTGGTAAAATTGCACTTTTACCCCTTATGACTGGTTTTCTTCTCAAACTCAGAATTCTCTGAGTTAAGCCTTTCCTTGAGATATGTAGGAGCTTTTATCCTTTGTATTGGGTCAAAATGAGCTAGTTATGGCTCATGATGAGGTTCTCATCAGTAGCTATTGCAGATCTTCTATCATGGATTAGAAGATCAATTAAAAAGATTCATGGATGCTTCATGCGGGGGTAATTTGCTTAATAAAGATGCCGAAAGTGCCTACCTCCTTTTCGAAGAAATGACTGAAAACTCATTTAATATGGCTTCAATGGACACTTTTGGTAGAACCAACAACCCAAGACTTGGAGTCAATGAAATTGACTCCAAATCCACATATGTTCCAGTCACTCAAGATGATCTACACATGATAGCTCAGTGATTGGAACAGATGCAAATCAACCAGAAAAAAATGGAAGAAAAGCTCACCCAAAAACAAGCTCCTTACCCTAACTCTCCTCACCTTCTCAAAAGAGAGAATTTGCACAATATCCATGCTACCTCTGTTGGGCAGCAATTTTCTTTTGATTTCTCATAAGATCTGTTGACTTTGACTTTTGATTACATGAATCAAAATCTTCTTGACCACACCACTGAAAACACCTTTGCTCTCCAGGAGTAATTTAAAAATCCCTTCAATACTTACAATCAAAACTGGAGGACCAACCCAAATCCCTCCTGGAAAGCCCTAAATCAGGTTTCGTTTCCCAAACAAAATCAATTTGGGAATTATGGGCAAAACGTATATCAACTTGGGCCATCCCAAGAAGATATCAACACCCAGGTCATGAAGACTCTTCAAGGTATGTAGAATCAAATGACGGAAGTAACTCGCATGATAACCAACTTGCAACATCAAGTTAAGGATACACCTGATCATAGACCTGCTGGCAATCTACCATCCCAACCCATGCCTAACCCTAAGAATCAATGGAATTAGTATCAAGGTGGATATCCCAGTTAACCTATCTACCCAGAACCCCAGCATCTGCTGGGTTCTAATCAAAATCAGGCCCCCCGTCCTCCTCCTAGAAACAACTGATAAACGCCAGTTTATCATCATTCTTATGCCCTAAAACATATCTACCTTTTAGTATTTTAACTCTGCAAATGGGCTTTTAGGTTGCATTAAGCATAAATTAGGTTAGGCATGCATTACACATTTTATTGTCCTTTCCTTTTGATGTGTTTACTTGAGTGTTAGGGTTAAACAGATAATCAGATCCCCAGAACCCTAGAACTCAGGAAGGCAACTGGTGAAGGAAAAGCTCAAACTAGCTAGGACTTAGCCTAATATAGCTCATCATAGCTGGATACCAACTCACTTGAACTAGGGTTAGCTCATCCTAGCTCCATTTAGCTCATTTCAGGTGAATGGTAGCTCAAGATAGCTCATCTTAGCTCACCATAGCTTAAGTCAGCTCAGATCCAGCTTAACTTAGTTGAGTCTAGCTTATCTCAGCTCCCATCAGTTCATTGGGAGCTTTAGCTAGCTCAGCTAGCAAAGAACTAGCAAGCTAAGCCAGCTAAAGTAGCTCCATGCCTTCTTCTTTTGTAGCTACCTGGTGTGGGAACACTTTGCAAATTAACAATCGGGGTTCGGAGGACCCGTCATTGTAGCTCGCAAAACATGTCTATCAGATAAAATTTATACTGAAAACTCGAAAAGTGAGTCCCGGGTCAAACATAGGGAGGCGAATGTTTGGTTTTATGAAATCCGATTTCGCCTTATTTCTTTTTATCATTTTTATCTTTTCTAATTTTTTTTGGTATGTTTATCGGGTAAGAGATTAGGTCGATGAAAACTTTTTCTACTTGCAAAAATATAAGAGAGAGAGGAAGAGAGAGAAATAATCATTTATTTATCAAGAATTGTTTGTTGCAACTATGAAAGTAGAAAATCTACACTATGAAAGCGTAAAATGATAGAAAGAGGTGAGAGAAATCCCCCTCGACAGTTGCTTGGAGGACGACTCGCTCTGATGTCGCTTGGAGGAAGGTAGTGAGGAGCGGGATGAAGGAGGATGGAGCCAGAGGATGGAGGGCAAGGCAGGACGGCGTCGCGATGAGGATCTTCTTCTCGAAGGGCGGTAAGAGGACGACCACAGGATGCTCCACGAATGGTGATGAGGGGAGGGAAAACTATTTTGGTTTTCTACTCTAGAAGAGCATCCCAGGATTGGAACAAACTCTCTCTAGAGCCTTAGCGGTGGTGAGAGGAAGAAAGGAAGAGATGAAGAAAAATGGGAGGGGTAGGGGTCCTTTTATAGTGGAGGAAAGAATCAAATTTGTATACAGGATATTTAGTGATGGTAATAAACGTTGTTGAAGATCCATCGTAAACATTGTTGAAGATAGCCCATGCGCCCATGCTGCCGCTGCGTAGGAGTGCGCTCCACGCGCCGTGTCGCATGCCTCTGCACGCTACATGCTTGCGTGCGCTGCTGTTGCACGCACGCATGTGCTCATGTTGCGGTGGTGCGTGCGCATGGGTGGCCTGGGTTGCACCACGTGGCGCGATCTGGGTTGTCCATCCTCTTTTTGTTGTAGGGGCTGCTACATAAGTCGGATTGAGTCAATTTTTGTACTGTTGGGTTGCGATCGTCGACTCGAATCCATCCGCACAGTCAGATGTGTCATTTGAAACTCCAAATTATGTCACTTAGTCCCTTGGCTGTTGATCTTCCTCGGACTGCATATGGTGCTACTGAACTCCGATTGAGGCGATTTAGGAGGCGTTAGACTCCGATCGTCGTCTTGATCAGATCTGTACGGTCGGATCGTTAATCCGAGGCTCCAAAATAAATATCTTTCTCTCCTGGCCACAAAAAGATGCAATTAAGCTAAATTATATACAACTGCTCTAATTGCAGAATGATACATGTTATGCAATATTTATAATATGAAATACAAATCTCAGCCTAGGAGCATGCATGATTAGGCATTTTAACCTAAATAGATGTGTCTATATCATGCCCCCATGCCTATCTTTTGCTAGTCCCTAGCGAAATTAAACTACATGCTATGTATAAAAATAGAATTAGGACTTGATCGCTTAGGCCTAAGTTGTTTATTAACAATAGAAAATTTCAACTAAGGTCCTAAACTACAGAGACTCAACGGTACCTGGGTGTCTGCCAGAATGTAGATTGCCCAAGTCATCGCCTTATTTGAAAAGGGAAGATAGATTTTCTCTTTTCTAATTTTTTTTGTACTTTTGGAGTTTGAGAGTTCTGGGATAACTTTTTATGGCTACCCAACCCACCCAAGACTCGAAAAGGACTCTAAGGGCTAAGCATCTTGTGAAAAGAGTGAAAGACTCACTAGGCGACCGTTAAAATGGACTTCGGATTTCAATGACCACAGGTGACCTTGCCTGGAGGTTTATCTTTTCGAATGGTAGCTTTCTCCCTACTTCTTTTATTTATGGTGTCAACACAAGGGCAAACCTAGTGTATATCTCCTTGATTTATTCTACTTTCTCGCTTCGTCCCTAAGTGTTTTGGGAATTATTATGCATTTTTGTGAGCTGGGCTCTAGACAACCGGCCAATGGGCTGTTACCCACGGCAACTTGCTAGCTATACTCATGCGGTGAAGTGTGGTTATACTTGTTTTTTTTTTTCTCTCCCTTTTCTATATATTTTTTTTTCTTTCTTCTTTTTCTTTTTTTAAAGTAGGTGGCTTCCTTGATCTAAGATTTACCTAAAGGCATTACGACGAAAATGGTCTTGTGGCTGGGCTCTAGACAACCGGCCGATGAGTTGTTACCACCGACAACTTGCCAGCCATACCACCCTAGATAGTTCATTAGCTACCCAATTTCCAAAGAAACCGCCAGAAAGTGTGTAGATGCTTAGGCTTAAAGTCCCCTCAAATCAGAGGGAGGGTTGATAAGTCGTATACTTATCACCCCAATTTATTTGCCAAATTAAAATAAGATTAACTTGGCTAGGACTCGAGGCAGAGTCCACATTCGAGTGGACACCTGTGCTAATTAAGCCCGAAGACATGAAGAGTCTAAGTGTTTAGGTCCTCTTATATCATTTCCTAAAGTTAATAACGCCTAAAAGCCTAAGTTCTCTTCCCCTAATTCTATTTCTTTTTTTTTATCTTTTTGAATTTTCGTTCCTTTTTTTAAAAAAAGAAAAAAGAAACTAAAAGAAATTCTACAAAGTTAACAAAATGATTTCAGGATAAAGTATCCACCCCCCATGCCTAAATGATGCAATGTTCTCATTGTAAGAATAAAAACATGAAAAGGGCAGAGTAAATAGAATATCACATGAATTTCGTAACAACCCGGTCAGCTCCGTAGAGAGAAGAGAGTATACACATGCACTAAGTTTAATGCCTTCAGCTAGGCATAATATACATACAAAGAAGAAATTGAGAATTCACAAGTGGAAGTCAAAATCAAAATAAAAAGATTGATCCTTAAACCCATCAGCAGAAGATGTCTACAAATGTGGACCAGATTATGGTGTAGATACATGGCCCAGGGTTGAGTGGTTTTAAGGTTCTGGATGAAAATCACCCAGAACCGAAGGTTGTTAAGCTTGCGGGGCCAGGCCTGCAATTTTGTGGTGTGCAACCCAAGACCAAAGTGTCGAACAATGGGTTGATCTGATTCATTAAAATCGGGTGTCCACTTATAGTTCAGCTCAAGAAGATAGTCAATTATTCCAGGCTTGGGTCGCATGTGAAAGATATCATAAGGGTCCTGATAGAAGGTAGGTGGTTTTAGGTCAATAGGAACCCTCAGATCCAAAATCAAAGTTCCCTCAGAATTAGCTTCCTAGATTTTTAATTCCAACTTCCTATCCTCCGAAATTAATGTTTTCGGGACCTCCAAATTGTTGTACACCCCATCTAAAGTACCTAAGTCCAACAATTGTGGTTGAATCAGGATTGACTTGGGCACAATGATCTCAAAAGTATGATCATTCAGCTCTTTGGGTTGGGTTTGAAGAAGGAGGCTACTGATTGAATCATCAGGATTTGAATCGTCCAAGCTAGCCCTAACATGATCATAATCTTCAATGATCGGGCTATCAAATAGTTCATCATGCTCCTCGAACCCGATTGTCTCACTAAAATCCTCTTCCTTAAGTTCAAGTGAGACTTCACCAAAAGATTCTTCACCCTCAGAGTCAAAGAATTCATGATCCTCATTTATATATGTCTCAAAATCGATTGTCATTTCCTTGTTCAAAGAGACATATTTTTCCTTGCTTCCTGGATTGGGGATCTTGGGTGAATCAATCAGTTCACCACCAATGGTTTGCTCTATCCCAACTTGGTCATCCCTGATCTCAAAAAATGTATCCCCCCTGACAGGCACCTGAGAAGGTTCAAACATTAGCTCTTCTGAAGGGGGTTGATCTTGAGAATCATCCCAAGATTTGACTAGGGCAACCACAAATTTCATCCTCAACCTCGACAATTTCCCAAGAAGAAACTCACCCAAGTCCCTATCCCTAACACTTTGGAGCAAATTCAATAAAGAGCTATTCAGCTCATCAATAATTTTTATCATAGGCTCCAATGCTTCAGTGCATGGTGTTGGTTGGGCTTCTGAAGATTGTATGGTATTCCTCAAGTTAGCCAACACCCTATCTTGGATCTGGTTCACCTGAACCGACTGGTTCGGTTCAAGGTTGGGTGGGTTCGAGTTAAATCTAGGGGAGTCAAGATGTCGAAGTTCTCAGGTCCCTCCCGGATAGTAGGTCATTTCGGGTTGTTTAAAGAATGGTGGTGACCTAAATTCAGCATAATTCTAGGGAGGGTAAGTGTTTTAATCAACATATCCTTCATGGTTGTGGATCTGGTTAGGTTGATCATCAAAGGATGGAGATCTATAATCATTGTTGCTCTGGGAAGGATAGTAATCATAGTCTTGTTGTCTAGGGTTAGGCCCTGGACACTGAGGTCTGGATTCATATCCCCAATCAAAGTTATCCCGGCTAGTGGATGGGTAATCATAAGTCAAGTTGGGATAGTAATCATCTTGAGGATACGTGTTGGTAGGAGGGTAGGATTGGAAAGTGTGAAAGATGTGGAAGGATACATTGTGGAGTAGGAGGGAAAACAGAATACAGAAAGGTGCCCTACAATACAATCAACCAAACCTTTCCTTATGTGGGTAGCCTAAAGACCTGCAGACTCCCAAGATCCATCTTGAGATTATAAATGATTTAGTCTACTTTTATCCGGTCAATCCAACCAGTTAGAATGAGGGACTGGGGAGAAGGTTCTTCCTTTGGCTTGCGCCTTCGATTCCTAGTGTACCCCCCAGCCGTGGTCGTTTGACGCTACTCCCCTAGCTAGACATCAGATGGACCAGTAGAAGCAGATTAATCCAAAAAAAATCTCAGTCTGAGCCCCGAAGAGCGAATCAATCCTTGAGGCCAACGTCTACTCAATTTTAGTTAGGCTTGGGATGATCGTGCTCTTGGAATGTGATTGTTGGTGCTAGAGCACCACGATCATTTGTTTTGATGATAACAAAACACGTGTTATTTAACATTTGCAATTTGAGTCCTAGATTTCAGGTCAATTGCAAATGTAGATGTGTTTAGACGGAACTCGAGCTCGCATCCAGGACGGATTGGAGGAGCTTAATGAAGAACAGAGGAGGTTCGCGTGGAGCGACAGATTGAAGATAGAAGACAAGAAGAATAGGATATATTCTTTTTAATCCTTTCTTGTATCTCTTGTCCTTATTTTCTTGCTCTTTTTATTTCCTTAGAATATTTTGTTAAAGAGCCTCAAAGTACCCTAACAGTAGTCCTAGGAACACCTACACAACCCTAGGATACTTAGGTTTTCTGTAGAACACTTAGAAAACCAATATAGGGTTCAAACAGAGTTTCCAGACGTCTAATTCCCAAATCAGACGTCTGATAAAGTATTTTAACATGTCTGACTGTTGTTTCAGACGTCTGATAACTGTTAGGCTGGACATAGCTAGTTCTGTCTGATGAAATCAGACGTCCAGACATTAGACCAGACGTCTTAGGAGACGTCTGATGGATTTGCCAGACGTCCAATTAGTGGACCGTTGGCTGGCTTAGCAAACACTCAAGATTATGACCGTTAGAGCCTTATCAGACGTCCTTAGGCCTTTCCATACGTCTGATAATTGACCGTTTTGCCTCGGCTGACCCAAAATCTCTTCTCAGAGATTTTCTAGCCGTTGCAACGTTTGGAAATCCATTCCCACAGAAAAAGTAGGTTTCCAGACGTCCAGACATAGTGCCAGACGTCCTATATGTCATCTGATGGACTTGCGTAAAAACCCTGTTTAGATCTGATCCAAGTCAGGGAGAGACCCGCCCAAAATCAGACGTCTGACCTTGAAATCAGACGTCTTAAAGTGAACTTCCAGACGTCTGATGCCAGAATTAGACGTCTGATAAGCCTGTCAGAATAATGATTGTTCCTGATTTCGGGCTGATTCTCTTGGGCTTTGTACCCAACGGCTATGGAAGCTTTTCTAAGCCTTCCAAAGCCTTCCTAAGGCCTCTATAAATAGAGGGGAGCCTTTACACACCTAGATACACAAGATACACACTAAGAGAAACAAGAGACACACCTAAGCAACTTAGTTCCACTCTTTTGTGTTCAAGAGAAGTCCTTGCTCTCCAAGCTCTAGTTCCATTCTCTTGAGAGCATCAAGCTTTGCGCACCCGCTCTCCCGCCGTAGTCCACGAGAGCGAAGTTGCGCCGTCGCGTGGCTCACGCACTGCGTCATCAACTCGATGCACTCCTTGCAAAGGGGAGTTTCCTAATTCCTATAGAAGCTTAGGTTTATTACTTTGTTGGCTCTATAGGTTTGTTGTTTATTTTATCTTTGCTATTTTGGTTGGGTATTCGCTTTGCGAATTCCAGTCTCCTTCGCGAGACAAAATCCTTCTCGTGGAGAGAAGGGGTTGAGGTACGCTACCCTCGTTTAAGTAGCGTGGTTGTATTGAGGTTGAATCACCCTCGTTTTAAAGTGATTCGGTTTAGTGGATTTTGATCAACTTGGTTGATCGGAAAATCCTAACTCGAGAGGGTTAGGTGGTGGTTTTCACCCGGTTTGGGTTTCCACCTAAAAATCCTTGTGTACTTGTGTGTTTGTTTATTTTGTGAGATTATTTATATTTCAATTCCGCATTTTTTACGTTACGCTAATCTCACCACCTCCAAGTAGGAAACTACAGTGATGGGCCCTTTAGATGGGATGTGCCCTTAATGATCAGTTAAAATGTGTGTGCATGCACAACGAGGGTTTTCAAACAAGGTTATTTGATAATGTGTCTTTTAGGGTTTAACCTTGTTTAGTAGCTTTTAGGATTTACTCTTAGGTATATTCAACCAAGGTTTAGTAGAACACTCCAAGTTTTGAAAACACGGGTGATGATATGTTCCTTTAAAAATAAAAAATAATGTGGAGTGCCTGGTTTGGCCCTAAGAATCAACCCTAAGTGGCAAGCTACTTGATGGATCAGTTTTAGATTGAGTGGTGAGGCCCAAACAGTTCAAGCAATTAGCCTATTGTACCACTTGATTAAGGCACACAAAAAGTCTTAACCTAATCAGATTTCTACTCACTTATTTGTGTGTTGAATTAAGTGTATCGGGTCCATAGGTCAAATCTCAGTTAAGTGGTAGAATCGATGTGATTATGTGCCTTAGGGTGAGAAGTTGTGAGTGTTAAGTGTGTAGCTTTCAGAAAATCCCATAAGAGAAGAGTATATATATATTTTGTATATATGCAGAGGTGAGATGAGTGGAGGTGGAGGTGGCAAACAAACAACCAAATCTATCCTAGGGTTTATAAAAAGCACCTAAGTTGATTTGGGTTTGAGTTATTAGTGTGGTGAAATGCACTAGTGGGTGGGGGTGGTGGGGATAAACTTACAAAACCTTCATTTGCACTTTTCTTCAATCTAACCGCTTTGGCCCGCCTAGGAAGAGTACCTGCAATCATAGTGAGATCAGAGAAAAAGTGAGATAAAAGTTAGGTAAGGCGAAAAAAATGTGAGAAAACCAAGGAGTGTTGCCTCCCCGACAACGACGCCAAAATAATGGAGGCACGCTTTGCAAATTAACAATCGGGGTTCGGAGGACCCATCGTCGTAGCTTGCAAAATGCGTCTATCAGATAAAATTTATAACCGAAACTTGAAAAGCAAGTCCCGGGTCGAACACAGGGAGGCGAACGTTTAGTTTTATGAAATTTGCGTTTCACTTTATTTCTTTTTATCATTTTTATCTTTTCTAATTTTTTTTGGTATTTTTATCGGGTAAGAGATTAGGTCGATGAAAACTTTATCTACTTGCAAAAATATAAGAGAAAGAGGAAGAGAGAGATAGAAACAATCATCTATTTATCAAGAATTGTTTGTTATAACTACGAAAGTAGAAAATCTACATTATGAAAGCATAAAAAGATAAAAAGAGGTAAGAGAAATCCCCCTTGACGGTCGCTTGGAGGACGACTCGCTCTGATGTCGCCTAGAGGAAGGTAGTGAGGAGCAGGATGAAGGAGGATGGAGTCGGAGGATAGAGGGTGGGGCAGGACGACGTCGCGATGAGGATCTTCTTCTCGAAGGACGGTGAGAGGACAACCACAAGATGCTCCACGAATAAGGATGAGGGGAGGGAAAACTAGTTGGTTCTCTACTTTAGAGGAGCATCCCAGGCTTGGGATAAGCTCTCTCTAGAGCCTTGGAGGTGGTGAGAGGAAGAAAGGAAGAGATGAAGAAAAATGGGAGGGGTAGGGGTCCTTTTATAGTGGAGGAAGGAATCAAATTTGTATACAAGACATTTAGTGACGGTCATAAACGTCACTAAAGATCCACCGCAAACATTGCTGAAGACAGCCCACGTGCCCATGCTACCACTGCGCAGGCGCACGCTCCACGCACTGTGTCACGCGCCTTTGCGCACTATGCGCAAGCGCGTGTCCGCGTTGCTGTGCACGTGTGGTGGCATGTGCATGCGCATGGGTGGCCTGGGTTGTGCCATGTGGTGCGATCTGGGCCGTCCATCTTTTCATTGCAGGAGATGCTACAGAGGTCGGATTGAGTCAATTTTTACACCGTTAGGCTGCGATCATTGACTTAAATCCATCTATGCAGTTGGATTTGTCATTTGAAGCTCTGAATTATGTCACTTAGTCCCTTGGCCGTTGATCTTCCTCGGACTGCATATGGTGCTACGGAACTCCGATCAAGGTGATTTTGGAGGCATTGGACTCCGATCGTCGTCCTGATCAAATCCGTACAGTCGGATCGTCAATCCGAGGTTTCGAAATAAATATCCTTCTCTCCTGACCAGAAAAAGGATGCAATTAGCCTAAATTATATACAACTACTCTAAATGTAGAATGATGCATGCTATGCAATATTTGTAACATGACATGCAAATCTAAGCCTAGGAACATGCATGATTAGGCATTTTAACCTAAATAAATGTGTCTATATCACTACCAGCTTCAGCTCAGCTTCAGACATCCCTTCTTCAGCTCCTCCCTTCGAAACCCTAGCTCTAATTGCCTCCTCCTCTACTCAACTAATAGCTAAGCTAGCTTAGTTAGCTTAGCCTAGCTAAGCTCCAACTCCTTGGCCATCCACCATCTATCCTACCTAACCCAAATTCCTACCTAACTAGCTCCACTACTTAAGTCCACCTAGCTCCACCTACTCCTACCCATGTTGGTGCCAACCAACGTGCATCTCTTCTCCCCATGACTACCACCAAGAGCCACCAAGAATGTGGTGCAAAAACCACCATAACCACCTCCATGTTGGTGCCAATTTTTTCCCTCCAAAATCCCCTTCATCTCCACCACATATCTCCCCTTAAAATCATCTCCACCCTCCATTAAATGGTGCCAACCCATACCCTTATAGAACCCCCATTTTGGCGCCAACTCAAGAGGCACCAAGGGTGGTAACCACCACCTTTGAGTTGGCACCAACCCTTAGTAGCCCTAGGATCAATTAACTACCCTAAAAACTCATCCTAACCATCCATCCCAAATGCCACCTGCAACCCCCATCCTACTCTATAAAAAGACCCATAACAACAACCGTTTCCATCATCTTCTCTTAGCGTAAATTCCACCCTAATTCTACCTATAGCCCACGGCCAAGAAGAAGGGTGGAAGAAGATTAAGGAGGCTATCCCTTGCCTCCTTGGTGCCTTCTTCCTTTCCACTTTTCTTCTTATGCCACGCCAAGGAGGAGGACTTTGCCATTCAAGGAGGACGGCCAGGCATTGGAGGAGATCTTAAGGGTGGTCCACACCTACCCTTGGAGGAGCCATTAAGGTGGAAGCCATCCACCTTGAGGAGAGAAGGCATGGCCCCCCCCCCCCCCCCCCCCCCAAAATTTAGTGCTTGCTAGGAAGAGACCTCTTGGAGGAGCTATTCAAGGAAAAGAAAGGAGGCTTTTTTAACTACGGGAGCAGCCGCAGTTGGAGCAAAAGCTTCACCCTCTTCACCATCAACATCCAGGATTTTCATTTTATTTGTTTTTCAATTTCACTTTTTGTAGTAGAAGCTTTCCTCTATAGTTGTAAAACAAAAATCCATTTTCTATAAAGTTGCTCTTCTAAATTGGTGCACCTTCTTCTTTACTATAGTTTTGTTTTAGCACTTTGATGCCCTCTTCCCAATTATCCTAGTCCACTTGCCTAGGGTGAGCTTGGGAAGAGGTCATTCTTGCCACCTAGTTGCTAAAATAGGATTGGTCTTTTTCCCAACATCAACTTCGTGTATTTGACGTTATTTCAAAACCAAACAAAAATTATATATTCAAAAATACAAAAAGAAAGTTGATTTCTATTTTCAAGTAAGAGATTGATATTTGAAAGAATTTGCCTCCTTGGACGACCCTAGATATTCACTATCTAGGTTATAAATTTTAAAAGAGAATCAATTTTTGTGCGTTGCAACGACTAAAACCCTAATTTTACAAACCGTGCAAAAATATGATCACTTTTTGGCATCGTTGCCAGGGAAGCGCAGCTTTGCATTAAGTATTTGTCTTACTTGATAAGTGGATCTCATCCCCTTGTCTCTTTTTCTCTTGTGTGTGTAGGTGTTGCAAGAACAAAGCGGGATTTGGAACTTGAAGTCCCTTTTCTTCCCACGAAAATTTAGGTTGGTAATCTCAAACTTATCATATTTATCTAAAAAAACTACAAAAAAAAAACCTGGCTTTCAAGATCCTAAACATCTTAATTAAGTGGAGTGCTAACATTTAAAATCCATTTGTTGCTTGTTTGCATTATTAAACAGCACTCCACTTCAAGTGTTGGTGTTCTAATTTTCGGGTCTAGACTTCTATTCAAACTTCAAAAATCAATTCCTAACACCACAGACCTCCTAAAATCTTGAAATTTCACCTAGTGATTCAAGTCAAGTAAGGTATTTCTGTTCCAATTTTTAGAGCAATTGGATTTGGATACAATTTTTAAAAATTTGTGGACTACAGAGGGGTCATCTCCTCTAATCTCCGTATGTTGCTACTGTTTGCGAATTTTAGGAATTTTTATGCTCATCCAATTTTTTTGAAATTTAGCATTCTGGAATTGTTTTAAAAGTCTACACATCACATAAAATCACAAAAATTTTTGGTGGCCAATGGTGGTATTGAAAAGTCCAAAATACCCTCAGGTATCATTTTTGGACTTTGACACTAGTACAAAGAAAAATTCTAAAAAAATATCAAACAAATTCCTAAAATCACAAAAAAATATTTTTTGGAATCCTTGTTTGATTTTACACATAGTTGCAGTGTTGGTTGCTTTGTTTGGACGACTATCTAAAATGAAAGCCTAAAACAGATTCAATGGTGGTAAATTTCTATTTAAGGATCCAATTTAATAAGGGTTTCTTTTCAAATTTTTAGTCCCACAATATAAAGGAAATTTATCTTCACCAATACAACTTGATTTCTCTTTGTTTGTGGCATATCAAACCTCTTTGAAAACTTAAAAAGAAAACCCTAAAACACATTAAGCTAAATCAAATCCTAGAAAAATAGAAATACATTAAATTTGTGTGTCAACTTGATTGCTATTGGAATCACTTTTCCAATCTTGCACACACAAAAAAAAATTTAAGATAACAGAGCATTACCCCAATCAACGCCCTCCATATTGCCGTCCACATTTTAGCACCCATGCCTAACTCTAAAACAAGTAGTTACTTGACCACTTAAGGACTTCATCCACTTTAGGCTTGATATCTAATATTTAATAATCTCTAAGCACTCCTACTTCCTTTAGACAACGCGGTGACAGACTTAGAGGGAAGTCAAATGATAGGTACGGGTTTACACAATCCCCTAGTTTCTCCAAGAAATGCTTAGGGCCAAGCCACCTCTTTAGTCTAGCCTGGTTCTCTTCCTGGAATTGGGTTCACTTGCTGATTTCTTATTCATTGGGTTCCTAAGTCTTAGGTTTGTAAGGAGTCAGCCTTAAGACAAGACTAGGCTTAATTGTTTGGATTGCACACCTTCTCTCATCTCCATCTCTTCTCCTCCCTTCTCGTTCTTCCATTTTATGCATAGGCGACAGTCCCAAACTCCACACTTGGAGGGACCATTTGATTTTACCCCCCGCACCAAAAGATCGCTTTTTTTGTCTTCTAAAAAAATGGAAAATAAACAAAACAGGTCCACTAACCCTTTCACCTCTACCTCTAATCCCACCTCTAATCCCACTTCTAATCCTAATTTTGACTCTTCCACCCAAAGCAACCCCCCCACCTTTGACTTCCCACACTTGGAGCTTCCTAATGCTGATTTGCTTCAATCTCAACAACAAGCCCCCCTGCGTAATCTCTACTACTTGATGGCTAAGCAGATTGCTCAACTTCAAGCTAATCAATAACTGTTGACTAGTAATATCACAAACCTAGCCAAGCAAAAGTCAAACCCACCACCCCATCAGCAGCCTGACGTTCCTCTAAAAGATTTCTATGATCCTTCCTACTATGAGGAAAGACTGGGGGTGGTTATACTTGAAGGGGACTTCGAGATCAAATAGGCTATTCTGAATTTAATTAAGCATTTCCATGGCCTTCCTTGGGAAGACCCATTCAGCCACCTTGAATAATTGACTCTTCTTGCACAAACAACTCGTTCCCGCAATGTGCAAGAAGACCTTTGGTTGATGCGGCTATTCCCATTATCTCTTAAAGATAAGGCTACTTATTGGTTCAGAGCCATTGGTTGACCTATTACCACTTATCCTCAGCTCAAAAGTGCCTTCCTCAAGAAAATTTTTCCCATAGGTCTTACTAATTCCTTGCGAAGATCTATTAGACCTTTCAACAAAAATCTGGAGAGACTTTTCATGATTCTTGGGAAAGATTTCAAGATCTCCTAAGAAGTTCCCGTACCATGAGATCCCCTTATGGCAGCTCGTGCAGATCTTCTATCACGGATTAGAAGATTAAATTCAACATTTTTTCAACGCCTCGTGTGGCGATAACTTCTTAAATGAGGATGTTGAGAGTGCCTATGACCTTTTCGAAGAAATGAGTGAAAAATCATTTAATCAAGCTTCCATGAACACCTTTGGCAGAACTTCAAACCTGCAGTTTGGTATTCATGAAATAGGCACTCAATCTATTCCTGTCACCCAAGACGATCTTCAAATGATCGCCCAAAAACTTGACTAGATGCAAGTTAATCAAAAGAAAATTGAGGAAAGACTTGCCACACCAATCAAAGCTCCACAGATTCCACATCTAACCTAGCCCAACATTCCACGAAGAGAAAATTTGCACAATCTAAACACCACCCCTGCTGATTATCATCAATATCCCATGGCTTTCTATGATTCATTGGGGAATTGCAATTATCCAAGCCCTAACCCCACTGAAAATATTTTTGCCCTCCAGGAGTAATTTAGAAATTCTTCCAACTGGAAGAATTATCTGAACCACTCCTGGAATAACTTGGTTCCTCACCAAACTTCAAATCAATTTAGCGGGTATGGGTCAAATCCGACCTTTCATCCTGGGCCATCTCAACAAGACATCAATGCCCAGATGATGAAAACCTTGCAGGAAATACAAAGTAAGATGACGGAAGTAACCCATGCTGTCACAAATCTGAATAATCAGATTGGGGTTACTCCAAGACCTACAGGACATCTGCCTTCCCAATCCATACCCAATCCTAATCATCAAAGGAATCGATATCCCGACAAAAATCAAAATTACCACAATCAGCCTCCTATAAATCTATTACTTTAGCAGCCTCCCAGGTTTTTACAACAACAGGCCCCCCCACCTCCTCCAAATAATAATTCGACTGCACATGCAGTTACATTGAGGAGTGGGAAAACCACCATTGATCCTGGGTCTTCACAACAACCTGGTGAAATCCCCATTCCTAAGCAAATTGACTTTAAACTCCCACATCAGGAAGAAAAAGAAATACAAAAATCTTAGGACACGACTCCTATCCCTTTTCCATAAGCTCTGCACCCCACCACTAATCGGAAAAAGAAATCTGAGACCACAACTGAGGAACTCATGGATTTGTTTGGGCAAGTTCAAATCAATATCCCTCTCCTAGATGCAATCAGATATATACCTACCTATGCCAAATTTTTCAAGGAGATCTGTACTCCAAAATGGTAGTCTAAAAATCTAGGACAGGTGCATCTTTCGGAGATAGTAAGCTCTATCATACAAAGCAAGCTGCCTCCTAAGATGAAAGATCTAGGCATGCCTTTAATTTTAGTGACTATTGATGACACTACTTTCGATCACGCCCTTCTTGATCTTGGTGCCTTAGTTAATATCATTCCCATGATTTTATTTGAAGAATTTTAAATCGGTGAATTAAAATCTGTTGAGGTTACCATTCAATTAGCTAACTGATCTACAATCAAACCTCGTGGGATTGTAGAGGATGTCTTGGTCAAGGTTTAGAATTGTGTCTTCCCTATAGACTTTTTGGTCCTTGACATTGAGGTACTTGAATCTTTAATGAATGCCTCAATAATTCTTGGATGACCCTTTTTGGCCACTGCAAGGGCAAATATAAATTGCCGTACAGGAAAAATGGATATCACCTATGCAGACTAAAGTATCACCCTTGATATTTTCAAATCCTCCAAGAGATTTCTTGATAATCTTTTCAAGGACTCAGATACAGAAATATCAAATTTGGTGGAGGAGACAATGTTGGTAAATACCCTTCCCGACCACAATCTTTTTGAAGAATCTGACTCAAATCAATGGTCGGTGAAATCTATGACTCGGAGACTTGTCTTCCGAAAAAATCTATTCCTAATGATCCCCCTGATTATTCCCTTGACCCACCCACTTTTCTCTCAACCCACCCCTACACACTAACCTCACCTACCCTTCATCACTCCTCTCCCACCCCTTTTCAACTGGACCTACCACCAGACTCGCCCAAGTTTGGCATTCATCCTAAATTAAAAACATGGCCAGACTTGGGTCACACTTACCTTTTTCCATCAAATTTTGATTCGCATATTTTTACCACTCAACTTTCCAAGGATCTAGAAGAAGACCCTTTTTATGCAGGCATCCAAGTGTCCAACTACTTACATGATCATTTGTCTTCTGTACATACCTTCACACCCGATTGAATGGTGTAAAAGGTAGCACTGGATTGGAGGTAACCCATCACTTTTTTTTCTTGCTTTCTTTTTCTCTTTCTTTTTCTAGGTTTTGATCATCTTAAACCCAACTGCATTTCACTAAGGTGACCTCTTTTCCCTCCTAATGCTTGAGGACATTGCATATCATAAGCATAGGGGGGTGTTTTAAAATTTTGTCGATCGATTTAGGATTTTCAAAACCTAAAAATATGCATTCTTCTTTTGTCATTTTCCTGCATGCATACCCAAAAAAATAAAAATGTTGAAAACTTTTTGAGAAAAATTTTGAAATTGGGACTAAGGTTGAAAACTCACTTTGCGGTACAATGGGATTTTATCTTTAACAAACTAGGGATAAGGATACAGATCTGATTATTAGAATTTCAGGGTCTACCTTTAGACTAGATCAAATATCCTTATCTAAAATTCCACCTGAACTCAAGATAGTTCAGGTGACTTGATCCCCTTTTGTAACATGGAAAGCATCTGGCTTAGTTTCTAATTCAAAAACTTGCATCTCGTGCAAAATTTCTTGTGTCAAAATTCACACACAAACCAACACCTAAAAACAACTAAAATTTAGAAAAACCCCCTTGTTTGGCCATAGTAAAAGTCTAAAGTAGATCATTGGTTTGAGTTCCCACCACTGAGGAGGAAAATGCCTCCTTTGAGGGCGCGATGTCAACATGTTATCGCCTCGGTGCTGCTCTATATCTAGATTTCATATCTTTAGACGGAGCATTAAAGCACATTTTTGCAGCTCAAGTGTCTTGGACGGTGCTCTGCTTGTAGTGTCAGAGTAAGAGCTTGAGTTTGCTTGGAGAGCCCCTTTGCACCACACTATGTTTTGGGGTTGTGAGCTCCTGGGTGGTGTCATGGACACTACTATCTCAAAGTACTGGTGCTAGAGCACCCTCGAGGATTGGTAACAGGAATGATGATCCTGACACATTTGTTGGAAGACTAAGCTAAGAATAAGCATGGGAGAGAAAAAAAATTTTAAACCAAAAACACGCCCTTATAAATGTTGGCTTTTCACAAGCATAGACCAAGATTTTAAAGGTTATTGCAAGTTGCAAATCAAATTCAAGAGCCAGAAAAATACTAAATACCTAAATTTTGAGTAATCTGAATTAACAAAGGGTTAATCTATGAATTTTGTGGAGGATATATTGATTTCGATTCATCTAATTTTTAGATCCGAAAATAAATCCCGATGTTTATCTTTAACAAATCCCGTATCTCCTGTGTTTGGATCAACCAAGGTCTCGTAATCTCTTTCTCTTCAAAAGTTGAAAAATTAGTTTTCTCTAAAAATTCCATTTCGTAAAAATTTGTTTTGCTAGGAGACTCGTAAAAGATAAGCATGGGGTTGCGATAAATGCCAGTTTATCATCATTCTTATGCTCTAAAATAGATATAGCTCTTAGGATTTTAACTCCGCAAATAGGTTTTTGGGTTGCATTAGGCATAAATTGAGTTAGGCATGCATTACACATTTTATTGTCTTTTTGATGTGTTTTTTGAGTGTCAGGGTTAAACAGATAATCAGATCCCCAGAACCCTAGTACTTAGGAAGGCAATTAGTGAAGGAGAAGCTCAAACCAGCTGGGACTCAGCCTAATCCAGCCCATCATAGTTGGATACTAGCTAACTTGAACTAGGGTTAGCTCACCCTAGCTCCATTCAGCTCATTGTAGTTGAATGGTAGCTCAAGATAGCTCATCTTAGCTCACCCTAGCTCAAGTCAACTCAGATCCAGCTCAAATTAGTTGAGTCTAGCTCATCTCAGCTCCCATCAATTCACTGGGAGCTCTAGCTAGCTCAGTTGAGTTGATTGGAGTCCACCTTAGTTCAGGTCTTGCTACCTCTAGCTCTACTCAACTCAGGCCAGTTGAAGATGACTTCATCTTAGCTTAGGCTAGCTCAAGTCCAACTCATGAGGACTCCACTTAGCTCAACTTAGTTGAGTAAAGCTACCTTAGCTACTCCAGCTAGCTAGGTCCTCCCCAAAAAGATCAGACCCAGCTTACCTTAGCACATTTCACAAGAAGGCAGCTTACTTTAGGTTAGTTTAGTAGCTAGCAGAGAACTAGCAAGCTAAGCCAGCTAAAGTAGCTCCATACCATATTATTTAGTAGCTACCAGCTTCAGTTCAGCTCTAGACATCCCTTCATCAGCTCCTCCCCTCAAAACCCTAGCTCCAGTTGCCTCGTCCTCTACTCAACTAATGCTAAGCTCCAACTCCTTGGCCATCCACCATCTACCCTACTTAACCCAAATGCCCACCTAACTAGCTCCACTACTTAAGTTGACCTAGCTCCACCTACCCCTACCCATGTTGGCACCAACCAACATGCATCTCTTCACCCCATGACTACCACCAATAGCCACCAAGAAGGTGGTGCCAAAGCCACCATAACTACCTCCATGTTGGCACCACCTTTTTCCCTCCAAAATCCCCTTCATCTCCACCACATATCTCCCCTTAAAATCATCTCCACCCTCCATTAAATGTTGCCAACCCATACCCTTCTAGAACCCCATTTTGGCGCCAACTCAAGAGGCACCAAGGGTGGTAACAACCACCATTGAGTTGGCTCCAACCCTTAGTAGCCCTAGGATCAATTAACTACCCTAAAACCTCATCGTAACCATCCATCCCGAAAGCCACCTACAACCCCCATCTTACTCTATAAAAATACACATAACCATCATCTTTTCCATCCCTTATTGTAAATTCCACTCTGATTCTACCTATAGCCCTTGGCCAAGAATAAGAAGGGAGGAAGAAGATTAAGGAGGCTCTCCCTTGCCTCCTTGGTGCCTTCTTCCTTTCCACTCTTCTTCTTATGCCACACCAAGGAAGAGGATGTTGCCATTCAAGGTGGATGGCCAAGCATTGGAGGTGATCTTGAGGGTGGTCCATGCCCACCCTTGGAGGAGCCATTAAGGTGGAAGCCATCCACCTTGAGGAGAGACGGCATGCCCCCCCTTTAGGGCTTGCTTGGAAGAGACCTCTTGGATGAGCTATTTGAGGAAAAGAAAGGAGCCGCAGTTGGAGTAGGAGCTTCACTCTCTTCACCATCAACATCCAGGATTTTCATTTTATTTGTTTTTCAGTTTCACTTTTTGCAGTAGAAGCTTTCCTCTACAGTTGTAAAATAAAAATCAATTTTCTATAAAGATGCTTTTCTAAATTGGTGCACCTTCTTCTTTACTTTAGTTTTGTTTTAGCACTTTCACGCCCTCTTCCCAGTTATCCTAGGCCTTCACTTGCCTAGGGTGAGCTTGGGAAGAAGTCATTCTTGCCACCTAGTTGCTAAAATAGGATTGGTCTTTTTCCTACCATCAACTTCGCGTATTTGCCGTTATTCCAAAACCAAACAAAAATTATATATTCAAAGATACAAAAAGAAAATTGATTTCTATTTTCAAGTAAGAGATTGATATTTGCAAGAATTTGCCTCCTTGGACGACCCTAGATACTCCACTATCCAGGTTATAAATTTTAAAAGTGAATAAATTTTTGTGCGTTGTAATGACTAAAATCCTAATTTTACAAACCACGTAAAAATCCGATTAACAACCATACTGCAAATGTGGTAACTCTGGGGAACAGGAAAACCACTCATGATCCCTTGCCTGCTCAAGAAACCTACCTAAAAGAAAAGCAGATCAGTTCTTCTCCCTCTTATTCTAACCTCATTTAGGAACCCAACAATGCAAAATAGGTACAACCAGTACCTTTTCCACAAGCCCTTCACTCTTCACGAACTAAGACAAAGAAATCCAAGCTCACTAATAAGGAATTGATGGATCTTTTTGGGCAAGTAGAAATCAATATCCCTCTCCTAGATGCCATAAAATACATTCCTCCCTATGCCAAATTCTTGAAAGATTTGTGTACTCCCAAAAGGAAGCCAAGAAACCTAGTAAAGGTGATCCTTCCAGGGATAGTAAGCTTAGTTATGCAGAGCAAATTGCCTCTTAAAAGAAAAGATCCAGGCGCCCCCTGGTTCAAGTAGTCATTAATGGCACTTCCTTTGATCAAGCCTTATTAGATCTCGGTGCCTCAATTAATCTCATCCCCACTGTCATTTTTTAGGAATTCAAGATCGGTGAATTAAAGCCTATCGAGGTAACACTTCAATTAGTAGACCAATCTGGATTGTCGAGGATGTAATAGTTTGGGTCAAAAATTGTCTTTTTGCTGTAGGCTTTTTGGTTCTGGGCATAGAGGTACCAGAAGCTTTAAAGAATGCCCCCATAATTCTTGGAAGAGCATTCTTAGCCACCGCCAAAGCCAATATTGATTTTGACTCTGGAAAGATGAAAATCATGTATGGTAGTGAATTGATTGCACAGCAATCATGAGTCTTTATTAACCTAAATTATGCTAGGACTTAGCATAAGTTATGGTAATTCATGCATGCATAAGTATTATTTGCATCTTTACTACTTTCTTTTAGCGATGCATAAAATAATGCTATAATGTATTGATTAGGTGCATTATGTCAATTACAGGTAATAAGCTGGATTTGAAGCTAGATTTGAAGCTGGATTAGGAGAATAGAAGAATAACGGGTGTTGCAGTAGAGCTGGAGCGGAAGACCTAGAATAAGATGTAGTAGGCAATAACAAAAGGGAGTTAAGGTATGCTACTCTATTAAGTAGGAATAAAGTACTAAAATGTGAAGAACTTAGGTCCATCCTATCCCTAGGATAGCCTAAAAACTTCCCCAAGCCTTAGCCACCCTTAGATTAGGTCACCGCACCCTAGGAAACCTTAAAACCCTAATTCCAACCTTTATCTAGATGTCCAGATGAATTATAGGACGTCCAGAACCCTTAGCCAACTCTCACACACCTTAAACCCACTTCTGCAGTGTTATTGGACGTCCAGACACTTGGTCAGAAGTCCAATTTCTGCAGAATAGCCAAGATAGAACCTAGAATCCTTCCAGACTCTGATTGGACGTCCAGACAACAAGTCTGGACTTCTAATTTTTGAGTATAAGACATCTGATTCTATTTTTGGACATCTGGAACTGCTCTCCAGTTCCTATTTTGAGATTCAAGCCTTGATCTTGGATCTTTAGCTCCCTAAACCTAGTTCCAACCCCATAGGAACCTAAATTAAGGTACCCTAACCTTATTACATCACCTCTAGACCTCCCTAAGGATCTAACTAGGTCCTCACTAAACCTAATTGACTTAGATCATAGTCAATTACCATTACCTAAGTCAATTGGACTCATAAGGTCCAATTGAGCTCAGATCTCAACCAACACAAGTCTAATTAGATTCTGTGAGAGTCCAATTGACCTAAGCCCAATCTAATTGAGTTATTTAACTCTCAATTAGGTTCACAGTCATTCAATTAAACTTATGTCAAGTTTAATTGCAATTCCTCCCTAGCAATTAGGGTTTGCAACCTTAATTTGAGGCCTACACCAACCTAAACCCTTTAGGACCAAACCTAAACCATTTAGCCACATAGAACATAGCCACACACACACACACACACACACACACCCATTCATGCACACACACTCATCTAGAGTTCTCTAGAAATCTCTTCCAAAGGTGGCGCCACTCTTGGTTGCCAAAATTAGCAACCAAGAGCCATTCAAATTGAGATCCACTTTTTATGGATCTAAGAACTACCTCTCTCTCACCATGTCTGACCACTCTTGGGGCTCTCTCTAGAGAGTTCCACACTTCTCTAGAGAGTCTCCCTTAGGTCTATAAAAAGACCTAAGGGGTGGCCATTTGCACCCATCCCATTCTTGGCACTCATTCACACTTAGGTTAGCTACCTTCACATTCATCCACCTACACGAGTTGTGCACCATGGATGCCACCATCTCCATTCCAGGATGCTGGATCATCTTCCCAACCTCTCTCCGAGGGCCGGCCTAAGCACCATTGGCTGCCCCTCCTTCTCCTCTCAACCATTCAAAGGCCATCGGAGCCCACCTCCGAATGCCCTTAGTTTCTGCTAGATTAGTAGCTAGTTCTTCATATTTACATGCTTTTATTTACTGCTTAGTAGTGTAGCTTTTATTCTCCTCCAATGATGCATGCAAAATCCCCCCATAGATTCCTGTATGCGATCATTTTCTATTAGCTAGATTTATATTTTCAAGCTTTCCTTTATAAGCTTTCCTCTAAATTCCATGTTGCAAACACCTTCCTGAATGAATGAAAGATATATTTTTCTTTATATACATATCTCTGTGTTGAAATCACCATGAGCTTATTGATTGCAATCTATTTTGTGTGATTCAAGTTGCCTACTCTTCATTTTTATATATTGCAACCAGCATGTCGGTTTTAGAAAATATTGAAGATTTAACTATAAATGCATTTTCCATAAACAGTCACCACATAACTAGAGTTGTGCGCACTGAAACTCATACTTTCACCTTCGTTATCTATCTAACACATGCGCACGTAATCAGAGTTCACAATAGAAGTGGTAAAACTTTAATCCGAAGATTGGAAACTGGCGTGCGATTCTAAACAAGTAGAGAGATAAAAGATTGATTTCAATTTTGCACAAACACCTCCCAGAGACGAATGATCGGGACTCAAAGTCTCATTATCTTTCTATAAATTTTTTGTTTGATCTTATCGGGCACTATACTACGACGCATTTTCCTATCAAAACACGCTTTATGGATCATAACATGAATCTATTACCCTAGATATTTTCCAAGCTTCTAGGCATTTCCAAGAACCAGATTTCTTTGATGACTTGGATTTGGAGATTGAAAATTTTGTGGAGGAAATAATGCAGATTTCACACTTGGGTTCCTGCTTTGCAATTCACACAGTTCCTGAACAATCTGATTTAACC
This sequence comes from Thalassia testudinum, assembly GCA_037157565.1. Classification (NCBI taxonomy): domain Eukaryota; kingdom Viridiplantae; phylum Streptophyta; class Magnoliopsida; order Alismatales; family Hydrocharitaceae; genus Thalassia; species Thalassia testudinum. The sequence goes on along the minus strand of JAZHRO010000034.1, from coordinate 263,986 downwards.
CACCCTTCCACCCTAACCACACCTTCTCCATCTGAATCTTCATCTAATTCTCTCCCTCTCCCTTCACCCCTCACTCCACAATTAGAAATCATTTCGGAGTCGGGCCCTCAACTGGAATTAAAACCCTTGCTTGACTCCCTTAAATATGTTTTTCTGGGTCCAAACTAGACCATGCCCCTGATTGTCAATTCTGGACTTACTGGGTCACAAGAGGAAAAACTTCTCCAGGTACTGAGTAAACATAGAAAAGCTATTGGCTGGACCCTTTATGATCTAATGGGTATTAATCCATCCTATTGCACCCATAGAACTATTTTGAGGATGATTCTTGCCCCTCCTACTAACCACAAAGGCGCTTGAATCGTAATGTGCAGGAGGTGGTAAGAAAGGAGATTATAAAGTGGCTTGATGCTGAAATCATCTACCCCATTTCTGACAACTTTTGGGTTTGTCCCACTGTTCGTCATGCTAAATTGGTGTTTAAAAGTGTTGCGTTAGTATAGCCGAAATAGCGTTCAAAATAAATATAATTTTATTACTCAAATATATTCCGAGGTAGAACACAGGGAGCAAATGGAATTCATACACTAAACTTGTCAATTAATGTAATTTGAACACAAATCATTACTGAAAAACTAATCATGTATGTAGAGCATATGAGTATGTCAAGAGTAAAAGGAATGGTAGACCAAATAATAGTTACTCAAATTAATTAAAGAAGAAAATTAAAATATAGATGTCTGATTGAAAAATCAGATGTCTTAAATGACTCTGGCTACATTGCTTTTCCTTCTTTCTTCTTCTGATCTCTTTCTCTGATTTCTCTTTTCATCTTCTTCTTCTTTTTCCTTTGTGAGCCCTCTTCTTCTTTCTCTTCTTTGGCCTTCTCTTCCTTTTCTTAGCTTTCTTCTTCTTCAACTTCTTCCTTCTTTATCTTCTCCTTCCTTCTTTTCTGCCTGACTTCCTCTTCTTCCTGACTTTACCTTTCTTCTGCCTTGGCCTTGAGCTGTGCTGGCCTTCTCTTCTTCCTTCAGCCCTGCTCTTTCTCTGAATTCAACTAAGTGTCGAAGGTAAACTCCTCAGAGCAAAACCCCCCTTCCCCTGCGTAGCACTCTTCTCTCTTTCTCTCTTTTCTATTTCAGAGCCGCTCTCCTAGAGCCTTTAATTGATTGGGTAATCGAACCTAACAGAGACATGGGTCCAGGCTCACCAGCGTGTGTGGTGAGTGAGGAGTGAATAGGTTGGGTAGTCAGGTTGTGGCCAGGTCTGCGGGCTATATCGTGGATGAGTCCGTGAGAGGGGGGAGGAGGACCTCACCCTTAGTGTTGGAGGCGAAGAGCCTCTAACACTTTTTCCTTTTTTGCGACGTCAGGCATCTTTCCACTTCCAATGTGGGACTAAATGTCCCACCTTCTTCCGTGTGCATAGCAGCATGATGTGGTTTCCAATTGGTGAGGCTGCAGAGTCCTTCGACTCCAATCAAAGGCCTGGATGCGTGCGTGCCTCAAGTACACACCGCCTGGGGGTCTCACTTGGAGCAGTGCAAGGCCTGGGACCACTTGAAGCTTTCTTCAAACTCAGCAGTAATGGCGGCCGATGGCTGGATACTTGAAATCAATAACAAGGGCCTTATGTCCGCATCAGAACATTCAGCATGGTTGCCGGAGCACAACGAATGTAATGGTGGTCGTGGCAAGGAGCGAAGATGGCTGTGGTGGCGTACCTAGGGCTTACTGTGAGCGTGTTCGGTAGGGTGTTTGGGTGGTTGATGGAGAGATTGGAGTGAGGGAATGTGATCAGGGAGATGAGGCGACGGTCGTAGGGTGGTCGACATGGTGTATGGAGGTGCGGAGCGACGGAAGCACCTCGCCGGATGTATCGCCGGAGGTGGAGAAGGTGATGGTGGTCGGTGATGTTGGTGGGTCATTTTGAGAAGTAAAGAGAGGGGAAAGAAAGTGTGAGACAGAGGGAACCTAAGAGTCTACTCTAAGGGACAAAAAGGGATAGAGAACCCATGCCGGTATGGTTGGCAGACGTGGGGAAGGTGAAGACCTCCGAAGGTGAGGCGGTGGTGAACACGAGGCAGAGGCGACGTCGACCGGTGTTGCGCGATGCAGGGGAATGTGGTAGAGTTAACTTGTCCACTGGTATTGTGGTTGGGCGATGAGAGAGTGAGGGAGAAGCCACTGGACCTAACGGAGATTGTGGCTGGCGAGGGAGAGAGGAATGTAGGGAGAATTGGCCCAAATTGAAGTTGAGGAACGTCGGTTGGATCTGGGGAGCTATAAATAGGCCTCTGAGAGGGTTTTTGATGGAAACACCATCACGATCCCTAACTAGCTCATTTTGACCCAATGCAGAGAATAAAAGCTCCTACATAACCAACTGGAGGTTATAATTCACTGAATAACCTTTCTTAGAGAAAAGCAAGAAACAAGGGGTAAAACTGTAATTTTACCATTGCAGTGCAACAACGGGTTTTCTCAAGAGCTAAATACAGGTCAAAAGGTCTTAATAAGATAAAAAGTGGGTTGGGTCAGATAGAAAACGGTTCGTGTGAGTTCTGGGAATTAAATGACTTCTTGTAACCCTAAAATAGACCCACTTGATTAAACAAGGTTTTGGTTAGGATAAAATTCACCTAAACCCTCTAAAAGTCATAGAAAAATATTCTCTAGGGTTTAGAACTTTCAATTTGGCCATTGGAACCCATTTTGACCTAGAATGGGGTCTCAGACAAATATTTACCATAAATTGGGTTTTTACATAAATTTTCCAGTCAAATGAGGTCAAACCCAAAATCCAACTTCACCATTGGATTCCTTATGTCCAAATTAGGTTTTTACCAAAATTTGTACTTAAGGGGAACTCATCTTGACCTACATGGCAAATAAGTTTAACTTGCTTACATTTGTACCCCTATCCTTCAAAAACCTTTGCAGAAAGCCCCCTAACTTCTTCATCGTTCTTTGCAATTAGGTCCATCTGCCATTATAGGAGAGGAATCCTACTCCGACAAACTTTAGAAGGAGATTCCTCCTTTATTGCTTAGAGAATCCCTCCCAAAATTGGAAAGGAGATTCTCTGAGTAATCCCCTCCAATCTGAACCTATTAATGTGCCCTACTTGTTACCCAATTTCTCATGCAAATGCATGAGAGATTTGGGTCTTTTTGAAGCTTCCATCTTCGGCCATCATACGTTGCTTGGAAGTTTGGATTCCAAGCACAAATCCTTCCCTAGAGGCCTATTTAAGACGCCCCAGGTTCATCCGCATCTCCTCAGCTTGAGATTGGGCTGGAATCCCCCACATTCTTCTCTCCTCGTCGGCCGCAACACCTCTGCAAGCTCCGATCCTCCCTCTCTCTCTCATCGCCCAACAACAATACTAGTGGTTGGGTTGTCTTCCTCTCATTTGTATGTGATGCAAAACACTAGCTGACGCCGCCTCTGCCCTTGTCTTCGTCGCCGCCTCATCTACGGAGATCTTCGTCTCTGGCGTTGGTCGTACCAACCCCGACGTCTCCCCTGTCCCCTTCGTCCTTATATTAGGTTTGTTAGCTTCCCTCACTTTATTTCCCTAAAACACCCCTCAACGCCACCGATCACCATCACCTTCTCCACCTCTGGTGATCCCTTCATCGAGGTGCCCCTGTCACTCCGCACCTCCATCCACCTCGCCAACCACGCTACAACCTCCGCAACACCTCACTGATCATTTGCTCCCACTTCATTCCCTCCATTAACCACCCAAACATCCCACCAAACACACCTACTCACACGGCCATAGAGAACCCTAGACACCCTACCACAGTCATCCCTATGCCACGTCGACCACCGCCGCACACTCACCATACCTTGGCAAATCTCCCTGGACATTTTGACATGGCCACAATGTCGTTCTCATGTTTACAGGGTCAGGAACACCGGCCACCATGGACGAAGAGCTTGAAGCTTGTGTGCTGTGCTCCAGCTGCTGTTGCTCCAGGCGAAAGGCCCAGGCGACGTGGACTTGAGGCATGAACATGCTTAGGTTCCCAATTGGAGCCATAAGCCCTTGCAGATTCGGGAATTGAAGAGGACACCTGCTTTTGTGACGCGTGCAAGAAACTGGATGAGTAGGCAGGTGCACATAAAATGAATTTCTGCCAATGGCTTATTGCCTCCAACTCACGGGGTGAGGTCCCTCTCTCCCCCTCTCACGGCTTATCGCCAACATGATAAATTCAGGTTCCATGAAGATGGAATCATTTCTTTTCGATCCTCAGGAATCAAAACTAGAAAGTGCCTAGAGTGAATACAATCCAGAATACGAATCATTTCTTGACTCAAAATTTTCTTCATCTTATAAACACCCTTCAGGCATTTACCTTCGAATTTGATGGCTACTATAAGGACTCTCTAAATGAACCCACCTTTAAGTCCTTTTTAGAGGAGCCCTCATACACAATTCTTATTGAAGCCACCTCCTTTACATATACAGAACCCATCCAAACCCATTTTCAACCTCGACTCGCTACTGGACTCAATTTCTATTCCGATTCCCCTCTTACTGAGCTTATTGCAGATGATTCATCTCCACATTTTTATTGGGTTTCGAACATTGATCAGACCACAAATCATGCCCCATCATTCTCTGATCACTCCTGTAGGGTTTCTGCATCATCCACTAATTATTTTAAGGATCGCTACTTTAATCAGGTTGATTCGACTCAACCAAATCCTGGATTCACACTTCCATATCATCCCGAGCTCCATAGTATATGGTAGGTTCCACATCTCTTATTCTACATTTATCAACCCACCAGATTGATTGGGTTTAGGCTGCATCATCAGCTTGTTGATCTGAACAAGCACCTAGTTGGACACACCAAGCTCTTGATCAAGGTGCTTGTTCTACAAAACTCAGCTGATTTGACCACTCCCTCTCCATACCATTTCCTGCTCGGCTGAAGGCATTGAATTTAGTGCTTAACAAGAGGCAACCCGTCATTCCAAAAACCCGAGATCCTTCTGATTATCCTTCTGTACTTCACATCTATTGCACCCTGAGTTCAGTCTTAGAACAGTAAATCCCACCTCCGGTACACGTGCTAGAGCTTGAAATCATCCGCAACAGTCATTTCCAACCCGTTTGCCCACCCGATAAAACCTGTTCTATTTCCTGAAACCCAAACTATTTCACACCCTCCGTTTACAATGAGGACATTGCAAAACTTAGGCATGAGGGGGTGGTAAAGCGCAAACGTTCAAAAATCAAAAGTTCGGAAGGGTTCTCACAAAAAAATCACATATTCTAAAAATACCAAAAAAATAGAAAATTGTGAAAAAGAATAAAAAAAATGGAGAAGAAAAGAAAATTTTGAGGCCATATAAATCTTGAGGAGAAAAATGGGAAAAGTGAAAAATGTCAAAAAGGAGCACAAATTGAAAAGAGATAGTCATTAGTAAGAAATTAAGGAATTGATTGAGTTCTAGATCATATCAAGAAAAAGAAAATGAAAGGAAAAAAGTGCTAATGAAACACAAAAGAGATTAGTAGGAATGCTGATCTTAGGCCTCTTGGGCTATACTCCTAGGCTTAAAAATTCAAGTATCCGCTAAGATCTGGATAGTTCTCAAGAGGTTGGGGAAAATGTGAAGCTTAAGTATTAGGTCTAAGGCTTAAGGAGTATTCGACCTCATTAACTGACCTCTGGTTTGCGGGACTTGGTAACCTAAGCACCCCAATCCACACACAGTTTGGTTCAGTGTGCATAAGTATCAAAATCACGCAAATGCATTTAAACTGTTATGAAAAAGTTGCCTCGATTAGGAGCGGCCAATCAACACAAGTTGATTTGGATGAGTTCCTAGTGCGGAGAGTCAGGAAATTCCCTTCGAAGATGCAAAATAACATATCGTCTCCCTGGTGCTTGTCTCCTAGGATATTTACATATCCTACCGGGGGCATGTAAGCACCTTGCGCTGGTTCAGATACCATGGGCAGCATTATCACGAAATGTCGATTGCCAAGGTCTGGATTTAGCTACAGAATGCCATGGGCGGGATTATCTCAAAATCTCGAAAGCCAAGGTTCTGAGGGTTGCCATGGGTAGTGCTATCCTAAAGCATCGATTACCAGGGACCCTTCGAGGATTGATGATGGGGACTAGGAATCTGATATAGACCGTGTTGAGAAGCCAATTCGAAGTTAGAAATAAAAAGAAAAGAGAGAGAAAACTCTCCAAACAAAGGAAATTCTTCTGTCTCTTACAAAAAAATGTACTGCAAACTGAACCAAGGCTAAACTATGTTACAAGCACCGGTGCTTTAGCTGCGGAGTCCAACAAACCTTAGGATAGTTCTTGTGGGCCTCAAAAACCTTTGCGGTAGAATGAGCCTAGAGCTGGTCAGGTCTGGATCTTGGTTGGTACTTGAGTACCTTTAGGCCTACTATTGGCATTCTAACCTAATCCACAGAAGAAAGCACTCATCATAGTTTTTGAACATCAAAGGAACTCATGGTCTAGAATCAAAGTTAAAACCTTAAAATTTTGCGAAGGGACTAACAAAAGCTAGGCATGGGGGTATGATGGGAACACCATCATGAGTCTTAACTAGCTCATTTTGGCCCAATGGAGAGAATAAAAGCTCCTACATAACCAACTGGAGGTCAAAATTCACTGAACAACCTTTCTGAGAGAAAAGTAGGAAATAAGGGGTAAAATTACAATTTTACCATTGCAATGCAACAACGAGTTTTCTTAAGGGCTAAACACAGGTCAAAAGGTCTTAACAAGATAAAAAGTGGGTTGGATCAGACAGAAAAGGGTTGGTGTGAGTTCTGGGAATTAAATGACTTCTTGTAACCATAAAACAGACTCACTTGATTAAACAAGATTCTAGTCAGGATAAAATTCACCTAAACCCTCTAAAAATCATAGAAATATATTCTCTAAGGTTTAGAACTTTCAATTTGGCCATTGGATTTAACCTAGAATGGGGTCTCAAACAAATATTTGCCTTAAATTGGATTTTTGCGTAAATTGCTTAGTCAAATGAGGCTAAACCAAAAATCCAACTTCACCATTGGATTCCTTAAGTCCAAATTAGGTTTGTACCAAAATTTGGACCTAAGGGGAACTCATCTTGACATACTTTGCAAATAAGTCCAACCTGATTACATTTGTACCCCTATCTTTCAAAAACCTCTGCAGAAACCCCCCAAGTTCTTCATCATTCTTTGTAATTAGGTCCCTCCACCATTATAGTGGAGGAATCCTACTCTGGCGAACTTTAGAAGGAGATTCCTCCTTGATTGCTCAGAGAATCCCTCCCAAAATTGGAAGGGAGATTCTCTGAGTAATCCCCTCCAATCTGAATCCATTAATGTGCCCTACTTGTTACCCAATCTCTCATGTGAACGCATGAGAGATTTGGGTCTTTTGAAGCTTCCATCTCCAGCCATCATACCTTGCTTAGAAGCTTGGCTTCCGAGCACAAATCCTTCCCCAGAGGCCTATTTTAAGATGCCTAGGTTCATCCGCATCTCAGCTTGAGATTGGGTCGGAATCCCCCACATTCTTCTCTCCTCATCGGCCGCAACACCTCCGCAAGCTTCAGTGGCTCCTCCCTCTCTCTCTCGTTGCCCAACCACAATACCAGTGGTTGGGTTGTCTTCCTCTCATTCGTCCGCGTCGCACAACATCGACCGGCACTGCCTTTGCCCTTGTCTTCTCGTCGCCTCATCTATGGAGATCTTCATCTCGACGTCGGTTGTACCTACCCCGACATCTCCCCTACCCCCTTCATCCTTAGATTAGGTTTGTTAGCTTCCCTCTCTCTCCTACTCCTGTTCCCTCTCTTTATTTCCCTAAAACACCCCTCGACGCCACTGATCACCATCACCTTCTCCACCTCTGGCAATCCCTTCGGCGAGGTGCCCCCGTTGCTCCGCACCTCCATCCACCATACCAACCACCCTACGACCTCTGCAACACCTCATTGATCATTTTCCCCCACTTCGTTCCCTCCATTAACCACCCAAACATCCCACCAAGCACACCCACTCACACGGCCATAGAGAACCCTAGACATGCCACCATAGTCATTCCCACGCCACACCGACCACCACCGCACACTCACTGTGCCTTGGCGAATCTCCCTGGATGTTTTGATGTGGTCGCAAGGCCGTTCTCATGTTTACAGGGTTAGGCACACTAGTCGCCATGGACGAAGAACTTGAAGCTCGCGTGCTACGCTCTAGCTACTGGTGCTCTAGGCGAAAGGCCCAGGTGATGCAGACTTAAGGCACGAATGTGCTCAGGTTCCCAATTGGAGCCACAAGCCCTTGCAGCTTCGCGAATTGAAGAGGACACCTGCTACTGCGGTGCACGCAAGGGAGGTAGGACATTTAGTCCCACCTCGGAATTGGACGAGCGGGCAGGTGCGCATAAAAGGAATTTCTACTAGAGGCTTATCACCTCCAACTCACAGAGTGAGGTCCCTCTCTCCCCCTCTCACGGCCTTGTTGAGATTGTAGGACACGTATTGATAGGAAAAGCGTCGTAGTATAGTGCTCAATACGATCAAACAAAAAATTATTTTCTAAAGATAACGAGACTTTGAGTCCCGGTCGTTCGTCTCTGGGAGGCATTTGCTTTACTTTTGAATCTGATCTTTTACCGCTCTACTCTGTTTAAAATGGCATGCTGGTTTCCAATCTTCTGATTAAGATTTCACCACTTCTATTATGAACCCTGATTACTTGCGCATGTGTTAAATAGATCACAAAGGTGAAAGTGTGAGTTTCTATGCGCACGATTCTAGTGAGGTGGTGACTATTTGTAGAAAATGCGTCTATCGTTAGATTTTCTATATTTTCTGGAAATGGCATGCTGGTTGCGAAATAGATAAAGAAGTGAAAACAGGCAACTGGAATCACGCAGAAAAGATGGAAATCAATAAACTCATGGTGATTTCAAACATAGAGATATATATAAAAATGTATTTTTCATTCATTCAATTGGAGAAGTGTTTGCAACAAGAACTGTAGAGGAAAGATTCTACAGGAATGCTTAGAAATGTAAATCTAGCTACCAGAAAATGATCACATACAGGAATCTACGGGGGGATTTTGCATACATCATTGGGAGATAATAAGGACTACACTACTAAGTAGTAAATAAAAGCAGTAAATGTAAAGAGCTAGCTACTAACCTATCAGAAGTGAGGGCATTCGGAGGTGGTCTTCGATGGCCTTGGAGTGGTAGAGAGGAGAATGAGGGGTGGCCAATGGAGCTTTGGCCGACCCTTGGAGAGAGGTTTGAGGAGTGATCCAGCATCCTGGCATGGTGTCCTTCATGGTGGTGCTCAGCTCGTGGAGATGGAGTGGAGATGGTGGTGGCTAGCCTAAGTGAAGGTGAATGGAGCCAATCATGTATGGCCAAAAGTGGATGGGTGAAAATGGCCACCTCTTAGGTCTTTTCATAGACCTAAGGGAGTCTCTCTAGAGAAGTGTGGAACTCTCTAGAGAGAGCCCAAGAATGGCCAGCCAAGAGAGAGGTTGGTGGTTTCTTAGATCCACCATTTGTTGATCTAAGAATTGAATGCCTTTTGGTTGCTAAATTTGGCAACCAAGAGTTGGCGCCACTTCAAGAGAGTTCTAGAGAACTCTAGAGAAGTGTGGGTACGTGAATGGGTGTGTGTGCCTGTGTGTGTGGTCTTGCCCTAGGTGTCTAAGAGGTTTAGGTTAGGTCCTAAGGGGTTTGGGTAGGTGTATACCTTGAATTAGGGTTGCATACCCTAATTGCTAAGGGGAAATTGCAATTAAACTTAACCTAAGTTTAATTGAATGAGTGTAAACCTAATTGAGAGTGAAATAACTCAATTGGTTGGGTTTAGGCCAATTGGACTCTCACTAAGTCCAATTGAACTTGTGTGGGTTGAGATTTGAGCTCAATTGGACTCAATGAGTCCAATTTGTTGGTGCTAGAGCACCGCGATCGTTTGTTTTGATGATAACAAAACACGTGTCATTTAACATTTGCATTTGGAGTCTTAGATTTCAGGCATATTGCAAATGGAGACGTGACTAGACGGAGTTCGAGCTCGCATCCAGGATGGATTGGAGGAGCTTAATGGAGAACAGAGGAGATTCGAGAGAAGCGATACATTGAAGATGGAAGGCAAGAAGAATATGATAGAATTCTATTTATTTCTTTCATGTACTTTTGTCTTTATTTCCTTGCTCTTTTTGTTCCTTAGAACATCATGTTAAAGAGCCTCAAAGTACCCTAATAGTAGTCCTAGGAACACCTGCACAACCTTAGGACACTTAGGTTTTCTGTGGAGAACTTAGAAAATCAATATAAGGTTCAAACAGCTTTTTCAGACGTCTAATTCAAAAATCAGACGTCTGATAATATGTTTTAAGATGTCTAACTGTTGATTCAGACATCTGATTACAATTAGGCTGGACTTAGTTAGCTCTGTCTGATGAAATCAGAAATCAGATGTCCAGACCTTAGACCAGACGTCTTAGAAGACGTCTGACGTTTTTGCCAGACGTCCAATTAGTGAACCGTTGGCTGGTTTACCAAACACTGGAGGATATGACCGTTAGAGCCTTATCAGACGTCCTTAAGACTTTCCAGACGTCTGATAAATGAACGTTTTGCCTCGGCTGACCCGAAAATCTCTTCTCAGAGATTTTCTAGCCGTTGCACTCTCTTGGAAATCCATTCCCGCAGAAAAGTAGGTGTCCTGACGTCCAGACATAGTGCCAGATGTCCTATTTGTCGTCTGATGGACTTGCACTAGAACCCTGTTTAGATCTGATTCAAGTTAGGAAGAAACCTGCCTAAAATCAGACGTCTGACTTTGTTCCCAGACGTCTTAAATTGATCTTCCAGATGTCTGATGCTAGGATTAGACGTCTGATAACCCTGTCACTGCAATCATTGTTCCTGATTTCGGCCTGATTCTCTTAGGCTTTACTCCCAACGGCTATGGAAGCTTTCCTAAGCCTAACAAAGCTTTCCTAAGGCCTCTATATATAGAGAGGAACCTCTTGCACACAAGGATACACCTAGATACACCAAGACACACAAAGAACAAGCATTTCCACTCTTTTGTGTCCAAAAAGATTCTCTTGCTCTCCAAGCTCAAGTTCTTCATCTTGAGAGCATCAAGCCTTTGCGCACCCGCTCTCCCACCGTAGTTCACGAGAGCGACGTTGTGCCGTCGTGTAGCTCACGCACCCGTGTCATCGTCATCGACGCACTCCTTGCAAAGGGAAGCATCTTAATTCCTATAGAAGCTACGTTTAAATCTTTGTTGGCTCTATAGGATTATATTTGTTATTTTGTTCTTTGGTTGGGTATTCGCCTTGCGAATTCTCGTCTCCTTCGTGGGACAAATCCTTCTCGTGAAGAGAAGGGGTTTGAGGTACGCTACCCTCATATAAAGTAGCGTGGTTGTAATTGAGGTTGAATCACCCTTGTTTAAGTGATTCGTTTAGTGGATTTGATCAACTTGGTTGATCGAAAAATCCTAACTCGAGAGGGTTAGGTGGTGGTTTTCACCCGGTTTGGGTTTCCACCTAAAAATAATTATGTACATTATGTGATTGAATTTTCTGAGATTGTTTTACATTATATTTCCGCAATTTATTACGTCACCCCCTCCTAGTAGGGATTCTACAATTGGTATCATAGCAAGGTTCTTGCAGATCAGAGTAACACCCAGCAAGAAGATCATGGAGGGAAGCAGTTCTGCAATCTGGATCTCTAAGGGGCAGTCCACGACCTGTCCACCATTCTTCGACGGGAGCAACTACCCCTACTGGAAGCTGCGGATGAAGACTTGGCTTCAAGCCAGTGACTTCACAATTTGGGCCAGGTGCGAGACGCCATTTGACATCCCAGAGAAACCCGCAGGAGGCTACTCGCAACAACAAATTCGTGAACTCTCTTTGAATGCGAAGACCATGAACGCCCTCTACTGCGCGCTCAGCCCGGAGGAGTTCAACAGAATCTCGCAATGCGCCACCGCATACGAGATTTGGCACACACTTGAGGTAACTCACGAAGGTACCTCTAAGGTAAAGTCTTCTAAAATTAATTTACTTTCACAAGAATTTGAATCATTTTCTATGAAGACTGATGAAACTTTAAGTGAGATGCACACTAGGTTCACTGTAATAGTAAATAATTTGAAAGCTTTAGGAAAGACCTTCATCAAGGGGGAGCTTCAAGGAATGCTTCTTTGTTCCCTTGGACCAGAATGGGAGCAGAAGGTCACCGCGATTGAGGAGGCAAACGAGGTGGAGGACCTCAACATGGAAGATCTCCTAGGCAATCTATTGTCCTACAAGACAAAGTTGAAGCAGAAGAAGAAGGATGCATTGGAGCCAAAATCGAAGAAGACTTTCGCCTTCAAAGCTGCATCGGATAGCGAGGTAAGTTCCGACGACGAAGACTTTAAAATTTTACTTAAAAAGTTTTCCAAGTTGTGTAGGGAATCAAAGAAGAAGGAGAAGAAGGAAAGCCCGAGACGTTGCTATCACTGCAACGAAAAAGGGCACCTACAACCAGAGTGCCCTCTTCTCAAAAAGTAGAAGAAGAAGGAAAAGGAGAAGAAATCTAAGAAGAAGGCGTTCCAAGCCACTTAGGACGATTCGAGCTCGGAGGAAGAAGAAGAAGAAAGGTCTATAGAAGAAGAAACCTCTTGCTTTGGTTTCATGGCCAGAGGAAGTGATGGCGACAGCGAAAGCGGAAGCGACTCTGACAACGAGGTAAATTTCGATTTACAAGAAGCTTTTAATGAACTATTTGATATTAGTAAATCATTAAGAATAGAAAACAAAAGCATTAAAAAGAACCTTAGGTTTCTTAAAATGAAAATGATAGGTTAGAAATAAAACTTAATGACCTAGAAAGTAGCTCTAGTCCTAAGGATAATAACCTGTTATTAGAAAATAAAGACTTAATCAATGAAAATACTAAATTGATTGAGGAAAATGCTAATCTAAAATTAGAAATTTCTGATTTAAAGGCTAAGATACATATTATAGAAAAAGAAATCGCATGTCTTAGGGAAAACTCTAACAAATTAATCAACAAAGTAGATAATTTTTATAGCCCTAAGATTGAGAAAGGATCTCCGTCAAGGAGACCCGCTAACAGATCCGGATCCAAGCTCACTTGGATACCGAAGAAAGAATTGGATCTTGTTTTGCAGGTTTCAAGGATAACTATAACACGAAGGACTGGACCTACAAGCTCAAGGCTGGTCAACTCAAGTTGGGAGAACCAAGGAGTAGACCAAGGAGGAGAACAAGAAGACCGACGAGACAGCGAACAAACGATGGACCCACCGCACGTTGACCGCCAGACTATAGACCGGCACCGATGCCCAGGCCTCCAAGCTACGGATGGGAGCCCCATTCGATGTGGCATCCACCACCACCATTTGGGCCATTTTATTGGCCATGGTAGGTGAGGTAAAAATTCTTTACCCTACCTTTTTGTCATAAGTATTTAGATAGGGGGAGTAAAAAAAATTTTTGAGCTAATTGTCAATTTTTAAGGGGGAGATGTAAGTTAGCTAAATTTGCTTTAGTAAGGGGGAGAAAAATAACAGCTATCTTGTTGTTACAAAAAGGGGGAGGACATTACTTTTGTTAAAAGAAATTCATAGAAGAGCATGTTTTAAGGGGGAGTTATAGGAAATTTAAAATTATTCAAACCATTTTGATAATGTCAAAAAGGGGGAGGATTTTTTTTCTTGCATTACTATTTATGGCTTTGTCATCATCAAAAAGGGGGAGATTGTTGGTGCTAGAGCACCGTGATCATTTGTTTTGATGATAACAAAACACGTGTCATTTAACATTTGCACTTGGAGTCTTAGATTTCAGGCATATTGCAAATGGAGACGTGACTAGATGAAGTTCGAGCTCGCATCCAGGATGGATTGGTGGAGCTTGATGGAGAACAGAGGAGATTCGCGAGGAGTAATAGATTGTAGATGGAAGGACAAGAAGAATAGGATAGAATTTTATTTATTTCTTTCATGTACTTTTATTTTTATTTCCTTGCTCTTTTTGTTCCGTAGAACATCATGTTAAAGAGCCTCAAAGTACCCTAATAGTAGTCCTAGGAACACCTGTACAACCCTAGGACACTTAGGTTTTCTGTGGAGAGCTTAGAAAACTAATATAGGGTTCAAACGACTTTTTGAGACGTCTAATTCAAAAATCAGACGTCTGATAATATGTTTTAAGACATTTGACTGTTGATTCAGATGTCTGATGAAATCAGACATCCAGACCTTAGACCAGACGTCTTAGAAGACGTCTCATGTTTTTGCTAGACGTCCAATTAGTGGACCATTGGTTGGTTTACCAAACACTGGAGGATATGACCGTTAGAGCCTTATCAGATGTCCTTAAGACTTTCCAGACGTCTAATAAATGACCGTTTTGCCTCGACTGACCCGAAAATCTCTTCTCAGAGATTTTCTAGCCATTGCACTCTCTTGGAAATCCATTCCCGCAGAAAACTAGGTTTCCAGACATCTAGACATACTGCCAGACGTCCTATATGTCGTCTGATGGACTTGCACTAGAACCCTGTTTAGATCTTATTCAAGTCAGGAAGAAACCCGCCTAAAATCAGACATCTGACTTTGTTCCCAGACGTATTAAACTGATCTTCCAGACGTCTGATGCCAGGATCAGATGTCTGGTAACCCTGTCAGTGCAATCATTGCTCCTGATTTCGGCCTGATTCTCTTGGGCTTTGCTCCCAACGGCTATGGAAGCTTTCCTAAGCCTTCCAAAGCTTTCCTAAGGCCTCTATATATAGAGAGGAACCTCTTGCACACAAGGATACACCTAGATACACCAAGACACACCAAGAACAAGCATTTCCACTCTTTTATGTCCAAAAAGATTCTCTTGCTCTCCAAGCTCAAGTTCATCTTGAGAGCATCAAGCCTTTGCGCACCCACTCTCCCACCGTAGTTCACGAGAGCGACGTTGTGCCGTCGTGTAGCTCACGCACCCGCGTCATCGTCATCGACGCACTCCTTGCAAAGGGAAGCATCTTAATTCCTATAGAAGCTACGTTTAAATCTTTGTTGGCTCTATAGGATTATATTTGTTATTTTGTTCTTTGGTTGGGTATTCGCTTTGCGAATTCTCGTCTCCTTCGTGGGACAAATCCTTCTCGTGAAGAGAAGGGGTTTGAGGTACGCTACCCTTGTATAAAGTAGTGTGGTTGTAATTGAGGTTGAATCACCCTCATTTAAGTGATTCGTTTAGTGGATTTGATCAACTTGGTTGATCGAAAAATCCTAACTCGAGAGGGTTAGGTGGTGGTTTTCACCCGATTTGGGTTTCCACCTCAATTGGACTCAATGAGTCCAATTGACTTAGGTGATGGTGATTGACTTTGATCTAAGTCCATTGGATTTGGTGAGAACCTAATTAGGTCCTTAGGTAGGTCTAAAAGTGATGTACTACAGTTAGGACACCTTAATTTAGGTTCCTTTGGGGTTGGGATTAGGTCTAGGGAGCTAGAGATCCAAGATCAAGGCTTGGATCTCAAAACAGGAATTGGAGACCAGTTTTAGACATCCAAAAACATGATCAGATGACTTAGACTCAAAAATCAAAAGTCCATACTTCAGTTCTGGACGTCCAATTTGAGTTAGGGGGAAATCTAGGTTCTATTTTGGGTATTTTGCAAAAATTGGACGTCTGACAAAGTGTCTGGACATCCAATTACATTGCAGAAGTGGGTTTAAGGTGTGCGGGAGATGGCTAAGGGTTCTGGACGCCCTATAACTTATCTGGACGTCCAGATAAGGGTTGGAACTAGGGTTTTAGGGCTTCGTAGGGTGCTGTGACCTAATCTAAGGGTGGCTAAGGCTTGGGGGAAGTCTCTAGGCTATCCTAAAGATAGGATGAACCTAAGCTCTTCACATTTTACTGCTTTATTACAACTTAATAGAGTAGCAACCTTAACTCCCTTATATCATTATTCCCTATGTCTAATATAAGTCTTTTGCTCCAGTCCTGTTGCAACACTCATTATTCCTGATCTAGCTTCAGATCCAGCTCCTGATCAGCTTATTGCCTGCAATTGACATAATGCACTTAATCAGCACATTATAACATTATTTTATGCGTAGTTAAAGTAAAGCAGTAAAGATGCAGATAATGCTTATGCATGCATGAATAACCCTAACTTATGCTAACTCCTAGCTTAATTTAGGTCAATTAAGACCTATGATTGCTACGCAATCAGGCCTCATTCACGGCACTGCCCATGTGGACCTGGCCACGACCCGTTTACTCGATCGACTCACTCCTCACTCACCACCCACACCGATGAGCCTAGACCCAGGTCTCCGTTAGTTCCGATTACCCAAACCAGCTATGGCTCTGGGAGAGCGAATCGAAATAGAGAAGAGAGAAAGAGAGGAATTCTAGTAGGGGAAGGGGGGTTTTGCCTTGGAAAGCTTCACTCCACACTTAGCCAAGTATAGAGAAGAAGAAAAGGTCAGGCAGCGAAGAAAAAAGAAGGAAGGAGGAAGAAGCTAAGGAAGAGAAGGTTAAAGAAGAAGGCAAGGAAGGAAGAAGAAGAAGGAAGGAGAAGAGGGCCAGAGAAGAATGAAGAAGCCAAGGAAGAGAAAGAAGAAAGAAGAAGGAAGAAGCTGAGGTTCGCAAGGGCAAAGGAAGAAGCTAAAGAAAGAAGCTAGAGAAAGCTAAGAAGAGAAAGAAAGGAAGGAAAAGCCAGAAGAGAAAGAAGGAAGGAGAAGAAAGCTCGCAAAAGAAATCAGAGAAAAGGAGGCACTGTAGCACATCACTTTTAAGACGTCTGATTTTGTAATCAGATGTCCATTTTTTCATAAACTCTCCATTATTTTATTTACAATTATTTTTATGCTCCATATACTCATGCTTTATATTTTTAATTAGATTTTGAGTAGTATTATGTGTTCAATTGCATTTATTATTGAGCTTAGTGCGTGAATTCCATTTGCTTCCTATGTTTGATCTCGGACTTCAAAATTTGAGTAATAAAATTATATTTGTTTTGAACGTTTTTTCGGCTATACTACAACGTGACACTCTTAATACCGATCCAGCGTCATGGTCGGGCTCGGATAGGTGGTGTTAATATGGTGATTTAATCGTTGAAATGCGTATAGTGGTTAACCTAAATCGAGCCTAACCATCTTTTTACAAAAATTTTTAACCTGGCCTACTTGATTTTATCTTGGTCATTTTTAGGCCCAAGGTCGAACTCAGGGAAGCAAGATTAAAGGTGAATAAGTTTCTACGCCTTTCCTACAACGAATCTCTTCCGTTCGTTTATTATGTTTTTGGTATTTTTCTATTTAAGATTTTTTTCTGATAATTTTTGTCCTTGAGGAACACCCTCAAAATCAGGTTCTTGGCTTTGAGCCAAATCAGGGTTCCAAAACTGGTTTTGCTATTTGCAAGATTGGGTACCTGCAAGTCAAGGATTATCCTTTCTTTTATATATATTTTTATCTTTTTAATAGCAGGAAAGAGAAATAGAAATAAATAGATAAATATAGTATGTATATATATATATTATATTTATATAGGGGTGGGGGTGGAGGTGAAAATGGCGTGTAGCACGGAGTCGAGTTGATCGTCATCTAGGAAGACGCAACCAACAGGACGAAGTGCAGCGTGGAGTGTAGGATGGATGGGTGGAAGATGTGTGCGAAGATGCTTTCTGTACGCGTGTATCGGGGAATATCAGCAACTGGTGCAGATATTCCCGCGATACAACGTATGGTAGGTGATATGAAAATATATATATATGTGTGTATATATATATATAGTTATAATTATATAGGTGTATATGTAGTTATGTACATATATATATATATATGTATATATATATATAGATATGTAAATATATGTATAGATAGATGTATGTATATGTATATATATTTATAATTAGATATATATGTATGTATATATAACTATATATATATATGTATATATATAGTAATATATGTATATAGTTATATATATGTGTATATGTATATATATATATTAGTATAAGTATCTATGTATATAGAGATATGTAGATAGATAAACATATACATATATATATATATGTATTTATAGTTATAGATATATGTATGTATGTATATCTGTATATATATATATATATATGTATAAATATATGTGTATATATATGTATATATATATATATATATATATATATATATACGTATCTATACTTATACTTAGTTATATAGGTACTAATATATGTATAGATATATGTATATATATATATGTATATAAATATATATATATATATATATAAATATGTCTATGTATATATATATATAAGTATATAGTAGTGTATAAGTGAGTGGGTGTGTGTACGAGAGTGTGTGTGTGTGTATGTGTCTGCAGGAGGGAGTGAGAGAGTGCTGTGAGAGAGAGAGAGAGAGGAGAGAGCGTCTGTTGGAGGAAGAGGCGCGGTGAGTTAAGCTGTCTAGATGCAGCAGCCGACGTCTGGTGGTCCACGCGTAGGCGCACGAAGACGCACGCGCATGCTGGAGGGAGCGCGTGCGTGGGAGGGACCGCAGCGCACCTCACTACGCGCTGAGGTTGGTGCGAGCGAAGAAGCAGGTGGGTGCAGACATGAGAAGAGGCGCGGGGAGAGACATGGGTGCGGGCATGCGCGTACGGACTGGCGACGGTAGCGGTGCGGAGAGAGAGCACGTGGTGACCGAATAAGTGAGAAACTTTCCGGTCACCGCACTGTAGCTACAGTGTCGCGCTCTCTAGCGTGAACAGTAGCTACAGTGCACGCTCGGCTCGTGTGAGCAGCTGTGGCCTGTTCTGCGTGTGTGGGCGTTGCGGAGCGTGCCTGCGCATGTGGAAAGAGCTGCTCTAACTGCTGCAGGGGCACGCGATGGCTGGCGCGCACGGAAGAAGAGTCCGGTGCCGTGATGCTGCTGTGCTTGAGCTTCAAAGCTCGGCTCTGTGGAAATGGTGGAAATGGCTTGGAATGACGAAATAGAGAGGTGAACCACCACGCCCACTGGCTCTTTGATGAGCTGGGCGGTGGTGGGACTCACAGAGGTGGTTGTGTACCACTGTGAGTTGCTCCTGCCTGCAGCGTGGCTCCTCAAGAAGAAGAGAGGCTGCGTATGAAGAGGAGAGGGGAGGAGACGGCCTGGACGAAGAAGGTGTTGTTCTTGTGTGGACTAGGCTCACCCTGCAAAGAAGATAGCCGTGCCCTTTATAAAGAGGAAAGAGGCATACACAGCCATGCCCTGGACTGCATGCGTGGCTGTGCATGCGGCTGGCAGGGAGTGGCGCGAGGAAGAAGCTGCCATGCCTTGCAACCGTGGAAAAGAAGAAATTCAACGTTAATAAAAAATGAGGATGGTGATTTTGCGAGGCAACACTTGAGGAAAACGTTAATTTCAAATCCATTTTATTCACTCTCCTCCCCTCTCAAATAAATGCATGCATGCGTTTATTTTTACAATTGCGACTATGTCTACCAAATATACTCTGGCAATGCTTGGAAATAGCACAAGATGGCACAATTGTTGGTGCATTTTTGCTGTACCATCATACCCCCATGCCTATCTTTTGCTAGTCCTTAGCAAAACATTTTTGTATTGTATTTAGGAATGATCTTAAGCTGAAGATTTTCTTCTGAGGTGACATAGGTGTGTTTATTTGTTGGATATTGTGAGAACCAATTGTAGAGAAGACTACCAGTACTTTAAGTCTCGCATGACATAGACCATCTCTCGACTATCCAGAACCCTTGATATTTAAACCTTAAGTACGATTTCCAAGATCCAGGAGGTTTTTGCCGTAGTCGAGAGCTCAAGAGATTATGGCTTGTGCTTAGTGAAGGATCAAGACTGACCAGATGAACATTAAGACTCACGCCCAGGGTTTCACGAATTTTTAAGTGCAGGTTGGTCCCAGTTTCAGCTTGTGTCTTTGGATTGACTCTTAAAAAAATGACAGAAAACTCAACTCCCATTTTATAACATTTGTGGCTCAAAGAAAACAGGGTATTTGTAACTTGCCCTGAAGAACTTTTGTAGGGGAAGACTTTGCAGATATTTGGGAGATATACTGAGTTATTTGCATCTTTTTTTTTTTTTTGAAACACGTGTCAGTATATCTCTTACAACATTATTTGGAGGAGCACACTTTTCTTTTGGTGGGAGAGTTTCTTTTTGGTGGAAAGAGTCTCTCCTAAACACAAGACTAAAGCCTGGGATAAAAAGTCTACCTGCGTGCACATGTAAGGACTCCACCTTCCCTAATGAACACTAGGGTTGGATCTTATGTTCACCTGGTCTTTCTTGATATGTGTAGTGTTGAACCAAGATTACTTAGGCTCTCGAGTAGAAGCAAACCAACGGATCCTGTACTGGTGTCTCAGGTACAAGAATACGTCCTTAGTTAGGAGAGATTCTGATCTATCTTGTCAATGCTCAAGTGAATTAAGTCGAGCCTGAGCGAATCAAGATTCTGTGGCCTGGAAAGTCTTCAAAACAGTGGTTGAATATCCATAAACACTTATTGTATTTTTGTTTCAGCCTTCAGATCATTAACAAACACCTTTTTTTTTTTTTACATATTTATAGATAGGTGGAGACTACATGATACCCTAAAATACCCAGATCCTATGGATGCTTATCCACCCCCCCATGCCTAACGATGCTATGTCCTCATATGCATGCAGGGAAGGGTAGAGGAAGGACGAAAGATCGGGTAATGAGAGCTGAGGTGTGGGGTATACAGTAGGGTGGTAGGGTGGGTGGATGGTGGGTGGTGAAGTGAAAAGTGAAGTGAACATGACAGTGGTGAAGTGTTGTTGGGGTGCCTCCCAACGAGCGCTGAATTTAACGTCCCCAGCTGGACTCAGAATGAGGCACAAAATTAGTTACCCTCCAGCAGGGCAACAGTTTCTCCAACGGGGGCATGTTCATGAGTAAGATAGGGTTTCAAATGCTGCCCATTGACTGTAAATTTATGCCCAGATTTGGGATTTTCAATCTCAACAACCCCGTTGGGAAATGGTCTCGAGACCAGAAAAGGACCAGTCCATTTGGACTTCAATTTTCCAGGAAAGAATTTGAGCCGGGCATTATAGAGCCAAACTTGCTGAGATGGCTCAAATTCCTTCCGTCGAATACGGCTGTTGTGAAAAGCCTTAGTGTGTTGCTTGAAAGTTAAGGAAGAATCATAGGCTTCACGATGGAGCTCTTCCAGCTCCTGGAGTTGGAGTTTCCTTTCTCGACCACACAGGTTTGGGTCGAGGTTACATTGGCGAACCACCCAATAAGTGCAGTGCTCCAGCTCCACGGGCAAATGAGAAGGCTTCCTGTAAACGATTCTATAAGGAGACATACTAAGGGGAGCCTTGAAGGTGGTCCGATACGCCCAAAGTGCATCAATCAGCTTGTCAGACCAATCCTTACGGTCAGGTCGAACCATTTTCTGGAGAATTTGCTTGATTTACCGGTTCGACACATCTGCCTGGCCGTTCGTCTGAGGATGATACGGGGATGCGATATGATGGTGAACTCTATATTTCCTCAGAAGTGCCCGAAAAGAAGCATGGGTAAAGTGGCTTCCTCCATCCGAGATAATGACTCGAGGGATCCCAAAGCACGCAAAAATGTGGTCTTTGACAAATTGAGTGGATATAACATGGTCAGCACGGTGCGTGGGAATAGCCTCGATCCATTTCGAAACATAATCAACAGCCACGAGGATAAATTCGAAGCCATTGGATGGAGGAAAGGGACCCATTAAATCTATTCCCCAAATGTCGAAGATTTCTGCAGCTAGGATGGGTTGCAAGGGCATCATGTCATGATGTGACATTGATCCTAACGACTGGCACCTAGTGCAATGTTTGGCATAATTGTGTGCATCCTGGTGAAGGGAGGGCCAAAAGAAACTGCACTGCAACACCTTGGTTGCAGTTTTCCTCCCAGAGAAATGGCCTCCGCAGGCCTGATCGTGGCAGAACGATAGCACACTGGGGAATTCGCTGTCAGGAATACAGCGACGGATGATTTGATCAGCACCTATTTGAAAAAGAAGTGGATTATCCCAGAAATATTACTTTGTTTCTGCCATGAGATGCTCATGCTGGTTTTTAGGCCAACCACGTGGAAGGGATCCAGAAGCAAGGTAATTGGCAATGTCGGCATACCAAGGTCCACCTGCCACATTAATTGCCAATAGGTGCTCATCGGGAAAAATCTCATTAATCGGCAGAGTAAGTCCAATATGGTCAGGGTCCAGTCTAGAAAGATGATCAGCCACAACATTCTGGGCTCCGGCCTTATTGCGAATCTTAATGTCAAATTCTTGGTGTAGAAGGATCCAACGAATCAGTCTAGGCTTGGCATCCTTCTTATGCATGAGATGGCGAATGGCCGCGTGATCAGTGAAAACAATAACATGTGAGCCCAGAAGGTAGGAGCAGAATTTCTCCAACCCAAAGACGATCGCCAGTAGTTCTTTCTCAGTGGTAGTATAATTACGCTGGGCCTCATCCAACGTCTTACTGGCGTAGTATGCCACGAAGGGGTGTCTATCGCGTCTGTGTCCCAGGATGGCTCCGACTGCAAGGTCGGAAGTGTCACACATGAGTTCAAAGTTGAGGGACCAATCGGGTGGCTGGAGAATAGGGGCCTTGGTGACAGCATTACGCAACTGCGTGAATGCTCGTATGCAGTCAGGGCCCATATCTAAGGGTATGTCGGTCGATAGGAGATAAGTTAAATGTCAAGAAATCTTGGAGAAATCTTTGATGAATCTCCTATAGAAATCAACGTGTCCTAGGAATGAACGAATTTGTTTGACAAAGGCAGACACAGGTAAATCAGCAATTACATCAAGCTTAGCTCTGTCAACCTCGATACCCCTATCGGAGATGATATGTTCGAGAACAATTCCCTTGTGTACCATAAAATGACTTTTTTCCCAGGAAAGCACAAGGTTTACATCAATACATCTCCTAAGGATACGGGTCAGGTTGGCAAGACAGTCATCAAAAGTTGGTCCAAAGATCGAAAAGTCATCCATGAAGACCTCGAGAAAGTCACCCACCATGTCATGAAATATCGCCAGCATACATCTCTGGAAAATTGCTGGCACATTACAAAGTCCGAACGGCATCCTTCTAAATGCAAAGGTGCCGAAGGGGCAGGTAAAAGTGGTTTTCTCTTGGTCCCGGGGGTCAATTGCCACCTAGTTATATCTTGAGAATCCATCTAGGAAATAGAAAAATTTATTTCTCGCTAACCGCTCCAGGATTTGGTCAATGAAAGGTAGCAGAAAGTGATCTTTCTTAGTTGCAGCATTGAGTTTCCTATAATCTACACACACTCTCCAAGATGTAGGAGTGCGTGTAGGGATGGATTCGCCCCTGTCATTGACACGGATGGTGAGTCCCGCCTTTTTGGGCACGACGAGAATCGGACTCACCCAGGGGCTATCGTTGATCGGGTAGATTATACTCGCATCCAGCCACTTAATTATTTCCTTTTTAACAACCTCCCGCATGTTTGGGTTGAGACGTCGCTGCATCTCACGGGAAGGTCGAGCCTCCTCCTCCGTATATATACGGTGAGTGCAGTAGGAGGGGCTAATGCCAGTTAAGTCTGATAAAGACCATCCAATGGCTGCCTTGTGTTCCATAAGGACCTTCGTTAGTTTGCACTCTTGCTCCCTGGTCAATTTTGAACTAATGATTACGGGGAGCATTTCATTTGGTCCCAGGAAAACATACTTAAGTGTACTAGGCAGCTTTTTCAGATCGGGAGTGGATGGTGAAAGATCTGGCATTTCTTGGGACGAGAGTGTCCCAGGCGGATCAGAAAACAAGTCAGGAGGAAGAAGTTGGCCCTCAGCTTGGCCAAGAAGAGGGGCTTCTTAGATAGATGGATCCAAAAAGGAATAGCTCCAGTGAGTAGTATATGGGCTCAAGGTCCCAGTGTGGAGTTGCAACTCCGCCTGATTTGGCAGGAAAGAAAGGACAATCCGGTCTTCAAGAGTGTGGACCGACGGTGAGTAGCTCGGATATGACTCCGACCACGAGGTATGGGAAGCGGAGAAAACCTCGTCAGAAGTCTGGTCAGGAGAAGGTACGGGAATAGGGAGGGATTGGGGAACGTCACAATATGTGTTTGTCAGGCAATTGTCAGTGCTTAAAGGTAGTCCGCAGCAGTCAGAATAAGTCCCAATTAGTTCGATACACGCGCTGACGGCCATGTCCTCGTCAGACATGTCATCCTCTATGCAATCACAATCAAAGTTCTTGGCTGCCTTGAAGATTTTAAGCTTGAGCTTTTCAGATCCAATGGAAATCTCAATACAGCCCGACTCGTAGTCGATATGGGTGCGAGCTATGGCCAAGAAAGGTCGACCAAGGATGATCGGACAATCAGAAAGTGAGCTAGGAACTTCCATATCTAAAATAAGAAAGTCAACAGGAAAATAGAGACTGTTGACCCTAACCACCACGTCTTCCACCACACCCTTCGGAATTTTGACAGAACGATCTGCCAACTGTAACGTGATAAGGGTGGGTTTCAGATTTCCCAAGGAAAAGTTTTCGAGCATGATGGTTGGTATAAGATTGATGGAAGATCCTAGATCAAGCAGGGCACGGTTAAAATTGCAGCCTTGGATGCTACAGGAAATAAGCGGTGTGTCCAGATCTTTCTCCTTCAGTGGTAGATTTGACAGTATAGCACAACTTGCATGAGGCGGGAGAACCACTGGATTCTTAGTTTTCTATGACTATCGCCTGGGTGTTGTGTAGTCTTTGAAGAATCGGGCAACAGTAGGCATGTGGTCGATAGCCTCCAGCGGGGGTACCTTGATTTCAACATCCCTGAATAAATTACGTAGGTTATCAAAGGCCTACGTATCCTTCTTCTTGCCTTTTGGCTCCCTCAGTAGAGCCTCAGGGAATGGGACTAATTCTGGCACCATTTTGGGTGTATCGTCCTCTTGCAAATGCGGTGCGCATCCCGAATGAGAGGGCGATGAAGAAGACGGGCCAGGATCAGGTCGAGGCGGATCGACAGTTTGCTTACCGCTCCTTGTAGTGATCGCATTGGACAATGCGGGTCCAGTGGGATCATAAGGCGGAGGAGGGTTCGCAATAGGGACATAAGAGTGAGGTGCTATAGCGGAATTAGCCTGAAATCCTGGTGGAATGCTCGGAGCCTGCAGAATCTGATGAACTTGCCCCTGAGAATGTCGTACCTGTGGTTGAGGGCCACAGGGTACGAAATTTCACGGGTTGAGAATAGGTTGGGCTGAAAGAGTGCCCTATGATCGAGTCGCCATGCGTAGTTGACTGATCTCAGCATTCTGCTGTGCCAATTGGTGCTGAAGAGAGGTCATGTTCTCTTCATGGCGCTTTGACATTTCCATGATCATTCACATCAATTTGTCAAGAGGACTTGATGCATGTTCTGTTTGCGGAATGCAAGGACCCGATGGAGGATTCGCCATAGGATTAGACTGGGCCCTTGGGATGATGGGTGCAGACGATCGCATTGGTCCACCCACGGGGTTTTGGCGCTGCGGGTTGTTGGACCATGCGAAGTTCGGATGATTTCGCCACCCTGGGTTATAAGTGGCAGAGAACGGGTTGTTCCCCAGGGCGCAAGCATCTTCTATGCCAGAAGACGAGTCCGCATGTAAATATGCTTTCGTGTCAAAATACTGTCTTTCAGAAGCCAGATCCACATGACTTACTGAATCGCTCGACGCGACATTTGGTAAGGAAGGTCTTACGGGGTTTCTCAGGATAAGCCTGGTGTTGGAAGAATTAGGATTGTGACGAAGTGGTGAGGTGGGGGTGTTTGCCATAGAACGGGCGGGGTTGGCTAGAAGCTCGTTCAGCTTCATGTGCACGACGGAGACTTCATCCAATTTCTGTGCGATAAGGCTGAGATCTGTGGATGAATGGGAGGGTCCTGTGTCAACTTCGTGGACATTACGCTGTTGGCTGGTACGATTAAAGGCGACAATGGAAGCATTGTTCATTGAGTTTTTGCTCATATTTTCGAATAATTTGAATGCTCCATTCTCGTCTTTATTCATGAAATTCCCTCCGTAGGAAGCGTCTGCAATCTGCTTCAAAGTCTCATTTAGCCCATAGTAGAAAATTTGGCCTATATTCCACTTAGGCAGACCGTGGTGCGGACACTTCCTGAGGAGGTCATTATATCTCTCCCATGCATCATGAAACTGTTCGCCGTTTTGTTGCATAAATGAAGTGATAGCATGGCGAAGCGCATTGGTTCGCCCGATTGGGAAGAGCTTCTTGAGAAACGCTGTTCGCATCTCTTCCCAAGAGTGGATGGTTCTCCCAAGGGTGCGTAACCACTGCGACGCTTTATCCCGCAATGAAAATGGGAACATTTTCATGAGGACTATAGGTAACCCGATATTTCTTGGTTTAACTATTTCAGCCAATCGGGTTAGGTCTTCCAAGTGGATAAAAGGATCTTCACTTGTAAGACCATGGAAGTGAAAATTTATCTGGCCAATTATGTTAGGTTTCAATTCAAAGTCGTCCCTGCCCATGGGGACCCGAATTTGTCCTATGGTCTCTGTAGCAGCGGGATTCTAATAGGAGCTAAGAGACCTAGGCTCCTCCCGTTTGGGAGGGTTCTGCATTTCCTCCAATGTTTCCCTAATGGACTCAATTTGTTCATTATACATTTCCATTTGGGCTTGGAGGTGGGTTATAGGATCCAAAGCTCCACCACTTGGTGGGTTTTGAGGGCGGTTTCCTCCCTCGGGATTTGGGGATGGGTGTGCAGCCATGTTTGTGGAGGAGGAGGATGATTCGGCTTCTTTTATAAAATTATCAGGCAATTCACACAGTTCAGGATTTTGTGACCTCCTCCCAAACATGCACTACCGTAGGAAGAATTGGGGGGATACGAAGGGAAAAGGAGATGAGAGAAATGACACCGCAAAGGTACACTTGATGACAAATCAATACAATCAAATTCCTAACCTCTACAGTGTGCCCTTAGACCTAAAGATCTAAGTTACCTACTATCACGAACTACGGAACCGAATGCGAGTATCGCAGAACCACCGGGCCAGATTGAAAGGCTGTTTGCCCTAGTCTTAGACACCCGATAGCACACGGGAACCCTCACCAGCACGTAGGCACTACACGCAGGTAGTTAGACCTCTAATCCTTAGTAAGGGTCAAGTTGTTACCAGTTTTAGTTAGAGGCTTAGGATCAAGTGCTTTTGGAATGTGAAGGGTGTTATTTACGGGTATTGCCCAAGTGATTGATTTTATAAAGTGTGTAAACCAAGCATGCAACGGGGAAATCTCCCTGAATTGAAGTTTTAATTGGTGAATGGTTTTTAGAATTCAGCCTTAAGTAGTATGGATTTTAGGATTTCGCTGAATTACCAATTCAACCAATCTCCGGGTTTTGAGAGAATACAAGTTTTCTTCTAAGCCCAACAAACCTTTCTTCAATGTCAGTTGGTTAATGCATGCTAAAATGCAATGGGCTTCCCTAGATGGAGATTTCTATGTGTGGATGCACGAGTCAATTTTAGATTAGTGTGAAAGGGAGCCAAAGCACTTCAATTCAAGTGCTCCCAATCACCAAAATGATTTCCACACACAAGGCTCAACCATAAGAAAATCAAATTGTTGGGGTTGAAGTATTCAGGATCGAATCTTAGGCATGTGAAAGGTCATGGTAGGGTTGGAATCAACTCAATTCCAAGTCTCCCCACCAAAAAGGTGATCCCGAATTGCAGATAAATGAGGCAAAGAGGGATGGCAATCAATCTATTTATTTTTGCCTCAAAGAATACTTCACACGGCGAAAGATTCAAGAATCAAGATTCTTGGATCTTCGCTATGCGAAGTTTGGCGGGAAATCCTGGGGTGGTGGGAGTGATGACAAACAATCAAACAAGTGATTTTTAATCCACTTGCCCAAAGAGATCCCAAGAAGTTTTTTTTAGTTATTATTATTTTTTTTATTATTAAAGTGACAAGTTGACCTAAGTTGCTAAGAAAGAAAGACCTACCTGTTCAGCAACGTGGGCGAAGCTCCAGTGCAGTGCCGGCGACTTCATGCTCTCTTTCCCGCCTTGGATCTGCCCACGTCTCTGACTTCGTCTGCCTGCCTTCTCCTTGCAACTGGTTCACCTGCACACCAACAAACAAAACACTCGTGAAGAGAAGGGTGTGAGAAGAGAAAAATTAAAGGAATGGAGTAGAAACTTACTTGAATGCGCACTTCCCTAGCAACGGCACCAGAAAAAGTTATGGTCAGGCTCGGATAGGTGGTGTTAATATGGTGATTTAATCGTTGAAATGCATATAGTGGTTAACCTAAATCAAGCCTAACCATCTTTTTACAAAAATTTTTAACCTGGCCTACTTGATTTTATCTTGGTCACTTTTAGGCCCAGGGTCGAACTCAGGGAAGCGGGATTAGAGGTGAATAAGTTTCTACGCCTTTCCTACAACGAATCTCTTCCATTCGTTTATTATGTTTTTGGTGTTTTTCTATTTAAGTCTTTTTCTTGATAATTTTTGTCCTTGAGGTACACCCTGAAAATCAGGTTCTTGGCTTTGAGCCAAATCAGGGCTCCAAAAATGGTCTTGCTATTCGCAAGACTGAGTACCTGCAAGTCAAGGATTATCTTTTCTTTTATATATTTTTTTAATCTTTTTAATAGCAGGAAAGAGAGATAGAAATAAGAAGATAAATATAGTATGTATATATATATATTATATATTTATATAGGGGTGGGGGTGGAGGTGAAAATGACGTGTAGCATGGTGTCGAGTTGATCGTTGTCTAGGAAGACGCAACCAATAGGATGAAGTGCCGCATGGAGTGTAGGATGGATGAGTGGAAGATGTGTGCGAAGATGCTTTCTGTACACGTGTATCGGGGAATATCAACAACTGGTGCAGATATTCCCACGATACAACGTATGGTAGGTGATATGAAAATATATATATATATGTATATATGTAAATATATATCTATATATATATATATATGGTTATAATTATATAGGTGTATATGTAGTTATGTATGTGTATATATATATATATGTATATATACATATAGATATGTAAATATATGTATAGATAAATGTATGTATATGTATATATATTTATAATTAGATATATATGTATGTATATATAACTATATATATATATATTACTATATATATATGTATATATATAGTAATATATGTATATAGTTATATATATGTGTATATGTATATATATATATATTAGTATAAGTATCTATGTATATAGATATATGTAGATAGATATACATATATATATATATATATATATGTATTTATAGTTATAGATATATGTATGTATTTATAGTTATAGATATATGTATGTATGTATATTTGTATACATATATATATGTATAAATATATGTGTATATATATGTGTATATATATATATACGTATCTATACTTATACTTAGTTATATAGGTACTAATATATGTATAGATATATGTATATATATATATATAAGTATATAGTAGTGTATAAGTGAGTGGGTGTGTGTACGAGAGTGTGTGTGTGTGTGTATGTGTCTGCAGGAGGGAGTGAGAGAGTGCTGTGAGAGAGAGAGAGAGAAAGAGAGTGTCTGCTAGAGGAAGAGGCATGGTGAGTTAAGCCATCTGGATGCAGCAGCCAACGTCTGGTGGTCCACACACAGGCGTAGGTGCGTAGGTGCACGAAGATGCGTGCGCATGCTAGAGGGAGCAGGCACGTGGGAGGGACCGCAGCGCACCGCGCTGCACTCTAAGGCGGGTGCGAGCGAAGAAGTGGGCGGGTGCAGACGCAAGAGCGGGCGCGGGGAGAGATGCGGGCGTAGGCGTGCGCGGACGGGCTGGCGACGGTAGAGGCGCGGAGAGAGAGTGCGTGGCGACCGGATAAGTGAGAAACTTTTCGGTCACTGCACTGTAGCTATAGTGTCGCGCTCTCTAGCGTGAACAGTAGCTACAGTGAACGCTCGGCTCGTGTGAGCAGCTGTGGCTTGTTCTGCGTGTGCGGGCGCTGCTGAGCGCGCTTGCGCATGTGGAAAGAGCTACGCTGGCTGTTGCAGGGGCGCGTGGTGGCTGGCGTGCGTGGAAGAAGAGTTCGGTGCCATGCTGCTGCTGTGCTTGAGCTTCAAAGCTCGGCTCTGTGGCAATGGTGAAAATAGCTTGGAACGACGAAACAGAGAGGTGAACCACCACGCCCACCGGCTCTTTGATGAGCTGGGCGGGGGTGGGACTCATAGAGGTGGTTGTGTACCACTGTGAGTTGCTCCTGCCCGCAGCGTGGCTCCTCAAGAAGAAGAGAGGCTGCGTATGGAGAGGAGAGGGGAGGAGACTGCCTGGAGGAAGGAGGTGCTATTCTTGTGTGGACCAGGCTCACCCTGTAAAGAAGATAGCCGTGCCCATTTTAAAGATGAAAGAGGCATGCATAGCCATGCCCTGGGCTGCATGCATGGTTGTGCATGTGGCTGGCAGGGAGTGGCGCGAGGAAGAAGCTGCCATGCCTTGCAGCCGTGGAGAAGAAGAAATTCAATGTTAATAAAAAATGAGGATGGTGATTTTGCGAGGTAACACTTGAGGAAAACGTTAATTTCAAGGCCATTTTATTCACTCTCCTCCCCTCTCAAATAAATGCATGCATGCGTTTATTTTTACAATTTATGTCTACCTAATATACACTGGCAATGCTCGGAAATAGCACAAGATGGCACAATTGTTGGTGCATTTTTGCTGTGCAATCACGTCACAAACAGTTTTGTGCTTGGAAGCCAAGCTTCCAAGCAAGGCAGGGTTGCCAGAGTTGGAAGCTTCAAGAGACCCAAATTTTTAATGAGTTCACATGAGAGATTGGGAAACAATCAGGGCTCACAAACAGGTTTAGATTGACGGGAATTACTCAGAGAATCCTCCTTCCAATTTTGGAAGGGTTTCTCTGAGCAATCAAGGAGAAACCTCCTTTCAAAGCTCACTGGAGTTGGATTCCTCCATTATAATGGTGGAGGGACCTATTTGCAAAGATGACAAAGAAGCTAGGGGGCTAAATGCAAGGGCTTTTGAAAGCTAGGGTTAGAAATGTAATCGTGCTGGACCTTTTTGCAAACTAGGTCAAGATGAGTTCCTCTTAGGTCCAAATTTTGGTACAAACCTAATTTGGACTTAAGGAATCCAATGGTGAAGTTAGATTTTGGGTTTGACCATGTTTGACTAGGAAATTTATGTAAAAATCCAATCAAGGGCAAATATCTGTCTAGGACTCCATTCTAGGTCAAGATGGGTTCCAATGGCCAAATTGAAGGTTCTAAACCCTAGAGAATATTTTTCTATGATTTTTAGAGGGTTTATATGAATTTCATCCTAACTAGAATCTTGGTTAATCAAGTAGGTCTATTTTAGGGTTTCAAGAAGTCATTTAATTCACAGAACTCACACAAACCCTTTTCTGTCAAATCCACCCCATTTGTTGTCTTGTTAAGTCCATTTGACCTGTGTTTAGCCCTTGAGAAAATCCGTGGTTGTAATGCAATGGTAAAATTATAGTTTTAACCCTAGTTTCTTATTTTACTCTTAGAATGGTTGTGTAGTGAATTATGACCTTCAGTAGGTTATGTAGGAGCATTTATTCTTGTCATTTGGTCAAAATGAACTAGTTAGGGCTCATGATGGTGTTCCCATCATAACCCCATGCCTAGCCTTTGCTAGTCCCTTAGCAAAATTTTTAGGTTTTAACTTTGATTCTAGACCATGTAAGCTTTTGATGCTTAGAAAACTATGATGTGTGCTTTCTTCTACAGTTTAGGTTAAAATGTCAATAATAGGCTTAGAGGTACTCAAGTACCAACCAAGATTCGGACCTGACTAGCTCTAGCCTTAGTCTACCGCGAAGGTTTTTAAGGCCCACATGAACTATCCTGAGGTTCGTTGAACTTTGCGGTTAAAGCATCCGTGCTTGTAACTTATTTTAGCCTAGGTTCAGTTTGCAGTGCATTTTTGTAAGAGAGAGACAGAGGAATTTTATTTGTTTGGAGAGTTTCCTCTCTCTTTTCTTTTTATTTCTAGTTTTGGATTAGCTTCACAACATGGTTTGTATCGGATTCCTAGTCTCCATCATCAATCCTCGAAGGGTCCTTGGAAATCGATGCTTTGAGATAGCATCGCCCATGGCAACCCCCAGAACCCTGGCTTTCGATATTTCTAGATAATCCCGCCGATGGCATTCTGTAGCTAAATCTAGACCCTAGCAATCGGCATTTCGGAATAATGCCGCCTATGGCATCTGAAGCAGCACAGGGTGCTTAAATGCCCCCGGTAGGATATGTAGATATCCTAGGAGACAAGCACTGAGGAGACGATATGTTATTGCACATCTTCGAGGGGAATTTCCCGCCTCTCCACACCGGGAACTCGTCTAAATCAACTTGTGTTGATTGGCCGCTCCTAATCTAGGTGACTTTTTCAGAACAATTTAAATGCATTTACATGATTTTGATACTTAGGCGCACTGAATCAGACTGTGTGTGGATTGGGGTGCTTAGGTTACTGAGTCCCATAAACCAGAGGTCAATTAACGAGGCCGAATACTCCCTCAGCCTTAGACCTAATACTTAAGCTTCGTATTTTCCTCAACCTCTTGAGGACTATCCAGATCTTAGTAGATACTTAATTTTTAAGCCTATGGTCATAGCCCAAGAGGCCTAAAATCAGCATTCCTACTAATCTCTTTTGTGTTTCATTAGCACTTTTTGCCTTTCATTTTCTTTTTCTTGATATGGTCTAGAACTCAGTTAATTCCTTAATTTCTTACTAATGACTATCTCTTTTCTTTTCTTTTCAACTTGTGTTTCTTTTTGACATTTTTAACTTCTCCCCTTTTTCTCCTCAAGATTTGTATGGCCTCAAAATTTTTTCTCCTCTCATTTTTTTGTTCTTTTTCACCATTTCTTTTTACCTTTTTTGGTATTTTTGGGATACGTGATTTTTTTGTGAGAACCCTTCCAAACTTTGATTTTTGTATGTTTGCATTATACCACCCCCCATGCCTAAGTTTTGCAATGTCCTCATTGTAAATGGAGGGTGTGAAATAGTTTGGGGGTTCAGGAATTTAGAACAGGATTTATCGGGTGAGCGAACGGGTCAGGAATGACTGTTGCGAACGATTTCAAGCTCTGGCACTTGTACCAGAGGTGGGATCGACTATTCTAAAACTGAACTCAGGGTGCAATAGACATGAAATACCGAAGGAAAATCAGAAGGATCTTGAGTTTTTGGAATGACAGGTTGCCTCCCGTTAAGCGCTAAATTCAATGCCTTCAGCTGAGCGGGAAATGGTGCGGAGAGGGAGTGGTCAAATCAGATGAATTTTGTAGAATAACCACCTTGATCAAAAGCATGGTTAGTCCAACCAGGTGCTTGTTCAGGTCAAAAGGATGATGATGCAGCCCAAACCCAATCACTCTGGTGGGTTGATAAATGTAGATCAAGAGATGTGAAACCCACCATATGTTGTGAAGCTCAGAATGATACGGAAGTGTGAATCCAAGGTTTGGCTGAGTCGAATCAGCCTAGTCAGAGTAGGGATCCTCAAATGAAAAAGAACCAGTGGAGGATGTGGGAACCCTACAAGAGTTATCAGAGAAGGATGGGGAGTGTTTTGTAGTCTGATCGATGTCCAAAACCCGATAAAGATGTGGAGGCGAATCATTTGCAATCGGCTTAGTAAGAGGGGAATCAGAATAGAAATTGAGTCCAGTTGTGGGTCAGGGTTGAAAATGGGTTTGAATAGGTTTTGTATTTGTAGAGGAGGTGGCTTCAATCAGAATTATGTATGAGGGCTCTTCTAGTAAAGGTTTAAAGGTGGGTTCATTTAGCGAGTCCTCATGGTAGCCATCAAACTCAAAGATAAATACCTGAAGAGTGTTTATAGGATGAAGAAAATCGGAGTCAAGAAAAGATTCAAATTCTGGATTGTAGTCACTCTCAACACTTTTTGGTTTTGATTCCTGAGGATCGAAAATAGATGATTCCATCTCAATGGAACCTAAATTTAAATAAGTGATCTTGGGATTAGGGACCTTAGAGTCGGAGTCAAAGAATGAATCATGTGAGCTGAGGTCATAGATTGACTCATAGTCATCAGGAAACAAAGGTTCTTCGAAATCATGGTAAGATTCGAAATCGCCAGAGAAATTTCGAGAATCAAGTTTTGAATTTGATTCGAGATTAGAGGTTCCACTACAGAATAAATCAAAAGATGTAGACTTAGCAACATGACTTGGGTCTAGCCTATTTGTAGATTCCGAGCTCAAAAAGGTGTCCTTATTAGGTCTAGGCTTGAGTTCTAAGCTTGTAGGAAAGACCCAATCAATACCCCACTCGTCCAACTCCTCGATTTCTGTATCGTAGATCGGCATGACTTCCGAGAAATCAATCTATATCTCTGAGGATGTTGGAGAGGGATATTCATCAAATAAAGGCCAAGAATCATAATCCCAATTCAAACTTTTATTGTCATCATATGGGGCCTTGTAATCATCCCAATAAGATTCAGATCCAGATTCTAGGCTAAGGATGTAGGTTGAATTACTAGAATCTGGGTCAGAATTTCCTTTGGGGGTCACCTTATCAGAATAAGGGATAGAATTTATACCCTTGAGAGGTTCTGATTCAATCTCATTGTTATAGGAGTCTAGAAATTCTATGCTTGGTGAACCAAGGTGTTGGATTTCTAGGGCTGGCTCAAAATCGTGTTCTCCTGCAATTGGGAATTCCCAACCTAATTCAAGCTCAGGCATGTTATATTCCATATAGGTTGGGAATCCACAACAACTTGTGTCTCAAACTCGGGATTTGGGAAATCATGTTGATCCTCAATATTATTCCAATATGGTTCATTAATTGTTTAGGGCATGTACGAGTATTTTTGATCGATAACTTGTTTCAACAATTTCATCATCTCTTCCCATTTTTCAAGATCATCTTGTTGCTTTTCCCAAAGTACAGAATTTTCATGCATTGGAGATATTCCAAGTTATGCAATTTTTCTATCTCGATATACCCTGTTATGAGAATGTCTCGGGTTGATCCATTTGTTGCTTCTATTAGTAATAATTGGGCACAATTTATGACGAAGGTTGTTGTTGTTGGTACACTAACCTGAATGTCTTCTATTGGTTTTGAGGTTTTGTAATCAATGTCATAAAATCTAAGGGCATCCTCAACCATTCTATCTTTCATGAATCTTTGAGATTCAGGTTTCTTCAATGGTTTTCCTATGTAAGTAGGCTGCATATTTGAATCAAATGGTGGAATCAAGATGCAGAATCAAAATTTAGGTTCAGAATGAAGTGATTTGATCTGAAAGAGAATCCCAATGAAAATATATGTGTGTGCTCTAAATAGAAGAGATGAGGGACTAGATGTGATGTTGACCCAATCAAGGCACCCAAAGAATTTTGGATGATTGTAGAGGTTCGGGGCAGATGATACCCTTGGATCAAAAAGTCATCCACTTGAGAATTACCTGGGTAGCTAGGAAGGGAGAGTCCTGCAAAGACCCCTACATGGTAGAGTGCCCCCACGGGTTACAGGGTTTCCCCCATTGGTCCTTCCTTGTCACTGAGGTTCCAAGTAGACCAGAATGGATAACTTGACCTCCTAAGTCTACCAGTTTTATGTCCTAATTTGTGCCTTTTTTTTTCACTTGAATTAGCAATTGATTTGACTTGTGACCTAATTTAGAGGTTGGTTGGCCTACAATGTAGACCAACTTTACCTGACTTGTCCTAAAGATGGCAAAATGACTCTAGGTCAAGACCTAGAAATCACCCTGATTTGACTCCCAGGTTATTAGGGCCAAGTATTTTAGAGTTCAAGTGAGTTTTAGAGTATTGATTTTAGGGTTTTTCTTGATTAGAACTTTTCAATCAAGGGCTTGGGTAGCACACAAATGCGGGTGGGTTATTTCCTTTTATGTCGGCAAGTGTGACTAGCACTCCAAAACCCTAATCCAGAAACCCTAATTGGCTTTTATTTCCAAGTCCACTTTGTTCTTCAAGAATGTTCTCCTTGGACTTCGAACAAGAAGAGCGTAGTCCAAGAAGATTAGAAATTAAGCGTAGTTCCTAATAGGCATAGGAATTTTGAGGTAGGATTTCTAAACAAAATCGCTTCAACTTTAATGACATTTGAAAAAAAAAAATGCAAATCAGGAAACTTGCCTTTTAAATGATAATTACTATAAAAAATAAGGCAGGTGATTCCTAATTAGTTGTTTCCTTTTTTTTTTGTCTTCCTAAGATTAGGAGGTTGATTAGGGAAGAATAGAGAAGTTACTTGCCGTGGAGTGGTCGATTTGCATGGAAGATCTCCTCGTGATGTACCCTGCAAAATCACAATAAAGCAAATAGGGCAAGTTAGTTCTTAAATATAATCAAATAATGTAGAGAATAGTGGTGAATTGCATGTTGCTCCCCGGCAACGGAGCCAAAATGTTCACGCGTTGAATTGATTTTTAAAAGTGTTGCATTGTAGTATAGCCAAAATAGCGTTCAAAACAAATATAATTTTATTATTCGAATATATTCCGAGGTAGAACATAGGGAGCAAATGGAATTCACACACTAAACTTGGCAATTAATGCAATTTGAACACAAATCATTACTCAAAAACTAATCATGAATGTAGAGCATATGAGTATGTCAAGAGTAAAAAGAATGGTAGACTAGATAATAGTTACTCAAATTAATTAAAGAAGAAAATATAAATTCAGATGTCTGATTGCAAAATCAGATGTCTTAAATGACTCTGGCTACAGTGTTTTTCGCTCTTTTCTTCTTCTGATCTCTTTCTCTGATTTCTCTTTTCTTCTTCTTCTTTTGCCTTTGTGAGCCATCTTCTTCTTTCTCTTCTTTGGCTTTCTCTTCCTTTTCTTAGCTTTCTTCTTCTTCAGCTTCTTCCTTCTTCTTTGTCTTCTCCTTCCTTCTTTCTTTTCTACTTGACCTCCTCTTCTTCCTGACTTTACCTTTCTTTTGCCTTGGCCCTGAGCTATGCTGGCCTTCTCTTCTTCTTCTTCTTCCCTTCTTCCTTCAGCCCTACTCTTTCTTTGAATTCGACTAAGTGTTGAAGGTAAACTCCTCAGAGCCAAACCCCCCTTACCCTGCGTATCTCTCTTCTCTCTCTCTCTTTTCTATTTTAGAGTCGCTCTCCCAAAGCCTTTAACCGGTTGGGTAATCGGACCTAACGGAGACCCGGGTCCAGGCTCACCGGTGTGTGTGGTGAGAGAGGAGTGAATAGGTTGGGTAGTCGGGTCATGGCCAGGTCCACGGGCTATATCGCGAATGAGTCCGTGAAAGGGGGGAGGTGGACCTCACCCTCAGTGTTGGAGGCGAAGAGCCTCTATCATTTCTTCCTTTTTTGTGACGTCGGGTAGCTTTCCAATTCCGAGGTGGGACTAAATGTCCCACCTTCTTCCATGTGCACAGCAGTAAGATGTGGTTTCCAATTGGTGAGTGTACAGAGTCCTTTGACTCTAATCAAAGGCTTGGATGCATGCGTGCCTCAAGTCTGCACTGCTTGGGGGTCTCACTTGGAGTAGCGCAAGGCCTGGGACCTCTTGAAGCTTGCTTCAAGCTCAGTAGTATTGGCGGCTAGTGGATGGATACCTAAAATCAAGAACAAGTGCCTTATGGTCGCATCAGAATGTTCAACATGGTCACCGGAGCACAGCGAATTGAATGGTGGTCGTGGCGAGGAGCGAAGGTGGCTGTGGTGGCGTGTCTAGGGCTTACTGTGGGCATGTGAGTGGGTGTGTTCGGTGGGGTGTTTGGGTGGTTGATGGAGAGATTGGAGTGAGGGAATATGATCAGGGAGATGAGGCAGAGGTCGTAGGGTGGTTGGTGAGGTGTATGGAGGTGCGAAGCGACAGGAGCACCTTGTCGGATGTATCACTAGAGGTGGAGAAGTTGACGGTGGTCAGTGGTGTCAGTGGGTCCTTTTGAGAAATAAAGAGAGGGGAAAGAAAGTGTGAGATAGATGGGACCTAAGAGTCTACTCTAAGGGATGAAAAGGGATAGAGAACCCACGCCGGTATGGTTGCCAGACGTGGGGAAGACGAAGACCTCCGAAGGTGAGGCGACGGCGAAGATGAGGTAGAGGCGACGTCGGCTAGTGTTGCGCGACGTGGAGGAATGAGGTGGAGTTAACCCATCCATTGGTATTGTGGTTGGGCGATGAGAGAGCAAGGGAGAATCCGTCGGAGCTTGCGGAGATTGTGGCCGATGAGGGAGAGAGGAATGTAGGGAGAACCAGCCCAAATTCAAGCTGAGGAACGTCGGTTGGATCTGGGGAGTCTTTAAATAGGTCTCTGAGAAGGTTTTGTGCTTGGAAGCTACCAAAGTTGGAAGCTTCAAGAGACCCAAATATCTCATTGTTGTGGCCTATAGAGTGCATTTTTGATAAGAAAAATCATTGTAGTATAGTGCGCAATACGATCAACAAAAATAATTTATAAGGATAACGAGACTTGAGTCCCGGTCATTCGTATCTGGGAGGCATTTATGGAAATGCAGATTTGAAATCGATCTCTTTCGCTCTACTTGCTTAAAATCTCATGTCGGTGTATGGTGATTTACGTATTGATGTATGACATGCTAGTTGCCAAAATATAATAATTAAAAGCAGGCAACTTTAATCACACAAAATATATTGCAATAAGCTCATGGTGATTTTCACACATAGATATATATATATATATATAGAAAAGGATTTTTATTCATTCAATTCATGATGGTGGCTACAACATTAAGCTCATGGAAAGCTTATAGAGGAATGCTTGGAAATACAAATCTATCTAGCAGAAAACGATCGCATACATGAATCTAAGGGGAGATTATGCATGCGTCATTCGGGGAGAATATGGAGCTACACTACTAAGCAGTAAATAAAGCATGTAAATCTAAGAAGAACTATAATCTAGTCTAGCAGAAATAAGGGCATTCGGAGGTGGCTCCGATGGCCTTTGAGTGGTTGAGAGGAGAAGGAGGGGTGGCCAATGGTGCTTAGGCTGGCCCTTGGAGAGAGGTTGGAGAGGTGATCCAGCATCTTGGCGTGGAGGTGGTGGTGGCCACTGTGAAGCAACTCGTGAAGGTGGAGCGGAGGTGGAATGTAGCTAAGCTAAATGGAAGCCAAGAGTGAATGAAGCCAAGAATGGATGGGTGCAAATGGCCACCCCTTAGGTCTTTTTAAAGACCTAAGGGAAACTCTCTATAGAATTATGGAATTCTCTAGAGAGGACTATGGTGGGAGCTCATGGGAGAGTGAGAGAGAGAGGATAGATAGTGGATTTTAGATCGACCAAATGTGGATCTAAAAATTGAATGGCTCTTGGTTGCTAACTTTAGCAACCAAGGTAACAACACATTGTACAGAGTTCTATAGAACTCTAGGCTAGGTATTTTCGTGTGGATGGTGTGTGTGGGTGTGTGAGGGTCGAAACATAGGTGGCTAGGTTGATTAGGTTAGGTTCTAGTGGGTTTAGGTCAAGGTAGGTCTCAAATTAGGGTTGTAAACCCTAATTCACTAAGGTAAAGTGCAATTAAACTTAATACAAGTTTAATTGGGTGTGTGAAAACTTAATTGAGAGTAAAATAACTCAATTAAGTTAGGTCTAGATCCATTGGACTCTCACTGAGTCCAATTGGACATTGTGTGCTGAGATCAAGGCTCAATTGGACTCGATGAGTCCAATTGAATAGGTTGACAGAATTGACTAAGACCCAAGTCAATTAGGTTTAGTGAGGACCTAATTAGGTCCTTAGGGAGGTCTAGAGGTGATGTACTAGGGTTAGGGCACCTTAATTTAGGTTCCTATGGGGTTAGAATTGTGTTTAGGGGGTTAGAGATCCAAGATCAAGGCTTGAATTCCAAAACAGGAACTGGAGGACAGTATTAGACGTCTAATAATAGTGTCAGACATCTTATAATGAAAAATCAGAAGTCTAGACTTATTGTCTGGATGTCCAATCAGAGTCAGGAGGGATTTTGGGTTCTATTTTGGGTATTCTGCAGAAATTGGTCATCTGACCAAGTGTCTGGACGTCCAATAACACTACAGAAGTGGGTTTAAGGTGTGCGGGAGTTGGCTAAGGGTTCTGGATGTCCTATAACTCATTTGGATGTCCAGATAGAGGCTATAATTAGGGTTTTATGGTTTCCTAGGGTGCAGTGACCTAATCTAAGGGTGGCTAAGGCTTGGGGAAGCTTCTAGGCTATCCTAGGGCTTGCTTGGTCCTAAGTTCTTCATATTTTACTGCTTTATTCCTACTTAAATAGAATATCATACCTCATCCCCTTACATTATTGTGTACTACATCTTATTCTAGGTCTTCTGCTCCAACTTTGCTGCAACACTAGTTATCCTTTATTCTTCTGATCCAGCTTTAGATCCAACTTCAGATCTACCTTCTGATTAGCTTATTACCTGCAATTGACATAATTCACCTAATCAATACATTATAGCATTATTTTATGCATAGCTAAAAGAAAGCAGTAAAGATGCAAGTAATGATTTTGCATGCATGAATTATCCTAACTTATGCTAAGTCCTAGCTTAATTCTAGACAATTAAGACCTATGATTGCTGTGCAATCATACCCCCATGCCTAAATCTTGCTAGTCCCTAGCAAATGCAAGACTAAATTATTCACAGAAGGGTCCCTAAGGGATTGATTATTTTATCAAGTGCATGCCTAGAGATTTTTCTCTTTTTTATTTTCATCCTATGCTCTAGAAATCTAGGCAATCATGAAAGTGTAGCTATGTAGCTTTTGCAATGGATTCGAGTGAAAAATGAATTCACCTCTAAAGCCTGTACTTGACCCCTAGTAAAAATTTTAGTAGGATAGGCGGACTTCTTCCCTCGGGATATTCAAAATATTCTATGAATTCCACCTGACCTTAAGCTTAGGTAGAGAATCTTAGAGGGAAAATATTATATATTTGGTGGCTTACTCTCGACTAGTGCTACATAGAGATTAGTACTATAGAATCTAGATTCCCAAATTACTACGTAACTCAACTCAGAAAAAGATGAGAAAAACTATGCTCTCTTTTGATTCCTTTATATTCATTCTCTCTTACTCTCTCTGTTTTTTTTTTCTTAGAGCTTACAATCTCACCAGATTCTCATGTATACCTGTATTTGGTGGTCTCACTTGGCATTAACACTTTAGTTGAGTTCCATAACCCTAACACTAAGTTGGAATTCCTCAGCTAGTATTCGGGTGGTTAGAAACATAAGAAAGGTGGATTAAGGCCATATTTGGTGGATCTCAAATTTATTTGGTGGTATTGCCTCAATGCAACTGAAATAAACACTAAATATTCACTCTTTTTTTTCTTTTCTTTTTCTTCTTTTTCTCTTTTTCAATTCTTTTTTTTTTCATCATTTATTTTATTTTATTTTCAACATATACATAACTCGCACACATCCATAAACTTTATTGAGGAGGCATTATTAGGGATTGGTGGTACTCAAGTGACATTGGGTGGCTTATTTGGTAGAAGTGCCTACTCACAGCACTAGGAGAGATGGATAGGACGATGTATTTCTGACCTTGACATCAATACCCTCCTTCAGCCGAGGATTCCATAAGAATGGTCGTAACCATCCACCTTAGTCCTAGTTTTATGAAAACTCGCTCGCCACGTATTTGCCTTATTTGGTGGCTCTCAAAATTTCGCACAAAAATGTATACGTAGGAACCGAGAGCAAAAACTATGCTTAATCTCTGAGTATCATCACCTAATTATCTAGGATTCTGGATTCCTTGCACTAATCTTAGATCACTAGTGCACTCTACTCTCATCTCACACTGTTTGGTGGATTTTGGAAGAAAATCTACCTAACTCCCACAACACTGTCCTGGGGTTCAGGAGAGGAAGCGTTGCTTCTTCTCGACAGACTAAAGACCTTTATCAGCCTTTACCATGAATCCATTGCAAACTCTACGTGTGTGTGAAAAGTTGTACTGGATTCTAGATTACAAGAATCAACTAGAGGAAAAAATCCCTAATGCATTCTCTTAATAAACTAATCTTATTCATGGATGCACTATGTATATATGCTATAAACAAGTAACCTCTTATATTTGTACTTCATGAAATTTCCCTTTCGGGTTACATTCACCTTAACCCTAAATTTAGAACAAAAGGTGAGCAAGTGAGTCGAAAATGGTTGTTGCGGATGATTTTTAGTTCCAATGCAAGCATTGGAGGTGCAGTCGGTTATTCTTTTATTTAGGGTCCTAAAGTACAGTTAACATGTAGCTCCGAGGTTTTCCTAAATGTTGGCATAAAAATTTTCAGTTTTGTTGTATCTACCCCCACATGCCTAAGTTCTTGCATGTCCTCATACATGAATATAAAAGAAAATAAATACAGAAGGGAGTAAATGGGTAGAAATCACCTGTACTTGCTCCTGAAATTATACATGCAGCACCGGCCAACCTAATAGTATGTAATATGCAGAAAGAAAATATGCTTAAAGAAAAATATGCTATATATAAAATTGAATATGTATAAGGTGATGGATGCAGAATAGATGCTGAGTTTAATGCCTCCAGTGGGGCGAAAACTCAATCACACGTCCTCAATAAGATGAATGATCTCATTAGCTGAATGATGAGAACACCATCATGAGCCCTAACTAGCTCATTTTGACCTAGAAAAGAGAACAAAAGCTCCTACATAACATAGAGAAGGGCCTAATTCAATGAGTAATTATTCTGAGAAGAAAATAAGAAATAAAGGGTATAACTGTAATTTTACCATTGCAGTACATCAGCGGGATTTATCAGGGGCAAAACATAGGTCAATTGATCTTAACAAGATAAAAAGTGGATTGGTACAATCAGAAAAGGGTTAATGTGAGATCTGAGAATTAAATGACATCCTGTAACCCTAAAATAGACCCACTTAATACAACAAGGTTCTGGTCAGAATAAAATTTACCTAAACCCTCTAAAATTTATGGAAAAATATCCCCTAGGGTGTAGAGCCTTCAATTTATCCTTTGGAACCTATTTTGACCTAAATAGGGGTCCTAGCTAATTATTTGCCCTAATTTGGATTTTTGTGTAAAATGCCTAGTCAAACTTGCTCAAACCTAAAATCTAACTTCACCACTAGATTCCTTAGGTCCAAATTAGGTTTGTACCAAAATTTGGACCTAAGGAGAGGTCACTTTGACCTACTTTGCAAATTAGTCCACCCAATTACATTCAAACC
This sequence comes from Thalassia testudinum, assembly GCA_037157565.1. NCBI lineage: Eukaryota > Viridiplantae > Streptophyta > Magnoliopsida > Alismatales > Hydrocharitaceae > Thalassia > Thalassia testudinum. The sequence continues at coordinate 220,573 of JAZHRO010000034.1, read as the reverse complement.
CCTAGCTTTTGAAAACCATTGCAAAGACCCCCTATCTTCCTCGCCACTCTTTGTAATTAGGTCCCTCCACCATTACAGCGGAGGAGTCCTACTCTGGCAAGGATTCCAGAGGGGATTTCTCTTTGATTCCTTAGACTCCCTTTGAAATTTGAAAGGAAATTCTCTAAGGAATTCCCGATTTGATGAATGCAATCTCCAGCCTTGATTCGCACCCAATCTCTCGTGCGAACGCTTGAGAGATATGGGTATCTCTCACACATTCCTACTTCGGTGAGGATACTTGTGCTTGGAAGCTTGCCTTCCAAGCACAAGGATCTCTGCCAGTACCTATAAAAGGATCCCCTGACCCTGCCGCTCAGATTTAGCTTGGTTTGGCTGGAGAAAAACCTCCACTTTCTTCTCTTCTCCTCTGGCCAAGCGTCCAGCGAGCTCCGGTGACATCTCCTCCCTCTTCTTATTGCTCTACCACAATACCAGTGGAATAGTCTTCTCCGTCTCCATCGTCCGCGTCGCGCCATACTCGTGCACACAACTGCAGCCTCTTCGTCGTGCCGTTCCCTCTTCACTAGAACCTTCATCTCCGGTGGCGGCAGGTACGCACCAGTTGCCCTCCTTATCCCTTCATCCTTTAATTAGGTCAAATCTCTTCCCCTCTCTCCTCTCTGTATTTCCCCCTTCTTTATTTCTACTTACGACCCCTCGACACCGCAGACCACCACCATCTTCCTCATCTCCAGTAGACCACCGGTGAGGTGTCTCCATCACCTCCACTGATCCATCCACCTCGCCAAATACCTCAGAAGCACCGCCACCTTCCACTGACCATTATCCCCATCTCCATCGACTGCCATACCCTCCACAAGCTCCCCCCGACCATACCCATCACTACGGCCATAGATTGACCTAGGCATGCATGCCTAGGCCGCCCCGTGCCACGCCACCCACCTAGACACCTTCACCGTGCCACGGTGAAGCTGCCTGTGTGTTCTAATGAGGCCGCATGGCTATATTGCTTGAAACACAGGTCTGACCTCCGCCGCCATTAGAGCAGACGTGAAGGGGCTTGCAAGCTTGCTCTAGGCAGTTGCGCTCCAGGTTTCAAGGTCCAGGAGGTGCGGAGTTGTCTCACACACACATCCAACCAATGAGTGGCTGTGAGAGAGCACTGCAGCCGCGGTGATTGAGTAGTCATCCTCCTACAGGCACAAGCGAAGCGGGTGGGACTTTTACTCCCACCTAGGAAAGTTTAGAGCACGGAGTGTGGTTTAAATTGTTTTTGTGATAGAGGCTATTCGCCTCCGATCACGGGGTGAGGTCCCCTCGCCCATATGCCCACCTCGTCTACGACCCATGCTATGCAGACTTGGCTTGCCTGACCCGTTTACCGTGCACTCCTCGCGCACCACCCACGCTGGTGTGCCTGGACTCAGGTGCACTTGACCCGACCTGAATACCTGATTGGCTCTGGGAGAGTGAACCTAAGAGAGAAAAGAGAGAGAGTGTATGCGGGGGCAGGTAGGGGTAGGTTATGCACTTGTGTAGGGAAAGAAGAAGGAAGAAGTAAAGGGCTGAAGGTAGAAGCTGAGGAAGCCAAGGAAGAAAGGCAAAGGAAGGAGAAATCAAGGAAGAAGAAGAAGACAAAGAAGGAAGAAGAGGCACTGTAGCAGAGAAGGTGCGGCTGAAGAAAAGGCAAAAGGAGAAAAAGGAAGCTGAAGGAAGGAGAAGGCGTGACTGAAGAAGAAAGAGAAAGAAGGAAAGGAAGAAAGGAAAGAGAAGGCACTGTAGTAGAAAGAGAAAGAAGAAGATAAGAAGCCAAGGAAGCTAAGGGCCGAGAAAGCAAAGGTAGATTAGAAAGACAAAGAAGGAAGGAGAAGGCAGAAAGAGATGAAGATAGAGTAAGAGAAAGTCAAAGAAGAAAAGAAAGAAGAGAGGAGTTAACAGCCAAATCAAAGAAAGAAAGCCAAGAAGGAGAAGAGAGAAACAGCCAAGAGAAGAAGAATCAAACTTTTTATCCTATTCCTCTCAATTTCACTTTTATTGCTACATTTTAGTATTCATAAACTCCTGCATCATATTTTGAATTAGGTTTTGAGTAACTTTAAGTGTTCAAATTACATCTATTGATATTAGTGAATAAATTCCATTTTCTCCCTGTGTTCGACCTCGGATTTAACATTCAAGTAATAAAATTTTTATTTGTTTTCAATGCTTTTTCGACTATACAGCAATGCCACCCTTTTTAAAACTCGATCAAGCGTGATAAACACTGGGGGAGGTTCCTGGGCCAAAAATGGCTTGAGGTGCTGGTCATTTACTGTAGATATATGCCCAGATTTTGCGTCCTTGATCTAGACTGCCCCATTAGGATATGGGTGAATCACAACATATGGGCCAGTCCACTTGGACTTGGGCTTCCCTGAAAAACATTTCAGTCGCGAATCAAACAACCAGACTTGCTGGTTGGGCGTGAATGTTTTTCTCCGGATGTGGCGGTCATGAAAGGCCTTGGTCTTGTCCTTGTATATCAATGCGTTCTCATAGGCCTCTTGCCGGATCTCTTCTAATTCGCTAAGCTGGAGTTTCCATTGTTGACCTCTTGCATCGAGGGCAAGGTTACATTTTCACACCACCCAAAAGGCATGGTGTTTTAGCTCTACAGGAAGGTGACAGGCCTTGCCATATACCATACGATATGGTGACATTCCGAGTGGGGCCTTGTACGTGGTCCGATATGCCCATAGTGCATCAACTAATTTATCGGACCAGTCCTTCCTGTCTGGTCTAACCGTCTTCTGAAAAATCAGCTTGATCTGACGGTTAGACACTTCCGCCTGCCCATTGGTTTGCAGGTGATACAGGGTGGCTATACGGTGATGTACCCCGTATTTCTTTAATAATGACCTAAAATGGGCGTGGATGAAGTGGCTTCCCCCATCACTAATCATAACGTAGGGTATTCCGAATCTCGTGAAGATATATTGCCATATGAAAGAAATGACGGTCTTATGATCAACCTGTCTCGCCGGGATGGCCTCGACCCACTACGAGACATAGTCAATGGCTAGTAATATATACTCGAAGCCATGCGAGTTCAGAAAAGGGCCCATAAAATAGATGCCCCAGACGTCGAACACTTCTACAACTATGGTGGGTTGGAGTGGCATCATGTCTCTCTTGGTCATAGAACTGACCGACTGGAATCGTTTGCAGTGTTGGGTGTATTCGTGTGTATCTCTGAAAATAGTTGGCCAGAAAAATCCTGACTACAAAATTTTTGTAGCTATTTTTCGTCCCGAGAAATGACCACCCAAGCATCATTGTGGCAAAAAGATAACACACTGGGGATTTCAGAATTTGGGATGCATCTTTGAATAATTTGATCTGCTCCAATGCGGAAGAGTAGTGGGTCATCCCAGAGGTAGAATTTGGCCTCCGCAGTGAATTTGAGTTTCTGGTCCTTGGATAGGTTCACGGGAATCTTGCCTGCGGTAATATAGTTTGCGATATCTGAGTACCAGGGGAACTCAACAGAGTGAACTGCCAAAAGGGATTCATCTGGAAGTTGCTCGTGGATAAGCAGGGAATAAGGAACGTGGGCTGGGTCCAGTTTGGATAGGTGATCCGCCACAACATTCTGCTTTCCAACTTTGTCACGGATTTCAATATTAAATTCTTGCAATAGAAGGATCCATCTGATGAGCCAGGGTTTGGCTTCCTTCTTTGCCAACAAATGCCAGAGGGCGGAGTGGTCAGTGAAGATGATAACTTTGGACCCTAATAGATAAGATCTGAATTTCTCCAACCCGAATACTACTGCTAGTAGTTCTTTTTTGGTGACAGTATAATTGCGTTGAGCCTTATTCAGTGTCTTGCTAGCATAGTATATAACAAAAGGTTATTTTTCCCGACACTGGCCTAAAACAGTGCCGATGGCAAAATCACAAGCGTCGCACATCATCTCAAAATCAAGCGACCAGTCGGGTGGTTGGAGAATTGGGGAATCAGAGATAGTGCTTCTTAAAGTCTCGAAGGTGCTGAGACACGAGGTGTCGAATTCGAATGGGGCATTGGCAATAAGGAGATTCGTCAAAGGTCGTGTAATTTTCGAGAAATCACGTATAAATCTCCGATAGAAGCCGATGTGACCCAAGAATAATCTGATCTACTTGACTGAGCTAGGTGGCGGTATGTGGGAAATAATCTGAGATTTAGCTCAATCGACCTCGAGTCCATTTTTAGAGATCCTGTGCCCTAGTACTATGCCATCCCTCACAATGAAATGGCTTTTCTCCCAGGATAGTACTAGGTTTACCTCAATACGCCATCTCAGGATCTTGGTGAGGTTATCAAGACAAGATGTGAAATCATCTCCGAAAATGGAGAAGTCGTCCATGAACACCTCCACATAGTCCCCAATCATGTCAGAGAAGATGGCCATCATACAATGCTGAAATGTTGCTGGTGCATTGCAGAGTTCAAAGGGCATCCGCTTGAAAGAGAATGCTCCAAAGGGACATGTGAATGTGGTCTTGTCTTGATCTTCCAGGCTAATCGCTACTTGATTATACCCAGGGTATCCATCTAGAAAGCAAAAGAAACTACGTCCGGCTAACCGTTCCAAGATCTGATCAATGAAAGTAAAGGAAAGTGATCCTTCTGGGTAGCCATGTTCAGTTTCCTATAGTCGATGCAGATCCGCCAAGATGTTGCAATGTGGGTTGGGATGGATTCACCTTTATCATTTTTCACTACAGTGAGTTCTGCTTTCTTTGGCACTAACTGGATCGGACTCACCCATTGGCTGTCAAAGATTGGGTATACAATACCTGTATCCAGCCATTTGATGATCTCCTTCTTAACAACCTCTAGCATATTCGGGTTTAGCCTTCTTTGAGGTTTTCTCGAAGGTTTCACCCCCTCATCCGTGTAAATGTGATGAGTGCAATACGAGGGGCGAATACTGTGGAGATCAGCAATGCTCCACCCTATAGCAGCCCTATGGTCTTGTAACATAGAAATCAATTGATGCTCTTGTTCTTGGGTTAAGTGGGCACTAATAATGACTGGGTATGTCTCACTTTCACCCAAGAATGCATACTTAAGTGAGTCAGGTAAGGGCTTCAATTCAATCACAGGTGGCTCAGAGTTAGAGATGGGAATAGGAGGAGCAAACTCGAAGGTGGGAATCTGTTGATCCATATGCATGTGAATTCCCACTAATTCACTTCTTGTGAGATAATCGATTGTGACTGCGTTAACAGGAAACCCATTAGCTTTGGTCACGTCTTCTTGTAACAACAGGGGCGATCTGGTAGTGTATGGATTAGGATAGCTAGATTCAGGGGTGCTGTGATCAGAAACACACCCTAAACAGTCGGATCCTTAGGGAGATATGTGTAGTGCAGTGGTCTCAATCCCTTGTGGATCGAGGTCCAAGAACCCTGATAGTGCAGACGAATGAGACATTGGGTTGTCACAAAGGAGCCCAATGTTACCACAGTATGCCAAATCTTCGTATTCACCATCCTCCTCTATGCGATCACAGTCAAAATACCTTCATGCCCTGAATATGTCAAGTCGAAGTCGCTCATTACCTAGGACATCTCCATACACCCGGATGCACAATCAATGTTTGCTCGGGCTATCACTAGAAATGGGCGACCCAAAATGATTGGTGCATCTCAGAGATTAGGAAGAACTTCCATATCGAGAATGAAAAAGTCTGCAGGAAGCAGAATCTGTGGACTTTTACAATCACATTCTCAACCACCCACCTCGGTGTTTTTACTGATCTATTAGCCAGCTGAATCATGACCGAGGTAGGCTTTAACTCCCCAAATTGAAATTGATTAAATACAACAGTGAAGTTAGGTTGATGGACGAACCCAGATCTAGAAGGGCCTAATCAAATGGAGAATCCTGCAAGAAGCAGGATATGAGTGGGGTACCAGGGTCTTTCTTTTTCGGTGGCAAGTGAGCTAGAATCACGACGCTAGCTTCTTTTGACAGTACCGCCTGTCGTCCAATTCTTGGCTGTCGCTTTGGGGTACAATAGACCTTGAAGAATCTAGCGACAGCTGGGATGTGATCTATTGGCTCGAGGAGGGGGACCTGAATATGTACTTCCTTGAACATTGACTTCAGGTCCTCAAAATTCCGTGTGTCCTTTTTTTGTACTACATTTCGCATTAGAGCCTTAGGAAAAGGGACTGGAATCTCAGGGTCAAATGGCCTCTTACCCTTATCTATCATAGGTGGCTCCTGAGATGAAGGAGTCGAACCCGCCTATGGCGAAGGGTGAGAAAAATTAGGACCCGCCTGCCTATGTGGTGGGTCGAATGTCTTCCTTCCACTCCTCAATGAGACAACATTTACATCGGTTTGCTGTCCATGAGGTGGTGGGGGAGTGGAAGGGGCAGAGTATGCGGGGTTCTGCATTAAAGGCGGCTGGCCTTGAGCGTAACCAGGTGGTGCAGGAGGAGCTTGTAATATGGAGTGTGCCTGTCCCTGTGGTGCCTAAAACCTAGGCGGGGCACCTTGGTTTTGCACATACCGAGGGTTCGGGACAGGTTGGGAGGGCAAGGCTCCCTGAGTCCTATGCTCCTGCAATAATTGGTTTTGCATGTTTTGTATAGTCTATATCTGGTCAGCCATCGCTTTCATTATTTGCAAGCTATCCTGTGTAGATTTCCTCATCGATTCTTACAGCTCCTCTTTTAGTGCTTCCAAAGGGTCAACCCGCTTTGGAGGGTGACTGGCAGCTTGGTGCAGCAGCTGGTATATAGAACGGGGTTGCTGCTGATGCGGGAATGGCTGCTGCCTAGGGTATGTGTTTTGCGCATTCCCGTATTACCTGGTCTGGTAGTGTGGATCTTGATGTGGTCTCTGTGAATTACCAGAAAAGGAGAAGTTCGGATGTTGGTGCCAACCAGGGTTATATGTCTCTGAATATGGGTTATTACGCTCGTATCCTTGAATAGCATTGACGTCCTCGTAGGCCGAAGTCATCTGAGACGTATATCCATCAAGGGGATATGTATTATAGTCTGTGAGTGGTGAGTAACCCTGGTCATATGGTGCCAGATCAGGACTGTTTACGGGATCCTGATATGCAGGATCTCGTAAATAAGGAGAAGATGCATCTCTAGTGAGTAGATTAACTCGAGCAGGGGGGCTCGGGGTGCATAAGAGGGTCTTGGAGCAGTAGAGTTCAGGTCAGATTGACCCTGATTAATTTGGTCAATCTTTTTCTCAATGAGGTTTATTCTATTCAGCTGCTTGATGATCATATCCATGTCGGCTCGAATAGACTTGGTGTGAGCCTCATGGACACCAACCCGCTACTGACCAAGCCATTGGAACTGGTTCATGGATGCGGCATTCATCGAGTTCTTTGCCAAAGATTCAAACAACTCAAATGCGTTGTTCTCGTCTTCCGCGAGGAAATTCTCGCCACTAGATGCATTGGCTAGATACCGATGTGTGTTATCCAGCCCATGGTAAAAGATCTGAGCTAGGTGCCATCTGGGTATACCATGGTACGAGCATTTCTGGAGAAGGTCGTGAAATCGGTCCCAGGTGTCATGCAACTTCTCCCCAGCTCCTTGGGAGAAAGTCATGATCGCACGCCTCATCGCATTAGTTCGACCGATCGGGAAGAACTCTTGCAGGAATTCACGTCATAATTCTGACCAGGTTCCAATTGGCTTCCCAATGGTCTTGAACCAGTATGAAGCTTTGTCCCTCAGAGAAAATGGGAAAAGTTTCATTAGAACAATCCCAGGATCAACATTCCTGGGTCGAATCATTTTTGCGAGTCGACTCAGGTCCTCTAAGTGTTAGAACGGATCTTCGCTTGAGTTTCCATAAAAGTGAGTGCTGATCAAACTAATCACATTGGGCTTGAGCTTAAACGCGACTCCACCTATGGGAATCCTGACTAAGGGTGACGATCGGTGTGGCTGGATCATAGAAATCTCGAAGTTGTTCTCCTCGTGGTGGATGCTGCATTCTGTCAAGCATCGTCAAGATACGGTCCATGCTCTGTTGATGCCGCTCCTTAAATTCAACAACTCGAACTCCAGATGAGCCATCGGGTCCAGATTACTAGCGTCCTAACCCAGTCTAGGTCCAGGTCCAAGATTAGACATTGCGGCTAAGGGAATAGAAGTGGGGGGAGAAGATGCTCCTGGCGAGGTGACTCGCCTCCTTGGGAGTGGCTCCCAAGGTCCAACCAGTTGAGGTCTAAGTGACCTCCTTCCTTGCATACACCACCCAACCCCTGGGTTGGTGTAGCCAAGCCAGACAAGGCTAAGGCCCTATCAATCAGATGGTCCTTATGATCGGATGACCATATTTTTTGTTTTAAGGTCTAATTCCTGAAGAAAAAATTTGTCGTACAACTGACTGAAAGTGATTCCCACGTCTCAAGCGAACCCCGCCAGTCTGGTTACGAGGGGACTAAGGGGAAGGTTCTTCCTTTGGCTTACGCCTCTGGTTTCATTGACCCCTGAGCTACGGTCGTTTGACACTACCCCATAGACTTAGTCACCAGGTTTGGCAAGAGAGGTTGAAAACACCCAGTAGTATGACAATGAATTCAGGTTGATTTCATGTTTTAAAATTAATTTGAGCCCGTTTTTCTTCAATTGGGTTTTGTGGTGAGTGACCCACAAGGTGACCAAGCTCACCAGCTAAACACTAGACTTGACTAAGTCTAGGTTAGCCCAAATGTGATCTCTAGAATGTAACCCTAAAGATGTAACCTAGGGTTCATGATATTCTAGGGTTTTTTTTTTCTTTCTTCTTCAGTAGACTAATGAAATTAAGATCAATTGTCTGATAAAAATTGGAATCGAAATAAGTTAAAATTTTACATGTAGATTCCCTTTTCAATTATCTTTATAGAGAATACTTTTTTGTAATTTTTACTATTTCAACTGAATTTCTATAGATTTTTAAATGTCAAGGGGTCAGATTTGGAATTTTGACCCCTGGTCGATTTTTCAAATTGAAACAGTACAAATGATCTTCAAAAATTCAAGAAAAATATGAAAATTAAAGCCAATGAGATTAGATTTCAAACCCCATCATTTTTTGTCAAAATAGATTTGCAGATTGCTTGGAATTGCTTTTTGAATTTTGAAAAATCTCAAATCTGGGTCAGTCTAACCCCCTTACACTTTGTGAATTTTTAAAATTTTTTTACTTGGAAACTTTTCAAATGAATGGTGCCCTTTAAAAGATGGTTTGAAAATTAAGGTCTAACCCAAATTTTAGAATTTTTTGCTCATTAAATTTTTGACAATTGAATTTTTAAATCGGAACTTGAAATCTGGCCGAAAATCAGAGGGTGGTGGAGAAGCTTTTGAAAGGGTGTTTGAATTTGAAATTCAAACATTCCACCAAAATAACTTTTTTTTTTCAAAAAATTTTTAAATATATGTTTTCAAGAAGGATTTTTTTTTTCAAAGGGTTTTCAAAAGTTTTTTCTTTTGCTTTTTCAAAACTAACCTAGGATTCAAAAAGAAACCTAATCTAACTACCTAGATTTTTTTTTCTTTGATTTTTTTTCACGAAAATAAATAGGGTTTTTTTTCTTTTTTTTTTTCAAGTGAAATTGCTCGAAGAAAATCTAACCTAGGGTTCAAAAAAAACCTAGACTAAGAAATATATGATGTGCACCTGGAATTTTTTTCCATGCTCTTCGTGTGCGCAGATCCCATTTTTCTCCTATTCTCCTGCACATCAAAAGACAAGCAAAGGAAGATTTATCAGTGATAATTCAAGAGATCAAAATAAAAAATGACGTTGCCTCCCCGGCAATGGTGCCATTTAGTTGTGGCTCGTAGAGTGCATTTTTGATAAGAAAAGGCATCGTAGTATAGTGCGCAATACGATCAACAAAAATAATTTATAAGGATAACGAGACTTGAGTCCAGGTCGTTCATCTTTGGGAGTCATTTATGGAAATGCAGATTTGAAATCGATCTCTTTTGCTCTACTTGCTTAAAGTCTCATGTTGGTGTATGGTGATTTACGTATTGATGTATGACATGCTAGTTGCCAAAAGATAGTTATTAAAAGTAGGTAACTTTAATCACACAAAATATATTGCAATAAGCTCATGGTGATTTTCACACATAGAGATATATATATAGAAAAAGATTCTTATTCATTCAATTCATGATGGTGGCTACAGCATTAAGCTCATGGAAAGCTTATAGAGGAATGCTTGGAAATACAAATCTATCTAGCAGAAAATGATCGCATACATGAATCTAAGGGGATTATGCATGCATTATTGGGGGAGAATATGGAGCTACACTACTAAGCAGTAAATAAAGCATGTAAATCTAAGAAGAACTATAATCTAGTCTAGCAGAAATAAGGGCATTCGGAGGTGGCTCCGATGGCCTTTGAGTGGTTGAGAGGAGGAGGGGCGGCCAATGGTGCTTAGGTCAACCCTTGGAGAGAGGTTGGAGAGGTGATCCAGCATCTTAGCATGGAGGTGGTGGTGGCCATGGTGAAGCAACTGGTGAAGGTGGAGTGCAGGTGGAATGTAGCTAAGCTAAATGGAAGCTAAGAGTGAATGAAGCCAAGAATGGATGGGTGCAAATGGCCACCCCTTAGGTCTTTTTAAAGACCTAAGGGAAGCTTTCTAGAGAATTATGGAATTCTCTAGAGAGGCCTATGGTGAGAGCTTGTGGGAGAGTGAGAGAGAGAGGATAGATGGTGGCTTTTAGATCCTCCAAATGTGGATCTAAAAATTGAATGGCTCTTAGTTGCTAATTTTAGCAACCAAGGCGACAACACATGGTAGAGAGTTCTAGAGAACTCTAGGATAGGTATTTTCGTGTGGATGGTGTGTGTGGGTGCGCGTAGGTGTGTAAGGGTCGAAACTTAGGTGGCTAGGTTGATTAGGTTAGGTTCTAGTGGGTTTAGGTCAATGTAGGTCTCAAATTAGGGTTGTAAACCCTAATTCACTAAGGTAAAGAGAAATTAAACTTAATACAAGTTTAATTGGGTGTGTGACAACTTAATTGAGAGTAAAATAACTCAATTAAGTTAGGTCTAGATCAATTCGACTCTCGCTGAGTCTAATTGGACAGTGTGTGCTGAGATCAGGGCTCAATTGGACTCAATGAGTCCAATTGAATAGGTTGATGGAATTGACTAAGATCCATGTCAATTAGGTTTAGTGAGGACCTAATTAGGTCCTTAGGGAGGTCTAGAGGTGATGTACTAGGGTTAGGGCACCTTAATTTAGGTTCCTATGGGGTTAGAATTGGGTTTAGGGGGCTAGAGATCCAAGATCAAGGCTTGAATTCCAAAACAGGAACTGGAGGATAGTATTAGACGTCTAATAATAGTGTTAAACATCTTATAATGAAAAATCAGAAGTCCAAACTTATTTTCTGAATGTCCAATCAGAATCAGGAGCGAATTTGGGTTCTGTTTTGGGTATTCTGTAGAAATTGTATGTCTGACCTAGTGTCTGGACGTCCAATAACACTGCAGAAGTGGTTTTAAGGTGTGTTGGAGTTAGCTAAGGGTTATGGACGTCCTATAACTCATCTGGACGTCCAGATAGAGGCTAGAATTAGGGTTTTAAGGTTTCCTAGGGTGCGGTGACCTAATCTAAGGGTGGCTAAGTCTTGGGGAAGCTTCTAGGCTATCCTAGAACTAGGATGGTCCTAAGTTCTTCATATTTTATTACTTTATTCCAACTTAAATAGAATAGCATATTGGAAGGACTTGAACAGGTTGTGTTAATATGGTGAAATTATCATTGAAGTGCGTATAGTGGTTAACCTAAATCGAGTCTAACCATCTTTCACAATTTTTTTTTTTACCTGGCCTACTTAACTTTATCTTGGTCACTTTTAGGCCCAGGGTTGATCTCAGGGAGGCGAGGATTAAAGGTGAAGAAGTTTCTACGCCTTTCCTAAAACGTATCTCTTTCGTGCATTTATTATGTTTTTGGTTCTTTTCTATTTAAGATATTTTTTGTTGATAGTATTGTCCTTGTGGTACACCCTCAACATTAGGTCCTTGGCTTCGAGCCAAATTGTTCTTGGCTTTGAGCCAACTTAGGGTTTCCTAAAAAATTGGTCTTGCTATTTGCGAGACCGAGTACCTGCAAGACAATGATTATCTTTTCTCTTTTACTCTTTTTTTTTAATCTTTTTAATAGTAGGAAATAGAAGAGAAATAAAAATCAGGTAGGTTGCTTGTAGAGAAATAAATACAGTCTATATATATATATTATATATATATATAGGGGTGGGGGTGGAAGTGGAAATGGCGTGTAGCATAGTGTAGAGTTGGTCCACGTCTAGTAAGACGCAACCCACAAGGCGAAGTGCCACGTAGAGTGTAGGATGGATGTGTGGGAGTGTGTGCGGAGGCACTTTCTTTATGCGGGTATCGGGGAATATCAGCAACTGGTGCAGATATTCCCACGATATAATGCGCGGTGGAGTGAGTAGTGCAAGGGCGTATGGATACAAGTGGGTAATGTGTATGTAAATATATATATATGTATATATATATGTGTATATATATAAATAGGGTTGTAACTATATAGGTGTATATGCAGTCATGTATATATATATATAGATATATAAATATATATATATAGGTATATATATATATATTTGTAACTAGATATATATGTATATATATTTAACTATATATATATATATATATATATATATATATAGTAATATATGTATATAGATATATATAGATATGTATATGTATATATATATATATATATAGTAATATATGTATGTGTATATGTGTGTATATATATATGTATTTATATCTATAGATATATATGTATATATGTATGTATATATGTATGTATATATGTATAAATAAATAAATAAATAAATAAATATATATATATATATATGTATGTATGTATGTATGTATGTATGTATATATTCTTATATATAGTTGTATAGGTATGAATATGTATGTGTGTGTATATATATAAATATACATATATAAATATATATATGTATATATGTATAAGTATGTATAGGTGTGTACAAGTGGGTGTGTGAGTGTACGAGTGTGTATGTGTACGAGTACGTGTGTGTGTATGAGTGTGGGAGTGCACGCTGAAGGAGTGTGAGAGAGAGCGGGCGAGTTAAGACATCCGGTGGCCGCAGGTGACGTCTGGTGGCCAGGGGACGCGCAGGTGCGCAAGGGCTATGCGCAGGCGTTGGAGGGCACGTGCGCACTTTCGTCGTGCGTAGGTTGGTGCGGGAGTATGAGAGAGAGAGCAATGAAGCGCACTGTGCTGCGGGGGAGAATGGGCACGGACGCAGACGCGGGCGCAGGCGTAGATGCGGGCGACCAGCTGGAGCGGGTTGCAGCGAGGAGAGAGAGCGCGCGGTGACCGGATAAGTGAGAAACAAATCGGTCACCGCACTGTAGCTACAGTTCCACGTTGAGAGGCGTGAACGGTAGCTACAGTGCTGCATGGAGTGAGCAACCGGTTGCGGCTGGTTCTGCGTGTGCAGGTGCGGTGGAAGGCACCTACGCGCGTGGAAAGAGCTTGCAGAGGGCTTGCAGGGGCGTCTGCTGGCGTGCGTGCGGTGCTTGCGCTGCTGCTGGAGCTTCCGACCTTGGAGATCTGACAATGGCGGCGATGGTGTTTAGCGGTGAAAATAGAGGGCGAAACCACCATGCCCACCTGCTCACGAAGGAGTTGGGCGGTGGTGGAACTCACAGTGGTGGTCATGGGACCATTGTGAGCTTGCTCCTGCCCGCAGTGCATCTCTTCAGTGAGAAGAGAGACTGCGTATGGAGAGGTGGTGGGTAGGTTAGCTTATGTGGAGTTTAGGTGGAGCTAGTTGGGTGGAGTTGGTAGGTGGGTTTTTGGGGTGGTATAAGCCAAGGAAGTTGGAGCATAGCTAAGCTAAGCTAAGCTAAGCTAAGCTAAGCTAGCTTAGCTAATGGAGGAGTAGAGGAGAAGGTAATGGAGCTAGGGTTTAGAGGAAGGAGCTGAGGAGAAGTCTGGAACTGAAATTTGGAGCTGGCTGTTGCTGAAGAGGCTGGCATGGAGCTATTCTAGCTGGCTTAGCTTGCTAGTCCTTTGCTAGCTACTAAGCCGAGCTAAGGTAAGCTAGCTTCTACCATAATGAGCTAAGGTGAGCTACGTCTGATGCTCCGGGGGAGAATCAAGCTGGTTGAGGCAGCTAAGGTAGCTTAGCTCAACTGAGTTGAGCTAAGCTGAGTCCCCGGGAGCTGGACTTGAGCTTCCTAAGCTGGGATGAGTTCTTCTTCAGCTGGCTGGAGCTGAGTGGAGCTGGATGTAGCTGGATCTGAGCTGGGGTGAACTCCTGTCAACTTAGCTGAGCTAGCTAGAGCTCCCTGTGAACTAGTGGGATCTGAGATGAGCTAGACTCAGCTAAGTTGAGCTAGATCTGAGCTGAGGTGAACTCCTGTCAACTTAGCTGAGCTAGCTAGAGCTCCCTGTGAACTAGTGGGAGCTGAGATGAGCTAGACTCAGCTAAGTTGAGCTGGATCTGAGCTGACTTGAGCTAGGGTGAGCTAAGGTGAACTCTCTTGAACTGCCATCCAGCTGAGATTAGCTGAATGGAGCTGGGATGAGCTAACCCTAGTTCAAGTAAGCTAGGTTCCAGCTATGGTGAGCTGGATCAAGCTGGGTTCCAACTAGTCTAGGCTTCTCCTTCACCATTTTCCTTCTTGAGTGCTAGGGTTTTAGGGATCTGTGCATCTGTATATCCCTAACACTCACAAAAACACATTAAAATGATAATAAAAAATGCAATGCATGCCTATCCTAATTTATGCCTAAATGCAACCCAAAAACTCGTTTACGGAGTAAAATCCTAAGAGCTAGGTTAGTTTTAAAGCATAAAGATGACGATAAACTGGCGTTTATCATGGGACCATTGTGAGCTTGCTCCTGCCCGCAGTGCATCTCTTCAGTGAGAAGAGAGACTGCGTATGGAGAGGGAGAGGGGAGGAAGATGGCCTGGAGGAAGGTGTCTGCGGGTGCTCTCTGTTCTTGGGCTCCCCTTTGCGCAAGGGAGAGGGCGAGGCTATTTAAAGAAGGAGATGCATGCCACCGCCATGCTGCTGGCAGAGGAATGGCGCGAAGCGGTGTATGCCCCATGCCCTGAGCCGCGTGAGAGAGAAGAAATTCAAAGTCAAAATAATAAAATGAGAATGGTGAATTTGCAATGCAACCCTTGATGAAGACGTTAATTACATGGCCAATTATTTGCATTATCCTCCCCTCTCAAATAAATGCATGCAAGTGTCTTTCTGCAAATGCAACTATAGCTACCTAATATGCAATGGCAGTGCTAGGAAATAACACAAGATGGCATATTTATTAGTGTATTTTTGCTGTGCAATCATACCCCCATGCCTATCTTTTGCTAGTCCCTAGCAAAACATTTTGTATTGTATTTAGAAATGATCTTAAGCTGAAGATTTTCTTCTGAGGCGACATAGCTGTGTTTATTTGTTGGATATTGTGAGAACCAATTGCAGAGAAGACTACCAGTACTTTGAGTCTTATGTGACATAGACCATCTCTTGACTAACCTGGACTCTTGATATTTAAACCTTAAGTATGATTTCCAGGACTCAGAAGGTTTTTGTCGTACTCAAGAACTCAAGAGATTATGGCTTGTGCATAGTGAAGGATCAAGACTGACCAGATGAACATTAAGACTCATGCCCAAGGTTTCACGAATCTTTATGTGCAGGTTGGTCCCAGTTTCAGCTCGTGTCTTTGGTTTGATCCTTAAAAAGATGACGGAAAACTCAACTCCCATTTTATCACATTTATGGCTCAAAGAATATATGGTAGAAATAGGGTATTTGTAACATGCCCTGAAAAATTTTTTAGGGAGAAGACTTTACAGATATTTACGAGATATAATGACTTATTTGCACATATTTTTTTTTTGAAACAAGTGTCAGTATATCTCTTACAACTTTATTTGGAGGGGCACACTTTTCTTTTGGTGGGAGAATTCCTTTTTGGTGGAAAGAGTTTCTCCTAGACACAAGACTAAATCTTGGGATAAAAAGTCTACCTGCGCGCACAGGTAAGGACTCCACCTTCCCTAATGAACACTAGGGTTGGATCTTATGTTCATCTGGTCTTTCTTGATATGTGTAGTGTGAACCAAGATTACTTATGCTCTCGAGTAGAAGCAAACCAACAGATCCTGTACTGATGTCTCAGGTACAAGAATACATCCTTAGTTAGGAGAGATTCTGATCTATCTTGTCAATGTTCAAGTGAATTAAGCTGAGCCTGAGCGAATCAAGCTTCTGTGGCCTGGAAAGTCTTTAAAATAGTGGTTGAATATCCATAAACACTTATTGTAGTGTTGTCTCAGCCTTCAGGTCATTACTAAACACCTTTTTTTTTTTTTTTGCTATGTACATATTTGTAGATAGATGGAAGTTGCATGATACCATATAATACCCAGATCCTATAGATGCCTATCCACCCCCCATGCCAAACGATGCTATGTCCTCATATGCATGCAGGGTAGGGTAGAGGAAGGTCCAAAGATCGGGGTACGAGAGTTGAGGTGCAAGGTATATAGCAGGGTGGTAGGGTGGGTGGATGGTTGGTGGTGAAGTGAAAGGGTGCAAAGTGCAGTGTATGTGACGGTGGAGGAGCATTGCTGGGGTGCCTCCCAATGAGTGCTGAATTTAACGTCCCCAGCTGAACTCAGAATGAGGCACGAAATTAGTTACCCTCTAGCAGGGCAACAGTTTCTTTAACGGGGGTAGGTTCATGAGTAAGATAAGGTTTTAAACGCTTCCCATTGACCGTAAATTTATGTCTAGATTTGGGATCTTCTATTTCAATGGCCCCATTCGGAAATGGTCTCGAGACCAAGAAGGGACCAGTCCATTTGGACTTCAATTTCCCAGGAAAGAATTTGAGTCGGGCATTGTAAAGCCAAACTTGCTGAGATGGCTCAAATTCCTTCCGCTGAATTCGGCTGTCATGAAAAGCCTTAGTGCGTTGCTTGAAAGTTAAGGTAGAATCATAGGCTTCACAACGGAGCTCTTCCAACTCTTGGAGTTGGAGTTTCCTTTCTCTACCACACAGGTCTGGGTCGAGGTTACATTGGCGAACCGCCCAATAAGCGTGGTGCTCCAACTCCACGGGCAAATGACAAGGCTTCCCGTAAATGATTCTATAAGGAGACATACCAAGGGAAGCCTTGAAGGCGGTTCGGTACCCCCAAAGTGCGTCAATCAGCTTGTTGGACCAATCCTTACGGTCAGGCCGAACCGTTTTCTGGAGAATTTGCTTGATTTGCCGGTTCGACACCTTAGCCTGGCCGTTCGTCTGAGGATGATATGGAGATGTGATACGATGATGGACTCCATATTTCCTCAGAATTGCCTAAAAAGAAGCACGGGTAAAATGGCTTCCTCCATCCAAGATAATGGCTCGAGGGATCCCAAAGCATGCAAAAATGTGGTCTTTGACAAATTTAGTGGATATGACATGGTCAGCATGGCACGTGGGAATAGCCTCGATCCATTTTGAAACATAATCAACAACAACGAGGATGTATTCGAAGCCGTTGGAAGGAGGAAAGGGACCCATGAAATCGATTCCCCAAATGTCGAAGATTTCAGCAGCTAGGATGGGTTACAAGGGCATCATGTCACGACATGACATTGACCCTAACGACTGGCACCTAGTGCAATGTTTGGCATAATTGTGTGCATGCTGGTGAAGGGAGGGCCAAAAGAAACCGCACTGCAACACCTTGGCTGCAGTTTTCCTCCCAGAGAAATGGCCTCCGCAGGCCTGGTCATGGCAGAAGGATAGCACACTGGGGAATTCGCTGTCACGAATACAGCGACGGATGATCTGATTAGCACCTATTCGAAAAAGAAGTGGATTATCCCAGAAATAATACTTTTCTTATGCAATGAGATGCTCGTGCTGGTTTTTAGGCCAGCCACGTGGAAGGGAACCAGAAGCAAGGTAATTGGCAATGTTGGCATACCAAGGTCCACTTACCACATTAATTGCCAATAGGTGCTCATTAGGAAAAACCTCGTTGATCGGCAGGGTTAGTCCAATGTGGTCAGGGTCCAGTCTTGAGAGATGATCAGCCACAACAATCTGGGCTCTGGCCTTATCACGGATCTCAATGTCAAATTTATGGAGTAGAAGGATCCAATGAATCAGTCTAGGCTTGGCATCCTTCTTGTGCATTAGATGGCGAATGGCCACGTGATCAGTGAATACAATAACATGCGAGCCTAGAAGGTAAGAGCGGAATTTCTCTAGCCCAAAGACGACCGCCAGTAGTTCTTTCTCAGTGGTAGTATATTACGCTGGGCCTCGTCCAACGTCTTACTGGCGTAGTACACCACGAAGGTGTGTCTATCGCGTCTTTGTCTCAAGATGGCTCCGACTGCATGGTCGGAAGCATCACACATGAGTTCAAAGTCGAGGGACCAATTAGGTGGCTGGAGAATATGGGCCTTGGTGACAACATCACGCGGCTGCGTGAATGCTCGTATGCAGTCGGGGCCCATATCAAAGGGTACGTCGGTCGATAAGAGATGAGTTAAAGGTCTAGAAATCTTGAAGAAGTCTATGATGAATCTCCTATAGCAACCGATGTGTCCCAAGATGGAGCGGATTTGTTTAACAGAGCCAGGCACAGGTAAATCAGCAATTACATCAAGCTTAGCTCTGTCAACCTCGATACCCCTATCGGAGATGATATACCCTAGAATAATTCCCTCGTGTACCATAAAATGACTTTTTTCCCAGGAAAGTACGAGGTTCACATGAATACATCTCCAAAGGATACGGGTCAAGTTGGCAAGACAGTAATCAAAAGAGGGTCCAAAGACCGAAAAGTCATCCATGAAAACCTCAAGAAAGTCATCCACCATGTCATGGAATATTGCCAGCATACATCTCTGGAAAGTTGCTGGCGCGTTACAAAGTCCGAACGACATCCTTCTAAATGCAAAGGTGCCGAAGGGGCAGGTAAAGGTGGTTTTCTCTTGGTCCCTAGGGTCAATTGCCACCTGGTTATATATAGAGAATCCATCAAGGAGACAGAAAAATTTATTTCCCGCTAATCGCTCCAGGATTTGGTCAATAAAAGGTAGCGGAAAGTGATCTTTCTTAGTTGCAGCATTAAGTTTCCTATAATCTACACAGTCTCCAAGATGTCGGAGTGCGTGTAGGGATGGATTCACACCTGTCATTGACACGGATGGTGAGTCCCGCCTTTTTGGGTACGACATGAATTGGGCTCACCTAGGGGCTATCGCTGATCGGGTAGATTATACCCGCATCCAGCCACTTAATAATTTCCTTTTTAATGGCCTCCTACATGTTAGGGTTGAGACGTCGCTGCATCTTGCGGGAAGGTTGAGCCTCCTCCTCCGTATATATACGGTGAGTGCAGTAGGAGGGGCTAATGCCAGTTAAGTCTGATAAGGACCATCTAATGGCTGCCTTGTGTTCCATAAGGACCTTTGTTAGTTTGCACTCTTGCTCCCTGGTCAGTTGTGAACTAATGATTACGGGGAGATTTCATTTGGTCCCAAGAAAACATACTTAAGTGTATCAGGCAACTCTTTCAGCTCGGGAGTGGATGGTGAAAGATCTGGCATTTCTTGGGATGAGAGTGTCCCAAGCGGATCAGAAGAAAACAAGTCAGGAGGAAGAAGTTGGCCCCCAGGTTGGCCAAGAAGAGGGGCATCTTGGATAGATGGATCCAAAAAGGGATAGCCCCAGTGAGTAGTATGTGAGCTCAAGGTCCCAGTTTGGAGTTGCAATTCTGCTTGATTAGGCAGGAAAGAAAGGGTAATCCGGTCTTCAAGAGTGTGGGCTGGCGGTGAGTAGCCCGAATATGACTCAGACCACGAGGTATGGGAAGCAGAGAAAACCTCGTCAGAAGTCTGGTCAGGAGAAGGTACGGGAAAAGGGAGGGATGGGGGAATGTCACAATATGTGTTGGTCAGGCAATCATCTATGTTTAAAGGCAATCCATAGCAGTTAGAATAGGTCCCAATTAGTTCGATACACGTGCTGATGGCCATGTCCTCATCAGACGTGTCATCCTCGATGCAATCGCAATCAAAGTTCTTGGCTGCCTTGAAGATGTTATGCTTAAGCTTCTCAGATCCAACGGCAATCTCAATACAGCTCGACTCGCAGTCGATATGGGCACGAGTTGTGGACAAGAAAGGTCGACCAAGGATGATCGGACAATCAGAAAGTGAGCTAGGAACTTACATATCCAAAACAAGAAAGTCAATAGGAAAACATAGATTGTTGACCCTAACCACCACGTCTTCCACCACACCCTTTCGTATTTTGACAGAACAATTTGCCAACTGTAACGTGACAAGGGCGGGTTTCAGATTTCTAAGGCAAATTTCTTGAGCATGATGGTTGGTATAAGATTGATGGAAGATCCTAGATCAAGCAGAGTACAGTTAAAATTGCAGCCTTGGATGCTACAAGAAATAAGTGGTGTGCCTGGATCTTTCTACTTCGGTGGTAGATTTGACAGTATAGCACAACTCACATGAGGTGAGAGAACCATCGGATTCTTTGTTTTCTTTGACTGTCGCCTGGGTGTAGTGTAGTCTTTGAAAAATCAGGCGACAGTAGGTATGTGGTCGATAGCCTCTAACAGGGGTACCTTGATTTCAACATCCCTGAATAAATTACGCAGGTTATCAAAGGCCTGCGTATCCTTTTTCTTGCCTTTTGGCTCCCTCAGTAGAGCCTCAGGGAATGGGATCGATTCTAGCACTAGTTTGGGTGTATCGTCCCCTTACGAATGCGGTGCGCATCCCGAATGAGAGGGCAAAGAAGAAGATGGGCCAGGATCAAGTCGAGGCGGATCGACGGTCTGCTTACCACTCCTCGTAGTAATCTCATTAGACATTGTGGGTCCAGTGGGATCATAAGGCGGAGGAGGGTTCACAATAGGGACATAAGGGTGAGGTGTTGCTACGGGATTAGCCTGAAATCCTGGTGGAATGCTCGGTGCTCGCAAAATCTGATGAACCTACCCCTGAGAAGGTCGTACCTATGGTTGAGGACCGCAGGGTACGAAATTTCGTGGGTTGGGAACAGGTTGGGCTGGAAGAGTGCCCTGAGATCGAGTCGCCAAGCGTAGTTGACTGATCATAGCATTCTGCTGTGCCAATTGGTGTTGAAGAGAGGTCATGTTCTCTTCATGGTGCTTAGACATTTTCGTCATCATTCACATCAGTTTATCAAGAGGACTTGATGCGTGTTCTGTTTGCGGTATCCAAGGACCAGATGGCGGATTCTCCACAGGATTAGACTGGGCCCTTGGGATGACGGGTGCGGACGGTCGCATTGGCCCACTCGCGGGGTTTTGGCATTGCGGGTTGTTGGACCATGCGAAGTTAGGATGATTTCGCCACCCTGGGTTATAAGTGGTAGAGAACGGGTTGTTCCCTAGGGCGCAAGCATCTTCTAAGCCAGAAGACGAGTCCGCATGTAAATATGCATCCGAGCACACGGAGGCTTGGTCCTCTGTGTCAAAATACTGGCTTGTAGAAGCCAGATCCACATGACTTACCGAATCGCTCGGCGCGACACTCGGTAAGGAAGATCTCACGGGGTTTTTAGGGATAAGCCTGGCGTTGGAAGGATTGGGATTGTGACGAAGTGGTGAGGTGGTGGTGTTTGCCATAGAACGGGCAGGATTGGCCAGAAGCTCGTCTAGCTTCTTGTGCATGATGGAGACTTCATCCAATTTTTGTGCGATAAGGTTAAGATCAATGGATGAATGGGAGGGTCCCATGTTAACTTCGTGAACATTACGGGGTAGGCTGGTACGATTAAAGGCGACAATGGAGGCATTGTTCATTGAGTTTTCGCTCATGTTTTCAAATAATTCAAATGCTCCATTCTCGTCTTTATTCATGAAATTCCCTCCGCAGGAAGCATCTGCAATTTGCTTCAAAGTCTCATGTAGCCCATAATAGAAAATCTAAGCTATATGCCACTTAGGCAGACCGTGGTGCGGACACTTCCGGAGGAGGTCATTATACCTCTCCCAAGCCTCATGAAACTGTTCGCCGTTTTGTTGCGTAAAATTATAGCATGGAGAAGCGCATTGGTTCGTTTGATTGGGAAGAATTTCTTGAGATATGCTGTTCGCATCTCTTCCCAAGAATGGATGGTTCTCCCAAGGGTGCATAACCATTGCGACGCTTTATCCAGCAACGAAAATGGAAACATTTTCATGAGGACAATCGATAACCCGATGTTTCTTGGTTTAACTATTTCAGCCAATCGGGTTAGGTCTTCCAAATGGAGAAAAGGATCTTCACTTGCAAGACCATGGAAGTGGAAGTTTATTAGGCCAATTATATTGGGTTTCAGTTCAAAATCATCCTCGCCCATGGGGACCCGAATTTATCCTATGGTCTTTGTAGCAATGGGATTTTGATAAGAGCTAAGAGACCTAGGCTCCTCCCATTTGGGAGGGTTCTGCATTTCCTCTAAGGTTTCCCTAATGGCTTCAATATGCTCATTATACATTTCCATTTGGGCTTGGAGGCGGGTTATGGGATCCATGGCTCCACCACCTGGTGGGATTTGAGGGGGGTGGTTTCCTCCCTCGGGATTTGGGGGTGGGCGTGCAACCATGTTTGTGGAGGAGGATGACGATTCGGTTTCTTTCCTTCTAAAATTATTATACAATTCAAACAATTCAAGGTTTTGTGACCTCCTCCCAAACATGCACTACTGCAGGAAGAATTGGGGAGATAAGAAGGGAAAAGGGGATGAGAGAAATGACACCGCAAAGGTACACTTGATGACAAATCAAGGCAATCAAAGTCCTAACCTCTACAGTGTGCCCTTAGACCTAAAGATCTAAGTTACCTACTATCACAACCTACGGAACCAAATGTGAGCACCGCGGAACCACCAGGCCAGATTGAAAGGCTGTTTGCCCCAGTCTTAGACACCAGATAGCACGTGGGAACCCGCACCAGCACGTAGGCACTACACGCAGGTAGTTAGACCTCTAATCCTTAATAAGGGTCAAGTTGCTACCAGTTTTAATTAGAGGCTTAGGACAAGTGCTTCAGGAATGTGAAGGGTGTTGTATACGGGTAATACCCAAGTGCGTTGATTTTAGAAAGTGTGTAAACCAAGCATGAAACTGGGAAATCTCCCCGAATCCATGTATAGTGGTTAACCTAAATCGAGTCTAACCATCTTTTACAATTTTTTTTTTACCTGGCCTACTTAATTTTATCTTGGTCACTTTTAGGACCAAGGTCGATTTGAGGGAGGCAGGGATTAAAGGTGAAGAAGTTTCTATGACTTTCCTAAAACGTATCTCTTCCGTGCGTTTATTACGTTTTTTGGTTCTTTTCTATTTAAGATATTTTTTTGTTGATAATATTGTCCTTGAGGTACACCCTCAAAATCAGGTCCTTAGCTTTGAGCTAACTTAGGGTTTCCCAAAAAACTGGTCTTGCTATTCGCGAGACCGAGTACCTACAAGACAAGGATTATCTTTTCTCTTTTACTCTTTTTTTTAAATCTTTTTAATAGCAGGAAATAGAAGAGAAATAAAAATCAGGTAGGTTGCTTGTAGAGAAATAAATACAGTCTATATATATATAGATATATATATATATTATATATATATAGGGGTGGGGGTGGAAGTGGAAATGGCGTGTAGCACAGTGTCGAGTTGGTCCATGTCTAGTAAGATGCAACCCACAAGAAGAAGCGCCGCGTAGAGTGTAGGATGGATGTGTGGGAGTGTGTGCGGAGGCGCTTTCTTTACGCGGGTATGGAAGAATATCAGCAACTGGTGTAGATATTCTCGCGATATAATGCACGGTGGAGTGACTAGTGCAAGGGCATATGGATACAGGTGGGTGATGTGTATGTAAATATTTATATATATGTATATATATGTGTGTATATATATAGATAGGGTTGTAACTATATAGGTGTATATGTAGTTATGTATATATATATAGATATATATATATATAGGTATATATATATATTTGTAACTAGATATATATGTATATATATTTAACTATATATATATAGTAATATATTTATGTGTATATGTGTATATATATATGTATTTATATCTATAGATATATATGTATATATGTATAAATATATAAATATATATATGTATATACATATATATAAATATATATATGTATATATGTATAGGTGTGTACAAGTGGGTGTGTGAGTGTACGAGTGTGTATGTGTACGAGTGTGTGTGTGTGTATGAGTGTGGGAGTGCATGCTGAAGGAGTGTGAGAGAGAGCGGGCTAGTTAAGACGTCCGGCAGTTGTGGGCGACGTCTTGTGGCTAGGGGACGTGCAGGCACACAAGGGCTGTGCGTGGGCGTCGGAGGGCACGCACGCACTGTTGTCGCGCGTAGGTGGGTACGAAAGTGTGAGAGAGAGAGCAATGCAGCGCACTGCGCTGCGGGCAGGAACGGGCGCGGGCATAGATGCGGGTGCTGGCGCTGACACGGGTGACCGGCTGGAGCGGGTTGCGGCTAGGAGAGAGAGCGCGCGGTGACCGGATAAGTGAGAAACAAATCGGTCACCACACTGTAGCTGTAGTTCCACGTTGAGAGGCATGAATAGTAGCTACAGTGCCGTGCGAAGTGAGCAACCGGTTGCGACCGGTTCTGCGTGCGCGGGCACGCTGGAAGGCGCCTGTGCATGTGGAAAGAGCTTACGGAGGGCTTGCAGAGGCGTCTGCTAGCGTGCGTGGGGTGCTTGCACTACTGTTGGCATCCGCTGCTGCTGCTAGAGCTTCCGACCTTGGAGCTCTGACAATGGCGGCGATGGTGTTCAGCTGTGAAAACAGAGGGCAAAACCACCACGCCCACCTGCTCACAAAGGAGCTGGGCGGTGGTGGAACTCACAGTGGTGGTCGTGGGACCATTGTGAGCTTGCTCCTGCCCGCAGTGCGTCTCTTCAGTGAGAAGAGAGACTGCGTATGGAGAGGGAGAGGGGAGGAAGATGGCCTGGAGGAAGGTGTCTACGGGTGCTCTCTGTTCTTGGGCTCCCCTTCGTGCAAGGGAGAGGGCGAGGCTATTTAAAGAAGGAGATGCATGCCACCGCCATGCTGCTGGCAGAGGAAGTCCAGCCATGCAGTTGGCAGAGGAATGGCGCGAAGCAGTGTATGCCCCATGCCCTGAGCCACGTGAGAGAGAAGAAATTTAAAGTCAAAATAATAAAATGAGAATGGTGAATTTGCAATGCAACCCTTGATGAAGACGTTAATTACATGGCCAATTATTTGCATTATCCTCCCCTCTCAAATAAATGCATGCAAGTGTCTTTCTGCAAATGCAACTATAGCTACCTAATATGCAATGGCAGTGCTAGGAAATAACACAAGATGACATATTTATTAGTGTATTTTTGCTGTGCAATCACATACCTCAACCCCTTACATTATTGTCTACTACATCTTATTTTAGGTCTTTTGCTCCAACTTTGTTGCAACACCAGTTATCCTTTATTCTTCTGATCCAGCTTTAGATCCAACTTCAGATCTACCTTCTGATGAGCTTATTACCTGCAATTGACATAATGGACCTAATCAGTACATTATAGCATTATTTTATGCATAGCTAAAAGAAAGCAGTAAAGATGCAAGTAATGCTTTTACATGCATGAATTATCCTAACTTATGCTAAGTCCTAGCCTAATTCTGGACAATTAAGACCTATGATTGCTGCGCAATCACTTATGCGTTTGCATGAGAGATTGGAAAACAATCAGGGCTCACTAACAGGTTCAGATTAAGGGGAATTACTCAGAGAATCTTCCTTCCAATTTTGGATGGGATTCTCTGAGCAATCAAGGAGAAACCTCCTTTCAAAGATCACTGGAGTAGGATTCCTCCACTATAATGGTAGAGGGACCAATTTTCAAAGATGACAAAGAAGCTAGGGGGCTAAATGTAATAGTTTTTGAAAGTTAGGGGAAGAAATGTAATCATGCTGGACCTTTTTGCAAACTAGGTCGAGATGAGTTCCTCTTAGGTCCAAATTTTGGTACAAACCTAATTTGGACCTAAGGAATCCAATGGTGTAGTTGGATTTTGGGTTTGACCACGTTTGACTAGGAAATTTATGCAGAAACCCAATTTAGGGCAAATATCTATCTGGGACCCCATTCTAGGTCAAGATGGGTTTCAATGGCCAAATTGAAGGTTCTAAACCCTAGAAAATATTTTTCTATGATTTTTAGAGGGTTTAGGTGAATTTCATCCTGACTAGAACCTTGGTTAATCAAGTGGGTCTGTTTTAGGGTTTAAGAAATCATTTAATTCACAGAACTCACATAAACCCTTTTATGTAAAATCCAACCCATTTGTTATCTTGTTGATACCATTTGACCTATGTTTAGCCCTTGAGAAAACCTGTGGTTGTATTGCAATGGTAAAATTACAGTTTTAACCCTAGTTTCTTATTTTACTCTTAGAATGGTTGTGTAGTAAATTATGATCTTCAGTAGGTTATGTAGGAGTATTTATTCTCTTCATTGGGTCAAAATGAGCTAGTTAGGGATCATGATGGTGTCCACATCACCCACACAAGTAGTTCCTAAAAAGGCTAGACTAATAGTTGTTACTAACGAACATGGGGAAAATATAGCCACTCGGACTGCTTCTTATTGGCGTATGTGCATTGATTACAGAAAATTAAGCACCTCCAACAAGAAGGACCATTTTCCACTCTCTTTTATTGATCAAATCTTGGAGTGGTTAGCCAGACGTGATTACTACTATTATCTTGATGGTTATTCCAATTATAATCAAGTTGCAGTCCATCCTAAGGATCAAGACAAAATTACATTCTGACCTAGTAGGTGAATGTTTAGAAGTCTTTGTGGATTACTTTTCTATATTTGGAGATTCTTTTGATCTTTGTCTTAAAAATTTGGAAAGAAATCTCCAAAAATGCATAGAAGTTAACCTCGTCCTCATTTAAGGAAAAAGTCACTTCATGGTCCAAGAGGGAATTGTCCTGGGCCATGTTATTTCCAAAAAGGGGATTGTGGTAGATCAAGCAAAAATTGATGATGTCTCCAAGATCCCACCACCCACTTCTGTAAAATAGATCTGATCTTTCTTGGGGCATGTTGGATTCTACCACCATTTCATTAAGAAATTTTCCCAAATCTCCAAGTCCTTAAGTCAATTACTTACCAAAGACCAGCCTCTTGACTTCAATGCCCAATGCCTGGAGAGTTTTAACCAACTGAAGAAGGATGTCACAGAGGCACCAATTTTACAGGGACCTGACTGGAATTGTCCCTTTGAATTAATGACTGATGCCTTTGATTTTGCTATAGGGGCCATTCTAGGGTAAAGAATTGACAAGAAGCCAGTTGTGATCTACTATGCTAGCAAAACTCTTGATGATGCACAATGAAATTACACAGTAACTAAGAAAGAACTTCTTGCCATTATTTTTGCCCTAGAAAAATTTCACTCTTATCTGTTGGGGTCACATGTCACAGTATACACTGACTACTCAGCACTTAAATATCTGCTGAACAAGAAGGATGCGAAGCCCCGCCTTATTCGTTGGATCCTACTGCTCTAGGAATTTGACTTGGTAATCAAGGATAAGGCGGGATTGCAAAATGTAGTGGCCGATCATCTCTCTCGTCTTATAACGAATGATATGTTGACCCCCTGATAAATTCCCTGATGAGACACTCTTAGCTGCCAATACCATCCCTTGGTTTGCACCTATTGCAAACTACTTAGCAACAGAGCAAATCCCCTCTAATTGGCCAAAAACTAAAAGGGATAAGTTCTTTGCTGACATTAAATATTATTTCTGGGAGGGGCTCGACCTTTTCTGCATTTGTGCTGAACAGGTCATTCGATGATGTGTCCCTGATTTGGAAATTCATGCTATTCTAACAGATTATCACTTGATGGCCTGTGGCAGACATTTCTCAGGCAAGAAAACTATAGCTAAGGTCCTCAATTCTGGATTCTTTCGGCCCAACTTACATAAAGATGCTCATTCCTTTGTTCGGTCTTGTGTGTGATGCCAGAGCATCGGCAACATGACTTGGAAGGATATGATGCCCCTAAATCCAATCTTAGAGGTTGAAATTTTTGATGCATGGGGCATCGACTTCATGGGACCGTTCATCAATTCTTGTGTGTATTTATATATACTAGTCGCAGTCGACTATGTATCAAAGTGGATTGAAGCAATACCCACACGCACCAATGATCATAAAGTGGTCGTCGAATTTATCAAGAAAAACATTTTCTCGAGGTTCGACATTCCTAAAGCCATCATCGGTGACGGAGGCTCACATTTCACTCACTCTCAATTCTGTCACCTTCTTTCTAAATATGGGGTTAATCATAAAATTTCCACTCCTTACCACCCCGAAACAAATGGCCAAGTGGAAGTTTCTAACCGGGAGATAAAAAATATTTTATAAAAGACGGTTAGGCCTGATTGTAAAGATTGCTCCAATAAATTGGAAGATGCTTTATGGGCCTACCATACTACTTTCAAAACTCCATTGGGCATGTCTTCTTTCTATTTAATTTTTGGAAAGGCATGCCATCTTTCGGTAGAACTTGAACACAGGGCTTTTTAGGCAATAAAATAATTAAATATGTGTTTATCTGAAGCCGGTACCCATAGGAAATTGCAATTGACCGAATTGGAAGAATTACATAATTTCTCTTATGAAAACGCATGGATTTATAAAGATCGAACAAAGAAGTTCCATGATAAATTTATTGTTCGGAAACACTTTGACGTCAATCAATCTGTTTAGCTTTTTGATGCCCGATTATGAATTTTTCCCAGAAAATTAATATCCAAATGGAGCAGCCTGTTTGTTGTCCTCAAAACATATCCATATGGCGTTGTTCATCTTTTAGATCCCATGACAAACAATACTTTTCAAGTCAACAACTAGCATTTAAAGCCCTATCTTGACAATACTCCGAATCTTCCATCTGACACGCTTGATTTAACCGACCTACCTACTACTGATCACTGATGCAATTCACGGCCGGCTGGATGGTGTCAAAGATAGCACTAGATGGGAGGTAACCCATCATTTTTTTCTACTTTTTGTTTATCTATTTTTTTAGCAATTTTTCCTATCCTGATTTTGATTGCCTTCACCAAGGTAATCCCTTTTTCCTTCCCATTGCATGCAGACATGACATATCTTCAGTATGGGGGGGGTGCTTTTAAATTTTGATGATCTAATCAGGATTTTCAAAACCCAAAAGCATGCGATTTTCTTATTTTATTTTTCTGCTTGCATACCAAAAAAAATAAAAATCTTGAAAACTTTTTGAGGAAATTTTGAAATCGGAACTAAGATTAAACATTCACTTTTGGTACAATGAGATTTAACATTTAACAAACTAGGGATAAGGATATGGATCGAATTATTAGAATTTCAAGGTCTACCTTTAGACTAGATCAATATCCTTCCTTAAAATTCCACCTGAACTCATGATAGTTCAAGTGACTTGATCCCCTTTATGACCTAGAAAGTATCTGGCTTAGCATCTAATTCAAAAAATTTTGTTTGGCCAAAACCTAAAAAACAATTAGAAATTACAAATTAGAAATTAGAAAAACCCTTTGTTTAGCCTTAGTAAAGTCTGAAGCAAATCATTTGTTTGAGTTTCCACAGTTGAGAAGAAGGAAAATGCCTCCTTTGTGG
This sequence comes from Thalassia testudinum, assembly GCA_037157565.1. Classification (NCBI taxonomy): domain Eukaryota; kingdom Viridiplantae; phylum Streptophyta; class Magnoliopsida; order Alismatales; family Hydrocharitaceae; genus Thalassia; species Thalassia testudinum. The sequence goes on along the minus strand of JAZHRO010000034.1, from coordinate 190,774 downwards.
ATGCGATGTCAACATCTTACCACCTCGACACTGCTCTATATCTATATTTCATAACTTTAGATGGAGCATTAAGGTGCATTTTTGCAGCTCAAGTGTCATGGACGGTGCTCTACCCATAGTGTCGGAGCAAGAGCTTGAGTTTTCTTGGAGCGCACCTTTATATCACATTGTGTTTTGGGGTTATGAGCTCGTAGGTGGTGTCATGGACAGTACTATCTCGAAATACTGGTGCCAAAGCCCCCTTGAGGATTGGTAATGAGAATGATGGTCCCAACACATCTGTTATAAGACTGAGCTAAGAATAAGCATGGGGGAGATAAAAAAAATAGTTTAAATGAAAAACGCGACCTTATAAATGTTGGCTTTTCACAAGCACAGGCACAAGGTTTTAAAGGATAGTGCAAGTTGCGAATTGGATTCAAGAGCTGGGGAAATCCCAACTACAAAAATTGAAAGTCATCTGAATTAGCAAGGGGTTAATTTGTGATTTTTTTGGAGGATGTATTGATCCCGATTTGTCTAATTCTTTGGATTCGAAAATGAATCCCGATGTTTATCTATAACAAATCCTGTATTGTTGAAATGACGGAGGACTACGCTATCGAATTTGGTTTTGAAAACCTGTTGTTGTAGTTTGAAAAATGAAGAACTCGGGTTCAACAAATACAATTTATACCGGAATAGAAATCCTGGGTCGAACTCAAGGAGGCTACGCCGATCCAAATTTGCAATTATATTTTTTTCATGTTTTTGTTAAAAAGTGGAGTAATTATAATGAAATGAAGCACTATAAATAATCAGAGTAAGAGAGAGAGAAAACATCCACTTGATACTTCAAAATGTTTATACAACTAAGTAAGCGAGAAATTACACTAGAAAGTAAGAAAATTCAACTCTAGAAAGCAGGAAAAAGGAATGAGAGAGAGAAGTTATCCTCCTCGATGATCGCTTGGAGGACGAGTCGGATGAGATGATGCCTGGAAGAAGAAGAATGGAGCGGGAAGAAGGAGGTCGAGGCAGGAAGAACGGGAACGAGGCAGCACGTCATCGTCGTCACGAGATTCGCTTCCAAAATAGGGGCGAAAAATTGACTTTATCTCTTGAGGAGCATCCCAGGTGTGGGACAAGCTTCTCTTGAGCTTTGGAGAGGGAGAGAAGAGAAGGAAGGGATGAGAAATTCATATGGAGGGGGTCTCTTTTTATAGTTGCAAGGAGTGAGGGCATTTTGGTCATTACATGTTGAAAAACATTAATTCATAACCTTTAGTGACGGATAAATCCGTCACTAAAGGCCTGAACGTGGCCTTCGTGGGCTGCGCTCGCACGCCCGCTCGCCTCCCATACCTCAACACACGCCTATGTCCATTAGATCTTGGCAGTCCGATCATGAGATTGGATGACTGAGAGCTCTCCTCGCCGCGCCTCAACCGCGCACCTTGCTCGTGAGATCCCGAGTCATGTGGGGCATCAGATAGAGCGTGGGTGCTATCGGCTGTGCGGTGCCATTGGTTCTTCATCGCGCGGCTGATCGCGCCTGCGAGCCCGCCCCAATTTAAGGCGTGTGGGGGCTCGATACTATGCCTCCTCGCGTCGTTAAGGCACTTGATCAATACGCTACGGGCGCGTTTGTGTCGAGCGCACAACTCAAGTGCACGCGCCTCGTAGCCATTGGATCTTGATCCAACGGTGGAGAAGCGCTGGCGATAAGAGCCTCAGCAGGTGTGTGCGGTCGGTTGGGTGGCTGAGATGGTGCCACGTGGCACCATCTTGGCCGTCCATCTTCTGAGTGATGTAGATGGTGCCACGGGTATCGAATTGGGTCGATTTTTGTGCTATTAGGCTGCGATCGTCGATTCGAACTCATCCGTGTGGTCAGATTTGTCGTCTGAAGTGTGGATTAACACCAACTTGGCCCTTGATCTTATAGGGTTCCTCGATCTCTATCTGATACTACGGATATCTGATTAGGGTGATCTTGGAGTCGTTGAACTCCAATTGCCACCGTGATCAGATCCGTACGATTGGATCTTCGATCTGAGGTCCTGATAAAAAGTCACCCTATCCCTGACCATAAAAAGGAGACAATTAACCTACATTTTATTCAGACTAATCTAAATGCAAGATGATGCATGTTATGCAATATTTATAGTATGTAATGCAATTCTATGCTTAAGAACATGCATAAATAGACATTTTATGTAATATAAATATGTTTACATCACACCCCCATGCCTATCTTTTGCTAGTCCCTAGCAAAAACTACATGCTATTTATAAAAGAATTAGGTTGGATTATTTGGGCATGAGTTATTTTCAACATTAAGAAAATTTTTACTTAGGATCTGAACTTTCAAAGAGACAACAGTGTCGGGGTATTTGCCGAAATGCAGTCCGCCTTAAGTCCTCGCCTTACTGAAAGAAAAATTTCTTTTTCTCTTTTTTTTCTTTTCTAATTTTTTTTTGGATTTTTGAGTTTAGGGTTAAACAGTGGCTTTCTACGGTCATTCAACTCACCCAAGATTTGATGAGAACCCTAGGTTCTAAGCATCTCATTGTGAATGTGATAGACTCGTTGATCGGCAATTAGAACAGACTTCGGGTTTCTACGCCTCTAGGTGACCTTAAAAAGAGAGTTCTACCTAAAGGTATATCTTTACGACTGGTAGCTTTCTCCCTACTTTTATTTTTATGGGGTCAACACAAGGGTGAATCCAGTGTATATCTCCCCGGTTTATTCTACTTCTCCGCTTCTTCGTACATGTTTTTGGAATTTTAAGTGCATTTCTTGAGTTGGGTTCAGGACAACTGGTCGATGAGTTGTTACCACCGACAACTTGCCAGCCATACTCGTGCAGCGAAGTGTGTCTTATTTCTTTTGTTTTCTTCTTTTTTTTTCTTTTCTCCTTTTCTTTTTCTTTTTTTTTTTTTAAGTAGGTGGCTTCCTTGGTCTAAGATTTACCTAAAGGCAGTAAGAAGAGAATGGTCTAGTGATTGGACTCTAGACAACCTACCTATGGGCTATTACCAACGATAACTTACCAGCTAGATCACCTTAGAAGGTTCATTAGCTACCCAATTTCCGTTAAAATCGCCGATCAACAAGTCAGTGAAAAGAAAGTGTGTAGATGCTTTATACTTAAAGTTCCCTCAAATAAGAGGGTGGGTTGATAAGTCATGTACTTATCACCCAAACTTATTTAATCAAATTACAATAGAATTAAGATGTCGATGACTCAAAAAATAAGTCCACATTTTAGTGGATGCACGGGCTGATTAAGCCCAAAGACTTGAAGGGTCTTTGTGTTCAGATCCTAATGTAATATTTCCTAAGATTGAAAAGTTCTAATGTCCAAGTATTCCTTCCTAATTCAAATTTATTTTTCTTTTAGGTATATATAAGAAGAGAAATACAATTTACAAGAATTTCATAGAGCTGACAAAATGATTCAAAAATGAATCCACCCCCCCATGCCTAGCTGATGCAATGTCCACATTGAGAAAAAGAGGCATGAAAGAAACAGTAGAGTATGAAAGATATCACCTGAATATGAAGCTCGGGTCAGCTTTGTGTCATATGTACAGCTGTTGAGTTTAATGCTGTTTGGTAGGTGAAGTCCAGCCAAAGAAGTCACAATATGGCTAGAGCAACCATGTCTGAGACGGGTTTTGGAAGAGTACGATCAATAACAGGCTTTAGACGTTGACCGTTGACTTTAAATGTGTTACCTGTCTTTGGGTCAGAGATCTGAATAGCTCCATTTAGAAAAATCTGGTCAATAATGAATGGGCTGTTCCATTTTGATCTTAGTTGCTGGGAAAGAGCTTAAGTCGAGAATCGAATAACCAGACCTTCTAGTTTGGCTCAAAGCTCTTGCGGGAAATCAATTGATCATGTAGAGCTTTGGTCCAAGCCTTGTAGATCTTGTCATTCTCATATGCATCATTTCTAAGCTCTTACAACTTAGATAGTTGGAGTTTCCTGGTCTTTCAAGCTAAACTCAGATCTAAATTGCATTTCTTGATTGCTTAGAATGCCCTATGTTCAATCTCTATGGGTAAATGGCATGCCTTTCCATACACCAAATGAAACGGAGACATGCCGATGGGCATTTTATACGCTGTACGGTAGGCCCAAAGAGTGCCCTCAAGCTTTTGAGTCCAGTCCTTGCGATCAGGCCTAATCATTTTCTGCAGAATATTCTTGATCTCTTGATTGGAGATCTTGTCCTATCCATTCGTCTGGGGATGGTAAGGTGTGAAAATTCGGTGATTAATGCCATATTTAGCTAGCAAATTATGGAATTGGGCATTAGTAAAATGAGTGCCACCATCACTGATAATGGCCCTCAGAATCCTGAACCTGCTGAAGATGTTTTTCTTGACAAAATCGATGACCACCTTGTGGTCATTGGTTCGGGTGGGAATCGCCTCAATCCTTTTGGACACGTAATCAACAGCCACAAGAATGTACTGATATCCAAATGAAGGGAGAAAGGGTCCCATGAAATCGATACCCCAAACGTTGAAGATTTCGACAGGAAGAATTGGGATTAGAGGCATCATATCTCTTTTAGTTATGCTCCCAAGTGCCTGACATCGAGAACATGACCTTGAGAAATCCTAGGCATCCTTGAATAAAGATGGCCAATAGAAGCCAGATTGCAAAATCTTTGCAGCCATCTTTTTCCCGGAGAAATGTCCACCACACGCAGATGCATGGCAGAACTCGAGTTACTGTTGAATTCATTCTCTAGAACACATCGGCAAATAATCTGATCAGAGCTGATGCGGTACAGTTCAGGATCCTCCCAGAAGTAGTATTTAGCCTCAGATTTGAGTCTATCCTGTTGTTGCTTGGTCCAATCCTAGGGGATTTGACCAATGGCAAAATAATTAACAATGTCAGCAAACCACAGGGTTTGGACACCTAAAACTGTAAGGATGGTTTTGTACGGAAAAGTATCAGCAATCGGGACGTCCGGACGAGAAGAATCACTTCGAAGTCTCGACAAATCATCCACCACCACATTTTGTACCCCGGATTTATCCATGATTTGAAGATCAAATTCTTGAGGCAGAAGAATCCAACGAATAAGTCGGGGTTCCTTTTTAGCTAAGAGATGTCTCAAGGTCGAGTGGTCAATATAAATGATGACATGAGACCCTAAGAGATAAGCTCTGAATTTTTTCAAAGCAAATACTATGGCTAGTAACTCCTTTTTAGTAACAGCGTAATTCCTCTGGGCTTCATCTAGAGTTTTACTAGCATAGTAGATGACAGAGGGCTTCCTGTGAACTTTCTGACCCAAAACAGCCCTGACCACGTAATCAGAAGCGTTGGTCATGATCTCAAAAGGGGCTGTCCAGACCGGTGGTTGCAACACCAGAGCACAAGTGACTGCTGTTTTCAGGAAATCAAATGCCTTACAACATGATTTGTTGAAAACAAATGGTGTTTCTTTGGTGAGAAGATTGCTCAGAGGATGAGCAACCTTCAAGAAATCCTTGATGAATCTTCTGTAGAATCCCACATGACCAAGAAATGATTGAATTTGTTTAATAGATGTGGGAGGAGGAAGTTTAGCGATAGCATCAACCTTAGGTTTATCCACTTCAATTCCCCATTCAGAGATTACATGACCCATGACGATGCCTTCTTATGCCATGAAATGACTTTTTTCCCAGCTAAGGACCAATAGTGTTTTGATGCATCGTTTAAGAATCATTTCTAGATTAGCTAGACAAGAGTCAAATGATTCTCCAAAAACAAAGAAATCATCCATGAAGACTTCCATAAACTCTCCCACCATGTCAGAGAATATGGCTAACATACACCTTTGAAATGTCGCAGGTGCATTGCATAAATCAAAAGGCATCCTACGGAAAGCAAAGGTTCCATAGGGACAGGTGAAAGTAGTTTTTTCCTGATCCTCGGGATGAATAGGAACTTGGTTGTATCCCGAGTAGCCATCAAGAAAATAGAAGTACTTCTGCCCGGCTAATCCTTCCATGATTTGATCAATGAAAGGCAAAGGGAAATGATCCTTTTTCGTAGCCGAGTTTAGCTTCCTGTAATCGATACAAACCCTTCAAGAGGAAGCTGAACGAGTTGTGATAGATTCTCCTTTCTCGTTTGTCAGAATGGTAACCCTAGCTTTCTTGGGAACAATCTGCATGGGACTTACCCAGGGACTATCAAAGATAGGATAAATAATTCCTGCATCGAGCCACTTAATGATTTCCTTTTTGACCACTTCTCGCATATTTGGATTTAATCTCCTTTGCATCTGGTGAGAAGGGTGGGATCCATCTTCCAAGAATATTCTATGATTGTAGTAAGATGGCTCGATCCCCCTAAGGTCATGAATGGTCCAACCAATTGCTTCCTTGTGTTCCTTCATGACCTTCATCAATTTAATCTCCTGCTCCTTTGTTAATTTAGCATTGATAATCATAGGGAGCGCCTTCTGTGGTCCTAAAAATTGATATTTCAAATTCTCAGGCAATGGTTTCAGTTCAAGCTGGGGCAGGTTGATGATTGAAGGTAAGGAAGATGCTGATGACTCATCAAGAGGAAGAGGTTGAGAGTGAACAAAATCAATAACCTCTTTAGAAGATGGCAGGTCTGCCATAGAGGGTTGTGGGTCCAATTCATCATCAAAGGAGGAACTTTCAATTGCAGAAACCATCAAACAAGTTTCAATGTTCACATTGTCCTCCTCAAGTTCTCAATAAATCCACAATCCTCAAATTTATTAATCACCTTAAAAATATCCAATTTCATTCATTGATCACCAAAGGCAATTTCCATGCTACCGCTTTCACAGTTAATGTTGGCCTTAGCGGTAGCTAGGAATGGACGCCCCATAATGATGGGCGTGTTCCTCAGATTTTTTGGTACATCCATGTCAAGGACAAGGAAATCTATAGGAAAATAGAAATCCTTAACCTTAACTACAACATCTTCAATAACGCCTTGCAGATTTATGACTGAACAGTCCACTAACTGCAGCGTTACTGATGTCGGTCGAAGTTCACCTAATCCAAACTTCTCGTAAAGAGCAGTTGGAATTAGGTTGATGGATGCACCCAGATCCAGAAGTGCTCTATCAAAAGTGTAATATCTGACAACACAAGAAATCAACGGAGCACCTGGATCTCTCTTTTCCTGAGGGAGGTGGTGCAGGATAACGAAACTAGCCTGCTTGGAGAGTATTATTTTTGAAATCGATCTTAAAGCTGCTCTACTTAGTATTCTGGTGCGCAATATATAGGCGGTTAAAGAACAGGCACTTAAATCACGAAAATAAAATAATCATTCAGCTCATGGTGATTTCAAACACATAAAGATATATATATATATATATATATATATATATAAATGCATTTTTCATTCATTCATTGGGGGAGAGTTGTCTGTACAGGAAATCTAGAGGAAAGCTTATACAGGAATGCTTTAAATTTAACCTAGCTACCAGAAAACGATTGCATACAAGAATCGACGGGGGGATTTCGCATGCATCATTGGGGGAGAAGAGAAACTACTCTACTAAGCAGTAAATGAAAGCAATAAAACTTATGAAAAGCATGATCTAGAGCTAAAAGAGTAGAGGGCATTCAGGGGTGGTCCTTGATGGCCTTGGAGTGGTTGAGAAGAGAATGAGGGGCAGCCAATGTAGCTTAGGCCGACCCTTGGAGAGAGGTAGGGTTGATCCAGCATCCTGGCATGGTGTCCTCCATGGTGGTGGCAGTGAGCTCGTGGAGGTGGAGTGAGTGGCTAAGTGGAGGTGGCATGAATGGCACCAATGGAGAGTAATTGCCAAGGGAGTGAATGGGTGCCAATGGCCACCCATGGGGTCTTTTTATAGACCCAATGGAAGCTCTCTAGAGAATTATGGAATTCTCTAGAGAGGCCTATGGTGGGAGCTCGTGGGAGAGTGAGAGAGAGAGAGAGGGTGGATGGTGGTTTTTAGATCCACAAAATGTGGATCTAAAAATTGAATGGCTCTTGGTTGCTATTTTTGGCAACCAAGGCAAACACACATGGTAGAGAGTTCTAGAGAACTATAGGCTAGATATTTTCATGTGGATGGTGTGTGTGGATGTGTGTGGGTCGAAACTTAGGTGGCTAGGTTGATTAGGTTGGGTTCTAGTGGGTTTAGGTCAAGGTAGGTCTCAAATTAGGGTTATAAACCCTAATTCACTAAGGTAAAGTGCAATTAAACTTAATACAAGTTTAAAGGGTGTGTGGAAACTTAATTGAGAGTAAAACAACTCAATTAAGTCAGGTCTAGGTCAATTGGACTCTCACTGAGTCCAATTGGACAATGTGTGCTGAGATCAGGGCTCAATTGGACTCAATGAGTCCAATTGAATAGGCTGATGGAATTGACTAAGATCCAAGTCAATTAGGTTTAGTGAGGACCTAATTAGGTCCTTAGGGAGGTCTAGAGGTGATGTACTAGGGTTAGGGCACCTTAATTTAGGTTCCTATGCGGTTGGAATTGGGTTTAGGGACCTAGAGATCCAAGATCAAGGCTTAAATCTCAAAATAGGAATTGGAGAGCAGTATCAGACGTCTAATTATATAATAAGACGTCTTATACTCAAAAATTAGAAGTCCAAACTTGTTGTCTGGACGTCCAATCAGAGTCAGGAAGGGTTTCGGGTTCTGTTTTGGGTATTCTGTAGAGATTGGACGTCTGACAAAGTGTCTGGACGTCCAATAACACTGCATAAGTGGGTTTGAAGTGTGCGGGAGTTGGCTATGGGTCCTGGACATCTTAAAACTATCTGGATGTCTAGAGAAGGGTTGGAACTAGGGTTTTAGGGCTTCCTAGGGTGTTGTGGCCTAATCTAAGGGTGGCTAAGGCTTGGGGAAGTCTCTAGGCTATCCTAGGGCTAGGATGAACCTAAGCTCTTCACATTTTACTGCTTTATTTCTACTTAATAGAATAGAAAACCTTTAACGCCCTTACATTATTATTCCTACATCTAAACTAGGCCTTCTGCTCCAGCTCTGCCACAACTCCCATTATTTTAGATCTAGCTTCAGATCCTGCTCTAGATCCAGCTCCAGATCTGCTTATTGCCTGCAATCGACATAATACACTTAATCAGGACATTATGACATTATTTTATGCATACCTAAAGGAAAGCAGTAAAGATGCAGATAATGCGTATGCATGCATGAATAACCCTAACTTATGCTAAGTCTTAGCTTAATTTAGGTCAATTAAGACCTATGATTGCTGCGCAATCATACCCCCATGCCTAAATCTTGCTAGTCCCTAGCAAATGCAAGACTAAATTATTTACAGCAAGGGTCCCTAAGGGACTGGTTATTTTATCAAGTGTTTGCATAGAGATTTTTCTCCCTTTTGTTTTTAACCTATGCTCTAGAAATCCAGACAATCGTGAAAGTGCAGCTATGTAGCTTTTGCAACGGATTTGAGTGAAAACTAATACACCTCTAAAGCCTGTACTTGACCCCTAGTAAAAATTCTAGCGGGATAGGCGGACTTCTTCCCTCGGGGTATTCAAGATATTTTATGAATTTCACCCTGGCTCTGGGCTTAGGTAGAGAATCTCTAAGAGAAAGGATTATATATTTGGTGGCTCATTCTCACTTGGTGCTACATAGAGACTAGTACTATAGAATCCAGATTCCCGAATTACTAAGTAACTCAACTCAGAGAAAGACGAGAAAAACTATGCTCTCTTTTGATTCCGTTGTATTCATTCTCTCTTGCTCTTTTTCTTTCTTTTTCTTAGATCTCACAACCTCACCAGATTCACACATAGGATCTGTATTCGGGGGTCTCACTAGGCATTAACACTTTAATTGAGTTCTCATAACCCTAACACTAAGTCGGGATTCCTCAGCCAGTATTCGGGCGGTCAGAAACACAAGAAAAATAGGTTAAGGCCATATTTGGTGGAGCTTGATAGCGATTTCACGTGGTTTGTTAAAATACGTCGTTGTAACGCGTAAATCCGCTTTCGCTCTTAAATTTATATTCCTAGATAGGGGAGCATCTAGGGTCGTCCAGGGAGGCAATATGTTTGCAATAGTGATTCTCTTGCTTGGAATACAATCTCAACTTTCTTTTTGGTATTTTTCAATATATCATTTTTTTGTTTTAAATTAAGACAACATGCGGAATGGTGACGGGAAGGTGATTTACACTTCAATTTAAAATACTACTTCTAAGTGGCAAGTAGAGCCTTTCCCTAAGCTCACTCTAGGCAAGTGGAGGCCTAGAATAATTAGGGAGAGGGAGTGAGGAATGCTAAAAGCAAGCAAATAGAAATGCAAACAAGAAATTGCAAAGAAGGCAACTAGATAATTAAAAAAAAAGTGTTTAACAAAAATGCCTAGTAGAGGAATGCTTCTACTACTAGAAAATTGACATAAAGAAAGGAAAACATAAATCCTCTAGATAGATGGTGAAGAAGAGGGCTTCTTGCTCCAAGGTTGGTGGCTCCCAATCTTGAAAAGAGTCCAACTCCTTCCTTGCAGTGCTCCTCCAAGGTGATGTCCTCCAAGGCAAGCCCTAAGGGGGCGTGCCCTAAGCTTCTCTCCAAGGGTGGACATCCACCCTAGGTCCTTCTCCCTTTCCTGGCCATCCTCCTTGAAGTGGAAGAGTCCTCCTCCTTGGAGTAGCCCAAGTTGAAGAGAGTGGGGAGAAGAAGGCACCAAAAGGGCTGGTGATGTGCCCCTTTAATCTCCTTCTCTACTCCTTCTCCTTGGGCGTAGGATAGGTGGATGTAGGTAGAAAAATACACTAATGGAGGATGTCCCAAAATGGTGGTAGGTGGTGGCTTTTTATAGAATAGGAAGGGGGCTATGGTGACCTTTGAAATGGATGGCCAAGATGAGTTGATGGAGGTGGTTGGAGATCCCATGGCCAAGGAGAGTTGGCGCCACCTTAAGAGGCATCAAGGGGGTAGTTATGGGGGTTGACACCCCTTGATATTGGTGCCAAAATGGCTTCTAGAAGAGGGTCTAAGTTGGCGCCAAGAAGGATTCTAGAAGGGGGGTTAGGTGGATGGCTAGGATGGCTTATGTGGGTAGGTGTTGGGTGGATTAAGGGCTGAAAGTTGGCGCCAACATAGAGGTGGTTAGGGGTAGGTTTTGGCGCCAACTTAAGGTGTCTTTTGGTGGAGATAATGGGGTGAAGGGATGTCTAGGAGGTGGCGCCAACTTGAGTAGAGTAGCCAGCTTAAGTAGGCTTAAGTTGGTGAAGCTAGATAGGGTTGACTTTGAAGGTGGTGGATGGCCAAGGAGCTGGTTGTTAGCTAAGCTAAGCTAAGCTAAGCTAGCTTAGCTAATGGAGGAGTAGAGGAGAAGGTGTTGGCGCTAGGGTTTGGAGGGAGGAGCTGAGGAGGAGAAGTCTGGAGCTGGAGCTGGCAGCTGCTGAAGAGGCTGGCATGGGGCTACTCTAGCTGGCTTAGCTTGCTAGTTCTTTGCTAGTTGCTAAGCCAAGCTAAAGTGAGCTAGCTTCTACCTAAATAAGCTGAGGTGAGCTAGGTCTGGTGCTCCTGGGGAGAATCAAGCTGGTTGAGGCAGCTAAGGTAGCTTAGCTCAACTGAGTTGAGTTAAGCTGAGTCCCCGGGAGCTGGACTTGAGCTTCCTGAGTTGGGATGAGTTCTTCTTCAGCTGGCTGGAGCTGAGTGGAGCTGGATGTAGCTGGATCTGAGCTGGGGTGAACTCCTATCAACTTAGCTGAGCTAGCTAGAGCTCCCTGTGGACTAGTGGGAGCTGAGATGAGCTAGACTCAGCTAAGTTGAGTTGGATCTGAGCTGACTTGAGCTAGGGTGAGCTAAGGTGAACTCTCTTGAGCTGCCATCCAGCTGAGATTAGCTGAATGGAGCTGGGATGAGCTAACCCTAGTTCAAGTAAGCTAGGTTCCAGCTGCGGTGAGCTGGATCAAGTTGATGTGAGCTATGTCAAGCTGAGGTGAGCTGGATTAGGCTGAGTTCCAGCTAGTCTGGGCTTCTCCTTCACCATTTGCCTTCTTGAGTGCTTGGGTTTTAGGGATCTATATATCTGTATATCCCTAACACTCACAAAAACATATTAAAAAGACAATAAAAAATGCAATGCATGCCTAACCTATTTTATGCCTAAATGCAGCCCAAAAACCCGTTTGCGGAGTAAAATCCTAAGAGCTAGGTTTGTTTTATTGCATAAGAATGATGATAAACTGGCGTTTATCAGAGCTCAATTTTATTTGGTGGTATTGCATCAATGCAAATGAAATAAATACTAAATATTCACACTCTTTTTCTTCTTTTTCTAAGTTTTTTTTTTTTCAATTTTCTTTCTTTTCATCACTCTTTTTCTTTTTCCTTTTCTCTTTTTTCTTTATTTTTCTTTTTTTTTCAGCATAACACAACTGGCATACATCCATGAACTTTATTAAGGAGGCATTATTAGGGATTGGTGGTACTCAAGAGACATTGGGTGGCTTATTTGGTGGAAGTGCCTACTCACGGCACCAGGAGAGACGGATAGGACGGTGTATTTCTGACCTTGACATCAATACCCTCCTTCAGCCGAGGATTCTGTAAAGAATGGTCGTAACCATCCACCTTAGCCCTAGTTTTATGAAAACTCACTCTCCGCGTATTTGCCTTATTCAGTGGCTCTCAAAATTTTGCACAAAAATGTATATGCGGGAATCGAGAGCGAAAACTATGTCTAATCTCAGAGCATCATCACCTAATTATCTAGGATTCCAGATTCCTTGCACTAATCTTAGAGCACCAATACACTCCACTCTCTTACACAATTTGGTGGATTTTTGGAAGAAAATCAGCCTGACTCCCAAAACACTGTCCAAGGGTTCAGGAGAAGAAGCACTGCTTCTTCTCGCCAGACTAAAGATGTTTATCAGCCTTCACCATGAATCCATTGCAAATTCTACATGTGTGTGTGAAAAGTTGTACTGGATTCCAGATTACAGGAATCAACTAAAGGATAAAATCCCTAATGCATTCTCTTAATAAAATAATCTTATTCATGAGTGCAATATCTATATATGCTATAAACATTTAGCCTCATATAATTTGTACTTCGTGAAATTCTCGTATCGGGTTACAATCAGCTTGACTCTAAATTTAGAACAACAGGTGAGCGGGTGGGTCGGAATTGGTTATTGCGAACGATTTCTAGCTCCAATGCGAGCATTGGAGATGGAGTCAGTTGTTCTTTTATTTAAGGTCCTAAAGTACGTTTTACATGAAGCTCCAAGGTTTTCCTAAATGTTGGCATAAATTTTTTTCAGTTTTTTGCTGTACTACCCCCCCATGCCTAAGTTCTTGCATGTCCTCATGCATGAATATAAAAGAAAATAAATTCGATAGAGGATGAGTGGGTAGAAGTCACCTGGAATTGCTCCTGAAATTATATTAAGCACCGGCCAACCTGTTAATGTGCAATATACAAAAGGGAAATATGCTAAAACAAAAATATGCTATGTATAAAAATGGTTATGTATAGATGATGGTGAAATGGTATTTATACATGCTGAGTTTAACGCCTCCAGCTGGGCGAGCACTCAATTATTGATCAATGTCCTCACTAAGATGAATAGTCTCGTCAGGTGGAGGAGGTTCTTGGGCCAAAAATGCCTTGAGGCGCTGGCCATTTACCGTGAATCTATGCCCAGATTTGGGGTCCTTGATCTGGACTGCCCCATTAGGATATGGTTGCATCACAACATACGGGCCAGTCCATTTGGACTTAAGTTTCCCTGCAAACAGTTTCAGTCTTGAATCAAATAACCAGACTCGCTGGTTGGGCGTGAATACTTTCCTCTGGATGTGGCGGTCGTGAAAGGCCTTGGTCTTGTCCTTGTATATTAATGCATTCTCATAGGCCTCCCGCCGGATTTCTTCTAATTCGCTGAATTGGAGTTTTCGTTCTCGACCTCCTACATCGAGGTTGAGGTTGCATTTTCGCACCGCCCAAAAGGCGTGGTGTTCCAGCTCTATAGGAAGGTGACAGGCCTTGCCATATACCATGCGATATGGTGACATTCCGAGTGGGGCCTTGTATGCGGTCCGATATGCCCAGAGTGCATCGATTAATTTGTCAGGCCAGTCCTTCCTGTCTGGTGTAACCGTCTTCTGGAGAATTAGCTTGATTTGACGGTTAGACACTTCAGCCTGCCCATTGGTCTGCGGGTGATACGGGGTGGCTATGCGGTGATGTACCCCATATTTCTTTAATAACGACCTGAAATGGGCGTGGATGAAGTGGCTTCCCCCATCGCTAATCAGAGCACGGGGTATTCCGAATCTCACGAAAATATTTTGCCGTACAAAAGAAATGACGGTCTTGTGGTCAGCCCGTCTTGCCGGGATGGCCTCGACCCACTTCGAGACATAATCAATGGCTAGCAGTATGTACTCGAAGCCATGCGAGTTCGGAAAAGGGCCCATAAAATCTATGCCCCAGACGTCGAACACTTCTACGACCATGATGGATTGGAGTGGCATCATGTCTCTCCTAGTCATAGAACCGATCGATTGACATCGTTTACAGCGTTGGGCGTAATCATGTGTATCTCTGAAGATGGTTGGCCAGAAAAATCCCGACTGCAAAATTTTTGCAGCGGTTTTCCGTCCTGAGAAATGGCCACCACATGCATCATTGTGGCAGAAAGATAACACACTGGGGATCTCAGAGTCTGGGACGCATCTGCGAATAATCTGGTCTGCTCTAATGCGGAAGAGTAGTGGGTCATCCCAGAGATAGTATCTGGCCTCTGCAATGAATTTGAGTTTCTGGTCTTTGGATAGGTTCGCGGGAATTTTTCCTGCAACAAGGTCGTTTACGAAATCCGCATACCAGGGGAACTGAACAGAATGAATTGCCAAAAGTGATTCATCCGGAAATTGTTCATGGATAGGCAGGGAATAAGGAATGTGGTCTGGGTCTAATTTGGAAGGTGATTTGCCACAACATTTTGTTTCCCAGCTTTGTCGCGGATCTCGATATCAAATTCTTGTAATAGAAGGATCCATCTAATGAGTCGTGGTTTGGCATCCTTCTTTGCCAACAAGTGCCAGAGGGCGGAGTGGTCAGTGAAGATTATGACCTTGGACCCTAATAAATATGATCTGAATTTCTCCAACCCGAATACTACTGCTAGCAGTTCTTTCTCGGTGACAGTATAATTGCGCTGAGCCTCATTCAGCATCTTGCTAGCATAGTATATGACAAAAGGTTGTTTCTCCCGACGCTGGCCTAAAACAGCACCGACGGCAAAATCAGAAGCGTCGCACATCATTTCGAAGTCAAGCGACCAGTCGGGTGGTTGGAGAATCGGGGAGTTGGAAACAACGCTTCATAAAGTCTCGAAGGCGCTGAGACACGAGGTATTAAATTCAAATGGGACATCGGTAACCAGGAGATTCGTCAAAGGCCGCACAATTTTTGAAAAATCGCGTATAAATCTCCGATAGAAGCCTACATGGCCCAAGAATGATCTAATCTGCTTGACCGAGCTAGGTGGCGGTAAGTGGGAGATAATCTCTGATTTAGCCTGGTCGACCTCGAGTCCATTTTTGGAGATCCTGTGCCCTAGTACTATACCATCCCTCACCATGAAATGGCTTTTCTCCCAAGATAGTACTAGGTTCACCTTAATACATCGTTTCAGGATCTTTGTGAGGTTATCACGACAAGACGCGAAATCATCTCCGAAAACAGAGAAATCATCCATGAATACCTCCACATAATCCCCAATCATGTTAGAGAAGATAGCCATCATACAACGCTGAAATGTCGCTGGTGCATTGCAGAGGCCAAAGGGCATTCGCCTAAAGGCGAATGTTCCAAAGGGGCATGTGAATGTGGTCTTGTCTTGATCTTCCGGGCTAATTGCTACCTGATTATACTCGGAGCATCCATCCAGAAAGTAGAAGAAACTGCGTCCGGCTAACCGTTCCAAGATCTGATTAATGAACGGCAAAGGAAAGTGATCCATCTGGGTAGCCGTGTTCAGTTTCCTGTAGTCAATGCAGATCTGCCAAGATGTCGCAGTGCGGGTCGAGATGGATTCACCCTTATCATTCTTTATAACGGTAAGTCCTGCTTTCTTGGGCACTATCTGAATCGGACTCACCCACTGGCTGTCTGAGATTGGATATACAATGCCTGCATCCAACCATTTGATGATCTCCTTCTTAACAACCTCTAGCATATTCGAGTTTAGCCGTCTTTGAGGTTGTCTCGAAGGTTTCACCCCCTCATCCGTGTAAATGTGATGAGTGTAATATGAGGGGCGAATACCGCGGAGATCAGCAATACTCCACCCGATAGCAGCCCTATGGTCTTGAAGTGTAGAAACTAATTGATGCTCTTGTTCTTGGGTTAAGTGGGCATTGATAATGACTGGATATGTCTCACTTTCACCCAAGAACACGTATTTGAGTGAGTCAGGTAAGGGCTTCAATTCAATTAGGGTGGGTAAGAATCAAAATTTAGAGTGGGAGGAGTAGAATCGAGGGTGGGAATCTGCTGATCTGTGTGCACGTGAATTCCGACTGAGTCGCTCCCTGTGAAGTCGGTTGTGACTGCGTTAACGAGAAACCCGTTAGCTGTAGTTACATCTTCCTGTGATAACAGGGGTGATTCAGTACTATATGGATCAAGATAGTTGGATTCAGGGGTGATATGGTCAGAAGCACACCCCAAACAGTAGATCCTCGAGGAGATATGTGTAATGCGGTAGTTTCAATCCCGTGTGGATTGAGGTCCGAGAACCCTGATAGTGAAGACGAATGAGACATTGGGTCGTCACAAAGGAGCCCAATGTTACCACAGTAAGCCGAATCTTCATCTTCACCATCCTCCTCTATTCGATCACAATCGAAGTTCTTTGCTGCCCTGAATATGTCTAGTCGAAGTCGCTCATTGCCTAGGGCAATCTCCATACACCCGGATGCACAATCGATGTTCGCTCGGGCTGTTGCCAGAAATGGGCGGCCCAAAATAATTGGTGCATCTCGGAGATTAGGAGGAACTTTCGTATCGAGAATGAAAAAATTTGCGGGAAAGTAGAACCCGCGGACTTTTACGATCACGTTCTCAACCACCCCCCTCGGTGTTTTGACTGATATGTCAGCCAGCTGAATTGTAACCGAGGTGGGTTTCAACTCCCCAAATTGAAATCGATCAAATACGGTGGGAGTTAAGTTGATGGACGAACCCAAATCTAGAAGGGCCCGATCAAATGGAGAATCCTGCAAAAAGCAAGATATGAGTGGGGTGCCAGGATCTTTCTTCTTTGGCGGTAGGTCAGCTAGAATCACGGCGCTAGCTTCTTTTGACAGTCAGCCTGTCGTCCAACTCTCGACTGTCGCTTCGGGGTACAGTAGTCCTTGAAGAACCTAGCGACAGCGGGAATGTGGTCGATAGCCTCGAGGAGGGGGACCTGAATATGTACTTCTTTAAACATCGCTTTCAGGTCCTCGAAATTCCACGTGTCCTTTTTCCGTACTATATTTCGTGTCAGAGCCTCAGGAAAAGGGACGAGAATCTCAGGGTTAAGTGGCCTCTTACCCTTATCTACCACAGGTGGCTCCTGAGATGCTGAGGGAGTCGAATCTGCCTGCGGTGAAGGGTGGGAAAAATCAGAACCCGCCTGCCTAGGTGGTGGGTCGAATGTCTTCCTTCCGCTCCGCAATGAGACAGCGTGTGCATCGGCTTGCTGTCCATGAGGCGGTGGGGGAGCGGATGGGGCAGAATACGCAGGATTCTGTAAAGGCGGCTGGCCTTGCGCATAACCGAGTGGTGCAGGAGGTGCCTGTAGTATGGCGTGTGCCTGTCCCTGCAGTGCCTGAAACCTAGGCGGGGCACCCTGGTTCTGCACATATCGAGGATTTGGGACGGGTTGGGAGGGAAAGGCTCCCTGAGTCCTATGCTCCTGCAACAGCTGGTTCTGCGTATTTTGTATGGTTTGAATCTGATCAGCCATCGCCTTCATTATCTGCAAGCTATCTTGTGTAGACTTCCTTATTGATTCTTGCAGCTCCTCTTTCAGTGCCTCCAAAGGGTCGGCCCGCTTTGGAGGGTGGTTGGCAGCTTGGTGCAGTGGCTGGTATAATGAGCGGGGTTGCTGTTGCTGAGGCAGGAATGGCTGCTGCCTAGGATACGTGTTTTACGCATTCTCGTATTTCCTGTTCTGGTAGTGTGGATCTTGATGTGGTCTCTGTGAATTACCAGACCAAGAGAAATTCGGATGCTGGCGCCAACCAGGGTTATACGTCTCCGAGTACAGGTTATTACGCCCGTATCCTTGGATAGCACTGACATCCTCGTTGGTCGAAGATGTCTGAGACGTATATCCGTCAAGGGGATATGCATTATAATCTGCAGATGGTGCGTAGCCCTGGTCGTAGGGTGCCAGATCTGGATTATTCACGGGATCCTGATATGCGGGATCTTGTAAATACGGAGAAGGTGCATCCCGAGTGAGTAGATTAACTCGAGCAGGTGGGGCTCGGGATGCATAAGAGGATCTTGCGGCAACAGAGCTCAAGTCGGATTGACCTTGACTGATCTGGTCAATCTTCTTCTCAATCAGGTTCATTCTATCCAGCTGCTTGACGATGATATCCATGTCGGCTCGAATAGAATCAGTGTGAGCCTCGTGGACACCAACCCGCTACTGACCAGGCCTCTGGAACTGGTTCATAGATGCGGCATTCATCGAGTTCTCCACTAATGATTCGAATAGCTCAAATGCGCTATTCTCGTCTTTTGCGAGAAAATTCCCGCCACTAGATGCATCGGCCAGATACTGATGTGTGTCATCTAGCCCATGGTAAAAAATCTGAGCTAAGTGCCATCTGGGTATACCATGATGCGGGCATTTTCAGAGAAGGTCATGAAATCTATCCCATGCCTCATGTAATTTCTCCCCAGATCCTTGGGAGAAAGTCGTGATTGCACGTCGCATTGCATTTGTTCGACCGATTGGGAAGAACTTTTGCAGGAATTCACGTTGTAATTCTGGCCAGGTTCCAATTGGCTTCCCAATAGTCTTGAACCAGTATGAAGCTTTGTCCCTTAGAGAGAACGGGAAAAGCTTCATCAGAACGATCCCGAGATAAATATTCCTGGGTCGGATCATTTCAGTGAGTCGACTCAGGCCCTCAAGGTGCTGGAATGGATCTTCGCTTGAGTTCCCATAAAAATGAGTGCTGATCAACCCAATTACATTGGGATTGAGCTCAAACGCATCTCCACGAGTGGGAATTCTGACTAGCGGTACGACGATAGGTGTGGCTGGCTCGTAAAAATCCTGCAGTTGTTCTCCTCGTGGCGGGTGCTGCATCCTGTCAAGCACCGTCAGAATACAATCCATGCTCTGCTGATGTCGCTCCTCAGATTCGGCAACCCGGGCTTCCTGACGAGCCATCGGGTCCAGATTCTCAATGTCCTGACCCGGTCTAGGTCCAGGTCCAGGATTTGCCATGGTGGCTCTTGGAGTAGAAGAAATGGGGGGAGAAGATGGTCCGGGCGAGGTGACTCGCCTCCTTGGGAGTGGCTCCCAAGGTCCAACCAAGTGAGGTCGAAGTGACCTCCTTCTGTGCATACACCGCCCAACCCCTGGGTTGGTATAGCCACGCAGGACAAGGCTAAGGCCCTGTCAATCAAATGGTCCTTATAAATCAGGTGACCAGATTTTTTCGTTAGGGATTTGAATTCCTGAAGGTAAGTTCGTCGTACAACCGACTGAACGTGAATCCTGCCTCTCAAGCTAACCCAGCCAGTCTGGTTACGAGGGGACTAAGGGGAAGGTTCTTCCTTTGGCTTACGCCTCTGGTTCTGTTGACCCTCGAGCTGAGGCCGTTTGACACTACCCCGCAGACTTAGTCACCAGGTTTGGCAAGAGAGATTAAATCCATTCAGTAGTACGACAACGAACTCGGGTTGAATTCGTGTTTTAAAATTATTTTTAACCTGTTTTCTTCAGTGGGGTTGTGGTGAGAGGCCCACAAGGTGACCAAGCTCACCGGCTAACTAGACTTGATTAAGTCTAGGTTAGCCAAAAGTGTGGTCTCTAGTTGTGACCCTAAAGGTTCAACCTAAGTTGCATGCACTTCTAGGGTTTTTTTTTTTAATTTCAACAGACCACAAAACTAATGTAGATTCTCTGATAATAATTGGAATCCAATTAATTTGAAATTTTGCGAGTAGATTCCTTTTTCAATTTTTTTTTATAGAATATTTTTTTCAAATTTTTAATATTTCAACCAAATTTTTAGGGAATTTTAAATATCAGGGGGTCAGACTTGGAACTTTGACCCCTGGATGGTTTTTCGCCTTGAAACAGTATCAAATGATCTTCAAAAATTTGGGAAAAATATGGAAAATAAATCCAATTAGATCAGCTTTCAAACCCCACCATTTTTAGTCAAAATAGATTTGCAGATTTCTCGGAATTGCATTTTGAAATTTGAACATTTTTGAATCCGGGTCAATCTGACCCCATGCACTTCGCAAATTTTCAAAAATTTTATATTTTGATTTTTTTCAAAGTAACAGTGGCATTTGAAAGACGGTTTGAAACTGAAGGCTTTGCCCAAATTTCAGAATTTTTCGATAACAGATTTTTCGACAATCGAATTTTCAAGTGAGATTTGAAATCTGGCCGAAAATCAGAAGGTGGTGGAAAAGCTTTTAAAGAGGTTTGAATTTGAAATTCAAGCCTTCCACCAAAGATGCTTTTTTTTTTCATTTTAATCTTTTGCACTTTTTTTTTAAAAGAATTTTTCAAAAGATTCAAACAGGAATATCTCTTTTTCTTTTTTGTTTTTTTTTCTAACCTAGATTCAAAAGGAAACCTAATCTAGATTTTTTGTTTAAAAAATTTTTTTTCTTTTTGATTTTTTTTTTCCACGAAAATGAGAAAAATCTTTTTTTTTTTTTACAAAAGAAATTGCAGGAAGTAGATCTAGTCCTAGGGTTCAGAAAGAGAAACCTAATCTAAGATAGATGATGTGCACCTGATTTTTCTTCGCAGTGCTCGGTGTGTGCGTAGATCCCGTTTTCGTTTCGTGTTGTCCTGCACATCAAAAATGAAGTAGAGGCAGATTTGTCAATGATAAGTAAAAGATCGAAATCAAGAAAAATGACACTACCTCCCCGGCAACGGCGCCATTTTATTTTTGAAATCGATCATAAAGCCGCTCTACTTAGTATTCTGGTGCGTAATATATAGGCGGTTAAAGAACAGGCACTTAAATCACGCAAATAAAATAATCATTCAGCTCATGGTGATTTCAAACACATAAAGATATATATATATAAATGCATTTTTCATTCATTCATTGGGGGAGAGTTGTCTGTACAGGAAATCTAGAGGAAAGCTTATACAGGAATGCTTTAAATTTAACCTAGCTACCAGAAAACAATTGCATACAAGAATCGACGGGGGGATTTCGCATGCATCATTGGGGGAGAAGAGAAACTACTCTACTAAGCAGTAAATGAAAGCAATAAACCTTATGAAAAGCATGATCTGGAGCTAAAAGAGTAGAGGGCATTCAGGGGTGGTCCCCGATGGCCTTGGAGTGGTTGAGAAGAGAATGAGGGGCAGCCAATGTAGCTTAGGCCGACCCTTGGAGAGAGGTAGGGTTGATCCAGCATCCCGGCATGGTGTCCTCCATGGTGGTGGCAGTGAGCTCGTGGAGGTGGAGTGAGTGGCTAAGTGGAGGTGGCATGAATGGCACCAATGGAGAGAATTGCCAAGGGAGTGAATGGGTGCCAATGGCCACCCGTGGGGTCTTTTTATAGACCCAATGGAAGCTCTCTAGAGAATTATGGAATTCTCTAGAGAGGCCTATGGTGGGAGCTCGTGGGAGAGTGAGAGAGAGAGAGAGGGTGGATGGTGGTTTTTAGATCCACCAAATGTGGATCTAAAAATTGAATGGCTCTTGGTTGCTATTTTTGGCAACCAAGGCAACCACACATGGTAGAGAGTTCTAGAGAACTCTAGGCTAGATATTTTCGTGTGGATGGTGTGTGTGGGTGTGTGTGGGTCGAAACTTAGGTGGCTAGGTTGATTAGGTTGGGTTCTAGTGTGTTTAGGTCAAGGTAGGTCTCAAATTAGGGTTATAAACCCTAATTCACTAAGGTAAAGTTTAATTAAACTTAATACAAGTTTTATTGGGTGTGTGGAAACTTAATTGAGAGTAAAACAACTCAATTAAGTCAGGTCTAGGTCAATTGGACTCTTACTGAGTCCAATTGGATAGTGTGTGCTGAGATCAAGGCGCAATTGGACTCAATGAGTCCAATTGAATAGGCTGATGGAATTGACTAAGATCCAAGTCAATTAGGTTTAGTGAGGACCTAATTAGGTCCTTAGGGAGGTCTAGAGGTGATGTACTAGGGTTAGGGCACCTTAATTTAGGTTCCTATGGGGTTGGAATTGGGTTTAGGGACCTAGAGATCCAAGATCAAGGCTTAAATCTCAAAACAGGAATTGGAGAGCAGTATCAGACGTCTAATTATATAATAAGACGTCTTATACTCAAAAATCAGAAGTCCAGACTTGTTGTCTGGACGTCCAATCAGAGTTAGGAAGGGTTTTAGGTTCTGTTTTGGGTATTCTGTAGAAATTGGACGTCTGACAAAGTGTCTGGACGTCCAATAACACTGCAGAAGTGGGTTTGAAGTGTGCGGGAGTTGGCTATGGGTCCTGGACGTCTTAAAACTTATCTGGATGTCTAGAGAAGGGTTGGAACTAGGGTTTTAGGGCTTCCTAGGGTGTTGTGGCCAAATCTAAGGGTGGCTAAGGCTTGGGGAAGTCTCTAGGCTATCCTAGGGCTAGGATGAACCTAAGCTCTTCACATTTTACTGCTTTATTTCTACTTAATAGAATAGAAAACCTTTAACGCCCTTACATTAATATTCCTACATCTAAACTAGGCCTTCTGCTCCAGCTTTGCCACAACTCCCGTTATTTCAGATCCAGCTTCAGATCCTGCTCTAGATCCAGCTCCAGATCTGCTTATTGCCTGCAATCGACATAATACACTTAATCAGCACATTATGACATTATTTTATGCATACCTAAAGGAAAGCAGTAAAGATGCAGATAATGCGTATGCATGCATGAATAACCCTAAATTATGTTAAGTCTTAGCTTAATTTAGGTCAATTATGACCTATGATTGCTGCGTAATCAAGTACCACCTTCCTCGAAACAGATTTTCTCGACTTACGCTTTTGTGTACATAAATCCTTCAAAAATCTCTCGTAAGCTGGTATATGCCTGATAGCTTCGAGGAGCAGGATATTGATCTCAACATTCTTGAAAATATTCAGAAGCTCCTCATTGCTATCAACAGACTTCTTCTTTGATTTGATCAAGGCTTCAGGAAAAGGAACATGAGTCAGATTTTCGGAATCAGGTTCCTGAGCCTTGATTTCTTCTCCAGAATTCTCCTTTCTCTCTTCAGGTTCTTCAGGATTCGGTAAATCAGAATAGTGTGGTTGTGGATCTTGAGTTTGTTTACCACTCCTCAAAGTAACAAAATTTGCGGATGCATATGGGTTTGGGTCTTGGGGAGGGTTAGGAAAGATTGGAGGGGATTGATTAGCCAAGAATTGTTGATGTGCAGAAGAAGAAGAGGAAGGACCCTGCTCAACCACCTGAGCATGTGCGTGTGGGTCCCTCTAATTTCCGTACCCATGGGCTTGGTTGCCCGGATTTAGGATATTTCATGGGTAGGGTACAGGTTGGGATGGTAGAGATTCGAGTTGACGAGAGTTAGCTATGAGCTTGGTTTGCAAGTTGTCCAGCGAGATTTTCATTTGCTGCATGAGTTGGAGCATGGATTCTTGCATCTCTACCATTTGTCGATTCAAATCAGCCTACCTTATGGGTTGACGAGCATTCCAAGCTGGTTGATTGACCTGATTTGGGGGCAACTGAGTATGCACATGACCCTGACCCATTGGTTGTTGCAGAGCATAGTTGTTGGGTTGGAATTTGGTCCGTTGCACCAGGCTTTTCTAGGAGAAGTTAGGGTGGTTTCTCCAACCCGGATTATAAGCATTAGAGTAGGGTTGGATCTAACGTTCTCCTATACAGCATAGACATCCTCATAGGGTGAGGATGGAGAGAAAGAAGGGAAGGATTAGAAAAACTGGGATCAAAGGCCCCAGTTTGGAACCCATGGGGTTCCGAATAATGCTAACTTGTAGGTTGAGCCGCATCGAGTTGATTCACGAACTCCCATCCAGAAGGAGCTCACGACGAATGGAATCCCAAATTCTGGGATTGAGTGGATAGAGAGTTGTTCATTGAATTTCCAGCCATCCACTCTTCCATTCTCTTAGCAACCAAGTTCACCTTATCAAGTTTGTTACAAATCAATTCCATATCAAATGAATGGGAGTCATGGACTTCATTAACATTTGATCTGGGCTACTGGGACCGGTTAAAAGTATCCATGGAGGCATGATTGATTGAATTCTCGCTCATTTCCTCAAACAAATCGTGTGCACTATCTGCATCTTTGTTGAGGAAATTTCCTCTGCAAGTAGCGTCCATGTGATTTCTGAGTTGCTCAGTCAACCCGTGGTTGAAGATCTGCACGAGTTGCTATTTCGACACCTCGTGGTGTGGACACCTCCGCAATAGGTCCTGGAATCACTCCCAAGCCACATGAAACTGCTCCCTCAGCCGCTGGGTAAAGGTAGTGATTGCCCATCTCAAAGCCTTGGTACGTTCGACAGGGAAGAATTTCTTCAGAAAGGTCGATTTCAACTCATTCCAAGTTGCAATTGGTCTTCCTATAGTCTTGTACCAATGAGCGGCTTTATCCCTAAGAGAGCGGGGGAAGAGCTTGTTGGGAGATCGTAGATTGCATTTTTGATAAAAGCGTCGTAGTATAGTTGCGAAATACGATCCAACAAAGATATTGTTTTGAAAATAATGAGACTTTGAGTCCTGGTCGTTCGTCTCTGGGAGGCGTTGTTTTTATTTTTTTGAAATCGATCTTAAAGCTGCTTTACTTTATTTAAACGACATGCTAGTGCGTAATATATAGGCGGTTAAAGAATAGGCACTTAAATCACGCAAATATGATAATCATTTAGCTCAAGGTGATTTCAAACACATAAGAGATATATATATATATAATGAAATTTCATTCATCGTGGGAGAGTTGTTGCACAAGGAAATCTAGAGGAAAGCTGATACATGAATGCTTAAAAGTAAATCTAAAATTAAATCTAACTACCAGAAAACAATTGCATACAAGAATCAGCGGGGGGATTTCGCATGCATCATTTGGGGAGAAGTAAGACTACTCTACTAAGCAGTAAATGAAAGCAATAAAAATTATGAAGAGCATGATCTAGAGCTAGAAGAATAGAGGGCATTCAGGGGTGGTCCCCGATGGCCTTGGAGTGGTCGAGAGGAGAATGAGGGGTGGCCAATGTAGCTTAGGCCGACCATTGGAGAGAAGTAGGGTTGATCCACATCCCGGCATGGTGTCCTCCATGGTGGTGGTAGTGAGCTCGTGGAGGTGGAGTGAGTGGCTAAGTGGAGGTGGCGTGAATGGCACCAATGGAGAGCAATTGCCAAGGGAGTGAATGGGTGCCAATGGCCACCCATGTGGTCTTTTTATAGACCCAATGGAAGCTCTCTAGAGAATTATGGAATTCTCTAGAGAGGCCTATGGTGGGAGCTCGTGGGAGAGTGAGAGAGAGAGGGTGGATAGTGGTTTTTAGATCCACCAAATGTGGATCTAAAAATTGAATGGCTCTTGGTTGCTATTTTTGGCAACCAAGGAAACCACACATGGTAGAGAGTTCTAGAGAACTCTAGGCTAGATATTTTCGTGTGGATGGTGTGTGTGGGTGTGTGTGGGTCGAAACTTAGGTGGCTAGGTTGATTAGGTTGGGTTCTAGTGGGTTTAGGTCAAGGTAGGTCTCAAATTAGGGTTATAAATCCTAATTCACTAAGGTAAAGTGCAATTAAACTTAATACAAGTTTTATTGGGTGTGTGGAAACTTAATTGAGAGTAAAACAACTCAATTAAGTCAGGTCTAGGTCAATTGGACTCTCACTGAGTCCAATTGGATAGTGTGTGCTGAGATCAGGGCTCAATTGTACTCAATGAGTCCAATTGAATAGGCTGATGGAATTGACTAAGATCCAAGTCAATTAGGTTTAGTGAGGACCTAATTAGGTCCTTAGGGAGGTCTAGAGGTGATGTACTAGGGTTAGGGCACCTTAATTTAGGTTCCTATGGGGTTGGAATTGGGTTTAGGGACCTAGAGATCCAAGATCAAGGCTTAAATCTCAAAACAGGAATTGGAGAGCAGTATCAGACGTCTAATTATAGAATCAGACGTCTTATACTCAAAAATCAGAAGTGTAGACTTGTTGTCTTGACGTCCAATCAGAGTCAGGAAGGATTTCAGGTTCTGTTTTGGGTATTCTGCAGAAATTGAACGTCTGACAAATTGTGTGGACGTCCAATAACACTGCATAAGTTGGTTTGAAGAGTTCGGGAGTTGGCTAAGGGTCCTGGACGTCTTAAAACTTATCTGGATGTTCAGAGGAGGGTTGGAACTAGGGTTTTAGGGCTTCCTAGGGTGTTGTGACCTAATCTAAGGGTGGCTAAGGCTTGGGGAAGTCTCTAGGCTATCCTAGGGCTAGGATGGACCTAAGCTCTTCACATTTTACTGCTTTATTTCCACTTAATAGAATAAAAAACCTTTAACCCCCTTACATTATTATTCCTACATCTAAACTAGGCCTTCTTCTCCAGCTCTGCCACAACTCCTGTTATTTCAGATCCAGCTTCAGATCCTGCTCCAGATCCAGCTCTAGATCTGCTTATTGCCTACAATTGACATAATACACTTAATCAACACATTATAACATTATTTTATGCATAGCTAAAGGAAAGCAGTAAAGATGCAGATAATGCGTATGCATGCATGAATAACCCTAACTTCTGCTAAGTCTTAGCTTAATTTAGGTTAATTAAGACCTATGATTGCTACGCAATCATACCCCCATGCCTAAATCTTGCTAGTCCCTAGCAAATGCAAGACTAAATTATTTACAGCAAGGGTCCGTAAGGGACTGGTTATTTTATCAAGTGTTTGCATAGAGATTTTTCTCCCTTTTGTTTTTATCCTATGCTCTATAAATCCAGACAATCGTGAAGGTGCAGCTATGTAGCTTTTGCAACGGATTCGAGTGAAAACTATTACACCTCTAAAGCCTATACTTGAACCCTAGTAAAAATTCTAGCGGAATAGGCGGATTTCTTCCCTCAGGGTATTCAAGATATTTTATGAATTCCACCCTGGCTTTATGCTTAGTTAGAGAATCTTTGAGGGAAAGGATTGTATATTTGGTGGCTCATTCTCACTTGGTGCTACATAGAGACTAGTACTACAGAATCCAGATTCCCGAATTACTAAGTAACTCAACTCAGAGAAAGATGAGAAAAACTATGCTCCCTTTTGATTCCCTTGTATTCATTCTCTCTTGCTCTTTTTCTTTCTTTTTCTTAGAGCTCACAACCTCACCAGATTCACACATAGGATCTGTATTTGGTGGTCTCACTAGGCATTAACACTTTAATTGAGTTCTCATAACCCTAACACTAAGTCGGAATTCCTCAGCCATTATTCAGGTGGTCAGAAACACAAGAAAAATAGGTTAAGACCATATTTGGTGGAGCTCAATTTTGTTTAGTGATATTGCCTCAATGCAAATGAAATAAATACTAAATATTCACAAACTCTTTTTCTTCTTCTTCCAATTTTTTTTTTCTTCTTTTTCTTTTTTTTTTCAATTTTTCTTCCTTTTCATCATTTTTTTTTCAGCATAGCACAACTGGCATACATCCATGAACTTTATTAAGGAGGCATTATTAGGGACTGGTGGTACTCAAGAGACATTGGGTGGCTTATTTGGTGGAAGTGCCTACTCATGGCACCGGGAGAGATGGATAGGACGGTGTATTTCTGACCTTGACATCAATACCCTCCTTCAGCCGAGGATTCCGTAAAGAATGGTCATAACCATCCACCTTAGCCCTAGTTTTATGAAAACTCACTTTCCACGTATTTGCCTTATGTGGTAGCTCTCAAAATTTCGCACAAAAATGCATATGCGGGAACCGAGAGCGACAACTATGTCTAAACTCAGAGTATCATTTCCTAATTATCTAGGATTCCAGATTCCTTGCACTAATCTTAGAGCACCAATACACTCTACTCTCATCTCACACTATTTGGTGGATTTTTGGAGGAAAATTAGCCTGACTCCGAAAACACTATCCAGGGGTTCAGGAAAAGAAGCACTGCATCTTCTCGATAGACTGAAGACGTTTATCATCCTTCACCGTGAATCCATTGCAAATTCTACATGTGTGTGAAAAGTTGTACTGGATTCCAGATTACAGGAATCAACTAAAGGATAAAATCCCTAATGCATTCTCTTAATAAAACAATCTTATTCATGAATGCAATATCTATATCTGCTATAAACATGTAACCTCATATAATTTGTACTTCGTGAATTTCCCGTATCGGGTTAGAATTAGCTTGACCCTAAATTTAGAACAAAAGGTGAGCGGGTGAGTCGGAAGTGGCTGTTGCGAATGATTTCTAGCTCCAATGCGAGCACTAGAGGTGGAGTCGGTTGTTCTTTTATTTAAGGTCCTAAAGTACATTTTACATGCAGCTCCGAGGTTTTCCTAAGTGTTGGCACAAAAAATTTTTTCTGTTTTTGCTGTATCTACCCCCCCATGCCTAAGTTCTTGCATGTCCTCATGCATGAATATAAAAGAAAATAACTCTAACAGAGGATGAGTGGGTAGAAGTCACCTGTAATTGCTCCTGAAATTATATTCATTCAGCACCAGCCAACCTGTTAACATGCAATATACAAAAGGGAAATATGCTAAAACAAAAATATGCTATGTATAAAAATGGTTATGTATAGATGATGGTGAAATAGTATTTATATGTGCTGAGTTTAATGTCTCCAGCTGGGCGAAAACTCAATCAGATGTCCTCACTAAGATGAATAGTCTCGTCAGGTGGAGGAGGTTCTTGGGTGCCTTTTTCTTCTTTTTGTCCGTTGAGTCTGAGTCAGAGCTGGATGTGGGTTTGGTCTTACGATTTTTGGTTGAGCCCAAATCAGGTTGTTTGGGTGGGCTCTTAGCTTTTCTCTTCCTTTTAGAGGCCACAAATTTGACCCCCGCACAAGGGCATGTTTGATAGATTGGAGGAGGGGTCGGAAGAATAGGTGGAGAATAGGAGTGAAAAGGCATTTGCATTCGGGGATAGAGTGATTCTTGAAGTCTCTTGATTTGATCCCCTTGAGATTTCACATGATTTTCCAACTTAGTCAACCTTTCTTCATTTTTCTTATCAAAGTCTAACAAAATGTTCATGATATCTTCAAGGGTGGTTGCGGGTTGGGCTGGACTAGATGGTTGCCTTAAAGTGGATTGAGTGGAGTATTGGGCTGGCCTAGATTGATGTTCAGTCTGAGTCGATCTCTGTGGTGGCCATGAAAGATTAGGATCGTTTCTCCACTCAGGGTTATACGAATTTGGATATGAATCAATAGGTGTATCGCCCTAAGTGGGCTGACTACAGTGGGAGTTGATTGAGAACCTGTTATGTGGTCCTGTACTTGTGATCCATTATTCCAATTCATTAGAGATATCTCATCAGGTATTGGTGTATCAGAAATAGTGCATTCCTTAATTGATCTACCCAAATCATGGATTAGGTCCAAAGGTGCCTTTTGGGTTGGTTGAGTCCAGGATGCCTCCCCATGGTAGCAAGAATCAGTAGAATAGCTAGTGGTTCCAAAATATGGGTCACTAGACCCACTAGGCTGGTTATTCCAAGTCTCTTGTCCCTGGGAGGAGTGATAAGATTGAGATTGTGCCTGAGATCGTCTAATTTGCTCCAGAAGCTTGGCACATTGATCTATATAGTCCTTGTTATATTCCTGGAATTCAACAACTATGGCTTTCAATTGGTTCTGATCTAGATAAGGGTCAGATCCATGAGATTCAGGCTTTAAATAAGATGGGGGATAAGTATAATCATATCTCAGCTGGTTAGGATGAGTCTCCCAACCAGGAGGAGTCGAAATCATGGTTGGGTTGGGAGATGGAGGACCCCAAGGGTCAAAAGAATGATATGGGTTCATGGATATTTGAGAGAAGATGCGAATAAAGATAAGAGATAGTCTTCCATAGGAAGACACAACCAGCTACAAGGGGCTGGTGGAATTAAGGCAAAGGCCTAGGAAGAAAGATGCAATCACACCTAAATCAGGCTCAAAAAGGTTTGTTTTGAGTCTCTCAATTTAAACCCTAATGTGAATTACCTAGGGTTTGTGCTTCTAAAATCTGCAGTCAGACCTTAGTCTGACTTGAAATCACTTCCCAAATCAATAAATGAAGAAAAATAATATGAAATTTGGTAGAGATCTTACTTCTCCAATGAATTTTTCAGGGAATATTTTTTAATATTTTCACTGTTTCGTGCAATTTTTCATGAATTTTTATGTTCCAGGGGGTCAAATAGACCAGATGGACCCCTTGCGAGAAGTGCAGTTTGAAACAGTATCAAAAAAAATCCAAAAATTCTTGAAAATTCATAGAAAAAACTAGGTTTCACTGGCTTTCCAACCCCACAAATTTCAAAGATATCTGATTTATGTAAAGGACAGAATTAACGTTTAAATTTATAAAAAATTAGAGTGCAGACTATTCTGACCCCCTTCCACTGTGTGAATTTTAAAAATTTTTATAGTGATAATTTTTTCAAATAAAAGGTGGCGCTGGAAAGCTAGTTTGAAAAGCTAATACAAGACCGAATCCCAAGATTTTTGGCCTCCAAATTTCACAGCAATAAATTTTTTAAAATCGTCAATATTTGCTGGTCGAATTCTCAAATCTGATTTTGGTGTGTTTAAATAGTTTCCAAGTTAAAACACACACCAAAGAAAATGATTTTTTTTTTTTAATTCAGATCTGAAATTTTGAATTTGAATTTGTATATAGATATATATTATTATTATTATTATTATTATTTTCTAACCTAAGGAAGAAATAAACTAGAGGACGAAGAAGATACCTGCGGTCTTCACCACGGGTCGATGTGTGTGCAGATCCTCATCTTGACACCCTACAATCAAAACAAACAGAAGTTAAGAAAACCCAAATCTAAACTCACGTGTTACCTCCCCGGCAACGGCGCCATTTTTTTGGGAGATCGTAGATCGCATTTTTGATAAAAGCGTTGTAGTATAGTTGCGAAATACGATCCAACAAAGATATTGTTTTGAAAATAACGAGACTTTGAGTCCCGGTCGTTCGTATCTAGGATGTGTTGTTTTTATTTTTTGAAATAGATCTTAAAGCTGCTCTACTTTACTTAAACGACATGCTGGTGTGTAATATATAGGCGGTTAAAGAACAGGCCCTTAAATCACGCAAATATGATAATCATTTAGCTCAAGGTGATTTCAAACACATAAGAGATATATATATATA
This sequence comes from Thalassia testudinum, assembly GCA_037157565.1. Taxonomy (NCBI): domain Eukaryota; kingdom Viridiplantae; phylum Streptophyta; class Magnoliopsida; order Alismatales; family Hydrocharitaceae; genus Thalassia; species Thalassia testudinum. The sequence continues at coordinate 159,185 of JAZHRO010000034.1, read as the reverse complement.
TATAAAATGAAATTTCATTCATCGTGGGAGAGTTGTTGCACAAGGAAATCTAGAGGAAAGCTTATACATGAATGCTTAAAATTAAATCTAAAATTAAATCTAACTACCAGAAAATGATTGCATACAAGAATCAGCGGGGGGATTTCACATGCATCATTTGGGGAGAAGTAAGGCTACTCTACTAAGCAGTAAATGAAAGCAATAAAAATTATGGAGAGCATGATCTAGAGCTAGAAGAATAGAGGGCATTCAGGGGTGGTCCCCGATGGCCTTGGAGTGGTCGAGAGGAGAATGAGGGGCGGCCAATGTAGCTTAGGCCGACCCTTGGAGAGAAGTAGGGTTGATCCACATCCCGGCATGGTGTCCTCCATGGTGGTGGTAGTGAGCTCATGGAGGTGGAGTGAGTGGCTAAGTGGAGGTGGCATGAATGGCACCAATGGAGAGCAATTGCCAAGGGAGTGGATAGGTGCCAATGGCCACCCATGGGGTCTTTTTATAGACCCAATGGAAGCTCTCTAGAGAATTATGGAATTCTCTAGAGAGGCCTATGGTGGGAGCTCGTGGGAGAGTGAGAGAGAGAGGGTGGATGGTGGTTTTTAGATCCACCAAATGTGAATCTAAAAATTGAATGGCTCTTGGTTGCTATTTTTGGCAACCAAGGCAACCACACATGGTAGAGAGTTCTAGAGAACTCTAGGCTAGATATTTTCGTGTGGATGGTGTGTGTGGGTGTGTGTGGGTCAAAACTTAGGTGGCTAGGTTGATTAGGTTGGGTTCTAGTGGGTTTAGGTCAAGGTAGGTCTCAAATTAGGGTTATAAACCCTAATTCACTAAGGTAAAGTGTAATTAAACTTAATACAAGTTTTATTGGGTGTGTGGAAACTTAATTGAGAGTAAAACAACTCAATTAAGTCAGGTCTAGGTCAATTGGACTCTTACTGGGTCCAATTGGACAGTGTGTGTTGAGATCAGGGCTCAATTGGACTCAATGAGTCCAACTGAATAGGCTGATGGAATTGACTAAGATCCAAGTCAATTAGGTTTAGTGAGGACCTAATTAGGTCCTTAGGGAGGTCTAGAGGTGATGTACTAGGGTTAGGGCACCTTAATTTAAGTTCCTATGGGGTTGGAATTGGGTTTAGGGACCTAGAGATCCAAGATCAAGGCTTAAATCTCGAAACAGGAATTGGAGAGCAGTATCAGACGTCTAATTATAGAATCAGACATCTTATACTCAAAAATTAGAAGTCCAGACTTGTTGTCTGGATGTCCAATCAGAGTCAGGAAGGATTTCGGGTTCTATTTTGGGTATTTTGCAGAAATTGGACGTCCGACAAAGTGTCTGGACGTCCAATAACACTGCAGAAGTGGGTTTGAAGTGTGCGGGAGTTGGCTAAGGGTCCTGGACGTCTTAAAACTTATCTGGACGTCCAAAGAAGGGTTGGAACTAGGGTTTTAGGGCTTCCTAGGGTGTTGTGACCTAATCTAAGGGTGGCTAAGGTTTGGAGAAGTCTCTAGGCTATCCTAGGGCTAGGATGGACCTAAGCTCTTCACATTTTACTTCTTTATTTCTACTTAATAGAATAGAAAACCTTTAACCCCCTTACATTATTATTCCTACATCTAAACTAGGCCTTCTGCTCCAGCTCTGCCACAACTCCCGTTATTTCAGATCCGGCTTCAGATCCTGCTCCAGATCCAGCTCCAGATCTGCTTATTGCCTGCAATCGACATAATACACTTAATCAGCACATTATAACATTATTTTATGCATAGCTAAAGGAAAGCAGTAAATATGTAGATAATGAGTATGCATGCATGAATAACCCTAACTTATGCTAAGTCTTTGCTTAATTTAGGTTAATTAAGACCTATGATTGCTGCGCAATCAGAGCCTCATGATCATTTGGTCCTCATTCACGTTTCGTGCCTTGGTGGTTTGGACCAAAGTGGTCAAGTCCTTAAAGTGCTGAAACGGGTCTTCAGAGCCAAGCCCATGGTAATGTTCGATCAGGCTTAACACCTGGGGCTTGATTTCTACGTCTCCAGCTGGAATCTGGATGCTGGGACATTCCCCGTAATTTTTAAGGATCATAAAAATCCTTCAAGGAATGAGCGCCCTGCATTCTCTGGAACCATTCCTGCATTCTCTGCATTTGTTCCAACTGCCTTCGGAATTCCTCCTATGGATCCCAAGGTAGAGGAGGCTGTTGATCGGCCATGGGATCAATTTGACCAAAATCCAATTTACACCTCCTAGAATACTCTAGTGGTCCTAATCGGGGATTCAATGACTGTCTTCGCAGCATAAACTAGGAAAAGGTCGGAAGGACTGGGGATAAGGACCCTGCAGCACAACAAAACAAGCCTGTCCTTAAGTGGGGTAGCCTAAGGATCTACAGACTCCCAAAACCTGCCTTAAGATTATAAACGATTTACTGTACTTGTGTCTGCTCAATCCAACCAGTTAGAAAGAGGGACTGGGGAGAAGGTTCTTCCTTTGGCTTGCGCCTCTGGTTCCTAGTGTACCCCCCAGCCGCAGTTGTTTGACGCTACTCCCCTAGCTAGACATCAGATTAATTAGTACAAGTAGGTTAATCATGAACAATCCCAGACTAGGCCTCGAAGAGCGAATCAGTCCTTAAAGCCAACGTCTACTCGATTTTATTGAGGCCTGGGATTGTAGTGCTTATGGAATGTGATGGGCCCTTAAAATGGGTTGTGCCTTTAATGATTGATTTAGTATTGTGTAAGTGCGTGCACAACCAGGGTTTTCAAGTAATATTATTTGTGATGCGTAGATTTTAATGTTCAAATCTTGCTTAAGAAGCTTTTATGGTTTAGAATTAGGTTGATTTCAATCAAGTTTGAGGCAAACTAGGTTTTCAAGCATGGGTGAAGATTACTTTCCTTTAAAACCAGAAATAAAGTGGAGTGCCTGGTATGAACCTAGATTGAAAACCCTAAAATGAAGCTACTTGATGAGTTGATTTTAGGTTGAGTGGTGCGGCCCAAACAACTCAAACAACTGGCCACAACTGCACCACTAGGTTAGGCACACAGAAATGGTTAACCTAGAATGATTTCTACTTCTTTATGTATTGATTTGTGTGTACCTATTCCACATATCATAACCCAGTTGAGTAGAAGCAAATCAAGTAGGTTAAGTGCCTTGAATGTGGGTGTATGTTGTGTGTATGTTGAAAATTACCCCACAAAATTATCTTTTTATTTTTATTTTTTTTTATATAAGCGAGGGTGAAATGAGTGTGGGTGGAAATCCAAACAACTAAACTAATCCTAGGATTTATGTAAACACCTAGGTTAATTGGAATTTGAATTTAATGTGACAAATGAAATCTATGGAGGGGGGAGAATTGGAAGCACTTACAGTCGTCTTCAACTGCACTTTACTCTGGTGTACCGCTTGACGATTCCCTGATGGAGGTCTCTGTAAAATAATAGACATAAGAAAAAGCAAGTTAGAAGACAATAAAGTGAGTGAAATTCGAAAAGAAGATCGGAAATTATTGCCTCCCCGGCAACGACACCAAAATGTTGAAACGACGGAGGACTACGCTATCGAATTTGGTTTTGAAAACCTGTCGTTGTAGTTTGAAAAGTGAAGAACTCGGGTTCAACAAATACAATTTATACTGGAATAAGAATCCTGGGTTGAACTCAGGGAGGCTACGTCAATCCAAATTTGCAATTATATTTTTTTCGTGTTTTTGTTAAAAAGTGGAGTAATTACAATGAAATGAAGCACTATAAACAATCAGAGTAAGAGAAAGAGAGAGAAAACACCCACTTGATACTTCAAAATGTTTATACAATTAAGCGAGAAATTACACTAGAAAGCAGGAAAACTATTACAACTAGAAAGGAGGAAAATTCTACTCTAGAAAGTAGGAAAAAGGAATGAGAGAGAGAAGTTATCCTCCTTGATGATCGCTTGGAGGATGAACCAGATGAGATGACGCCTGGAAGACAAAGAAAGGAGTGGGAAGAAGGAGGTCGAGGCAGGAAGAATGGGAACGAGGCAGCACGTCGTCGTTGTCGCGAGATCCGCTTCCGAAATGGGGGTGAAAAATTGAGTTTATCTCTTGAGGAGCATCTCGGGTGTGGGATAAGCTTCTCTTGAGCTTTGGAGAGGGAAAGAAGAGAAGGAAGGGATGAGAAATTTGTATGGGGAGGGTCTCCTTTTATAGTTGCAAGGAGTGAGGGAATTTTGGTCATTACATGTTGAAAAACATTAATTCAGGACCTTTAGTGACGGATAAATCCATCACTAAAGGCCTGAACGTGGCCTTCATGGGCGACGCTCACGTGCCTACTCGCCTCCCATGCCTCAACGCATGACCACGTCCATCAGATCATGATCGGATGGTTGAGAGCTCTTCTCGCCACTCCTCAACCGTGCACCTTACGAGTGTGATCCTACGTCACGTAGGGTGTCAGATAGTGCGTGGGCACTATCGGCCTCACGGTGCTGTTGGATCTTCATTGCGCGGCTGATCGCAGCTGCACGCCCGCTCTAATTTGAGGTGTGCAGGGGCTTGATGCCACACCTCCTTGCCTTGTTAAGGCGCTCAACCAATGCACTATGGGCACGTTTGTGTCGAGCGCACAACTCAAGTGCACGTGCCTCGCAGCTGTTGGATCTTGATCCAATGGTAGAGAAGCACTGGCTAGAAGAGCTTCAGCGGGTGCGTGCGGCCGGTTGGGCGGTTGAGATGGTGCCACTTGGCGCCATCTTGGTCATCCATCTTCTGAGTGATGTAGATGGTGCAACAGGTATCAGATTGGGTTGATTTTCGGGCCGTTAGGCTGCAATCGTCGATCTGAACTCATCCATGCAGTTGGATTTATCGTATGAAATGTAGATTAACACCATATTGGCCCTTGATCTTCTAGGGTTCCTCAATCTCTATCTGATACTACGGATATCTGATTAGGGTGATCTTGGAGTCGTTGAACTCCAATTGTTGCTTTGATCAGATCCATACAGTTGGATTTTCGATCTGAGGCATCGATAAAAAGTCACCTTGTCCCTGACCATAAAAAGGAGACAATTAACCTACATTTTATTCAGACTAATCTAAATGCAAGATGATGCATGTTATGCAATATTTATAGTATGTAATGCAATTCTATGCTTAAGAACATGCATAAATAGGCATTTTATGTAATATAAACATGTTTACATCACGTACCTTCCGTGTTTTAACTAACTAAGGTCTCATGATCTCCTTCTTAAAAAAGTTGAAAAAATTATTTTTCCCAAACAAAAAATCCATTTTGTAAAAATTTGTTTTGCTAAGAGACTAGCAAAAGATAAGCATGGGGGTGTGATAAACACCAATTTATCATCATTCTTATCCCCTAAAACAAACCTAGCTCTTAGGATTTTAACTCTGCAAATGGGTTTTTGGGTTGCATTTAGTCATCAATTAGGTTAGGCATGCATTGCATAATTTATTGTGTTTTTGACACATTTATTTGAGTGTTAGGGATAAACAACTAATCAAATCTCTAAAACCTTAGCACTCCAGGATGCAACTGGTGAAGAGGAAGCTCATTCCAACTAGGACTAAGCCAAATCCAACTCATCATAGTTGGATACCGACTCACTTGAGTTAGGGTTAGCTCCATTAAGCTCCATTCATCTCATCTTAGCTGAATGGTAGCTCAGGGTAGCTCATCTTAGCTCATCCTAGCTCAAGTTAGCTCAGATCTCACTAAACTTACTTGAGTCTAGCTCACCTTAGCTCCAATCAGTTCCCTGAGAGCTCTAGCTTGCTCAACTAAGTTGACTGGAGTCCACGCCAGCTCAGGTCCAACTACTTACAACTCCACTCAACTCAAGTGAGCTGAAGATGACTTCATACAGCTTAGGCTAGCTTAACTCTAGCTCCCGGGGACTCCACTTAGCTAAACCTAGTTGAGCTAAGCTATCTTAGGTACTCCAGCTAGCTAGGTCCTCCCTGGGAAAATCAGACCCAGCTCACCTCAGCTTATTCTAGTAGAAGTTAGCTTACTTTAGCTTGGCTTAGCAAATACAAAAGAACTAGCAAGCTAAGCCAGCTAAAGTAGCTCCTTGCAACTCAATTCAGCAGCTACTAGCTCTAATTCATCTCCAGACATTCCTTCCTAAGCTCCTCTTCCCTAAACCCTACCTCCAACATACCTCCTCCTCTACTTACATACTAGTTAAGCTAGCTTAGCTAGCTTAGCTAAGGTCAATGCCAGCTCCACCTACAAGGCCACACAACCTACCTATCTGACTTCACCAAAAAGGACCTAAACCTAGTCAACTTAGCTCCTACTCCTAGAAACCCCCTTTTAGCGCCAATGATAAACACTGGTTTATCATCATTCTTATGCATTAAAACAAACCTAGCTCTTAGGAATTTGCTCTGCAAACGGGTTTTTGGGTTGCATTTAGTCATCAATTTGGTTAGTCATGCATTGCATTTATTATTGCATTTTTAATGTGTTTCTTGGAGTGTTAGGGATAAACAGATTGACAGATTCCTAAAACCCTAGCACTCTTTAAGGCAACTGGTGAAGAGGAAGCTCAATCAGGCTAGGACTCAGCTACTTCTAGCTCATCATGGTTGGATACCAGCTCCCTTGGACTAGGGTTAGCTCCATTCAGCTCCATTCAACTCACCTTAGCTGAATTATAGCTCAAGGCAGCTCATCTCAGCTCAACCTAGCACAAGCCAGCTCAGATCCAACTCAACTTAGTTGAGTCCAGCTCATCTCAGCTCCCATCAGTTCACTAGGAGCTCTAGCTAGCTCAACTAAGTTGACAAAAGTCCATCTCAGCTCAGCCCCAGCTCATTCCAACTCTAGCCAGCTGAAGATGACTTCATCTTAGCTCAGGAAGCTCAAGTCCATCTTTTGGGGACTTAGCTTAGCTCAACTTAGTTGAGCTAAGCCACCTTAGCTACTACAACTAGGTAGGTCATCCCCGAAAATATCAGACCTAGCTCACCTCAGCATACCTTAGCAGAAACCAACTTAGTTTAGCTTGGCTTAGCAACTAATAAAGAACTAGCAAGCTAAGCCAGCTAAAGTAGCTCCATGCCATCTTCTTCAGCAGCTACCCACTTTATCTCAACTCCAGACTTCTCTTTCTTAGCTCCTCTCCTCAAACCCTAGCTCCATTTGTCTACTCCTCTACCCTACTACTAGCTAAGCTCCGGCTCCCTTGGCCATTCACCACTCTAAAACCCTACCTAACTAGCTCCACCAACTAACCCTACCTAAGCTCCACCTAAGCTACCTAGTCCACTCCACTCTTGGCGCCAACCTAGGGATCCCTTCACCCCATCACCACAACCAAAAGACACCCCATTCTTGGTGCCAAAACCACCTATAACTACCCACATTTTGGCGCCAACTTTTCCCTCCAAAAATCCCCCCCATCTTAACCCTACACATACCCCTTCAAGCCATCACCACCATACACCTACCCCCCCTTCTAGAACCCTACCTTGGAACCACCTAATCACCCTTCTAGAAGCCCATTTGGGCACCTATGGGTGGTAACCACCACCCTTAAGTTGGCGCCAAACCCTAATGACCCTGGGATCAACTAACTACCCTATAATCCCATCCTAGCCATCCATTCCAAGGGCCACCTACAACCCCCATCCTACTCTCTAAAAAGACCTATAACCACCACCATTTCATCATCCTCCCTTAGTATATTTTCCACCCCATATCTACCCTAACCTATGGCCAAGGAAGGACAAGAAGAGAAGAAGATTAAGGGGGCATCCTACCCGCCCCATTGGTGCCTTCTTCCCCTTCTCTCTTCTTCCTTGTGCCACACTAAGGAGGAGACTCTCTTCAATTTGGAGGATGGCCAGGCATTGGAGGAGATAAGGGTGGTACACTCCCACCCTTGGAGAAGACTTGAAGGTGGTAGCTTCCACCTTGGAGGAGCATAGTGGACACCCGCTTTGTGGGCTTGCCTTGGAGGACACCATCTTGATGGAAAGAGTTGGAGAGCTCCTTTTCAAGCCCAGGAGCCCTGAGCTTGGAGCAAGGAGCCATCCTTTTTCACCATTTTATCTTGAGGATTTGTGTTTTTATTTCCTTGTATTTTCAGGTAGATTAGAAGCATTCCTCTATGTGTTCTGTGTAGAACAACTTTCTATCAATTCAAGTTTCCTTCATTTCAATTCTTGTTGCATTTGTTTCTTTTATCTTGATCTAGCACTTTTTCACTCCCTCTCCCTAATTACTCTAGTCCTCCACGTGCCTAGAGTGAGCTTAGGGAGAGGCTTTTATTGTCACCTTAGTAATAGTTTAGTGAATTAGGGGAGGCACAACTTTGCTTTATCATCTTTCTCTTACTTGAAGTGGATCTCATCCCCTTGTCTCTCTTCTCTCTTGTCTGTGCAGGAACTACAGGAAGAAAGCAGGATTCTGGAAGGAAGAGCTTGCAATTCCTTGTCTTCCCACGAAAATTCAGGTTGGTTCCTCTTTCTAGTCAAACATAGCCCTAAAAACTATCAAAACACATTAAACTTGGCTTTCAAGATCTCAAACAATTAAGTTAAGTAAAGTGGTTTCATTTAAAATTCAATTGATTGCTTGTTTGCATCATTAAATACCACTCCACTTCAAGTGTTGGTATTCTGATTTTCGGGTTCACTTACTGTGAAATTTCACCCAGTGATTCCAAATCAAGTGAAGAACATCCATTCCAAATTTTAGAACAATTAGATTTGTATAAGATTTTTAAAAATTCGTGGACTATAGAGGGGTCATCTCCTCTGATCTTCCTGTTTTATTTTTGTCTGTGAATTTTAGGAATTTTTATACTCATCCAATTTTTGTGAAGTTTAGCTTTATAAATTCTTGTGAAATTCTAAACATCATATAAAATCACAAAAATTTTCTGAGGCCAGTGGTGGTACTGAAAAGTCCAGAATACCTTCAGGTATCATTTCTGGTCTTTGACACCAGCATAAAGAAAAATTCTAAAAATATATCAAACAAATTCCTAAAGTCACAAAAAGATATGTTTTGGAATCCTTGTTTGATTTGACTTACAGCAGTGGTGTTGTTTGCATTGTTTGGACCATTACTTAAATTGAAAGCTTAAAAACAAATTCATTGATAGTTAAATTTCTGCTTAGGATTTAATTGATTATGGTTTCTTTTCATTTTTAGAGACCAAAAAATTAAAGGAAACTGATCTTCACCAATACAACTTGATTTTCTTTTGTTTGTAGAATCTCAAACTTGTTTTAAACCTTAAAAGGAAAATCTTAAAATACTCTAAGCTAAATCAAATTCTAAAAGTAGAAAAACAAACAAATTTATGTGACAACTTATTTGCTATTGGAATCACTTTCCAATCTTGCACACACTAAAAAATTGAAATAACAGGGTATTACCCAAATCAACATCGTCCACATTCCGTGTGCACTCTAGTCTCCTAGACATAACTAAAAATTGTAGCAATTTGACCCCTAAGGTTTCATCAACTTAGGCTTGCTATATAGGTTTTAAGTTTTCTCTAGTTAATACCAATTCTATCATCTATATCTGGTGTCAGGCTGAGGGACCGTGTTAAAAGACTAGGCACGGGTTTGCACAAGGCTCTGGAGATTTTCCTGGGAAATGCTTGGGCCCAAACCTCCCCTTATGCAACTTGGCTAGATTTGTTGATAGAATGGGTATTCACTATTGATTTCTTATTTCCTAGGTAAATCAAGTCTTAAGTTAATTTTTAGGGAGTCACATTTAAGTTAGGTCTAGAATTTTATTATTTGAATTGCACACTTTCTCTTATCTCTCTCTCTTCTCCTCCCCTTCAATTCTTCCAAAAAAGTGCATGCACGGGTGAAGGTCCTAGAACCCACATCTTGAGGGACCATCTGATTTTGCCCCCCGCACTAGAAAATATTTGTTTTCTTCTTCCTCTTCTATCAATATGGAAAACTTGGGAAATCGACAAAAAAATTTTGCTTCCACCTCTAACCTGTCAGCCGACCCTCAAGCTGACTTCTCCATCCCTAACCTCATTTGGAGCAACCTGAAAATCCCACAAGGCTAGGTGGCCCTCAAATGCAAACTCAAAATATAAACCCCTTTGCCTTTATGGTCGACCATCTGGTTTGACTTCAACAAAATCAAGAAAATTTGGCTAGGATTGTGATGAACCTAGCCAACCAAGGGCAAAACCTGCTACCCTGTCAGCAGCCTGTCGTTCCTCTTAAGGATTTTTATGATCCTTCCAATTATGAGGAAAGACCTGGGGTGGTCATACCATAAGGGGATTTTGAGATTAAGCCAATTATTCTGAAGTTAATCAAACATTTCCATGGTCTTTTGAGAGAGAACCCTTTTTGTCATCTCGAGGAATTAATAGTCCTTGCTCAAACCACCAGTTGTCACAATGTGCAGGAGACGTGTGGTTAATGAGACTTTTTCCTCTCTCTTTAAAAGATAAAGCTTCACATTGGTTTAGAAAGGTTGGGTTCCCTATCACCACCTAGTCCTAATTAAAGATCACTTTTCTTCAAAAAATTTTTCTGATTGGTTGCATTAATGCTTTAAGAAGATCCATAATGACCTTTCAACAAAAAAATGGTGAACCCCTCCATGAATCTTGGGAAGGATTCCAAGAACTTTTAAAAAGTTGTCCCCACCATGAAATTCCACAATGGCTGTTAGTGCAGATCTTCTATCATGGATTAGAAGATCAATTAAAAAGATTTATGGATGCCTTATGTGGGGGCAATTTCCTTAATAAGGATGCCGAAAGTGCCTACCTCCTTTTTGAAGAAATGAGTGAAAACTCATTTAATATGACTTCAATGGACACTTTCGGTAGAACTCAAAACCCAAGACATGGAGTCAATGAAATTGGCTCCAAATCCATCTCTGTTCCAGTCACTCAAGATGATCTATATATGATAGCTCAACTACTAGACCAGATGCAAATTCACCAGAAAACAATGGAAGAAAAGCTCACTCACAAACAAGTTCCACACCTTAATTCTCCACACTTTAACTCTCCACACACTAACACTCCACAACTTCTCAGAAGAGAAAATCTTCACATCATTGATGCCACACCTACTGGTTAGTAGTTTTCTACTAATTTGACTCAAAATTTTGATTATCTAAATTAGAATATTCTTGATCCCATAACAGAAAATATTTATGCTCTCTAGAAGCAATTTAGAAACCCCTCTAATACTTACAATCAAAACTGGAGGACCAACCCGAATCACTCCTGGAAAGCTCCAAACCCGACTTTGTTTCCTAAACTGAATCAATTGTGAAATTATTAGCAACCCGCATATCAACCTAGACCATCCCAGAAGGATATTAATATCTAGGTCATGAAGACTCTGCAAGGTATGCAGAATCAAATGACGGAAGTAACCCGCATGATCACTAACTTGCAACATCAAGCTAAGGTTACTCCTGATCATCGACCTGCTGGGAATTTACCTTCCCAACCGATGCCCAACCTGAATAATCAATGGAATCAGTTCCAAGGGGGATATCCCAGTTATCCTATTCACCCAGCACCTTAGCATCTCTCGGGTTTCAATAACAGTCAGGCTTCCCATCCTCATCCCAGAAACAACCATACTGCAAATGCAGTTACTTTGAGGAATGAGAAAACCACTCAAGATCCCTTTCTTGTTAAAGAAACCCATTTTAATGTAAAATAGATCAGCTCTTCTCCCTCTTCCTTTAAGCTGTTCAGGAACCTAATAATGCAAAATAGGAAAACCTTGTACCCTTTCCATAAGCCCTTCACTCTTCACAAACCAAGAAGAAGAAATCTGAGCCTACTGATAAGGAATTAATGGATCTTTTTGGGAAAGTAGAAATTAATATCTCTCTCTTAGATGCCAGAAAATATATCCCTACCTATGCCAAATTTCTGAAGGATTTGTGTACTCCCAAAAGGCAGCCACGAAACCTAGAAAAGGTGATCCTCCTAGAGATAGTTAGCTCAGTTGTGCAGAGTAAACTGCCTCTTAAGAAGAAAGATCCAGGTGCACCTTTGATTCAAGTTGCCATTAATGACACTTCTTTTGATCGTGCTTGACTAGATCTCGGTGCCTTGATTAATCTTATCTCTACAGTTGTTTTTGAGCAATTTAAGATCGGCGAATTAAAGCCTGTTGAGGTTACTCTTCAATTAGCAAACCAATCTATAATTAAACCAAGGGGAATTGTTGAGGATGTCCTTGTTCGGGTCAAAAATTGTTTATTTGTAGTAGACTTTTTAGTCTTGGACATAGAGGTACCGGAAGCTTTAAAGTTTGCCCCTATAATTCTTGGAAGGCCGTTCTTAGCTACTGCCCGCGCCAATATTGATTGTGATTCAAGCAAGATGAAGATCATGTGTAGTCGTGAATCGTTACCTTAGATATTTTCCAAGCTTCTAGGTAGTTCCAAGAACCTAATTTCTTTGATGACTCAGATTCAGAAATAAGAAATATTATGGAGGAAACTATGCAAATTTCACACTTGGGTTCCTGTTTTGCCATTAACACAGTTCCTGAACAATCCACTTCATCCCACCTTCCCACCCTAACCACACATTCTCCAACTAACACTCCAGTTGACCCCTGCACTCTCACTTCACCACTAGCACCTAAGGCAGAAACCCTTTCGGAGCCAGGCCCACAACTGGAATTAAAACCCTTGCCCAACTCCCTTAAATATGTTTTCCTGGGTCCAAACAGACCCTGCCCTTGATTATTAACTCTGGACTTACTGGGGAACAAGAAGAAAAACTTCTCCAGGTTTTAACTAACAATCGAAAAGCTATTGGCTGGACCATTTCTGACCTTAAGGGTATTCATCCGTCCTATTGCACTCATCGCATCTATCTAGAGGACGATTCTCACCCCTCCTGCCAACCACAAAGGTGCTTGAACCGTACTATGCAGGAGGTGGTAGAAAAGGAGATTATCAAGTGGCTTGATGCTGATATCATCTACCCCATTTCTGACAGCTCCTGGGTAAGTCCTACTCAAGTTGTTCCTAAAAAGGCTGAACTAATAGTTGTCACCAATGAAAATAGGGAAAACATAGCCACTAAGATCGCTTCTTCTTGCCACGTGTGTATTGATTACAGAAAATTAAACACTACCACCAAGAAGGACCATTTTCCACTCCCTTTTTTAGATCAAATCTTGGAGCGGTTAGCCGAACGCAAATACTATTGTTTTCTTGATGGGTATTCTGGCTATAATGAAGTAGCGGTCCATCCTGAGGACCAAGACAAAACTACATTCACTTGCCCCTTCGGAACCTTTGCTTTCCAAAGAATTCCCTTCGGTCTCTGCAATGCACCGGCAACTTTTCAACGGTGTATGCTTGAAGTATTTTAGACCTGCCAGGTGAATGTCTAGAAGTCTTTATGGATGGCTTCTCTATTTTTGGAGATTCTTTTGACCTTTGTCTTCAGAATCTTGAAAGAACCCTCCAAAAATGCATAGAAGTTAATCTCATCCTTAGTTGGGAAAAAAGTCATTTCATGGTCTAGGAAGGTATTGTCTTGGGCCATGTTATTTCTAACAAAGGAATTGCGGTAGATAGAGCTAAAATTGATGCCATCTCTAAGCACCCACCACCCACTACTGTGAAACAAATTCACTCCTTTTTAGGGCATGTGGGTTTCTACCACCGTTTCATTAAAAATTTTTCCTAAATCTCTAAGCCCTTAAGTCAGTTACTGACTAAAGACTAGCCATTCGATTTTAATGCCAAATGCCTGGAGAGTTTCTTGAGGTTGAAGAAGGATGTTACAGAGGTGCCAATTTTACAGGGACCTAACTGGAATTGTCCCTTTGAACTTATGACTGATGCCTCGGATTTTGCTGTGGGGGTCATTCTAAGGCAAAGAATTAACAAGAAGCCTATTGTGATCTATTATGCTAGCAAAACCCTTGATGATGCACAACGGAATTACATGGTTACTGAGAAAGAACTTCTTGCCATTGTATTTGTCCTAGAAAAATTTTGATCTTATCTTTTGGGGTCACATGTCATTGTATATACCGACCACTTAGCACTCAAATATTTACTGACAAAAAACAATGCGAAACCCCGCCTTATTCGTTGGATCTTGCTGCTCCAGGAATTTGACCTAGAAATCAAGGATAAGGCGGGATCGCAAAATGTAGTGGCCGACCATTTCTCTCATCTTATGATGAATGACATGATGACCCCCTTGAGGAAAGCATTTTAGCTGCTAACACCCTTCCTTGGTTTGCACCCATTGCAAACTATCTAGCAACAGAACGAATCCCCTCTGATTGGCCAAAAATCAAAAGGGATAAGTTCTATGCTGACATTAAATACTATTTTTTGGAGGAGCCCGACCTTTTCCACATTTGTGCCGATTAGGTCAATAGACGATGTGTCCCTGATTCAGAAATCCATGATATTCTGAAACATTGTCATTCAATGGCCTGTGCAGACATTTTTTGGGCAAGAAAATTGCAGCTAAAATACTTAATTCTGGTTTCTTTTGGCCTATCTTGCACAAAGATGCTCATTCCTTCATTCGGTCCTGTGTGCATTGCCAGAGCATCGGCAACATGACTTGGAAGGATAAGATGCCCCTTAATCCAATTTTAGAGGTTGAAATTTTGATGTATGGGGCATCAAATTCATGGGACCATTTTGTTGGTGCCAGAGCACCACGATCATTTGTTTTGATGATAACAAAACACGTGTTATTTAACATTTGCACTTGGAGTCTTAGATTTCAGGTCAATTGCAAATGTAGACGTGATTAGACGGAATTCGAGCTCGCATCCAGGATGGATTGGAGGAGCTTGATGGAAAACAGAGGAGATTCGCGAGGAGCGATAGATTGAAGAAGGAAGGAGATGAAGAATAAGATAGATTTCCTTCTCTTGTACTCCTTTTATTTTTCGTTTCTTCTGTTACTCTTTATTTTTGTTACTTAGATTCATGTTAAAGAGCCTCAAAGTACCCTAACAGTAGTCCTAGGAATACCGGCACAACCCTAGGATACTTAGGTTTTCTGTAGAGAACTTAGAAAACCAATGTAGGGTTCAAACAGAGTTTCCAGACGTCTAATTCCCAAATCAGACGTCAGATAAAGTATTTTAAGACGTCTGATTGTTGATTCAAACGTCTGATAACATTTAGGCTGGACATAGTTAGTTCTATCTGATGAAATCAAGCATCCAGACCTTAGACCAGATGTCTGATGAATTTGCCAGACGTCCAATTAGTGGACCATTGGCTCTCCTACCATACACTCAAGGATATGACCGTTAGAGCCTTATCAGACGTCCATAGGCCTTTCCAGACGTCTGATAATTGACTGTTTTGCCTCGACTGACCCGAAAATCTCTTCTCAGAGATTTTCTAGCCGTTGCAAATCCATTCCCATGAAAAAGTAGGTTTCCAGACGTCCAGACATAGTGCCAGACGTCTTGTATGTCGTCTGATGGACTTGCGCTAGAACCCTGTTTAGATCTGATTCAAGTCAGGAAGAGACTCGCCCAAAATCAGACGTCTGACCTTATTTTCAGACATCTTAAAGTGGTCTTCCAGACGTCTGATGCCATAATCAGACGTTTGATAACCTTGTCAGTGCAATGATTGTTCCTGATTTCGGGTTGATTCACTTGGGCTTTGCACCCAACGGCTATGGAGCCTTTCCTAAGCCATCCAAAGCCTTCCTAAGGCCTCTATAAATAGAGGGGAACCTCTTGCACACCAACACACACCTAGAAACACAAGACACACCCTAGCAAAATACTTTCTACCATTTTGTGTCTCTCTTACTCTCAAAGCTTAAGTTCTACATCTTGAGAACATCAAGCTTTGCGCACCTGCTCTCCCGCCGTAGTTCACGAGAGTGACGTAGAGCCGTCGTGTTGTTCACACATCCGCGTCGCCGACGCACTCCTTGCAAAGGGGAGTTTCCTAATTCCTATAGAAGCTAGGTTTAAAATTACTTTGTTGGCTCTATAGGATTTTTGTCATTTATCTTTGTTATTTGGTTGGGTATTCGCTTTGCGAATTCTCGTCTCCTTCGTAGGACAAAATCCTTCTCGTGGAGAGAAGGGGTTGAGGAACGCTACCCTCGCACTTGTAGCGTGGTTGTAATTGAGGTCGAATCACCCTTGTTTAAAGTGATTCGTTTAGTGGATTTTGATCAACTTGGTTGATTGGAAAATCTTAACTCGAGAGGGTTAGGTGGTGGTTTTCACCCGGTTTGGGTTTCTACCTAAAAATCTTTGTGTACTTTGTGTGATTGTATTTTGTGAGATTTTTTATATTTCAATTCCGCATTTTTTATGTTATGCTGATCTCACCCCCTCCAAGTGGGATTCTGCACATTCATCAACTCTGGTGGGCATTTGTATATACTAGTCACCGTCGACTATGTATCTAAATGGATTGAAGCAATACCCACTCGCACTAATGATCATCGTGTGGTTGTTGAATTCATTAAGAAAAATATCTTCTCAAGATTTGGCATTCCAAAGGCCTTTATTAGTGACGGAGGATCACACTTCACTCACTCACAATTCTGTCACCTTCTTTCTAAATATGGGGTTAATCACAAAATTTCTATACCTTATCACCCCCAAACAAATAGCCAAGCAGAAGTTTCTAACTGAGAAATCAAAAATATTTTACAAATGATGGTTAGGCCGATCGTAAAGATTGGTCCACCAAGTTGGATGATGCTTTATGTGCCTACCATACTGCTTTCAAAACTCCGCTTGTCATGTCTCCCTTCCATCTAATTTTTGGGAAGGCATGCCATCTCCCAGTAGAACTTGAACATGGGGCTTTCTGGGCAATAAAATAATTAAATATGGATTTATTTGATGCTGGTATTCACAGAAAATTACAATTAACTGAATTGGAAGAATTACGTAATTTCTTATGAAAACACGCAGATTTATAAAGACCGAACAAAGAAATTTCATGATAAATACATTGTTCGGAAACATTTTGACATCAATCAACGCGTTTGGCTTTTTGATGCAAGATTGCATATTTTTCCTAGCAAGTTAAAATCAAAATGGATCGACCCTTTTATTATCCTAAAAACATATCCTTTTGGTGCTGTTGATCTTTTTGATCCAAAAACTAATACAAGTTTCCAAGTCAACGACCAACGTTTAAAGCCCTATTTGGATCATGCCCCGAATCTTCTTTCAAAATCTTTCGATTTAACCAACCTGACCACAGCTGATCACTGATGCATACTATGCCTGGCTAAATGGCGTAAAAGATAGCACTGGATGGGAGGTAACCCATCAATTTTCCTACTTTCTTTTTCTTTCTTTTCTCCAGGTTTTGACTATCCTAAATCCGGCTGCCTTTCACTAAGGTGATTCCTCTTTCCCTCCTAATGCATGAGGATATTGCATATCTTAAGCATGGGGGTGTTTTTAAAATTTTGATGATTGATTTTAGGATTTTCAAAACCAAAAAACATGCATTTTTTTTCTTTCTTTTGCCATTTTCTTATTTTCTACATGCATACCCAAAAAAATAAAAATATTGAAAACTTTTTGAGGAAAATTTTGATATCGGGACTAAGGTTGAAAGCTCACTTTTGGTATAATGGGATTTTATCTTTAACAAACTAGGGATAAGGATACGGATATGATCATTAGAATTTCAGGGTCTATCCTTAGACTAGATCAGATATCCTTCTCCAAAATTCCACCTAAATTCATGATAGTTTAGGTGACTTGATCCTCTTTTGTAATATGGAAAGTACTTGGCTTAGTTTATGGTTCAAAAACTTGCATTTCATGCAAAACTAACTATGTCAAATTTCACACACAAGACAACACCTAAAAATAACTAAAAATTAAAAGAAACCCCTTGTTTGGCCTTAGTAAAATTCTAAAGTAGATCATTGGTTTGAGTTCCCACCGTCGAGAAGGAGGAAAATGCCTCCTTTGAAGACACGATGTCAACATGTTACTGCCTTGGCACTGCTCCATATCTATATTTCATATCCTTAGATGGAGCATTAAAGCACACTTTTGTAGCTCAAGTGTCTTGGACGGTGCTCTACCTATAGTGTCGGAGCAAGAGCTTGAGTTTGCTTGGAGCGCCTCTTTGCATCACAATGTGTTTTGGGGTTGTGAGCTCTTGGGTGGTGTCATGGACAATGCTATTTCAAAGTACTAGAGCTAGAGCCCCTTCAAGGATTGGTAACGGGAATGATGATTTTGACACATCTATTGTAAGACTAAGCTAAAAATAAGCATAAGGGTGAAAAAAAAAGTTTTAAACCAAAAACACACCCTTATAAATGTTGACTTTTCACAAGCACATACACAAGGTTTTGAAAGTCATTGCAATTTGAGAATTAGAATCAAGAGCCAAAAAAATGCTAAAAATAGAAATTTAATGTCATCTGAATTAATAAGGGGTTAATCTATGAATTTTTTAGAGGATATATTGATCTTGTTTTTACCTAATTTTTGGATCCGAAAATAAATCCCGATGTTTATCTTTAACGAATCCCATGCCGCTTGTGTTTAGACCAACCGAAGCCCCGTAACCTCTTTCTCCTCAAAAGTAAAAAAAATAGAATTCCCCAAAATTTCGCTTTATAGAAAATAAAGTTTTGCTAAGACACTAGCAAAAGATAAGCATGGGAGTGTGATAAACACCAATTTATCATCACTTTTATGCATTAAAACAAACCTAGCTCTTAGGTATTTGCTCTGCAAATGGGTTTTTAGGTTGCATTTAGGCATCAATTAGGTTAGGCATGCATTGCATTTTTTTTTGTGTTTTTAATGTGTTTCTTAGAGTCTTAGGGATAGACAGATTGAGAGATTCCAAAAACCCTAGCACTCTTGAAAGCAACTGGTGAAGAAGAAGCTTAATCAGGCTAGGACTCATCTAACTCCAGCTCATCATGGTTGGAAACCAGCTCCCTTGGACTAGGGTTAGCTCCATTCAGCTCACCTTAGCTGAATGGTAGCTCATGGTAGCTCATCTCAGCTCAACCTAGCTCAAGCCAACTTAGATCCAGTTCAACATAGTTGAATCTAGCTCATCTTAGCTCCCATCAATTCACTGGGAGCCCTAGCAAACTCAACTGAGTTGACAGGAGTCCATCTTAGCTCAGCCCCAGCTCATTCCAACTCCAGCCAGCTGAAGATAACTTCATCTTAGCTCAAGAAGCTAAAGTCCAGCACCTGGGGACTCAACTTAGCTCAACTTAGTTGAGCTAAGCCACCTTAGCTACTCCAACTAGCTAGGTCATCCCCGGGAATATCAGGCCCAACTCACCTCAGCATACCTTAGCAGAAGCCAGCTGATGTAAACACATTTGTTGAGGGTAAAATGCCTATTCATGCATGTTCCTAGGCTTAGATTTGCATTTCATGTTATAAATATTGCATAGCATGCATCATTCTACATTTAGAGTAGTTGTATATAATTTAGGTTAATTGCCTCTGAAATCACCTTGATCAGAGTCCCATAGCACCATATTTAATCCGAGGAAGATCAATGGCCAAGGGACTAGCAGACAGAATTTGGAGCTTCAAATGATAAATTCGACCGTGCTAATGGATTCGGGTCGACGATTGCAGCCTAACGGCGCAAAATTGACTTAATCCGACCTCTATAGCAGCCCTTACAACAAGAAGAAGATGGACGGCCCACAGGTCGCCAGCACACGCACGCAGCACCACATGCGTGCAACAGTGCTGGTGCATGTAGGCACGCATGCATGCAGCGTAGTGCTAGCGCGCGACAAGGCAGGAGTGGCACCAGTGCAATGTGAGGTGGACTACAACGACGCTTGAGCTGGACTACAACGACGCTTGAGCTGGACTTACAGCGACGCTTACAGCAATCAGTAATTCATCGCATGCCAGCAAAGCCAACTAAGGGCATTAGTGGAGGTGAGCTATCTACAGCAATGTTTCCAGCGACGGTCTGGAGGTCTCTAAAGGCCCTTTATCCATTTTTAGCCTCTTCTCCCCCACCATAAAAGGACCTACACCCCCTCCCTTCCAAGCCATCTCTGCCTACTCTACTCCCACCTACTCCTAAGCTCTAGCAAGCCTACCAACGCTCCATTAGAGCTTGTTCTCAAGCTCCCAAGGTGCCTATTAGTGTAGCGAACCTCTGCCCCACCAAATACTCCTGCAACTTCCCATCTCCCTTCATAGGTCACCTTGGAGCCGTCCTCCCACCTCCATTCCGGTAGCAGATCAACTTCGTCTTCTCACCTCCATTCTGGAGCTATACCGAAGCTTTCCTCAACCTGACGTCCTCTAGCATCTCACCTTTGTCGTCCCGCTCCTCACCTCGTTCGTCCGAGCTTCCGCCAGGCACCGTCGTCTCGCCAAACAGCCGATTCGGGAGATTTCCTCTCACCTCCCTCTCTTTATATGCTTTCATACTTTCTTGTAATTGACATTGGAAGTAATATATATCATATTTGTTCCACATATCTATCTTGTGATACGTTTGCTTATTTTCTTTTATTTTAAAAAATAACAAAACCCCAAAATGCCAAAAAGAAATGAATTGAAGTGCGATTTTCAATAAAGTAAACGTTGCCTCCTTGTGTTCGACTCGGGACTCCCTTGAAGTTTTAGTATAAATTTTATCTGATTGACGTGTTTTGCAACTACGATGATGGGTTACTTGTAACCTCAATTTCTAACATGCGAAACAAGCACGACCATTTTGGCACCGTTGCCGGGGAGGCAACGGAATTTACTTTATTGTTTATTACGTTTCTTTGCATTTACATAGCACTAGCCCTACTTGTCTTTGATCTACTGCCTTGTAGGTACCCTAGCATGGAGATCCAAGTGCGGTAGACCGGAGTAAAGTACAGGTAGAGTGTTTTGTAAGTGTCCCCCACACCACCCCCACCTTAGTTTTCATTCCATAACTAAATAACTCAAACCTAAATCAACTTAGGTGCTTTTTATAAACCCTAGGATAGATTTGGTTGTTTGTTTGCCACCTTCACCCATCTCACTCACATCTTATATAAAAAAATAATAAAATGATATTTTCTGTGGGACGAATCAATTTACACGCTTTATACACCCACATTTGAGGCACATAATCGGACTTGATTTTTTCATCTACTCAACCGGCTTCCGACCTGTGACCCGGTACACGAATTCACACACATAAAAGAGTAGAAATCATATTAGGTTGACCATCTTTTTGTGTGCCTTAATCGGTGGTGCATTTGAGCCAATTGAGTGAATTGTTTGGGCCGCACTACCTAATCTAAAAGAGGTTCATTTTCTAGCTGCCCCATAGGATTCAATAATTAGGTCAAGCCAGGCACTCCATATTTTTCTTGATTTCCAAAGGAAAATACTTGAACACGTGTTTTCAACAATAAACTTGGTTTGCCTCACAAAACTTGGTTGAAAACACCTAATATTTGAATCCTAAAAGCTACTAAGCAAGATTCAAATTTTAAAACTCACCTCATCATTAATAATCTTGCTTGAAAACCTCTTGGTTGTACACATTCACACGTTCTCAAACAAATCATTAAGGGCACAACCCATTAAGGTCCCATCACATTCTAGAGCACCAATTTCCCAAGCCTAACTAAAATCAATTAGACGTTGGCCCTAAGGATTCATTTGCTCATCAGGATCCAGATTGAGATTATTCATGATTAACCTGCTTATACTAGTTAATATAATGTCTAGCTAGGGGAGTAGTGTCAAACGACTGCGGCTGGGGGGTACACTAGGAACCGGAGGTGCAAGCCAAAGGAAGAACCTTCTCCCCAGTCCCTCTTTCTAACTGATTGGATTGCCTGGACAGAAGTAGAGCAAATCATCATAATCTTAGGATGGATTCTGAGAGTCAGTAGACCTTAGGCTACCACATCTAAGGACAGGCTTGTATTTTTGTATTGCAGGGCTCCTTTCTCTCCTGATTTCCCTCCTTACTTCACCATGTACCCTTCCACATCCTACATGCATTTCACGTCCTATCCTCCTACCACCACTTATCCCCAAGATGATTACTATCCCGACTTGACTTGTAATTACCCATCTACTAGCCGGGATGACTTTGATTGGTGATATGAATCCGGACCTTGTGTCCAGGGCCTAACCCTGGACAACAAGGCTATGATTATTATCCTTCCCAGAGCAATAATGATTATGGATCTCCATCCTTTGATGACCAAACCAACCCGATCTATAATCAGGAAGGATATCATGATTATAACACCTACCCTCCCCAGTATTCCACTGAATATAGGTTGCCACCATCCTTTGAACAACCTAGAACGACCTACTATCAAGGAGGGACCCAAGAACCTCGACATCTTGACTCCCTTAGATTAACTTGAACCCACCCAAACCTGAACTGAACCAGTTGGTTCAGGTGAACTAGATCTAGGATAGGGTGTTAGCTAATTTGAGGAACACTACAATCTTTAGAAGCTCAGCCAACACCATGCACTGAAGCACTAGAGCCTATGATCAAAATGATTGATGAACTTAATAGTTCTCTATTGGATTTGCTCCAAACTGTTAAGGATAGGGACTTGGGTGAGTTTCTTCTTGGGAAATTGTCAAGGTTGATGATGAAATTTGTGGTTGCACTAGTCAAATCTTGGGATGATTCTCAAGATGAACCCTCTTCAGAAGAGCCAATGTCTGAACCTGCTCAGGTGCCTGTCAAGGGGGGATCAATATTCGGAGATTGGAGATGACCAGATTGGTCTAGAGCGACATTTTGAGGATGAATCGATTGATTCACCTAAGATCCCTAAGTCAGGAAATGAAGAAAATTATGTCTCCTTGGATCATGAAATGATTTATGATTTTGAGACATATAAATGAGGATCATCAATTCTTTGACTCTGAGGGTGAAGAATCTTTAGGTGAAGTCTCACTTGAACATAAGGAAAATGATTTTAGTGAGACAAATGGACATGAGGAATCTGATGAACCATTTGATAGCCCGTTCATTGAAGATTTGGATTCGGTTGTGGTTAACTTGGAGGATTCGAATCTTGATGATTCAATTAGTGACCCCAGTCCTCATCTACACCCCGAAGAGCTGACTTCTGAGATCTTTGTGCCCAAGTCAATCTTGACTCAGCCATGATTTTTGGACTTGGGAGAATCATATGGGGTGAATAATATGCTAGGGGTCCTAAAGCCAGAGCCCTTGATGTTGGAGGATAGAATTGTTGAAATAAAAATTTGGGAGTCTAATTCTGAGGGAAGTTTGATTTTGGACATAAGGGTACCTATTGACCTGAAACCACCTATCTTCTTTACGGACCCTTATGATACCTTTCACGAGCGACCCAAGCCTGGAATAACTGATTCTTTTTTTGAGTTGAATGTTAAGTGGAGATCTGAAACTAGTGAACTAGATCTACCTATTGTTTGCCATTTTGGTCTTGGGTTGCACACCACTAAACCGCAGGCCCGACCCCGCGAACACAACCTCCAGTTTTGGGTGATTTTCATCCAGAACCTGAAAATCACTTGCCTCTGGGGCATGGATCTGCACCATAATCTCATCCACATCTGTGGACATCTTCTGCGGATGGGTTTCAAGATCAACCTTTTTATTTTGATTCTGACCCGCACTTGTGAATTCTTAATTTCTTCTTTGTATGTATGTTATGCCTAGCTGAAGGCATTAAACTTAGCACGTGTGTACACACTCTTCTCTCTGTGGAGCTGACCAGATTTTCACGACACTCAAGTGATGTTCTGTTTACTCTGCCCTTTTCATGTCGTTAATTTTACAATGAGGACATTGCATCATTTAGGCATGGGGGGTGGATAATCAATTTGTGAAATCATTATGTTAACTCCATAGAATTTGTTTTAGTTTCTTATAAAAAAATTGAAAATTTGAAAAAAGATAAAAAAAGAAATTAGGAAAAGAGAACTTAGGCATTTGAAAGTTATTAACTTTAGGAAATGATACGAGAGGACCCAAACACCTAGACTCTTCAGGTCCTCGGGCTTAATTAGCCCGAGTGTCCACTCGAATGTGGACTTAGTCTCAAGTCCTCGCCAATTAAAATTCATTTTAATTTGGTAAATAATTGGGATGATAAGTATGCGACTTATCAACCCGCCCTCTGATTTGGGGGGACTTTAAGCCTAAGCATCTGCACACATTTTTTTGCATTGACTCACTTTCCGGTGATTTTTACGAAAATTGGGTAGCTAATGGACTGACTTGGGTGGTATGGCTGGCAAGTTGTCGGTGGTAACAGCTCATTGGTCGGTTGTCCAGAGCCCAACCACAAGACCATTTTCATTATACTGCCTTTAGGTAAATCTTAGATCAAGGAAGCCACCTACTTAAAGGAAAAAAAACACTCAAAAAGAAAAGAAAAAGAAAAGAAAAAGGAGGAAATAAAAAAATAAATAAAACCACACTTCACTGCGCGAGTATGGCTGGCAAGTTGTCTGTGGTAACAGCTCATCGGCTGGTTGTCCAGAACCCAGCTCACGAAAACAAATGCACAATAATTCCCAAAACACTTAGGGAAGAAGCTGGGAAGTAGAATAAATCGGGGAGATATACACTAGATTTGCCCTTGTGTTGACCCCATAAATAGAAGTAGGGAGAAAGCTACCGATCATAAAGATAAACATTTAGGCAAGGTCACCTAGGGTCGTAGAAACACGAAGTCTGCCTTAACGGCCGTTTTGTGAGTCTATCACATTTTCACAAATATTCTTTGTACTTAGAGTCCTTTCCGAGTCTTGGGCAGGTCGGGTAGCCATAAAAAGTTATCCCAGAACTCTCAAACTCTAAAAGTACAAAAACATTAGAAAAGAAGAAAAAAAAATATATATATTCCCTTCTCATATAAGGCAAGAACTTGGGCGGTCTGCATTCTGGCAGACACCCAGGTATTATTGAGTTTTCATAGTTTAGTTCCTTAGTTGAAATTTTCTATTGTTAATAAATGACTTAGGCCTAAGTGATCTAATCCTAATTCTACTTTTATACAAAGCATATAGTTTAATTTTGCTAGAGACTAGAAAAAGATAGGCATGGGGGTATGATGTAAACACATTTGTTGAGGGTAAAATGCCTATTCATGCATGTTCCTAGGCTTAGATTTGCATTTCATGTTATAAATATTGCATAGCATGCATCATTCTGCATTTAGAGTAGTGGTATATAATTTAGGTTAATTGCATCTTTTTTGTGGTTAGGATAGAAGCATATTTATTTCGGAGCCTCAGATTGACGATCCAACCATACGGATCTGATCAAGACGACGATCAGAGTCCAACGCCTTTGAAATCGCACTGATCAGTGTCCCGTAGCACCATATGCAGTTCGAGGAAGATCAATGGCCAAGGGACTAGGAGATAGAATTTGGAGCTTCAAATGATAAATCCAACCACGTGGATGGATTCGGGTTGACGATTGCAGCCTAACAATGCAAAATCAACTCAATTCGACCTCTGTAACAACCCTTACAACAAGAAGAAGATGGACGGCCTAGACTGCACCACGTGGCGCAACCCAGGCTGCCAGCACACGCATGCAGCACCGCACGCGCACAGTAGCGCGGGTGCGCGTGTGGGCACGCCGGCGCACATGCGCGCAGCGCAGCACTAGCGCGTGGGTGTGCGGTAAGGCTGAAGCGGTGCCAGTGCAACGTGAGGTGGACTACAACAACGCATGAGCTGGACTTACAGTGATGCTTATAGCCGTCGGTAATTCATCGCATGCCAGCAAAGCCAGCTAAGGGCTTGATTGGAGGTGAGTTGTCTATAGCAATGTTTCCAACGACGGTCTGGAGGTCGCTAATGGTCCTTTATCCATTTTTAGCCTCTTCTCCCGCACTATAAAAGGACCTACACCCCCTCCCTTCCAAGCCATCTCTACCTACTCTACTCCCACCTACTCCCAAGCTCTAGCAAGCCTACCAACGCTCCATTAGAGCTTGTTCCCAAGCTCCCAAGGTGCCTATTAGTGTAGCGAACCTTTACCCCACCGAATACTCCTCCAACTTCCCATCTCCCTTCATAGGTCACCTTGGGGCCATCCTTCCACCTCCATTACGGTAGCATATCTACTTCGTCTTCTCACCTCCATTCTGGAGCTATGCCGAAGCTTTCCTCAACCCGACGTCCTCCAGCATCTCACCCCCATCGTCCCGCTCCTCACCTCCTTCGTCTGAGCTTCTGCCAGGTGCCATCATCTCGTTGAACAGCCAATTCGGGAGATTTCCCCTCACCTCCCTCTCTTTATATGCTTTCATAGTTTCTTGTAATTGACATTAGAAGTAATATATATCATATTTGTTCCACATCTCTATCTTGTGATATGTTTGCTTGTTTTCTTTTATTTCAAAAAATACAAAAAATAACAAAACCCCAAAATACCAAAAAGAAACGAATCGAAGTGCGATTTTCAATAAAGTAAACGTCTCCTCCCTGTGTTTGACCCGGGACTCCCTTGGAGTTTCGGTATAAATTTTATCTGATCGTCTTGGTTTGCAACTACGACGATGGGTTACTTGTAACCTCGATTTCTAACACGCGAAACACGCATGACCACCAGCTTACTTTAGCTTGGCTTAGCAGCTAGCAAAGAACTAGCAAGCTAAGCCAGCTAAAGTAACTCCATGCCATCTTCTTCAGCAGCTACCAGCTTCAGCTCAGGTCTAGCCTTCTCTTTCTCAGCTCCTCTCCTCAAACCCTAGCTCCATTTTCCTACTCCTCTACCCTACTATCAGCTAAGTTCCAGCTCCCTTGGCCATTCACCACCCTAAAACCCTACCTAACTAGCTCCACCAACTAACCCTGCCTAAGCTCCACCTAAGCTACCTAGTCCACTCCACTCTTGGCGCCAACCTAGGCATCCCTTCACCCCATCACCACCACCAAAAGACACCCCATTCTTGGCATTAACTTTTCCCTCAAAAAATGCTCCCTATCTTAACCCTACATATACCCCTTCAAGACATCACCACCCTACACCTACCATGGCACCGCCTAATCACCCTTCTAGAACCCCATTTTGGCGCCAACTCGAGGGGCACCTATGGGTGGTAACCACCACCCTTAAGTTGGCGCCAAACCCTAATGGCCCTAGGATCAACTAACTACCCTAGAATCCCATCCTAGTCATCCATTCTAAGAGCCACCTACAACCCCCATCCTACTCTATAAAAAGGCCTATAACCACCACCATTTCATCATCCTCCCTTAGTATATTTTCCACCCCATATCTACCCTAACCTACGACCAAGGAAGAAGAAGAGAAGAAGATTAAGGGGGCATCCTACCCGCCCCCTTGGTGCCTTCTTCCCCTTCTCTCTTCTTCCTTGTGCCACGCCAAGGAGGAGACTCTATTCAATTTGAATGATGTTCAGGCATTGGAGGAGATAAGGGTGTTGCATGCCCACCCTTGGAGAAGACTTGAAGGTGGTAGCTTCTATCTTGGAGGAGCATAGTGCACGCCCCCTTTGTGGGCTTGCCTTGGAGGACACCATCTTTGTTGGTGCGATAAATCGAGGTTTTAAAAACACTTCGTTGTAATATAGCCGAAAATAGTGCATGAACAAATATAATTTATAAATTGAATTTAAGTCTGAGGTCAAACACAGGGAGCAAATAGGAATTCACACACTAATCTCAATCAAAATATAAATGAGCACAACTAGTTACTCAAAAACTAATATGCAATGTATAACATGAGTATATGAAGAAATAAAAAGAACACTAGACAAAATAATGGTGATTTGGATCACTAATTATTAACCTAACACATATGTAGAAAATATCCAAATAGTATCAATTAAGCAAACCAAGTGCACAATGCACTATCATAACTCCTCATCAGACGGCTTGGGTGCTCAAATGCTACAGTGTTCAATGAGTCTTCTTCTGACTTGGCCCTTCTCTTTCTCTTCTTCTTCTACAGTCCTCTTCTTCTTTGGCTTCTCTTCTTCTTCTACCTTACCTCTTTTCTTCTTCCTCTTCCTCCTTTCCTTCCTTGTGCTTGGTCCTTCTTCCTGCAACTAAGTGTTGCACAAGTGTCCACAAGATCAAAACCCCCCTAACCCTGTGCTCTCTTTCTTTCTTTCCCTTCTCTTCCTAACCAGGCTCAAATGGGTAATCGGGTGAACGCATACCCGGGACCTGGGCTATCGGCGTGGGTTGTAGCTGAGGTGTGAAGGAGGGTCAGGTATGTGATCGGGTAAGGAGGACCTCACCCTCGTGTTCGGAGGCGAAGAGGCTAAGGCACAAAAATGTAATAAGGCACTCCAGTGACCCTTCCTTATCCGATGTAGGACTAAATGTCCCCGCTTTCTTCCATGAGCAGTAGCTTCAGGTTCTTCTAATTCTAGTTATAGAGCCGATCAGTGGTCCAAATTAACTCCTTGGTTGCGCTCTTGGATGAGTTCCGCTGAGCTTAGAGATCTCTCCTGAGGTTATTGGTTGAGAAGCAAGCTTCAAAACTTGCTTGAAGCTCTTTGGTAATGGCAGCTACACCCTAGGTACATGAAAATAAGAAGAAGGCCTCTCAGCTGCATTGAAAATTGCTCAAGAGCTTTATGCTAATGCGGCAAGAGCGGTGGTGGTGGTGGCGTGCAGTGAGAGTGCATGTGTGTGTAGGGCGAGGTTGGAAAGTGAGTGCGGTGGTGGAGGTGTTCGGTAGGTGTTTAGGAGGGGCAATTGACCTAGCTAAGTTAGGGCTTTTGCTCTTGGGATCAAGGTGGAGGTGTAGGGATAAGTGGTAGCCAATTTGGTGGAGCGTGGTGGTCGTGCGAACTCATCGGAGGTACGTCGGCAAGGTGGAAGACGGAGAGCATACGAGCAGGTCGGCGGTCGAAATGGAGTGTGGTTGGTGTAGTTGTGAAGTAGAGATGTTAGAGAACTTATCTGGATGGTTAGCAAATGACGAGGAGTAGAGGCGATGCCGGGGAAGAAGGTGCTCAGTGAGTAGGAAACGACAAGGATGATGGAGGGAAAGGCGTCAGCGGGTATGACACGATACGAAAGAGAAAGCGAAGTATAAATTCATCGTCGGTATTGTGAACGGATGAAGAAAGGAGTCACGGGTGATCGTCGGACGTCGAGGAGATATTCGGTCGGAGAGGAGGTTGGAATTGAGGGTGGTTCCGATTGAATTTGAGTGTAGGGAAAGCAGTTTGTCTTGGGGACCCTTTTATAGGCCTCAGGTAGTCAGTTGGAGCTTGGAAGCCAAGCTTTGCGAGCTTAGAAAGCTCGTCGGAGTTGGAAACTAAAAAATGCCCAAATCTCTCATGCATTTGCATGAGAGATTGGGAAGGTTATGGAGTTCAAAGTTGGGTGCGTTGGAAAGAGAATTCCATAAGGAATCTCCCTTTCAATTTGGAAGGGATTCATTATTTAGAGAAGGAGTTCTCTTCAATCAAAGGTCACCGGAGAAGGATTTATCTACAATAATGGTGGAGGGACCTATTTGCAAAGAGTGACGATAAAGATTGTGGCCTATTTGTAAGGAACTTGAAAGTTAGGGGCATGTGTGTGAGAGAAAAGAGTCAGACAGGACCAAATTGCAAACTAGGTCAAGATGATCTCAGATTGGGTCCAAATTTTGGTACAAATCTAATTTGGACCCAAGGAATTCAATGGTGAAGTTTGATTTAGGTTTTGGCCAAGTTTTATTGGGTAATTTATGCAAAAACCCAAATTAGGGATTATTAGTCAAAGACTATTTTAGGTCAAGACGGGTTCTGATGGTCAAATTGAAGGTACCAAACCCTAGAGAATACTTTCTATGAATTTTAGATGGTTTGGGTGAATTTTATCCTGACTAGAACCTCAGTAGATTAAGTGGGTAAATTTTTAGGGTTTTAGATGTATTTAATTCTTGAAATGCGTGAAAGACCTGTTTCTATCTACATGAACCCACTTGTTGGACATTTAAGACCATTTGACCTTTAATTAACCCCTAAAGAAGCCCATGGTTATTATAGATTCATGATATGATGGTAAAATTGCATTTTTAACCCTGGTTTCTTTTTATTCTCTTATAAAGGATGTGCAATAAATTACTGTCTTCTGACGATTATGTATGAGCATTTATTCCTTGATTATGACTAATTATAGCTAGATATGGTTGATGATGGTGTTATCATCAATCTTGAAGGAAGGAGTTGGAGAGCTCCTTTTCAAGCCCAGGAGCCACTGAGCTTGGAGCGAGGAGCCATCCTTCACCATTTTATCTAGAGGATCTGTGTTTTCATTTCCTTGTATTTTCAAGTAGATTAGAAGCATTCATCTATGTGTTTTGTGTAGACCAACTTTTTATCAATTCAAGTTTCCCTCATTTCAATTCTTGTCGCATTTGCTTTTTTTTATCTTGATCTAGCACTTTTTCACTCTCTCTCCCTAATTACTCTAGGCCTCCATGTGCCTAGAGTGAGCTTAGGGAGAGGCTTTCTTGTCAGCTTAGTAATAGTTTAGTGAATTAGGTGTAGATCACTTTTTCGCCAACAACTTTGTGAGTGCTCATTATTTCAAAATCTTAAAAATTACATATTTGAAAATACCAGAAAGAAAGGTGATTTCTATTTCCAAGCAAGAGATGTATTTTGGTAAACATTTGGCCTCCTTGGATGATCCTAGATACTCTCCCTATCTAGGTTTAGAAATTTAAAAGAGTTTGTGAATTCGCATGTTACAACGATTTAAAAACCCTAATTACAAATCGTGCCAAATTTCCCATCAGCCAACCTACTTACCTCATTTCAACCCACCACCACCACCACCACCAAAGGGCACCACAAAAGTGGCACCAGTTCCCTCCAAAAACCCCTCCATCACCACCATAAACCTACCCCTACAAGCCATCCAAACCATGGCACCCTTCCATGGTTGGAGCCAACTTTAAACACCCCTTGACAAACCATAACCACCCCCATAGCATCCCCTTAGGTGGCGCCAACTTACCCCCTCGATTGGATCCCTATAACCACCCATAACTACCCTTTGAACGCATCCTAGCCCTACATGTGTCCATGCCAACCTCTCCCTTCGTATGCCCTATATATACCCCCCTTAACCACCACCATACTTTCATCCTTTGGCTTCATTAATTCCACCATTATTCCACCTTATAGTCAGCCAAGAGAAGAAGGAGAAGAAGAAGATTAAGGGGACACTCTATTCCCTTGGTGCCTTCCCCTCTTCCCTTCTCTCTTGTGCCCCCACCAACCAGAGGACCAGCCATGCAAGGAGGACCCTAGGAGGAGGTCTTGAGGGTGGTACACGCCACCCTAGGAGGAGGTCTTGTGGGTGGAAATCTTCCACCCTTGGAGGAATAAGGGCATGCCCACCTAGGGATTGCTAAGGAAGACACCAACTTGGAAAGTTGGGAGTACCCATCTCCCCCCAGATGTACACCTTTCTAGGTGGAATTGGGTCAACAATCCTCAATATTCTCTTATTTGTGGTTGCATTTGAGTCAAGCATCCTACTTTAAGGGTCTCAGCCAATTGGCGTTGTCTGTGGGAAAAGCTGAATCTTATCACATTTCTCAACCTTGAGCTTTTTCGATGGCACCCTCTACACGTCATTCCTCCCATGCTAATCTGGAGAAGCAAGCTTCAGCGGAGTCTATAGCATTTCCATATTGAGGAGACACCGTCAGGTTGCAGAACTAAGCCAGATGAAGGTGGCATAGCCTAGTCTCTAGCTGGAGCCTTCTCATTAAGAGAACCTCCAAGAGAATCCACTCCCAGAAATGCAAACAAAGGAGGAAGAATTTGAGGCTAAGCTTACCGCCTTGAGGACAGAGTAGGAGCTACTATCAAACCAACTCGAAGAAGTCCAACTATTGAAAGAAAAAGCAAAGTTCCAGTTGGAGGAGCCTCAAAATTCCAACCCCACTAACGGCCAATTGTAATGGTGTCATGTGGTGGAAGACGAAATGCATGCTTGCGCAAACAACTCAAAAAGTTAAAATGCAAGCTCAGTAGCCAGAAGGGTCAAGTTCCCTCTAATCCCCCCAAGGCTCCTTCCTCACCTTTGTGGGAGTCAGAGGAGTTGTTGGGAGATGTGTCCATGGCAACCAACGGAGGAGGATCCATCCTCAAGATAGTCTACCAAGTTACTCGAGCGATGAGGGCATATGCCCCTGGGCATACGTGACTACGTACCCTTTCATAGAGGAGGTCATGATCACCCCTCTCCCTGAGAAGTTCAAGCACCCTGTCCTGGCTCAGTATGATGGGACGTCTCATCCTAATAGCTTTGTCAACAGCTATCACTAGATGATGCTAGTCAACGGTTCCCATCATACCTTTCCAGCATGGCTCATGTGTGGTTCCATGAGCTGCCAACATGACAGATTAGCTGCTTCCAAGTGCTTGCTGACAAGGTTTTCTAGTACATTGCTGGCCAGCAATGAGTTCAAGACAACCCGAAAAGATTGTCGAAAGTCCGACATCGGAAATAGGAGTCTTTTCAATCCTATCTCGAACATTTCAAGACCTAGTACTTTAAACGGAAGAGGCCCCATGATGTTATTGCCATCTAGTAGTTCATGTCAGGTTTGTTGACCTAGAGGTTTTGGTATGATATTGATGACTTCCCGCATAGGGATATGGCAGAGTTTTGGGATTAGGCCACATGGTTTGTAGAACAAGATTATTCTTTCTGTTCTCATGGCTGCTTGGCGGACGGATATGGGGATGATCATTATTCCCCAAATGAAAGGAAGGTGATCATGGAAGCTACTTCTATAACAATTCATGGTGGAAATCACTTCAATAAACAAAAGGGAAACTTCCAAGACCAATGGGGGATTGGCAAAACCAAGGCCTAGCGAATAGTCCCCACCAGCCCAGGCAAGACCTTTATGAAGAATACACTTCCTTGGTTGTGAACCATGTGAACATGTTGATGGATGTCTGGTCAACCAATAAAGACCTCCTTCCATCGCCAAGACCCTTGAAGAAGAAGGTGGAATCTAGGCCATACTGTAAATTCCATCAGGCTCGGGGGCACGCCATGGAAGACTGCTAGGATTTACGATACTAAATTGAGTCTCCAATCCGACATGGTAACCTGGCCTAATTCATCATGCACAACAAAGCCAAGGACAAGGGCAACTGACCCATGGAGGGTCCGGAGGAATATCACCGGGAGAAGCTCCAGCAACTTTGAGTAAATATGGTATTCATGGAAAATCAGGGTGTGGTAGACCCCATGGCGATGACGGATGGTCAGGGCATATCACCTGAACTCGCCCTTCTCGAATATCACGGTCAGGTTCTGGCATCTTTGTCGGCAAGGCGCCAGGATGTCCGAATAAGGGATTTGCCCTCCAGAGCACTGTTGGTGGGGGAATAAGTGGACGTTATTTTTGGAGTTAATGCCACTCCTCGGGCACAGACTGCCTCCTCAGAAGGTGGACCTTCCCAGGGAATATATCCCAGTTTCTAGTGGGCTAAAGAGGCACCGTTAGGCAAGCTACCTCAAGCTTTTCACTTCTCCCCTAAACTTGACAGATCACACAGACTCGTTCCTAGTAACTCTGTTATTAGTTGGATAGCTTCAGCCCTGACACCTACTTGATGAGGGAAGTGCCATAGATGTTCTCTTCCTTAAAACCCTCACCAAATTGGGGTTTAAGGAAGAAAATTCTTCCACGTCAACCCATTAAATAGTTGGTTTCAGGAACCACAAGGTGATGCTCAAAGGCGAGATTGACTTGCCGGTATCTATATATGACAAGGATAGGCACCTCAACCAGATGGGTGTGTTCATTGTAGTAGGCTTGGAAACAGTATTCAATGGCATCATAGGCCTCCCAACAACTCATGCTTTTTGGATGATTCCCTTCTCCTACTTCCAGTTCCTTCTTTTCCATACTCTACGGGGGTTTGGAATTGTTCATGGCAACAAATCTACCAAGCGGGAGCTCCTGCACATCGAGCTAGAATGCTCCATGGAGCGAAGGCCTCCGAAACCACAAAAATGGGGGGAAAAGCAAAACTAGGTTCAAGCAGTCCAACAGGAAGATTTGGTAGTCTCGTCAGCTACCCCAGAAGTACAGCCTGGTTCCTCCACCATGGAAATACAACTTTACTATAATGTAACCAATAGGATTGTTCAGGTGGGAGCAGATCTTCATCCCTCTGGAGTATGTGTGTTGCTCTTTCTATTTAGAGAATGTGAATGTTTTTGCTTGGTTCGCTAAAGATTTGCCAGGAGTTGATCCATTGCTGATTAAGCACCGCCTCAACATCAAGCTAGGGTCTTGAGTGGTGAAACAATCTTACCGACACAAATCCATGGAACAATGGCAGGCAACTGCTTCTAAAGTTGATAAACTTCTTGAAGTAGGCTTCATTGAAAAATCCCTCTATCCTGCTTGGTTGTCCAATATAGTCATGGTCTGGAAGGCGAATGGCAAGTGGCAAATGGGTGTGGATTTCACCAACCTGATTGAAGCTTGCCCCAAAGATGAGTTTCCCCTGCCAAAGATTGATGCCCTCATTGATTCATGCAATGGGTAGTCACATATGTCCTTCCTGTATGCCTATAGTGGCTATCACCAGATAAGTTTAGATCTCGTAGATAGACCTCATACCTCATTCATAAGTGATAGGGTTTTTTTCAATATAGAGTCATGCCCTTTTGCTTAAAGAATGTAGGAGCAACTTATCAATGCCTTGTAAATATGATCTTTTCTCATTTAATAGGGAAATCATTTGAGGTGTATATTGATGATATGCTTGTAAAGGGATTTAATTTTTCTGAGCATTTGGTGAACATGGCTAAGCTGTTTCAAGTTTTAAGAGGTACCCTACTTCACCTTAATCCAGAGAAGTGCACCTTTGGCATTTCTTCAGGAAAATTTTTGGGCTTTTTGGTCTCTGACAAAGGGATAGAGGCCAATCCCAATAAGATTTCAGCCAATTATGTCACTAATGCCTTCGTCTACAGTAAAGGGACTATATTCATTAATTGACAAGATTGCTACATTGGGTCACTTCTTGTCTCGATCTTGTGACAAATGTCTCCCCTTCTTTGAATATGTTAAAAAAGGGTAAAGGCTATACGTTATCCCATTGGGCACCTTCTTGTCATGATCACCTTTCAATTTAAGTTTCTATAATTTTGTTCTTCTAGATTCGTTGTTGTTTACACTACCTTCCTAATTACCCTAGGCCACACTTGCCTGGGGTGAGTTTAGGAAGGTTGGGTCTTTATTTTTGCATTCATGATTTGCACATTTTTCAAAACCCTTTTTCCTTTTTGTCCCATAGTTCAAAACCCTAAAAATTGCAAAACCTAAAAAGCCAAAAAAAAAAGAGAAGATTTAAGAGAGTAAGAGAGA
Source organism: Thalassia testudinum (assembly GCA_037157565.1). Taxonomy (NCBI): domain Eukaryota; kingdom Viridiplantae; phylum Streptophyta; class Magnoliopsida; order Alismatales; family Hydrocharitaceae; genus Thalassia; species Thalassia testudinum. Next base: position 123,803 of record JAZHRO010000034.1, on the reverse strand, counting down.
GTTCATTATCTTTATAGCTAAATTTGCCTCTTTAGATGACCTGGATACTCATCCGAGTATTCGATTTTACAAATTTAAAAGTGTTCAAAATCGTGTGTTAAAACAACACAAAAACCTGCCTTTACGAATCGCGTGTTTTCAACATTAGTGTTCTTTCATTAAGAAACAAAGAAAAAGAAAAAAAATTGAAGAAGAAAATAATTAGGAAAAGAAACCTAGAGTCCAATCAGGGAGATATATACCTAAAGTGTTGACCTTAGGATAGAAACGGGTGAGAAGAAAGCTACCATAATGTGAGTAAGACAAAACCAAAGTGAAATGTGAGTTGACTAGGAATGGATTTCGATGCTTTGATACATAGATTTTTGCAACCTTGGATGCCTGTAGCTTAGATATATTGCACTATGCATGTATGTTTTAAATTCATAGCTACCAAACCTTGAGCGAGCAATAGAGCCTAAGAAATCAAACTTAAGGCTAAAGGTCAAAAATTAAAAAGAAACAAAAAGATGTAGTTGATATGAAAAATAAGTGGTTTGTAAAAGATGTGAATTAAGTCATATGCACAAAATGGACCAACTTTTAAAATTTGTAAACCTAGATAGTGGGGTATCTAAGGTCAAAGGAGGCCAAATTCTTAGTCAAATAGCTTGTTCTCTCTTTCGCTATCTTAAATCCTCAATTTATGTTTTTATGTTTTTGACTTTTTTAGGGTTTTCAAAGGATAATTGGGTAAATAAATGCGAAACACGCGGAGATAAATTATGCCTAGCTGATAAGAACTAATCCCTCTTTCTAAGCTCACCCCAGGCAAGGGTGCCTAGGGTAATTACAAAGATGAAGGGTGGGTGCACTAAGAAAAATAAAAAACAATCGAAACACTCAAAATAGAAAGGTGAAAAAGCTTTTTGTATTACTAGAATAGATAAAGTCACAACTAGATACTTTCTTAGAATAGAAATTCTAGCTAATACAAAAAGATGATGAAAAAGAAGAAGAATCAAGAGTCAGTGCTTTTGATTGGCCAACATTTTTGGGATAACATATTTATATGGCCATGTTTTTCTGGAACTTTTTCTACTTTTCCTTTGTTTCTGGCTATTTTTGTTTGTTTGCTCCCGCATGCCTAGCCTTGGATCGGTCTTAATACAGATTTGTCAGGATCATCATTCTCGTTATCAATCCTCAAGGGGGCTCTAGCACCGGTACTTTGAGATAGCACCATCTGGGACATTCCCTTGGAGCTCACAACCCTAAAACACGAAGCGGTGTAAAGTGGTGCTCCATTGTAACTCAGGCTCTTGCATCAACGCTATGGATAGAGCACCATCCAAGACACTTGAGCCACAAAATGCATCTTAATGCTCCATATATTGATATGTAATATAGATATAGAGTGGCATCGAGGTGGTAGCATGTTGACATCGCGTCCTCAAAGGAGATATTTTCCACCTCGATGGTGGGAACTCGCACCAATCATCTACCTTGGACTTTCACCATGGTTAAAATAGGGGGCATTTTAAGTGCTTTTGGGGTTTGGGTTGTGTTGGCCTTGTGTGCGAAATGTTTAACACAAGGTTTTCATAAAAGATGCAAGTTATTGGATCGAGAGCCAAGCCAAGTACTATCTAGGTCGCTAAATAAAATCAGGTTACTCGAATCACCAAGTGTTCAAAAGGAATTCTTCAAAGGATACCCGATCTAGTCTAAGTTTGGTAGACCCAAAAATTCTAACAAAAGGATCCGCAACTTCATCCTTAGTTTGTTAGAGACTAAATCCCAAGTGTACCTTTTTGAAATGAAGTCTCAACCTTAGTCCCATGTTTTCAAAAATTCCTCAAAAAGTGTTTATGATTTTTCTAATTTTTATGAAAATGTATGCAAGAAGAAATTTTTGTATTTTTTTTTTCATTTGGAAAATTTTGAAACAACTGTCAAAATTTGAAACATCTCCCCTATGCTTAAGTTATGCAATGTCCACATGCATAAGGGAAAAGGTATCACTCGAGTGAAAAGGTCGGAATCAAGATTGTTAAAACCTGGAAATGGAAAAAAAGAAAAGCAGGAAAATAGTGGGCTACCTCCTACCCAAGGCTCTCTTTTACACCTTTTCAGCTGGGCGTGAAGCTCATCAAGAATTGGGTATGTCATTTAAATCATGAGAGTCAAATGGAAGATTCAGAGAGTTATCCAGATAGGGCTTTAATCATTGGTTGTTGACTTGTACAGAAATATTAGTTTTTGGATCGAAAATATCAATAGCACCATATGGATATGTTTTCAGGACAATATAGGGACCTATCCACTTGGATTTATGTTTTCCAGGAAAAATTCATAATTGGGCATCGAAAATCCAAATGTGCTATTTGGTTTAAAATGTTTTCGAACAATATATTTATCATGAAAATGTTTAGCTTGGTATTTGTAAATCCATGTATTTTCATAAGTGAAATTACAAATTTCATCTAGTTCAATAAATTGCAATATCCGTTGTTTTCTGACGTTAGATAAATCCATATTAAATTGTAACTGCTCAGAAAGCCTTATGCTCAAGTTCAACTAGCAGATGGCATGCCTTTCCAAAAATTAAACAAAACGGGGACATGCCAAGGGGAGTTTTAAAAGTAGTGTGGTAGGCCCATAAAGCATCATCCAGTTTACTAGACCAGTCCTTACAATCAGGCGTAACCATTTTTTGCAAAATATTTTTGATCTCCCAATTAGAAATTTCAGGCTGGCCATTAGTTTGGGGGTGGTAAGGAGTGGAGATTTTGTGAGTAACCCCATATTTAGACAAAAGGTGATAGAAGTGGGAGTGGGTCAAATGAGATCCTCCGTCACTGATGATGGCCTTAGGAATTCTAAATCTTGAGAAGATATTCCTTTTAATGAAATCAACGACTACTCGATGATCATTGGTGCAGGTGGGTATTGCTTCAATGCATGTAGAGACATAGTTGATAGCAACTAAAATGTACAAATACCCACAAGAGTTGATGAATGGTCTCATGAAATCAATGCCCCACACATTAAAAATTTCATCTTCCAAAATTGGGTTGAGGGGCGTCATATCCTTTTTTTGTCATGTTGTCGATGCACTGACAATGCACATAGGACCGAACAAAATTTTGAGCATCTTTGTGTATGCTAGGCTAGTAAAATTCAAAATTTTGGCTGCAATCTTTTTACCCAAGAAATGTCCTCCGCAGGCCATCGCATGATAGTAGTTCAGAATATCATGAAATTCTGAATCAAGAACACCGCTGGATGACCAGGTCAGCATAAATACAGAATAGATCGGGCTCCTCCCAAAAGTAATATTTAATATCCAAGAAGAACTTATCCCTTTTGGATTTAGGTCAGTCATTAGGGATTCAATCAGTTGCAAGATAATAATCACAATCAGGGCATACCAAGGGAGGTTAGAGACTGCTAAGAGGGTTTTATCAGGGAAAATACCTGGGGGGGAAGCACATCATCTGTCGTGAGATGGGAGAGATTATTAGCCACAACATTTTGCAAACTCGCCTTATCCCTAATTTCCAGATGAAATTCCTCGAGTAAGAGAATCTATCGGATAAGGCAGGGTTTCGCATCTTTCTTATTCAGCAAATATTTCAGTGCTGAGTGGTTTGGTTAAATAATGATGTGCGACTCCAACAGATAAGATTAGAATTTTTCATGGGCAAACACAATGGTAAGAAGTTCTTTCTTAGTGACTGTGTAGTTTCGTTGTGTATCATCGAAGGTCTTGCTAGCATAATAGATAACAATAGGCTTCTTGCTAATGCGTTTCCCTAAACCCCCCCTCCCCCCCAACATAATCTGAGGCACCTATCATTAATTTGAAGGGATGATTCCAGTCACGTCCTTGTAAAATTGGTGCCTCAGTAAGCTATTTCTTCAACTGTTCATAGATCTCCAAGCACTGTGATTGAAGTCATAGGGTTGATCTTTCATAAGAAGTTGACTTAAGGGTTTCGAGATTTTGGAGAAGTCTTCGATGAATCCGCGGTAGAACCCCACATGCCCTAAAAATTTGTGTGACTACTTAATAGAACTGGGTGGTGGGAGTCTAGAAATAACATTGATCTTTGCACGATATACCATAATTCCATCTTTAGATATGACATGGCCCAGGATGATGCCTCTTCCTAAACCATGAAGTGGCTCTTTTCTTAGTTGAGGACTAGATTGACCTCTATGCACCTTTGGAGAGTCTTGTTAAGGTTAGTAAGACACAAATAGAAAGAATCTCCAAAGACAAAGAAGTCATCCATAAAAACCTCAAGACATTCACCTACCAATTCAAAAAATGTGGCAAGCATGCAGCGTTGAAAAGTAGTAGGTGCATTGAACAATCCAAAAGGCATCCACTAGAATGCAAAGGTTTCGAAGGGGCAGGTGAACGTAGTCTTCTCTTGGTCCTCAGGATGGACTATGACTTGATTATAGCTAGAGTATCCATCAAGAAAATAGTAATACTCCTGGCCGACTAAGCGCTCCAATATTTAATCAATAAAAGGGAGCGGAAAATGATCTTTCTTGGTGGCGGTGTTTAATTTTTGGTAATCAATGCACACATACCAAGAAGAAGCAGTCCAGGTGGTAATATTTTCCCTTTTCTCATTAGTGATGACAAGTAGTCCTGCTTTTCTAGGAACAACTTGAGCAGGGCTTACCCAAGTGGTATCCTAGATTGGGTAAATAATGCTAACATCAAGCCACTTAATGATCTCCTATTTAACCACCTCTTACATGTTAGGATTGAGTTGCCTTTGAGGCAAGTGGGAGGGGCGAGAGTCATCCTCAAGATAGATATGGTGAATGCAATAGGACAGATTAATACCATTAAGATCATGTAAACTCCAACCAATGGTTTTTCTATTTTGGCTCAGAACTTGCAGAAGTTTTTCCTCTTAATCCCCAGAGAGATGAGAATTGATAATCAGGGGCATAGAATTATTAGGTCCAAGGAAAACATATTTTAGAGAGTTAGGAAAAGGCTTCAGATCCAATTGTGGGCCCGACTAAGAGAGAGAATGGGAAGGGAGGTCCAGAGGAGAAGAGAGAGGGAGAGAGTCTAATGAAGAGTCAGATGTGGAAGGTGAAGTCAAGGTGGGAGGGTGAGGTGAATGAGACTCAGGAACAGATTCAATCGCAAAGCAAGTGCCTACATGTGAAACGTGCATAATTTCTTCCAATAAATCATCCATTTTCGAATCTGAATCATCAAAGAAATTTAGTTCTTGGAATCTCTTGGATGCCTGAAATATATCCAAGGTGATGGATTCACCAGTGCAAGTAATCTTCATCATTCTAGAATCACAATCTATATTTGCGTTAGCGGTGGCAAGAAAAGGTCTTCAAGGAATAATGGGGGCATTCTTTAGCGTTTCAAGTACTTCGATATCCAAGACCAGAAAATCTACTATGAATAGACAATTCTGGACTCGAACAATGACATCCTTGACAATCCCCTTAGGTTTAATTGCAGATCAGTTAGCTAATTGTAGAGTAACCTCAATAGGCTTTAAGGTCACCGAATCTGAATTCCTCAAAAATAATTGTGGGGATAAGATTAATGGAGGCACCAAGATTAAGGAGGGTGCGATCAAAGGTGGTGTAATTTATGACAACCGAAATTAGATGTGCACCCAGATCCTTCTTTTTAAGAGGCAGTTTGCTCTGTACAACTGAGCTAACTATCTCAGAAAGAATCACCTTCCCTAGATTGCTAGACTGCCTTTTAGGTAAACATAAATCTTTTAAGAATTTGCCATATGTAGAAATATATTTAGTTGCATCTAGGAGAGCAATGTTATTTCAACTAAGCCCAAAAAGTTCCAAAAGTTCCTTATCAAAGGGCTCAGATTTCTTTTTCTTTTTGGTGGAATGAAGTGCTTATGGAAAAGGAATAGGGTTTTGCTACAATGCATTTGAATATTCCTGAGTCAGGTTAGAAGGAGAAGAGTTAACTTGCTCGTTATTGATTTGGGTTCTGGATGTGGATGGAGATGAATCTTGAGTAGTTTTCCCACTCCTTAAGGTCATTGCATTGGCAGTATGATTGTTTCTTGAAGGAGGTCAAGAAGCTTGGTTTTGATGGAAACCTGGAGGGTGCTGAGGAGTTGGGTAAGTGGAATGATTGGGATTTTCACGCTGAAAGTGGTTCCATTGATTGTTAGGATTGGGCATGGGTTGAGAAGGAAAATTGCCTACAGGTCTTTGATCAGGTATAACCCCAATGTGATTTTGTAAATTGGTGACTACATGGGTTACCTTGGTCATTGGATTTTGAATACCCTGTAAGGTCTACATAACGTAGGTATTGATGTCTTCTTGAGAAGGCTCAGGTGAAAAGTGATTTTTCCCATAGATCCCATGTTGAAATTGCCTTTGGAAAGAAACCTGATTAGGGACTTTACAGGAGGGGTTCAAGTTATTCCTCCAATTTTGATTGTAGGAGTTAGAGGAATTTCAAAAAAGCTCCTAGAGAGCCGAAATGTTTTTAGTAGTAGGGATAAAAGGATTTTGATTCAACAAATCATAAGTCCCAGAAAAATAATTCTAGTCAACTGGGACAACACCAATATTGTGCGAGTTTTCTCTTTTCATATTGTTAGGGGGTTAGATGTGGAGCCTGTTTATGGTTCAACTTTTCCTCAATCTTTTCTTGGTGAATCTGCATATGATCCAGTCTCTGTGCAAACATCTCAAGATCATCTTGGGTAACTGGAATAGTTGCGGATCTGGAGTGGATTTCATTAACTCTAAGTCTATGGTTTGATTTCCTACCAAAAGTGTCCATCGATGCCAGATTGAATGAGTTTTCACTCATTTCTTCAAATAATTGGTAGGAACTATTAGCATCCTTGTTAAGGAAGTTGCCACCACATGAGGCATCCATGAATTGTTTCAATTGATCTTCTAATCCATGATAGAAGATCTACACTAACTACCATTGCAAAATTTCTTGGTGGGGAGAACTCAATAATTATTGAAACCTCTGCCAAGACTCATGGGGTGATTCACCATGCTTCTACTAAAACGTCGTAATGGATCTTCATAAGGCATTTGTACGACCAATTGAGAAAAATTTCTTTGGAAAAGCACTTTTTAATTGCTACTAGGTAGTGATAGGACTACCAAATGTCCTGAACCAATAAACAACCTTATTTTTAGAGAGAGAGGAAAGAGTCTCATGAGCCATAGTTCTTCCCGGACATTGCAGGAATGGGTAGTCTGGGCAAGGATGGTTAGTTCCTAGAGGTGGCTAAAAGGATCATCTCTCGAAAGACCATGGAAATGCTTAATAAGGTTTAGGATGGCAGGTTTGATCTCAAAATCCCCTTCAGGTATCACCATCCAGGCTCCCCTCATAGTTGGAAAGATCATAAAAATGCCTAAGAGGGATGAGACGTTCCTCGGGTGGTTGATCCTGCCTTTAGTTGGGTAGGTTCATGATAGTCCTAGATAACTGCTGTTGATTAGCTTGAAGTTGAGCCAGTTGCTCAACCATCATATGGAGAGGATTTGGTGGATTCTAATTTTGTCCTAGTTGCTCTAGATTTTGGGGATTTCCTAATCCCAAGTCAGGGATAGGAATATTAGGCTGAGGTGGAAAGTTAGGTTCTGGGGGGTTAAGTTGAGTGGAGAAAGAAGTGGAAGGATTTCTAGACCTATTTTGATTGTTTTCCATTTTTTCAGAAAAGGAATGAAAATAAGCAGAAGAAAAGGAAGGTCTTTTTGTGCGAGGGGTAGAATCAAACAGTCTCTCTAAGTATGAATTTTGAGATCGTCACCTGTGCATACACTTATCAGAAGAATGGGAGGAGGAGAGAAGGGAAAAGATGAGTGAGAAGTGTACAATTAATCCAAGCAATCAAAATTTAAGCCTAACTTAAGGTTGACTCGTTAAGAAAAACCTAAGACGTGGGAACCCGAATATTAAGAAATTAATAGCTAACCCCATTTCCTAAAACTAATCTGGCTAGACTAAAAGAGGTGGCTTACCTAGGCATGTCACGGGAAAATCATCGGGGGCTTGTATAAACCCGTACCCGTCATTTGACTTCCCTTTTAAACTTGACCAGTTTTGGTTAAGGGAATTAGGACCAATTAGAGAAATCTTAAAATCCAGATACCAAGCCTAGAATTGAATGAAGTCCTTAGTGGTCAAGTGACAACAAATTTTAGTTAGGCTTAGGAACTTAGAAGTGCATGAGGAATGAAGGGTGTTGATTGGGGTAATGTGATGCCCAAAGCCAAAATAATAGGGTTTGCAAACAAGAATTGAATGAAATGATTTTTAGGGTTTGATAAAGATTTGTAGATTTTGGGATTCTCTTTTTATGTTTTCAAACAAAGTTTGAAGTGCTACAAAATAATTTCAACCAGCTTGTAATTGGTGAAGATCAATTCCTTTAGATGTTGCGTAGACTAAAAGAGAAAAATCAAAACCCTAGGATTGAAATCTATGCATGCAACTCCTAAAATGAATCTTTTCTTAAAAAAAATCTTTTTAGTTGGTGGTCCAAACAAAAAAAACAATACCACCACCTTACTGGAAATCAAATAAGGAATCTAAAAATGATTTTTTTGAGATTTTTGAAAGTTGTTTGATATTTTTTTGGATTTTTTTCCATACTATTCCAAAAATCAAAAAAGATAGATTCGGAAAAGTGCTTCCAGAGAAACCACAAACAATCTCTACATTTTTTGAAACTTTTATATGTGATAGAGATTTTCTCAAGGATTCCATAAATATAAATTTTGTCCAAATCTAATAAGTAGAAAGAGTGAGGAAATAGGGTTTGACCCTTCTTCAGTCCATGAATTCTTAAATTTTTTCTATTTATCCAAAAATTTTGAAATTTAGTTGTTAAGTTTCTGACTCAAATAGGCTTCCTTGGGTAGCATTTGAAGATTTTAGGAAGCCTCTTTGTGCCCAAACTTGATTTTTGACCAAACTTGATTTTTGAAAAAGAAAGAAGTCTGGATTTTCAAAAATTCAATACTAATAAGAAAGAGGTGGTGGCAAAATCAAGCAAACAAGCACTCAAATCAATTTTATTGTTCCACCACCCCAAATTTTTCTTATTTTTATAGGTTTTGATATTTAATAAGATTTTCTTGATATTTTTGTGATATTCCAAGAGATTCTAGCTTGGGTACTTGATGTAAACACATTTACACTACATAAAATGTCTATTTATGCATGTTCTTAAGCATAGGATTGCATTTCATGATATAAATATTGCATAACATGCATCATCTTGCATTTAGAGTAGTTTGAATAAAATGGAGGTTAATTGTCTCCTTTTATGTGCTTGGACAGGGTAAACATTTTATCGGGGCCTCGGATCAAAGATCCAACCGTATGGATGTGATCAGGGCGACAATTGGAGTTCAACGACTCCAAGATCGCCCTAATCAGACATCTGTAGCTTTAGATAGTGACCTGGGAACCCTAGAAGATCAAGGGCCAGGATGGTGTAAATCCACACTTCAGATGACAAATCCAACCGCACGGATGAATTCGGATCGACGATCGCAGTCCAACGACACAAAAATTGAGTCAATCCGACATCCGTGGCACCATCTACAACTTCCAGAAGATGGATGGCCAAGATAGCTCCACGTGGTGCCATCTCAGCCGCCCAAACGGCCGCTTGCATCTTGTGAAGGCCCCGCGCCCGATTGCTCTCCACCGTTGCATCTTAATCCAACGGCTGTGGGCGCTCACGCTTAAAAGCGTCCGCTCGACCATCCGTGCCCCATAGCGCAATGGTCGAGCGAGCTTTCGCGAGCACAGGGTGCGGGTTTGAGCCGTGGAGAGGGGCTGGAAGGCACAGCGATTGGGCGTGGGTGGAGCGTCAAATGGAGATTGGACGGCCATGTGCGCCCGATAGCGTCGACACGCGATTGGACGCGCAATCGGACGCGTAATCCGACGCGCGGGCAGGCGCACAACGCAGTGGGCGGAGATGCAGCTTAGGCCGTCCAATCTCGTGATCGGATGGCTGAAAAGTGGCGAACGTGCGCAAGCCGTTGAGCGCGTGAGCAGGTGAGGAGGCACGCGCGAGCCGGCCACGACGCGCACGTTGAGGGCTTTAGTGATGGATTTATCCGTCACTAAAGACCCCTCTTTTATTACTTTGAAGTTGTAATGTCCATTTTGCCCCCACTCCTTGCAACTATAAAAGGAGACCCCCTCCATATGAGATTCTCATCCCTTCTTTCTCCTCTCTACCCCTCCAAAGCTCACGAGAAGCTTGTCCCACACTCGGGATGCTTCTCGTGAGATAAAGTCCAATTTTCGTTCCCCTTCGGAAGTGGATCCCACGACGACAATGGCGTGCTGCTTCATTCCCGTTCTTCTGCTTCATCCTCCTTCATCCTGCTTCATTCTCCTTCGTCTAGGCATCGTCCCATCCGGCTCGTCCTCCAAGCAACCGTCGAGGAGGATTTCTCTCTCCCTATTCTTTTTACTGCTTTCTAATATAGATTTACTGCTTTCTAGAGTAGTTTTGCTCGTCCTCCAAGTAATCTTCGAGGAGGACATTTCTCCCTCCATTCTTTTAATGCTTTCTAGAGTAAATTTATCGCTTTCTAGAGTAATTATTTTATGCTTTCTAGTTCTAATGAACAATCTCCTCAATGAAAAATTCCTTGTTTATTCCACATCTCATTTTGATTTCTCTGTGTAATATTCTCTTTCTCTCTTACTCTCTCTCTCTCTTCTATTTATTGTATATAATTAGATAGTTTTAAATTATTATGTGACAAATAAAAAGAAACGCGTAGTTTTTAAATCAAATGTCTGCTGCCCTGTGTTCGACCCGAAATTCTTTTCGGTATAAATTTTATTTGTTGAACACGAATTCTTCACTTTCGAACTACAACAAGTTTTCCAAAACCAAACACGTAAACGTAGCGATTCGCAAAAAAAAATCGTTCAACATTTTGGCGCCGTTGCTGGGGAGGCGACGCTCTTTGATTTCTCTTCGCGTTTTGTAACTTACAAATCATTTACTTCACTTTTCTCCTTTCTTATTGTAATTGCAGGTACTCTTTTGAGATGAGCAAAAGAGGTAGATTGGAGTAAAGTGCTGTGGAAGGTTTTGTAAGTTATCCCCCATTCTTTCCCCCTCCATAGATTTCATTCACCACATTGAATCCAAATTCCAATTAACCTAGGTGTCTGCATAAATCCTAGGAATAGTTTGGTTGTTTGGATTTCCACTCACATTCATTCCACCCTCATTCATACAAAAAAAAATAACAAAAAGATAATTTTGTGAGCCAATTTTCAACAAACACACAACGTACACCCACATTTAAAGGCACTTAACCGAATTAATTTGTTTCTACTCGACTGGGTTCTGATCTGTGGAACCGGTACACATAAAGCAACACATAAAAGAGTAGAAATCATTCTAAGTTAACCATCTTTGTGTGCCTAACTTAGTGGTGCATATGTGGCCAGTTGTTTGAGTTGTTTAGGCCGCACCACTTCAATTAAAATCAACTCATCAAGTAGCTGCCAATTAGGTTCAACTCTTAGGGATTTACCAGGCACTCCACATTCTTTTTAAGCTTCAAAGGAAAACATCTTCGCCCATGCTTGTAAAACTTGGTGTGCCAATGAAACTTGTTTGAAAATACCTAAAGTTAAATCCTAAAAGCTACTAAGCAAGATTTGAACCTTAAATTCACCACATCAAAAACAATCTTGCTTGAAAACCACTGGTTGTGCACGCACACACAAATCAATCAATCATTAAGGGCACAACCCATTTAAAGGGCCCATCACATTCCAAAGCACATTCAAACCTAGCCCTAAACAAAACAGAGTAGACGTTGGCCTTAAGGATTGGACTCGCTCTTCAGAACTCAGAACGAGATTATTTTCGATTAGTCTATTTTTACTGTTCAATCTGATGTCTAGCTCGGGGAGCAGAGTCAAACGATCGCAGCTGGGGGGTACACTAGGAACCGGAGGCGCAAGCCGAAGGAAGAACCTTCTCCCTAGTCCCTCCTTCTAACTGGTTGGATTGAACAGACAGAAGTAGATCAAATCGTTCCTTTATCTCAAGATGGGTTTTGGGAGTCTGTAGGTCTGTAGGCTAACCCATTTAAGGACAGGTTTGATTGTTTGTATTGCAGGGTGCCTTTCTTCCTCCCGTGTCTCATGAATCCTTCCACATATTTCACGCATTCCCGCTCTTTCCCTCCTGTTGTAAATTATCCTCAACATGAAGATTATCATAACTCGTATTGTAATCAACCATCAGTTAGTTAGGATAATTCGGATTGGGGATACAATTCCAGACCCCGTGTTTAGGGTCTAACCCTAAACACTTTGATTCTGATTTCTATCCTTCTCAGAGCTACATCGATTATAGATCGTCTTCCTTTCATGCACAACCTAATACGATCTACAATCAAGAAGGATACACCGATCCTTACCCATCCTCTGATTTCACTGCCTTTAGGTCATCACCATCTTTTCAACAGTCTGAAATGGCCTATTATCAGGAAGGGTATAACGAATCTAAATTCGTTAATTCCCCTGCATTAAGCCCAAACCTGCCCAAACCAGAACGAACTTATTTGGTTCAGGTTAACCAGGTTCAAGATAAGGTTCTGGCTAACTTGAGGAATATCATACAATCTTTAGAAGTTCAGCCAATACCTTGCATTGAGAGATTGGAGCCCCTGATTGAAATGATTGATGATTTGAATAAGTCTTTGTTGGATTGGCTCCAGGATGTTAAGGATAAGAACTCGGGTGAGTTTTTACTTGGGAAATTAGAGAAATTGAGGATGAGATTTGTGGTTGCTTTGATTCAATCTTCGAATAATTCCCAGGATGAACCCTCTTCAGGAAAGCCAATGACAGAACCCGCTTAGGCACCTGTTGGGGGGGACACGTGTTACGAGGCTGACCAGATTGAATTAAAACAATCAATTAAGGATTATCTGATTTCTTCACCTGGGATCCCTAAGCCGAGTTACGAGGAAAAGTATGTCACCTTGGAACAGAAAGTGACAAATGATTTTGGGACATACATTGATACGGATCCTGATGGTGAAGATTCAAGTTGCGAAGTCTCACGCGAGTTTTCTGAACACGATTTCTGTGAGACGATTGGGCCTGAGGAATCTGATAGATCATTTGATAGCCCAATAACTGAGGACACTGATCTTATTAGGGCACACATTACGGATCCAGAATCGCATTTTCTGGAGGAATCAATTCAATGCCCTGATTATCAGTTACACCCTGTTGAGCTTATTGATGATTCTAATTCTAAGATAATTAGACCCAAGTCAATTTTGATTCTACCACATCATTTAGACTTGGAGATTTCATACGGGGTAATGAATATACAACAGGTCCTGGAATTTGATATGCTGAATGAGGAGGATAGGAGCTAGGAAGTTTTGATTTGGGAAGTTAATTCTGGAGGAAATGGAAGATTGAGTCGAAGGGTTCCTTTTAAGCTTAAACCATCAAATCAGAACCCTTACGACATTTGTTTCAAGGATGTTTAACTCAAGCACACATTCAACGATTATCCTTTTGAGCTTCAATTCTCTGTAACCTGACTTTTTGGTCTTGGGTTGCATCCTCATAAATCACAGGCCCGACCCTGCTTGCATTCTGATTTTAAGTTTTGGGTAATTTTTATCCAGAACCTAAGATATTCTCGATTATGGGGTGTGGGTCTGCACCACAATCTGGTCCACATCTGTGGACCTCTGTTGACAGGTCAGAAGATTATTCTATTTATTCTAATTCTGACCTGCACTTGTGAATTCTTGATTTCTTTTCTCTGTATAGTGTGCCTAGCTGAAGGCACTAAACTCAGCACATATACAGTTCTTTTTAATTTTTCATCTCGGAGCGGACCTGACATTCACGCAATTCAGGTGCTTTCTTCACTTTTCCACTCTATTTTATGTCTTTTTAATACAATGAGGACATTGCATTAGATAGGCATGGGGGGGTGGATATTTATCTCTGAATTCATTCGTCAGCTCCGTAGATTTGTTTTATTTTGATAAAAACAAAATCAAAATTAGGAAAGAGAATTTGGGTTTAAGAAAATTTTCAATCTTAGGAAAAACTACATTAAGATCTGAACACAAAGACCCTTCACGTCTTTGAACTTAATAAGCCCATGTATCCACTAAAATGTGGATTTGTTTTTCAAGTTCTCGCCAACTTGAATTTTATTTTAATTAGAGTAAATAAAGTTTGGGTGATAAGTACACGACTTATCAACCCGTCCCCTGATTTGAGGGAATTTTGAGTCTTAAGCATCTACACACTTTCTTTGCACTGACTCGTTGTTCGGCGATTTTAACGAAAATTGGGTAGCTAATGAACCTTCTAGGGTGATATGGCTGGCAAGTTATCGTGGGTAACAGCCCATAGGTATGTTGTCCAGAGCCCAGTCACTGGACCTTTCTCTTTTTCCTGCCCTTAGGTAAATCTTAGACCAGGGAAGCCACCTATTTAAAAAAAAAAATGAAAAGGAGAAAAGAACAAAAAGAAATAAGCCACACTTCGCTGCACGAGTATGGTTGGCAAGTTGTCGATGGTAACAGCTCATCGACCGGTTGTCCAGAACCTAGCTCAGAAAATGCACTAAAAAAAATTCCCAAAACACTTAGGAAGAAGCGGAGAAGTAGAGTAAATCGGGGAGATATACACTGGATTCACCCTTGTGTTGACCCCGTAAAAAAAAAAAAAAGTAGGGAGAAAGCTACCGATTGTAAAGATACACCTTTAGGTAGAAGTCTTTTTTAGGTCACCTAGAGGCGTAGAAACCCGAAGTCTGTTTTAATTGCCGGTCAACGAGTCTATCACAATCACAATAAGATGCTTAAAGCTTAGGGTTCTCATCAAATTTTGGGTGAGTTGAATGGCCGTAGAAAGCCACTCTTAAACCCGAAAATTTGAAAATCAAAAAAATTAGAAAAGAGAAAAAGAGAAAAAGAAAATTTTCTTTTAATAAGGCGAGGGCTTGAGGCCGTCTGCATTTTGGCTGATACCCGGGCACTGTTGCGTCTTTGAAAGTTCAGTTCCTAAGTAGACAATTTCTTAATGATTAAGAAATAACTCAAGTCCAAATAATCCAACCTAATTCTTTTATAAATAGTATATAGTTTTTGCTAGGGACTAGCAAAAGATAGGCATGGGGGTATGATGTAAACACATTTACACTACTTAAAATGTCTATTTATGCATGTTCTTAAGCATAGGATTGCATTTCATGATATAAATATTGCATAACATGCATCATCTTGCATTTAGAGTAGTTTGAATAAAATGGAGGTTAATTGTCTCCTTTTATGTGCTTCGATAGGGCAAACATTTTATCAGGGCCTCGGATCAAAGATCCAACCATATGGATGTGATCAGGGCGACGATTGGAGTTCAACGACTCCAAGATCATCCTAATCAGACATCCGTAGCATCAGATAGTGACCTGGGAACCCTAGAAGATCAAGGGCCAGGATGGTGTAAATCCGCACTTCAGATGACAAATCCAACTGCACGGATGATTTCAGATCGACGATCGCAGCCTAACGACACAAAAATCGAGTCAATCCGACATCCGTGGCACCATCTACAACTTCTAGAAGATAGACGGCCAAGATAGCGCCACGTGGTGCCATCTCAGCCGCCCAAACGGCCGCTTGCATCTTGTGAAGGCCCCACGCCCGATCGCTCTCCGCCGTTGGATCTTAATCCAACGGCTGTGGGCGCTCGCGCCTAAAAGCATCCGCTTGACCATCCACGCCCCATAGCGCAGTGGTCGAGCACGCTTTCGCGAGTGCAGGGCGTGGGTTCGAGCCGTGGAGAGGGGCTGGAAGGCGCGGCGATTGGGCGCGGGTGGAGCGTCAGATGGAGATCGGACGGCCACGCGCACTCGATAGCATCGATGCACGATTGGACGCGCAATCAGACGCGCGGGCGGGTGCGCAACACAGCGATCGGAGACACATCTTAAGCCATCCGATCTCGCGATCGGATGGCTAAAAAGCGGCGAACGTGCGCAAGCCATTAAGCGCGCGAGCAGGCGAGGAGGCACATGCGAGCCAGCCACGACGCCCACGTTGAGGGCTTTAGTGACGGATTTATCCGTCACTAAAGACCCCTCTTTTATTATTTTGAAGTTGTAATGTCCATTTTGCCCCCACTCCTTGCAACTATAAAAGGAGACCCCCTCCATACGAAATTCTCATCCTTTCTTTCTCCTCTCTACCCCTCCAAAGCTCAAGAGAAGATTGTCCCACACCCGGGATGCTTCTCGCGAGATAAAGTCCAATTTTTGTTCCCCTTCGGAAGTGGATCCCGTGACGACGACGGCGTGCTGCTTCGTTCCTGTTCTTCTGCTTCGTCCTCCTTCATCCTGCTTCGTTCTCCTTCGTCCAGACGTCATCCCGTTCGGCTCGTCCTCCAAGCAATCGTCGAGGAGGATTTCTCTCTCCCTATTCTTTTTACTGCTTTCTAATATAGATTTACTACTTTCTAGAGTATTTTTGCTCATCCTCCAAGCAATCGTCGAGGAGGACATTTCTCCCTCCATTCTTTTAATGCTTTGTAGAGTAAATTTATCGCTTTCTAGAGTAATTGTTTTATGCTTTCTAGTTGTAATGAACAATCTATTCAATGAAAAATTCCTTGTTTATTCCACATCTTATTTTGATTTCTCTGTGTAATATTCTCTTTCTCTCTTCCTCTCTCTCTCTTTTCTATTTATTGTAAATAATTAGATAGTTTTAAATTATTCTGTGACAAATAAAAAGAAACGCGTAGTTTTTAAATCAAACGTCTGCCTCCCTGTGTTCGACCTGGAATTTTAATTTCGATATAAATTTTATTTGTTGAAAACGAATTCTTCGCTTTCGAACTACAACGATAGGTTTTCCAAAATCGAACACGTTAGCGTAGCGTTCGCAAAATCGTTTCAACAGTACTGACCAAGAATCGTGGGAAGATAGGATAACTTGAAGCTTCCGTTCCAAGCGAATCCAAATCTCGCTCCCACTCTGATTTGCACTTGATTCAAAACCAAAATAAAACTAGTGAAGACCTAATGAAGTAAGAGAGATACAAATAAGAGAAACTAAGGCCAAAACTAGTGAAGACCTAATGAAGTAAGAGAGATACAAATAAGAGAAACTAAGGCCACACTTACCTAGGGTGAGTTTAGGAAGGTTGGGTCATTATTTTTTATTTTCGCATTTTTCAAAACCTATTTCCTTATGGCCCTGTATTTCAAAACCCTAAAAATTGCAAAACATAAAAAGCCAACAAAAAAAGAGAAGATTTAAGAGAGTAAGAGAGAGTTCATTATCTTTATAGCTAAAATTACCTACTTGGATGACTTGAATACTCATCCGAATATTCGATTTTACAAATTTAGAAGTGTTCGAAATCTCTTGTTGCAACGACATAAAAACCTACCCTTACAAATCACGTGTTTTCAACATTAGTGTTCTTTCGCTAGGAAAAAAACAAGAAAAAAAAATAGGGAAGAAAAAAATTAGGAAAAGAGACCTACAGTCTAGTAGGGGAGATATACACCTAGAGTGTTGACCTTAGGATAGAAACGGGGGAAAAGAAAGCTACCATAATCAAAGTAAGACCAAACCAAACTAAAATGTGGGTTGACTAGGAATAGATTTCATTGCCTTGAGACATAGATTTTGCAACCTTGGATGCCTGTAGGTTAGATCTATTGCACTATGCATGAATGCTTTAAATTCATAGCTACCAAACCTTGAGAGGGCAATAGAGCCTAAGAAATCAAACTTAAGGCTAAAGGTAAAAAGATAAAAAGAAACAAAATGATGCAGTTGATATGAAAAGAATGCAGTTTGTAAAAGATGTGAATTAAGTCATTGTACATGCAAATTTGACCAACTTTTAAAATTTGTAAACCTAAATAATGGGGTATCTAGGATCGTCCAAGGAGGCCAAATTCTTAGTCAAATAGCTTGTTCTCTCTCACTCTCTCAAATCCTCAATTTATGTTTTTATGTTTTTGACTTTTTTAAGGTTTTCAAAGGATAATCGGGAACATAAATGGCAAACATGCAGCGATAAATTACGCCTAAGTGATAGGAACTAATCACTCTTTCTAAGCTCACCCTATGCAAGTGTGCCTAGGGTAATTAGAAACATGGAGGATGGGTGCAATAAGAAGAAAAAAATAACAACTTGGAATTGAAACACTCAAAATAGAAAGGCAAAAAAGCTTTTTGTATTACTAGAATATATAAAGTCACAACTAGGTACTTGCTTGGAATAAAAACTCTAGCTAATACAAAAAGATTAGTGGGAAGGAAACTTTTTTGCTTTTTGGTTGGATATATAAAATATAACCAGGTTGCAATTTGTCCCGATAAAAAACTACTTTTACATGTCTCTATGGAACCTTCGCATTCCCTAAGATGCCTTTTGGATTATGCAATGCACCTATGACATTTAAAAGGTGCATGATGGTAATTTTTTTTAACATAATTGTAGATTATTTGGAAATCTTCATGGATGATTTTTCAATTTTTGGAGATTGTTTTGATGAGTGTCTTAGCAACCTAAAGAAGATTCTAAAAAGGTGGATAGAAGTAAATCTTGTTTTTAGTTGGGAGAAGAACCATTTTATGGTTCAAGAAGTAATTGTGTTTGGACATATTGTTTCTAAAAGAGGTTTAGATGTCGACTGAGCTAAAATTGTTTCGATCTCTAATTTACCACCTCCTAGCTCAGTTAAACAAGTTAAATCTTTCTTGGGGCACATTGGATTTTATAGAAGATTTATCAAGGATTTCTCAAAAATTTCAAGGCCCTTTACTAATCTCTTATCCAAGGATAATACTTTGACTTTAATGATGATTGCATTCAATTTCACAAGACCGTAGGAGAATCTATGACCAAGTCCCCAATCTTAGAACCTCCGACTGGTCCAACCCTTTTGCAATCATGTGTGATGCATTTGATTATGCCATAGGTGTCGCCCTTAAACAGAAGGTGGAAAAGAAACCCATGGTTATTTACTATGCTAGCAAAACCCTTGATGAAGGTTAAGGGAATTATACAATTAAACAAAAAGAGTTAGCAGTAGTTTTTGTATTAGAAAAGCTCAGATCATACAATATTGGATCCCATGTGGTTGTTTATACTAATCACTTAGTTCTATGGCACTTGTTGATGAAGAAAGATGCTAAACCTAGGTTAATCAGATGAATATTACTTTTATAAGAGTTTGACTTAGAAATTAATGACAAGGCCAGTGCTCAAAATGTGGCGGCTAACCTCTTGTCCAGACTAACTTCGGATAATTTTAGCCCTATACTTCCAATCAGAGATCAATTTCCAAATGAGAAAATCTTAGGCATTGGACATAAAGGACTTCCATGGTTTGCTGATTTAGCTTATTACATAGCTACAGGAAAGATACTTAATGATTGGACTAAACAATAAAAACTTAGATTTATTTTGGAGGCTAAGTATCACTTTTGGGAAGATCATTTTTGTTCAGGCTTTGTGCAGATAAGATTTAGGAGATGTGTGACTAAATTTGAATGCTTAAGTGTCTTAACCTTTTGTCATATCGTGGCCTATGGAGGACATTTCTAAAGAAAGAAAACCACTGCAAAAGTGCTGCAGAGTGGATTTTATTTGCCAACTTTATTTGAGGATTCTCATGATTTTTATAAAGCTTATGCAAGATGTCAATCTTTAGGAAGTACGACACGAAGAGATATGATGCCCCTCTAGTTGATTCTTGTGATTGAAAATTTCAAGCTTTGGGGGATAGACTTTATACGTCCCTTCATAGTAACCAATGGATTTCAATATATATTACTTGTTGTAGACTATGCTTCAAAATGGATTGAGGCAGTCCCTACATGGTCTAATGACCACAAAATTGTGATTGATTTTGTGAAAAAGAATATTTTCTCAAAGTTTGGGATGCCTCAAGCTATAATCACTGATGGTGGAACCCTTTTCAGAAATACCCAATTGAGAGGCTTATTATGTAAATATGGGGTGCAACACAAGATTGCTGCACCTTATCACCCCCAAAGTAAAGGGCAAATAGAAGTCTCCAATCAAGAAATAAAAAATATATTACAGAAAACAATCGAATTTAATAGAAAGGACTAGTCCTTAAAATTGGATGATCCATTATGGGCTTATAGGACCACCTACAAGAACCCAATTAGCATGTCTCCCTACAGATTGGCATATGAAAAACCTTGTCATCTTCTTGTTGAGTTGGAAGTTAAACCTATTGGGCTATAAAAAGATGTATTCTTGATTTGGATAAGTCAAGACAACAAAGGAAACTCCAACTCGATGAACTAGACGAGATAAGAAAAGAGGCCCATGAAACTGCGAAGATCTATAATGACCAAGGCCTTCAAGACAAGCACATCATCAGGGAGAACTTTGAACCTAATAAAAAAGTTTGGCTCTTTGATGCTAGATGTAAACTTCTTCTTGGAAAGCTCAAATCAAAATGGATTGACCTTATACAGTGGTTAAACCCTATCAAAATGGAGCTGTTGAAATCTATGATCCTAAAATCAGGCAACAATTTATTATTAATGGTCAAAGACTCAAGAACTTTATTGACAATGTAGTGATGAATCTAGATATGATAGCATTTGTCACATCAATTAGAGTCAATTCCAAGGGCACATGCGCATAAATATGATTATATCATGGTCCTGGGAGCATGCAAGCATATAGTGTTGTCTTTATATTTAGATTGCTTATAATTAATGTTTAATGACCATGCGTACAAGTGCATATTGAAACAAGTCTCAGATGGGCAATCCAACCGTATGGATGGATCTGAATCGACGATCGTAGCCCAACGACTCAAAATTTGATCCAATCGGACATCCGTGGCATCCCTTACAAACATTTGAAGATGAACAGATCAAATGGTGCCACGTGGCACCATCAAAGCCATCCAGGCCTTCCAAGGGCCACTGCAGCCTCTCTCCACCCACACCATCAAATCTTGATCATTGGACTTACATCTAACGACCATAGGCGAACTGTGCTATCTATATAAGATGGGAGGTCTTTCTAACACGAAGACCTTTATAGCTCATTGGTCTCAAGTGCTATACCCAGGGTAGGTCACTAGCTCAAGCTCTTACAACCCCACCAATTTTGCTTGTGTGCGAGGTGAAGTTAGTGTGCGAGATTGGCGCAACACCCACAATCAACGCATGACAGAGGTGCAGTGCGTGCGCAGCGCCAGCATGTAGCTAGCATGTAAAAATCCTTTTTTTGCCCAATTCAAGGTCCTTCTTGGCCTATAAAAGGGTCACATGACCTCCTTTGCTACTCATCTTCAACCTAGCATTTGTCCACCACCATAGAGTTGCAAAGCACCTTCCTAGAGCCATCGATGGATTGTCCTCCACAACCGTAGCTGCCTTGATAGGCTCCCATTCCACCATAGTTCTTCTTACTCATAGTTTATCGTATTCTCTATTTACTTAATCTTTCCTCTAGTTTTAAGTTAATGCATGTAAGACTATGTTGATGATTCATAGTAGTGATTTTTTATGATATCTTGGTGTTATTTCCACATGCTTTGAATTAAGTTCTATTCAAGTATCTTAGGCTACTCATTATATGCATGTGCTCTATGTTGGATCTCTAACTCTCTCTCCCTCTCTTTCTTTTATTTTCTTGCCATTCTGCACGCAAGCAAACCATTGTGTGTCAATAAAATAAGCTACTAATTGATACGATTTCCCACCTCTCTGAGATCAACACATGGACTCATCTTTCCATCTCTTCAACAAAAATCGATGTCGTATTTGCACACAACAACAAACGAATTATCCTTACGCATTTTTTGATGTCATGTAGCCAAGAGCTGCTAATTGAAAGCATTTCACTTCTTAAATCATAATATGTTGAACTACATCTAGCTGTAAACGTATATGCGGCGCTTGTTGGGAGGCAACCCAACACAATTGTGCTTGTAAATATATATACTCTACTTTTTGGTCTGGCTAGTCAAGGTCCATAGTTTCAATTTAGAGTTTTTCAAGTAATATCCTCCCTTTGTTACCTTTTCATATGATTCTTTTATACAATAAGGACATTACATGAGATAGGCATGAGGGGAGTAGTATTTTGCTAAATTTATTTTATCTAGTCCAAACTCATTTTATTTATACATACATATATATATATAAAGCTTTTAATATAATTTGCACAATTCGAAGATTCTTAAGAATTAGGAACTTAGGAGACATTGTTCTAAGACTTAGGTAGTAAGATTTGGAAGCTAGACTCTTCAGGTTGTAGTCAACTTAATCAACTAGGGTGATGGATTAGTTCCGTGTTGTTGAGTCCTAAAGAATTTTGTTAACCAAGGTTGAAGCTAATAGGATAGGATTATTTGTCTCAATTGTCCACCGTTTTGTTTGAAGGGCTTGGTAAACTAAGCATTGACAAAATTCACTCAATTGAATTGGCATACAGGCTTTTAAATCTTGAAAGTAATGTGTTTCACTGCAAACTAGGATTGGGGAACCTTTACAATTAATTAGACTTAATTTATATCAAAACTAATAGAGGTCCTTGTAGGTATGCTCCACAATGGTAAGATGTCCAGATCCCAGACTACCATCTTGAGTTTCCCTGGGGTTTTGTTAGGTGATGTTCTTGAACGAATGAAGGAGAGTCACTCACCTAGAAAAATGACCCCACCAATTTTGCTTGCGTGTGAGGTGAAGTTAGCGTGCGAGATTGGTGCAACGCTCGCAATCAACGCAGGACAGAGGTGTAGTGCGTGCGCAGCACCAGCATGTAGCCACCATGCAAAAATTCCTTTTTTTGCCCAATTCAAGACCCTTCTTGGCCAATAAAAGGGTCACATGGCCCCCTTTGCTACTCATCTACAACCTAGCATTTGTCCCCCACCATAGAGTTGCAATGCACCTTCCTAGAGCCATCGATGGAATGTCCTCCACAACTGTAGCTGCCTTGATAGGCTCCCATTCCACCATAGTTCTTCTTACTCATAGTTTATCTTATTGTCTCTTTACTTAATCCTTCATCTAGTTTTATGTTAATGCATGTAAGAATGTGTTGATGATTCATAGTAGTGATTTTTTATGATATCTTGGTGTTATTTCCACATGCATTGAATTAAGTTCTATTCAAGTATCTTAGGCTATTTCTTATATGCATGTGCTCTATGTTGGATCTCTAATTCTCTCTCCCTCTCTTTCTTTTATTTTCCCACCATTCTGCATGCAAGCGAACCACCGTGTGTCAATAAAATAAGCTACTAATTGATACGATTTCTCACCTCCCTGAGATCGACACTTGGACTCAACTTTCCATCTCTTCAATTAAAATCGATGTCGTATTTGCACACTACAACAAATGAATTATCCTTATGCATTTTTTGATGTCATGTAGCCAAGAGCCTCTAATTGAAAGCACTTCACTTCTTAAATCATAATATGTTGAACTGCATCTAGCTGTAAATGTATATGCAGTGCTTGTTGGGAGGCAACCCAACACAATTGTGCATGTAAATATATATACTCTACTTTTCGGTCTAGCTAGTCAAGTTCCATAGTTTCAATTTAGAGTTTTTCAAGTAATATCCTCCCTTTGTTACCTTTTCATATGATTCTTTTATACAATAAGGACATTACATGAGATAGACATGGGGGGAGTAGTATTTTGACAAATTTATTTTATCTAGTCCAAACTCTTTTTATTTATACATATATATATATATATAAAGTTTTTAGCATAATTTGCATGATTCAAAGATTCTTAAGAATTAGTAACTTAGGAGACATTGATCTAAGACTTAGGTAGTAAGATTTGGAAGCTAGACTCTTCAGGTTGTAGTCAACTTAATCAACTATGGTGATGGATTAGTTTTGCATTGTTGAGTCCTAAAGAATTTTGTCAACCAAGGTTGAAGCTAATAGGATAGGAGTATTTGTCTCAATTGTCCACCCTCTGGTTTGAAGGGCTTGGTAAACTAAGCATCCACAAATTCACTCACTTGAATTGGTATACAGGCTTTTAAATCGTAAAAGTAATGGGTTTCATCGCAAACTAGGATTTGGGAACCTTTGCAATTAATTTGACTTAATTTATATCAAAACTAATAGAGGTCCTTGTAGGTATGGCTATCATGTTGGACTAGGTATGCTCCACAGCTATAAGATGTCTAGATTCTAGCCTAGCATCCTGAGTTTCCCTAGGTTTTTGTTAGGTGATGTTCTTGAATGAATGGAGAGTCACTCACCTAGAAAAATGACCCCACCAATTTTTCTTGTGTGTGAGGCGAAGTTAGTGTGTGAGATTGGTGCAATGCCTGCAACCAACACATGACAGAGGTGCAATGTGTGTGCAGTGCCAGCATGTAGCCAGCATGCAAAAATTCCTTTTTTTGCCCAATTCAAGGTCCTTCTTGGCCAATGAAAGGGTCACATGACCCCCTTCGCTACTCATCTTCAACCTAGCATTTGTCCACCTCTATAGAGCTGCAAAGCACCTTCCTAGAGTCACCGATGGAATGTCCTCCAGAACCGTAGTTGCCTTGACAGGCTCCCATTCCACCATAGTTCTTCTTACTCATAGTTTATCTTATTGTCTCTTTGCTTAATCTTTCCTCTAGTTTTTTGTTAGTACATGTAAGACTATGTTGATTATTCATAGTAGCGATTTTTTATGATATCTTGGTGTTATTTCCACATGCTTTGAATTAAGTACTATTCAAGTATCTTAGGCTATTCGTTATATGCATGTGCTCTATGCTGGATCTCTAACTCTCTCTCCTCTTTCTTTTATTTTCTCACCATTCTGCATGCAAGCAAACCATCGTGTGTCAAAAAAATAAGCTACTAATTGATACGATTTCTCACCTCCATGAGATTGACACTTGGACTCATCTTTCCATCTCTTCAATTAAAATTGACGTCGTATTTGCACACTACAACGAACAAATTATCTTTACGCATTTTTCGATGTAATGTAGCCAAGAGCTGCTAATTGAAAGCACTTCACTTCTTAAATCATAATATGTTGAACTGTGTCTAGCTATAAACGTATAGGCAGCGCTTATTGGGAGTCAACCCAACACAATTGTCCTTGTAAATATATATACTCTACTTTTCGGTCGAGCTAGTCAACATCCATAGTTTCAATTTAGAGTTTTTCAAGTAATATCCTCCCTTTGTTACCTTTTCCTATGCTTCTTTTATACAATACGAACATTACTTGAGATAGGCATGGGGTGAGTAATATTTTGCTAAATTTATTTTATCTAGTCCAAAGACTTTTTATTTATACATATATATATAAAGTTTTTAGCATAATTTGCATGATTCGAAGATTCTTAAGAATTAGGAACATAGGAGACATTGATATAAGATTTAGGTAGTAAGATTTGGAAGCTAGACTCTTCAGGTTGTAATCAACTTAATCAACTAGGGTGAAGGATTAGTTCTGGGTTGTTGAGTCCTAAAGAATTTCGTTAGCCAAGGTTGAAGCTAATAGAATAGGAGTATTTGTCTCAATTGTCCACCTTCTGGTTTGAAGGGCTTGGTAAACTAAGCATCCACAAATTCACTCACTTGAATTGGCATACAGGCTTTTAAATCTTGAAAGTAATGGGTTTCACCGCAAACTAGGATTGGGGAACCATTGCAATTAATTTGACTTAATTTATATTAGAACTAATAGAGGTCCTTGTAGGTTTGGCTGGCATGTTGGACTAGGTATGCTCCATAGCTGTAAGATGTCCAGATCCCAGCCTAGCATCTTGAGTTTCCCTGGGTTTTTGTTAGGTGATGTTCTTGAAAGAATGAAGGAGAGTCACTCATCTAGAAAAATGACCCCACCAATTTTGCTTGTGTGTGAGGTGAAGTTAGCATGTGAGATTGGTGCAACGCTCGCAAACAATGTAGGACAGAGGTGCAGTGTGTGTGCAGCGGTAGCATGTAGCCACCTTGCAAAAATTCCTTTTTTTGCCTAATTCAAGGTCCTTCTTGGAAAATAAAAGGGTCACATGGCCTTCTTTGCTACTCATCTTCAACCTAGCATTTGTTCACCACCATAGAGTTGCGAAGCACCTTCCTAGAGCCATCGATGGATTGTCCTCCACAACCGTAGTTGCCTTGATAGGCTCCCATTCCACCATAGTTCTTCTTACTCATAGTTTATCGTATTATCTATTTACTTAATCTTTCCTCTAGTTTTAAGTTAATGCATGTAAGACTATGTTGATGATTCATAGTAGTGATTTTTTATGATATCTTGGTGTTATTTCCACATGCTTTGAATTAAGTTCTATTCAAGTATCTTAGGCTATTCGTTATATGCATGTGCTCTATGTTGGATCTCTAACTCTCTCTCCCTCTCTTTCTTTTATTTTCTTGCCATTCTGCACGCAAGCAAACCATCGTGTGTCAATAAAATAAGCTACTAATTGATACGATTTCTCACCTCCCTGAGATTGACACTTGGACTCATCTTTCCATTTCTTCAATTAAAATTGACATCATATTTGCACACTAGAACGAACGAATTATCCTTATGTATTTTTTGATGTCATGCCTCCAAGAGCCACTAATTGAAAGCCCTTCACCTCTTAAATCATAATATGTTGAACTGTGTCTAGCTATAAACATATATGCAGCACCTGTTGGGAGGCAACCCAACACAATTGTGCTTGTAAATATATATACTTTACTTTTTGGTCCGGCTAGTCAAGTTCCATAGTTTCAATTTAGAGTTTTTCAAGTAATATCCTCCCTTTGTTACCTTTTCATATGATTCTTTTATACAGTAAGGACATTACATGAGATAGGAATGGGGGAATGGTATTTTCCTAAATTTATTTAACTAGTCCAAAGTCTTTTTATTTATACATACATACATATATATATATATATATAAAGTTTTTAGCATAATTTGCATGATTCTAAGATTCTTAAGGATTAGGAACTTAGGAGACATTGATCTAAGACCAAGGTCGTAAGATTTGGAAGCTAGACTCTTCAGGTTGTAGTCAACTTAATCAACTAGGGTGATGGATTAGTTCTGCGTTGTTGAGTCCTAAAGAATTTCATTAATGATGAGAATCTCATCATGAGCCATAACTAGCTCATTTTGACCCAATAAAGAAGATAAAAGCTCCTACATAATCTAGAAGAAGGCTTAACTGAAGGAATAAGTGCTTTGAGAAGAAAACATGAAATAAAGGTTAAAACTAGAATTTTACCATTGTAGTACATAAACGGGATTTCTCAGAGGCAAAACATTGGTCAAATAGGCTAAATGAGATAAAAAGTGGGTTGAGTCAATCAGAAATGGGTTTATGTGCAATCTAGGAATTAAATGACACTTGATAACCCTAAAACAGACCCACTTAAATTAACAGGGTTACGGTCAGGATAAAAATCAAGTAAACCATCTAAAAATCATGGAAAAATATCCTCTAGGGTTTAGAATACTCAATTTGGCCTTTGGAACCCAGTTTAACCTAGATTAGGGTCCTAGCACATTAATTGACCTAATTTGGGTTTTTATGCAAAATGTCCAGTCAGACGAGGTCAAACCTATAATCCAACTTCACCATTGGATTCCTTAGGTCCAAATTAGGTTTATACCAAAAATTTGGACCCAAGGGGAGGTCATCTTGACCTACTTTGCAATTTAGTATACCCAAATCATAATTTGGTCCCTATCTTTTGAATATCTTTGCAGAAAGCCCCCGAAGTTCCTTGCCACCTTTGCAATCAGGTCCTGCCGCCATTGTTAGGGCAGAACCGATCACCGGCGAGGTTTAGAGAGGGATTCCTCCCCAATCCCTCAGAGATTCCCTCCTAGAAATGGAAGGGAGATTCCCTGAGGAATTCCCTTCCTTCTAAAGCCAATTACAATCTCTGGTGTGAACCCAATCTCTCGTGCGAATGCACGAGAGATTTGGGTATCCACCCTCTTTCCATCTCCGGTGAGTCGGTAGAGATTGATTGCGCGATCTCCACGTGCTAGAAGGTTCGGCCAACACCTATAAAAGGCTCCCCAGACCCGGCTGCAGATCCTCACCTTGATTTTGATGGAGATTCCCCCTAATTTCCCTCTCTCCCATTTCTGGCCAAGAGGCCCACAAGCTTCGGCGACCTCCTCCCCACCTTCTCGTCGCTCTGCTGCCATACCAGCAGCAGAGTCAACTTCGCCACTTCCTCCCGTGTCGCGTCGTACCAAGTGCGTGTGCCCCTGACCTCATCCTCGTCGCTGCTCCCTCCCTCAGGGTTCTTCTTCCCCGACGATGGCAGTTACGCGCCGTCCACTCCGCTGCCTCCCTTCCTTCCAGATCACTCCAGATACCCTCTTCATCCTCTCCTCTCTCTTTTCCCCCTGCTATTTTATCTAATTACCCCCGACAGTGCTTGAACACCTCCATCTTCCTCACCTCCGACCGACCTCCGGCGAGCCGCTCCCACCACTCTGCCCCTCCACATGGCTCGCCAACCCTCTTGTAAGCTCCGCCTCACCACCAGGAGCAACTTCTGCCCATCCATCATCCTTCTACACCTCCACCACAGTCCCCCGAACAACCCCACACTTCCGGCCATAGGTTGACCTAGGCACGCACGCCTAGGCCATCCTGCGGCCTGCAGCACCACACATCATCTTCGCCGTGCCACGGCGAAGGTGCCCAGCTAGTTTGATTGGGCCAGTAGGCCGTGCTTGTGTATGACAGGTTGCAGCTCCTGCCACCATTGACGGTTGAAGTAGCAAGCAGCTTCGCAGCAGCTCCAGGTGTCAGATCTCCTAGGTTCCAGGCGTAGCAGGTTCACGCGAGTGTTGCGAAGCCCTCGGGGCCAGCAAGTCACGCTGCAAAGCTCCCAGCCTTGGCCATAGCACGAAGAGAGCTCTGCGGGCACGCACGAAATTGGGACAGATCAGATAGTCCCACATCGTGGAATCGCAAAACACAGGTATAGTATAAATTATTTTTGTGCTTTATGCTTACTGCCTTCGAAAGAACAGGGGTGAGGTCCCTCACCTGACCCACTCGCCTCGTCCGCGGCTTGACCACGCAGATCCGGCGAGATCCGACCCGACCCTAACCTGAGCACTCCTCGCGCATCACCACCTGCCGGTGCGCCTGGTCCCGGGTGCGAATTCGACCCGATTACCCGTGTGGCTCTGGGAGAGCGTCCTTGAGCAATTTGCAGAGAAAGAGAGAGACGTTTGGGTAGAGGGACGGGGGTAGGTTTTGCATTGGCTGTGGTTTGCGCAGGAAAAGCAGAGGAAGAAGCGAACATTTAGCCGTTGCAGCAAGGGAAGAGAAGGAAGAAGAGGCTGTGTAGCAGAGAAAGAAGGAGAAGCTTTCGTAGAGAAACAAGGACAAGGAAGAAGACCAAGGTAGGAGAAAACTTCGAAGAAAGCACAAGGAACTCTGAAGAAAAGAAGCTGAGCAAGGCAGAGATCAGAGAGAAGGAAGGACTGCAGAAAAGACAAAAAGAAAAGGAAGATAGGAGAGAAACAAAGGCAGGAAGAAGAAGTCTTGGCAGGAAAAGAGAAGAAAAGAGAAAGAAGTGCAATGAAGAAGAAGAAGACAGAAGAGAAAGAAGATTACATTTAAGACGTCTGATATAGAAATCAGACGTCCAATTCTGTTTTCTTTTACAAATTCTTTTTATAACTCTCTCTCGTTGAATCAATTATTTTCATTTACAAGTTGTATTCTTTGGTTTTGAAAGTACTGAGATTGCTCCCTGTGTTCGACCTCGGAGACTCCAGTTTTTCGAGTAATAAAATTCTCTATATTTGTTTGAACGTTTTGTCGGTTATACTACAACGTGATATTCTCTTTAAAACCTGCACAAAAGCGTACGAACATTTTGGCGCCGTTGCCGGGGAGCAACGGGCACTTTTAAAGCTTTTGATTACAACTTTTCTATCCAATATTTGACCTAACTTCTCTCTTTTGTTGTGTTCAAGCAGGGAAAGCAAAACAAAAAGGAAAGAACAATAACTGCACAACAGACTCTCCAAGGAACAGGTAATTTCCATAAGCCCTCCATCTTAACTCTCTCTCAAAATCTGAAAAGGAAAAAAAAGAAAAATCAACTTAGGGCTACCTGTTTCATATTTAGTAACTCATCAAGTTGCCTGATTTTCATTTCAACACATTTTTGTCTGTTCATCCAACTAAGGCAACTAGGGCTAAAACTTTCTTGAGCCCTAGGTGCTAGTTTCTGAGGCAACTAAATTGGACCCACTAGAGCCAAGTTAGGGATTGCAAAGCTAGGGTTTTAAGAGACACATCTTCTCTGAAACAAAGAAACAAATTTTCCAAAAAGAGGTGTGCCTAAACCGTGTTTGAAAAGATCTATACAAGAGGAACCCTAAGAAAATCAGGTTGTTAATCCATTTGAACCATAAAAGAAAAGGACCTAAAAACTCTCAAAGGAACAAGAGGTGAAGTTGATCCCTTGGGTCAACCAACCTTAAAATTAGGTCACTTTTGCACTCAAAATACTTAAAAGTTCAAGTGGAACATTAAGCTCCTTGATCTTAAAATAAAAAGAAAAGGTAGACTTAAGAGGTCAGGGTCCCCATTCTGGTCTACCTGGAACCGCAGTGACAAGAGAGGTCGAGTGGGGGAAACCCTGTAACCCGTGGGGACGCTCTACCGTGTAGGGGTCTTTGCGGGACTCTCCCTCTCTGGCTGCCCAGGTATTTCTCAGGTGGACGATCTTCTGATCCAGGGGTCCATTTGCCCCAAACCTCTATAGTCACCCAACAATTTTTGGGTGTCTTGATTGGGTCCAGCACCTTCTAAATCTCATCACATCCTTCGGTGCATGTTCGGTAGGAGGTTCTTAAGGCCACCCTTAAGACCTCCTTTAGAAATTCACTCTTGTCAAGGCCAAGCCTCGACGCCCTTGTTTGTGTAGCAACCCCACCACATAAATCTTTCATCTGATTCAGATCCTGATTCTCCTTCTTCTCCCATCATGGCACAACCCATTGAAGAGGAAAACAACCTTGAACACCAACTTCAATGCCTGAACGATCTCTTTCAGAACTTTGTAAACCCACCGCAGCGACCTATGATGCGAGATCACTATAATCCCGCTGCGGTGGCAATCGAACCCCGAGTACGAATCCCAATTGGAGGACCTGATTCTGAACTGAAGCCCAATATGATTCATGCCATATCGAAGTTCCATGGGCTTAACTCTGAGGATCCATTCCAACACATCAAACAACTCAAGCATCTGGCCCAGACCTTCGGGTCAGATGTACAAAACCGGGATATCCTACTCATGAAAATGTTTTCATTCTCCCTCTTGGACAAGGCCGCACATTGGTATCAGACTCAGACCCGTCCGATCAACACATGGGAGGATTTGCAGTCCGAATTTTTGAAAAAATTCTTCCCCGTTGGCCGGACGAATGCCTTACGCCACCAGATCACTCATTTCACTCAACAACTGGGAGAACCTATTCACGAAGCTTGGGTTCGATTCCTAGATCTCATGCGAAAGTGCCCCCATCACGGAGTTCCTAAGTGGGAACAAGTCCAGTCTTTTTACCAGGGACTCCGTGAAGATATTCGCTTATTCGTCAATGCAACGTGCGGAGGAAACATCATGGGTCAACACGAGGACAAGGTGTGGGAGATTCTCGAAAACATGTGCAAGAACTCCATAAATAATGACTTCATGGGCTTATTCGACAGGACGAATGCCCGCGCATCGACGAATCTAAGAGGGACACATGAGATGTAGGACCTGTCCACTTCCGTCGACTTGGAACGGATGGCCAGTCGGTTGGACAAGGTTTCTATCATAGAAAAGAAGGTGGACGAGCTAACTCGACATTTGCAGCAAGCCACCTCTGCGCAAAACTCTTTTGCACGACATCCTCTGGCAAGGGAAACTGTGCAAAACATATATCACCAACCTGCCAAGGGGATGGACCCATATCCACCCCCGTCTGCCTCTCGGACCGGAGTGACCTCCGATACATTCTACTCGAGTTGGGGGAACTCTGAACCCTCGTATTCTGACTTTCCTGAGGTTCCTCAGAACTGCGAGGACCTCAACGCCATCCAGAATGACCCATTCTCCAATACCTACAACCCTGGATGGTGAAATCATCCTAACTTTCAGTGGGCGGGAAATTCTCAAAGACCACCATATCAACCCCGTCCACAAGCCTCTCGTCCATTTCAGCCGCCTCAGCCTCGGCCCAATCCCACCTGCCAATCCGGGCAAAACCAGGATCAAATGACTCTTATCCTTCAAGCACTGGCTGACATTCAAAAGAAGAATGCGGCAATGCAAAAACAGCACAAGGACAAGATCACAGAGGTTCGCAACCAACTGGCCTAGATGGCAAATTCTCGCCAACCTGGTACCCTTCCCTCGCAACCTCTGCCCAACCCAAATAACGTGCTAACCCAGAAGCGCGTTATGAATCCAAATGCAGGCCAAACACATGTGATTTATCAGGCCCCTACTGCTCCATCGCCAGACGGGATGGAAGCTTCAACATCGTATGCGGGATTTCAGCAGCAGCCACCCTCCTACCTAACCCAAATCAGGCCGGATTGAACTCTGTAACAACACGTAGTGGTAGAACCCAAGACCCACATTATCCGAACCACTCCAAGCCTGATAATAGCCAAGACCCTAGGATAGTTATCCAAGATACTACTGTCCCAGATCAAGAACCTGGACCTATCCTAGAGGAACCAACTAGGATCCCATTTCCTGAGGCCTTGACCAAAGGAAAAAGAATAACCAAACCCGTGGCTCCCGAGGAGGATCTGGTCAAGCTCTTTGAGCAGGTCCAGATAAACATCCCGTTGATGGATGCAATTCGCCACATACCGGCTTACGCAAGATTCTTGAAAGACATATGTACGCCTAAACGTAAGCCATGAACCAAGGATGGGAATCCAATCGTACTGTCAGAGCAAGCCAGCTCTGTCATCTTGAGCAAACTCCCACCCAAGGCTAAAGACCCAGGAACTCCCTTGATTTCTTGTAAAATTGGTGAAACCCAATTTGATAGAGCCCTACTAGACCTAGGTGCCTCCATAAATTTAATACCCACATCCCTCCTTGACCACCTTGAAGAATCTGAACTTAAGCCCACTGAGGTGACATTGCAGTTAGCCGATCAATCCATCAAGTCACCCAAAGGAATACTCGAGGATGTCATTGTTAGGGTATGAGATTTTTATTTTCCAGTGGACTTCATAGTACTGGACATGGATGCACCTAAGAACCCAAGGGACACACCAATCATATTAGGGAGACCCTTCTTGGCCACTGCTAGGGCCAACATAAACTGCGAAGAGGGCCAGATAGAATTAAAATTTGGGAATCAAAACATGAAGATTGACATTTTCAATGCCCAACAAGGGATTAATTGCGGGGTTATAGAGGAAATATGTGATGTCAGAGCCGTGGTTGATGAATTGCATATAGAGGACAACCTGATTACCCCTGATCAACCACTGGAGAATGAAAACTCGCTAGCAGAGGAGTGCGAACATGATCTAGACACACCTATGACTCCTACCATTGCTCCTGATACAAACCCTGAACCACCCGCTGCTGCTGACAACCCTATCATGGAACTCAAACCCCTTCCCGAACATCTGAAGTACGTCTTTTTGGATTCAAATCAGAAGTTTCCTGCGATTATCAATTCTCGACTCACACCTGACTAGGAACTCCATTTGATTTCTGTTCTCCAGCAACATCGTAGAGCCATTGGATGGACTCTCGATGATTTGACTGGTATAAGCACTTCATACTGCACACATCGAATCTACATAGAAGAAGGCGCACGACCTTCAAGAGAAATGCAATGACACCTAAACCCTAATCTACAAGAGGTCGTGAAAAAGGAGATCATAAAGTGGTTAGATGCAGGGATCATCTACTCGATCTCCGACAGTCGTTGGGTGGGTCGAATACAAGTGGTGCCTAAAAAAGCAGGACTTACCATCATCATGACTGAAATCGGAGAAGTCATTCCAACCCGAATAGCTAACTCATGGAGAGTCTGCATTGATTACAGAAGACTCAATTCCTCCACGAAGAAGGATCATTTCCCACTACCGTTCATTGATCAGATCCTCGAAAAACTAGCGGGAAATAGGTTCTTCTACTTTCTTGATGGGTACTCCGGTTACAATCAGGTGTCAATCCATCCGGAGGACCAAGAAAAGACCACATTCACCTGCCCCTTCGGGACGTACGCATTTCGAAGGATGCCATTCGGTCTCTGCAATGCACCCGCAACTTTTCAGCGGTGCATGCTTGCCATATTCTCAGATATGGTAGGTGATTATCTGGAAGTCTTCATGGATGACTTTTCAGTTTTTGGACAATCATTTGACGATTGCCTCCAACACTTGGTCCAAATACTCAGGCGGTGCATTGAGGTGAATTTGGTTCTTTCCTGGGAAAAGAGCCATTTCATGGTGCTTGAGGGAATTGTCCTGGGACATTTAATCTCGGAGAAAGGAATCCAAGTGGATCGAGCTAAGGTTAACCTGATTTCCAAGCTCCCTATGCCTAGCTCAATTAAGGACATCCGATCTTTTTTGCGTCACGTCGGTTTTTACCGTCGATTTATCCCTGATTTCTCCAAAATCGTGCACCCCCTGACCAATCTTCTCTCCAAGGATGTGCCTTTCGAAATTTCCAAGGAATGCACTCAAGAATTTGAGATCCTACGTGACCGAGTCACCCAAGCCCCGATCCTACAGTCCCCTGAATGGTCTCAACCCTTTGAGATCATGTGCGATGCATCTGACTTCGCTGTAGGAGCGGTTCTGGGGTAGAAAATTGACGGGAAACCTGTGGTCATTTACTATGCCAGCAAAACACTAGATGAGGCTCAGCGTAACTATACGGTTACTGAGAAAGAGTTGCTGGCCGTAGTATTTTCCCTGGAAAAATTCAGATCATACCTTCTAGGTTCCCGTGTTATCATATACTCGGATCACACAGCTGTGAGGCATCTCCTTGCAAAGAAGGACGCGAAACCTCGATTAATCCGATGGATCTTGCTGTTGCAAGAATTTGACCTTGAGATTCGCGACAAGGCGGGAAAGTAGAATGTGGTAGCTGATCACTTGTCCCGCCTTCCTTCTGAAATAATCGACCCTTCCGGACCTATTACAGAACATTTCCCTAATGAGCACCTCTTGACTATCATTACAAGTCTTCCATGGTTCGCTGATATAGTTAATTACCTGGCATCACATCAGATTCCGCCCGATTGGCCGAAGGCCAAAAAGGACAAATTGCGTTCTGATGCCAAGTATTACCTATGGGAAGACCCGTATCTATTCCGCATTGGTGCTGATCAGATAATTCAACGGTGCGTCGCGGAAGTGGAAATCAAAGACACTCTCATTCTGCCATGACCAGGCATGCGGTGGACATTTTTTAGGACATAAAATCGCATCAAAAGTCCTCCAGTGTGGCTTTTACTGGCCCACAATTTTCCAGGATGCATACGATCACTGTAAGGCATGTTCCCGTTGCCAGACTCTGGGCAACATGAGTCATAGAGACATGATGCCTCTACAGCCGATCTTGGTATAGGAAATTTTTGATATTTGGGGGATTGATTTCATGGGACCCTTCCTGATCTCGGATGGCTTCGAATACATCTTACTCGCAGTTGACTTTATTTCCAAGTGGATAGAAGCCATTCCGACCCGAACCAACAATCATAAAGTTGTTATAAAATTCCTTCATCAAAACATTTTCTCAAGGTTCGGGATTCCACAGGCTATAATTTTCAACGGAGGGACCCATTTTACAAACTCTCGGTTCAGGTAACTGATGACCAAATACGGGGTGTCACACCGAATTTCTACTCCTTACCACCCCCAAAATAATGGTCTAGCTGAGCTATCTAACCGAGAGATCAAGAAGATCCTTCAGGTTACTGTTCGACCTGATAGAAAAGATTGGTCTTATCGGCTTCCGGAAGCATTGTGGGCCTATAGGACCGCCCACATGACCCAACTAGGAATGTCTCCCTTCAGACTAGTGTATGGGAAGGCATGTCACCTCCCTGTCGAGTTGGAGCATAAAGCCTATTGGGCAGTACGGACTTGTAATCTAGACCTTTCTAAGGCTGGAACCCACAGAAGACTTCAAATGAGCGAGATCGATGAGTTACGCCATGATGTGTATGAGAACTAGCTAATTTACAAGGAACGGGTTAAAGCTTTTCACGACAAACACATTTCTAGAAAGGTCTTTCATCCTGGTCAAAAGGCTTTACTCTTTGATGCCTGACTCAAATTATTCCCAGGAAAGCTAAGATCCAAGTGGGTCGGACCCTACCTAGTCCGACAAATCTTCAGAAATGGAGCCATTGAAATTAGCCCACTCAGCCACGATTCTGAACCCTTTGTCGTGAACGGTTAGAGACTCAAGCCGTTCATTGACATGACCAATATAGATTTGGCTGAGTCATCCTTTACCCTCCATTCCTCTTGAGCTCATTGTGCCCAGCCGATGGCGTAAAACTCAGCGCTTAATGGGAGGCAACCTGTCATTCTTTGAAAAACCCGAAACCTTTTCTGACATCTCTATGCGGAACTCATATTGCACTTTAGGGTTCATCCATTAGAACAGCCAACTTCACCTCAGGTATACCTACCCGAGATTAGAAATCGTTCGCAACAGTTACTTCGACCCATTCACTCACCACACACCTGTCCTAATGCATGAACTAAGCTGAATTTGAACCCACTTAATTTACAATGGGGACATTGCAAATCTTAGGCATGGGGGGGTATGAAAGTGCAAAATGTCAGAAAATTCATATCAAGGGTTTCATAAAAAAAAAAAAAAAGACTTGATAGAGGGGAGGAATAATTCAGGGTCATACAAATGAGAGGAGGAAAAGAAAGAAAAATGACAAAAAGGAGCACAAAATGAAAGTGAAAAGAAATAGTCATTAGTAAAAGATTAAGGGGTTAACTGAAGTTCTAGACCAAATCAAGAAAAAAGAAAAGTGCTACGGAGACATAACAAGAGATTAGCGGGAATGTTGGTCTTAGGCCTCTTGGGATAGAATCTTTAGCTTAAAAATTCATGTATCCGTTAAAATCTGGATAATCCTCAAGAGGTCGAGGAAAATGCGAAGCTTGAGTATTAGGTCTAAGGCTTAGGAAGTATTCAGCCTCGTTAACTGACTTCCGGTTTGCAGGATTCGGTAACCTAAGCACCCCAAATCCACACACAGTCTGGTTTAGTGCGCATAAACATCCAAATCACGCGAAAAGCATTTAATGTTCTGAGAAAGTCACCTAGATTAGGAGCGGCCAATCAACACAAATTGATTTGGGCAAGTTCCCAGCGCGGAGAGGCGGGAAATTCCCCTCGAAGATGCGTAACAACATATCGTCTCCTCAGTGCTTGTCTCTTAGGATATTTAAATATCCTACTGGGGGCATGTAAGCACTCTGCTGGTTCAGATACCATGGGCGGCATTATCACGAAATGTCGATCGCCAGGGTCTGAATTCGGCCACGGAACGCCATGGGCGGGATTATCTTGAAATCTCGAAAGCCAGGGTTCTGGGGGTTGCCATGGGCGGGATTATCTCGAAA
Source organism: Thalassia testudinum (assembly GCA_037157565.1). NCBI lineage: Eukaryota > Viridiplantae > Streptophyta > Magnoliopsida > Alismatales > Hydrocharitaceae > Thalassia > Thalassia testudinum. The sequence continues at coordinate 86,079 of JAZHRO010000034.1, read as the reverse complement.
TCTCGAAAGCCAGGGACCCTTGAGGATTGATGATGGGGACGAGGAATCCGATACAGGCCGTCTTGAGAAGCTAATCCGAAGCTAGAAATAAAAAGAAAAGAGAGAGAAAAGCTCTCCAAACAAATAATCTTCTATCTCTCTCTTACAAAAAACACACTGCAAAACTGAACCTAGGCTAAAAAATGTCTTAAGCACGGGTGCTTTAACCGCGGAGTCCAACAAACCCTAGGTTAGTTTCTGTGGGCCGTAGAAACCTTTGCGGAGGACTGAGGCAAAAGCGGGTCAGGTCCGGTTTTTGGTTGGTACATGAGTACCTCCTGGCCTATTGTCGGCATTCCTACCTAATCACAAAAGAAAAGGAGAAGCACTTATCATGATTGTTGACAGACACTCAGGGTCTAGAACAGAAGTTAAAACTTTGAAATTTTGCTAAGGGACTAGCAAAAGCTAGGCATGGGGGTATGATGAAAACCTCATCATGAGCCATAACTAGCTCATTTTGACCCAATAAAGAAGATAGAATCTCCTACATAACCTAGAAGAAGGCTTAACTGAAGGAATAAGTGCTCTGAGAAGAAAACATGAAATAAAGGTTAAAACTGCAATTTTACCATTGCAGTACATAAACGGGATTTCTCAGAGGCAAAACATAGGTCAAATGGGCTAAATGAGATAAAAAGTGGGTTGAGTCAATCAGAAATGGGTTTATGTGCAATCTAGGAATTAAATGATACTTGATAACCCTAAAACAGACCTACTTAAATTAATAAGGTTTCGGTCAGGATAAAAATCAAGTAAACCCTCTAAAAATCATGGAAAGATATCCTCTAGGGTTTAGAACACTCAATTTGGCCTTTGGAACCCAGTTTGACCTAGATTAGGGTCCTAGCACATTAATTGACCTAATTTAGGTTTTTACGCAAAATGTCTAGCCAGACGAGGTCAAACCTAAAATCCAACTTCACGATTGGATTCCTTAGGTCCAAATTAGGTTTATACCAAAATTTGGACCCAAGGGGAGGTCATCTTGACCTACTTTGCAATTTAGTACACCCAAATCACAATTTGATCCCTATCTTTTGAATATCTCTGCAGAAAACCCCCTAAGTTCCTCGCCACCTTTGCAATCAGGTCCTACAACCATTGTAAGGGCATAACTGATCTCCGACAAGGTTTAGAGAGGGATTCCTCCCCAATCCCTCAGAGATTCTCTCCCAGAAATGGAAGGGAGATTCTTTGAGGAATTCCCTTCCTTCTAAAGCCAATTACAATCTCTGGTGTGAACCCAATCTCTCGTGTGAATGCACGAGAGATTTGGGTATCCACCCTCTTTCCATCTCCGGCAAGCCGGCAGAGATTGATTGTGCAATCTCCACGTGCTAGAAGGTTCGGCCAACACCTATAAAAGGCTCCCCAAACCTGGCCATAGATCCTCAGCTTGATTTTGACGGAGATTCCCCCAAATTTCCCTCTCTCCCATCTCCGGCCAAGAGACCCACAAGCTCCGACGACCTCCTCCCCTCCTTCTTGTCGCTCTGCTGCCATACCAACAGCAGAGTCAACTTCGCCACTTCCTCCCGCATTGCGCCGTACCAAGCGCACGTTCCCCTGACCTCATCCTCGTCGTCGCTCCCTCCCTCAGGGTTCTTCTTCCCCGACGACGGTAGTTACATGCCGTCCACTCCGCTGCCTCCCTTCCTTCCAGATCACTCTAGATACCCTCTCCATCCTCTCCTCTCTCTTTTCCCGCTGCTATTTTATCTAATTACCCCTCGACAGTGCCTGAACACCTCCATCTCCCTCGCCTCTGACCGACCTCCGGCGAGCCGCTCCCACCACTCCGCCCCTCCACACGGCTCCCCAACCCTCTTGTAAGCTCCGCCTCACCACCAGGAGCAACTTCCGCCCATCCATCATCCTTCTACACCTCCACCACAGTCCCTCGAACAACCCCACACTTCCGGCCATAGGTTGACCTAGGCACGCATGCCTAGGCCATCCTGTGGCCTGCAGCACCATGCATCATCTTCGCCGTGCCACGGCGAAGGTGCCCAGCTAGTCTGATTGGGCCAATAGGCCGTGCTTGTGTATGACAGGTTGTAGCTCCTGCCACCATTGACAATTGAAGTAGCAAGCAGCTTCGCAGTAGCTCCAGGTGTCAGATCTCCCAGGTTCCAGGTGCAGCAGGTTCACGCGAGTGTTGCGAGGCCCTCGGGGCCAGCAAGTCGCACTGCGAAGCTCCCAGCCTTGGCCATAGCACGAAGAGAGCTCTGCGGGCGCGTGCGAAATTGGGACAGATCAGATAGTCCCACATCGTGGAATCGCAAAACACAGGTATAGTATAAATTGTTTTTATGCTTTATGCTTACTGCCTCCGAAAGCACAGGGGTGAGGTCCCTCACCTGACCCACTTGTCTCGTCCGCGGCTTGACCACGCAAATCTGGCGAGATCCAACCTGACCCTAACTTGAGCACTCCTCGCGCATCACCACCTGCCGGTGCGATGGTCCCAAGTGCGAATCCAACCCGATTACCCGTGTGGCTCTGGGAGAGCGACCTTGAGAAATTTACAGAGAAAGAGAGAGACGTTTGGGTAGAGGGATGGGGGTAGGTTTTGCATTGGCTGTGGTTTGCGTAGGAAAAGCAGAGGAAGAAGCGAACATTTAGCCGCTGCAGCAAGGGAAGAGAAGAAGGAAGAAGAGGCTGTGTAGCAGAGAAAGAAGGAGAAGCTTTCGTAGAGACACAAGGACAAGGAAGAAGACCAAGGAAGGAGAAAACTTCGAAGGAAAGCACAAGGAACTCTGAAGAAAAGAAGCTGAGTAAGGCAGAGATCAGAGAGAAGGACTGCAGAAAAGACAAAAAGAAAAGGAATACAGGAGAGAAACAAAGGCAGGAAGAAGAAGTCTTGGCAGGAAAAGAGAAGAAAAGAGAAAGAAGTGCAACGAAGAAGAAGAAGACAGAAGAGAAAGAAGATTACATTTAAGACGTCTGATATAGAAATCAGACGTCCAATTCTGTTTTCTTTTACAAATTCTTTTTATAACTCTCTCTCGTTGAATCAATTATTTTCATTTACAAGTTGTATTCTTTGGTTTTGAAAGTACTGAGATTGCTCCCTGTGTTCGACCTCGGAGACTCCAGTTTTTCGAGTAATAAAATTCTCTATATTTGTTTGAACGTTTTGTCGGTTATACTATAATGTGATATTCTCTTTAAAACCCGCAAAAGAGTGTACGAACAATTAACCATAGTTCCATATATACTCTACTTTTTGGTTCGGCTAGTCAAGTTCCATAGTTTCAATTTAGAGGTTTTCAAGTAATATCCTCCCTTTGTTACCTTTTCATATGATTCTTTTATACAATAAGGGCATTACCTGAGATTGGCATGGGGGGAGTAGTATTTTGCTAAATTTATTTTATCTAGTCCAAACTTTTTATTTATACCTATATATATATATATAAAGTTTTTAGCATAATTTGCATGATTCGAAGATTCTTAGGAATTAGGAACTTAGGAGACATTGATCTAAGACTTAGCTAGCAAGATTTGGAAGCTAGACTCTTCAGGTTGTAGTCAACTTAATCAACTAGGGTGGTGGATTAGTTCTACGTTGTTGAGTCCTAAACAATTTCGTTAACCAAGGTTGAAGTTAATGGGATAGGAGTATTTGTCTCAATTGTCCACCCTCTGGTTTGAAGGGCTTGGTAAACTAAGCATCCACAAATTCACTCACTTGAATTGGCATACAGGCTTTTAAATCTTGAAAGTAATGTGTTTCACCGCAAACTAGGATTGGGGAACCTTGGAAATTAATTTGACTTAATTTATATCAGAACTAATAGAGGTCCTTGTAGATATGGCTGGCGTGTTGGACTAGGTATGCTCCACAACTGTAAGATGTCCAGATCCCATCCTAGCATCTTGAGTTTCCCTGGGTTTTTGTTAGGTGATGTTCTTAAATGAATGAAGGAGAGTCACTCACCAAGAAAAATGAGAGAAAAAGAAGTCCTAGACAATAATAAAGTAGTTGGAGGAGATAGTGTGTGACAAAAATAGTCAAAAAATCCTATACTTATCCATTACATTAAAAAAATCAATAAAAATGTGTGCGTTCAATTATACCAAGCAACCCCAAATGAGTGAGGTATTGAAATAGGAGATCAAATGGTTTAGCTGGGAAAATATACCTTTGAGGTTGACCTTGAGATAGAAAAAGGTATGGAGAAACATACCAAATCATAGTAAGGTAGAATCAAAGGCAATCTTGAGAAAATTAGGACATTAGATACATTAGAATTAGGTCAATATGTAAATAATTGCATGCTTGCATGTTAGAGCAGAAATTGTAAAATTAAGCTTGATTTATACTAATATGGGATTCTTTTTCATGAAGCCACACTTCAATCATGCTTAGGAGGAAGAGGAAAAACATTCAAGCCCAGTGGAGCCCATCTAAAGAGGAGAATAACTGATTTATGACCTAAACATCCTAACCCCAACCTTTCTCCCAGCCTGCCTTATTTTCCAAACCATAACCTGCGATATATACACTATCCTAAAACCTTTGTCCTAAACCCATATCCAAACCTTGCCTTATTTAGACCTCTCAATCCTTGTCTTAATCCTAAACCTTATCTTAAAACCTAGTCCTAAAAAGTCAGCTCACACACACTAGCTCACTCCTTATCCTATCCTATCCTCTAGAAGCCTCCAAAATTATCCAAGTGCCACATACTTTTCTAAAGCCAAAAATCTAATAAATATTCCTTGGAAAAAACTTCATTTATTGTGGCATCCAATCACCCTAAATTAGTATCCAATCAAGATGCTAAAATTCCTACCTAAATTAAACCTAAATTGGACACAATCCTAATGTGAAGACAAGATCTTCTACAAGCCACCATCAAAGCCAATGTCCAAAAATATATCCTCCATATATAGCTCACACCCAACCCCTTCCAAATCACCACAAAATCCCATCCAATCAAACCTTCAATCAATTATCCAATCAAATCCCAATTCCAACCAATTATAATCCCTAAACCTAAGCATACATGCCTTAAAAACCTAGCCTAAGCTTTCCTACCTAGATCAAATCCCACGCAACATCAAGAAGACCAACCTTAGGTCATGCAACCCATACCCAAACACCACGATTCCAATGCAAAATATTCTTCCACAATATTTTAGAAAAATCTTCCAATCTCAATTAAGATCCTCACCTACCTAACTAATCAATTCTAAAAACTAAATTCCAGAAATCACACCTACATTTCTTAGCCTCCAAGAAATACCAAAGAAAAACTAACCTACCCGTGGTTATAAATATGATAGGTCTTGTGCACAAATGCTCATCTTCTTCCTCATATTTTTCCACCTTCAACTTCCACATCTTGGATGTCCAACATAGCAACATCCAAGCTTCACCGTGGGTCTTCCCTTGGTCAAGTCTCCATCAGATGCACCTTCACGTCCTTGTTGCCAACAACTCCGTCTTTAGGGATATACCATTGTGGCCCACTATTATAGCATTTCAAATTTCTATTTTCCTTCCTTAAGCTTTCCTCTACATTCTTAGTTGTAGTCCAATTTTTAGATTGTAATAAACTTTTTTGATTAGCTATAAAATTACGTTTTCAATTCTACCTTTATCAATCATTATAGTTGCGTTGTTGATAGTTCTACCTCTGCTTTTACTTTTATTAAAAATCACACAAAATAAAAAAGTAGAAAAACACAAAATGTATATTTATATAGTCTTAGGAAGTGCAAATATCCAATTTCCCCCCGATGAGACAATGATGTTGACACATTTATTTAGCATAAAATGCCCATTTATGTGTGTTCCTAGGCTTATAGATGCATTTAGTGTTGAAACCTAGTTCTACTTCTCTTTTGTGTTTTGGTATTAACAAAACCATTTTAAAGTCTAATCCGATTATGAGGTGTTACATGACTATATAGGAAATAGAATTTGTGGATACTAGCAAGCAACACGAAAGCATTGAAGATATGAAGGTAGAAGATTATAGATTTTTTTTCATTTATTGTATTTTAGAATCTTTGTATTCTCCTAACAAGTAAAAATAATCTAGGAGTTAAAATCAAAGTAGAGATAATTACGGTTCATATTAATGCTTAATTGTTTATCTTTTTAACTCAATATCGATTCTTTCAAAATAAAGTAGTATAGATTAGATGGGTTTACTCTAAAAATTGACTTACACTTATAATATTAGGTACTTGTAGCAAGTACTGGTACATGCTAGGCATAGGTTTGGGCCTAGGTCACAAACTGTGAACAACAAGTACCGGTACTCATTGTGAGTATCGGTACCAAGTGGTCATAGTTTGTGCACTTTGTTTTGCCTGGACCTTACAAGTATTGGTACTAATCACCAGTACCAGTACATGTAGGTCACAGCTCCATAGCCTTTGAGTCACAAGTACCGGTACTTATATGATTAGTACCGGTACCAAGTGGCTTTGTCGGTACTCAACAGAATGCACTGAGTACCGATAGCAGTGATCAGTACCGGTACCCCAAGCACTGTTGAGCTGACTATAGGCAGGCAGCACCGGTACCAAAAGTTTAGTAGATACCAACTAACCATTGTGCCTAATTTGAGCAGCTATTTTACAATTAAACTTAATCCTACACTTCCATTTTTGCCCCTAACAGCTAGTATTCGTAGGGGAGGTGTTTAGTGGCCTATATATACACTCCTTGAGTATCATTTGCATATAACCAATAAGCTAAAAATATTCTCTTTACCTACGCCTTCCTTTTCCAATTTTCTAGCTGCAAAGGAGCTTGTCTTGTTACTCTCTTCACAAGACTATTCTTTGGTTGCAACAAGTTCCCAAGGTGATTGCGTTCTTAGTAAATTGTCTATTTTTGCTTTCGCATTCTAGTTAGAATTTATATATCATCTATTAAGAAATACACTTGTTGAAGACTTAGGAGTTAGTTTTAAGCTTTTGTTTGTATCTTGCTTACACCTGTAATCTTTATTTCTTTTTGTCATCTTGTAATTAGGTTGAGGTAACCCTTTAATTACCTTAGGTTATTAGTACATTGATTCCCTCCAGGTTGTGGGAATCAGGTTACAAAATCCTAAGTCGGGAGACTTAGATAGTGGAGTACCCAAGTGAGGGGAACCACTATACATCTCGTGTGCTTTTTGTGGCTTGATTATTCTTGCAATTTTTTATATACCACACTATTCATCCCTCCTTCTAGTGTGCTTGTGCCCTACAGATCCTTCAAGTGGTATCAGATCGGGTTGTGAAAAGAAGTAATTATTCTCTCTCGCAATGGCATTATCAGCTAAGTGCACCGAAGGCCAGTCATCCACACATCCTCCCTACTTTGATCGGATGGGCTATGGATATTGGAAGAGGAGGATGAAAATTTTCCTCAAGGCCATAGATGAAGACTCATGGACTCTCATTCAAGAGAAGTACACGGATCCAGAGCCGTAGGAAAGAGTTGTTTGGATAGCGGATCAAAAGAAGAAGATCGCTGGGAATGCAAAGGCAATGAATGATCTCTATTGTGCATTATCAAGGGAGGAGTTCAACCGTATCTCTGTGTGCGAATCCGCATATGAGATATGGAACACACTTCAAGTCACCTACGAAGGTACTAGTAAAGTTAAAGAAACATGCATATCTATTTTAACAGAAAGTATGAGTGTTTCAAGATGGAGAAAGGTGAAATAATCAAGGCAATGTACATGAGATTTGGAGACATTATCAACCCCGTGAAGAATTTGGAAGTGAAGTTTATGGAAAAACAACTTATAAGGAAAATCTTGAGATCCCTTACAAGTGATTGGTCTCCGAAGTCCACGGTGATCCAAAAGGCGAAGGATTTATCAACTCTCTCCTTGGATGATCTGATTGGAAGACTCATGGCATATGAGGTCCAATTGGAAACCATGAAGAAGAACGAGGAGAGATCTGTGAGCAAGAAGAAGGTGCTTGTTTTTAAAGCCATGAAAGAGGATTCGGACTTCAATGATTCCGACTCCGATGAAGAAGAGGAGCTTGCTCTTCTAATGAGAAAATTCCAAAGATTCATTCGAAAATAAGGTAAGAGAGTCAATAAATTTTCAAATGACATTATTTATTTTGTGTGCAAGAAGAAGGGACATGTACAGAAAGATTGCCCTATGATCAAGAAGAAGAAAGAACAAAAGAAGAAGGACAAAGAACTCAATCGGAAGAAGAAGAAGATCTCAAGAAAAGCATACAAAGCAAGTTGGGATGACAGTGATTCCGACATGAAATCATCTTCCGAAGAATTTGAAGAAATGAAAGTTGCACATCTTTGCTTAGTGGTGAACAACGACGGATCTAAAAATGAGGTAGATTTTGAAATTACTTTTGAAGAATTGTTACAATCTTATGAAGATTTATATCATAAAGCTAGGATGATTAAAAAAGAAAATAAGGTCTTGCATGATAGTTATAAGACACTAGAAATAGAAAAATCTTGTTTAGAAATAGAATTAGAAATGTCAAAAGAAACTAACAATCAGCATGAAAAAGTAGTAGAATTAGAGGATATTTATGAACACTTTGAGGGAACTTTGAATAATCTAAAAACAACTAGGTTGAATACAGAATTTTGTAATAATTTAAAAGCCAAGTTCAATAATAAAAAGAACACACAAAATAAATCACATGCACCTAGACTTGCATGGATTTATCAAAAGGTCAAAAATCCTAAGAATTATAGATCTAACACAAACGTGATCTATAAACCTAAGGATTTGAAGGGTACTAACCATCAAGGATGCAAAAGAAAATGGGTACCTAAAATACATTTGATAAACTATTTTGCAGGTCAAGAAGAACAAATGGATCCTAGACAGTGGGTGTTCCAAGCATATGATGGGACACTCCGACCACTTTATCAAATGGATGAGAATATAAGATGGAGGACATGTCAAGTTGGGCGACAACAAATGTTGTCGCATTCTTGGTGAAGGTACAACAGGTAATTCCTCTAAGCAAGTGCATAATGTTCTTTTAGTTGAAAACTTAAAATATAACCTACTTAGTGGTAGTCAAATATGTGATAATGGATATGATGTATTATTTACTAAAGTTGGTTTTAAAATATTAAAAGAGGGAATAACTATAGTTTTAACTGAAGGGTTTAGATATGAAAATATCGATGCTCTTCATTTTTTACAAGAGAAATTTGTAAAATGTCTGCTTGCTTCCCATGTTGAAGTAGATCTATGGTACCATAGGTTATGTCACATTAATCACAAACATCTTAATAGGTTAGCCAAAAATGAGTTAGTAAGGAGCCTACCCAAACTAACTTATAAAAAGGATGCTTTGTGCAAATCTTGTGAACTCGAAAAAATGCACAAGGCTTCTTTCAAAACTAAAGATTTAGTTTCAACCACATGACCTTTAGAGTTGTTACACCTTGATCTATTTGGGCCAACACGATTTGAGCGCCTAAATGGATCAAAATTTTGCCTAGTTATTGTTGATGACTTCTCTAGGTTCACTTGGGTCATCTTCCTGAAACATAATGATGACTCATTTGATTCCTTCCGAAGTCTTGCTCGAAGACTTCAAAAGGAAAAATCATCCTCAATTCTTAGACTTAGGACTGATCATGGGGGTGAATTTGAAAATGGAAAATTTTCATGTTTTTGTGTCAATTCTGGCATAACCCATGAATTTTCATTTCCTTGGGCACCATCTCAAAATGGTGTTGTAGAGTGCAAGAATTGCACTCTACAAGAATGCCCCTGAACTTTGCTCTTGGAGTCTGGGCTTCAAAAATATTTCTGAACTTAAGCCATTAATATGACATGTTGTGTTCTTAATAGAACTCTCTTAAAGCCTATTATTAACTCCATATGAGTTTTATTATGAGAAGTCTCCTAGGATTTCATATTTCAAGGTGTTTGGAAGTCGGTGTTATTTACTAAACACCCGTGATCAGCTTGCTAAGTTTGATGCTAAAGGAAATGAAGGCGTCTTTATTGGCTATTCAACAAAAAGTAAAGCTTATCGAGTCTTTAATAAAATGACTTTTATTATAGAAGAATCCTTGCATGTTTCATTTGATGAAACAAACTTAAGAGAACCTGAGCCAAATCATTTAGATTTTGATGGTGAAGATACCCCCTTCATAGATGTATCAAAAATGGAAGATACACGAAATGTACATAATCTTCCAAAAGAGTGGGTACACCATAAGGATCACCCTCAAGAACAGATTATAGGTGATATTGAATAAGGTGTAAAAACCCAATCTCATTTTAGAGTTGATTTTGTCCTTAATGCCTTTGTTTCTCAACTTGAACCCAAGAAAGTTGATGAGGCATTAAAGGATGAATCATGGGTTGTAACTATGCAAGAGGAGCTACTCCAATTTACATGGAACCATGTATGGGACTTGGTACCAGCTCCTGAGGGTAATTCCATCATAGGAACCAAGAGGGTGTTCTAAAATAAATTGGATGAATCTTGTTTAGTAATCAGGAATAAAGCTATACTTGTAGCTCAAGGCTATAACCAACAGGAGGGTATTGACTTTGATGAGACATATGCTCCTGTTGCTCGCTTGGAGTCCATATGGATGCTACTTGCCTTTGCAAGTGAAAAGGATTTTAGTCTATATCAAATGGATGTCAAGAGTGCTTTTCTTAATGGATATATCAAGGAAGAAGTTTATGTTCATCAGCCTCCTGAGTTCGAGGACCCAGCACACCTAGAGTATGTATACAAGCTCAATAAGGCGTTATATGGACTTAAACAAGCTCCTAGGGCCTGGTATGATAGGCTTAGGACCTTCCTTCTCCAGCATGGATATAGAATTGGAGTTGTTGATTCAACTCTTTTTGTAAAAGAAGAAAATGACATCCTACTAGTTCAAATATATGTTTACGATATTATATTTGGATCAACCAAGGAGTCCCTGTGTCAGCATTTTTGTGAGACTATGAAGACTGAGTTCGAAATGAGTATGATGGGTGAACTCAAATTCTTTTTAGGACTCCAAATTCAACAATTAGACACAAGAATTTACATTAGTCGAACAAAATATGTTCTTGAAATTCTCAAGAAGTTTAACTTTGATAATGTAAATGGCAAAGAGACTCCATTTGATCAATCTACTTCTCTTGGTGAAGACTTATCTGGCAAGAGGGTAGATGAAAAGAAATACCTGGGTATAATAGGTTCACTACTATATCTTATAGCTTCTAGACCTGATATTCTTTTTGCTGCATGTCTATGTGTGAGATTCCAATCCGAACCCAAGGAATCTTATTTTAATGTAGTAAAAAGAATATTTAGTAACCTAAATAGCACAAAAGATCTTGGACTTTTTTATCCTAAAGGACAAACCTTAGATCTATTATCCTATAATGATGCAGACTATGTAGGGAGTCGGACAGACCGAAAGAGCACTAGCGGCACATCATTTTATTAGAGAATCTCTGGTCTCATGGTTCTCAAAGAAATAGATATGTGTTTCACTTTCTACGACTGAAGCAGAGTATATTGCTGCTTCACTTGCTTGCTCTTAGTCATTTGGATGAGACAGACTTTGTCCGACTTTGGATTGATTTTTACATGATCCAAAATATTATGTGATAATACAAGCGTAATAAATTATCCAAAATCCGGTACATCATTCATGTACCAAACACATAGATATTCGACATCATTTCCTTAGAGATAATGTGCTTCAAGGTTCCATTCAATTAGAATTTGTAGACACATAAAACCAATTGGCAGACATCTTTACAAAACCTCTTGTAGTAGAGAGATTTTGCTTTATAAGAAGAAAATTAGGACTTTGTACAATAAAAGAGATTCAAAACTAATAAATTGGTTGATATATAATTTGTTTGTATTTATAAAAATCCCTGAGGGCCTTACTGTAAGATGTTGATGATGAAGATGATGAAGAAGATGATGATGATGATAGTGATGATGGTGGACATGCTCAAAAGCTCATCAGAAAACGTCCTAGGAACTAGTTTAATTTTTAATCATGTTGCTAGTTCAATTTGTATAACATCTATGCTTTTCTAAACTTGTATGACATATTTGCTAGTTTGTTTACTATTGTGTTTTGCTGAACATGCATGTTTTGATCTTATTTGTATGACTTGTCTCATTTAAATGAAGTAGTTTGCTCATGTCTCATGCTTCTTAAAAATGTATTATTTATCCATCTTTTTTGCTTCATTAACAAAAAGGGGGAGATAAAATGGCATGGATACTTCATATTTAAACTAGAAGATAGGCTTAGTTTGAGGGGGACATTGTTCACTCCTTGTGGAGTTTTTTATTCTTCTCTTATTATGTTTCTGTCTAGTTTTAAGTATGGGTATCTTGTTTGTTTTGTAAACACCAAAAAGGGGGAGATTGTTGGAACCTAGTTCCACTTCTCTTTTGTGTTTTGGTGTTAACAAAACCATTTTAAAGTCTAATGCGATTATGAAGTATTACAGGACTATACAGGAAATAGAATTTGTGGATGCTAGCAAGCAACAAGATAGCATTGAAGATATGAAGGTAGAAGATTATAGATTTTGTTTCATTTATTGTATTTTAGAATTTTTGTATGTCTCTTAACAAGTAAAAAATAAACTAGGAGTTAAAATCATAGTAGAGAGAATTAGGGTTCATGTTAACGCTCAATCGTTTATCTTTTCAACTCAATATCGATTCTTTCAAAATAAAGTCATATAGATTAGATGTGTTTACTCTAAAAATTGACTTACACTTATAATATTAGATACTTGTAGCAAGTACCGATACTGGTCATAAGTATCAGTACGTACTAGGCACAAGTTTGGGCCTAAGTCCCAAACTGTGAACAAGTATTGGTACTCATCGTGAGTACCGGTACCAAGTGGTCACAGTTTGTGCACTTGGTTTTGTTGGACCTTACAAGTACCGGTACTAATCACCAGTATCGGTACATGTAGGTCATAGCCCTATAGCCTATGAGTCACAAGTACCGGTACTTATATGATTAGTACTGGTACCAAGTGGCTTTGTTGGTACTCAGCGGATTGCACTGAGTACCGGTACCAGTGATCAGTATCGATACCCCAAACACTGTTGAATTGACTGTAGGCAGTCAATACCGGTACCAAAAGTTTAGTACCGGTACCAAGTAACCGTTGTGTCTAATCTAAATGGCTATTTTACAATTAATCTTAATCCTACACTTCCCTTTTTGCACCTAATGGCTAGTATTCGTAGGGGAGGTGTTTAGTGGCCTATATATGTACTCCTTGAGTATCATTTGCACATAACCAATAAGCTAAAAATATTCTCTTTGTTTGCACCTTCTTTTTCCAATTTTGTAGCTGCAAAGGAGCCTGTCTTATTGCTCTCTTCACAAGGCTATTCTCTAGTTGCAACAAGTTCCCAAGGTGATTGCGTTCTTAGTAAATTGTCTATTTTTACTTTCGCATTCTAGTTAGAATTTATATATCATCTATTAAGAAATACACTTGTTGGAGACTTAGGAATTAGTTGTAAGCTTTTGTTGGTATCTTGTTTACACCTGTAATCTTTATTTCTTTTTGTCATCTTGTAATTGGGTTGAGGTAATCCTTTAATTACCTTAGGTTATTAGTAAATTGATTACCTCCGAGTTGAGGGAATCGGGTTAAAAAATCCTAAGTCAGGAGACTTAGGTAGTGGAGTGCCCAAGTGAGGGGAACCATTATACATCTCGTGTGTTTTTGTGGTTTGATTATCTTGCAATTTTTTATATACCACACTATTCATCCCCCCTTCTAGTGTGCTTGTGCCCTACAGATCCTTCAATTAGTACTGTAAATATCACATAACATAAATCATCATGCATTTAGAATAGATTATACAATTTGTATACTAATTTTCTTATTTTAATGGATAGGGGACAGGGTGATAAATTTCTAGACCTCAGATTTAAGATCCAACCGTACGGATATGATCAGGACAATGATTAGAGTTCAACGACTCTGTAATTTCCCCAGTCAAACCTTCGTAGCATCCTTCATAGGCCACAGAAGAGAAACGGCTAAAGCATGTGGTGACACAAATCCGAGCTTCAAGTGAGAAATCCTACCATACGAATGGACTTCGACTGACAATCTCAGTCCATTAATGAAAAAATTGCCTCAATTGAAGCCCCGTACCATCGCCTACGAACAATAGAAGATAGACGACCCAGATAGTGCTAGGTGGTGCCATCCTAGTTGCCCATAGCTGCCTTCCCTTCTCTCCTCGTCCGTGCCATTAATCCTCAGCCATTGGATGAAGATCCAATGGCTGAGAGGAATTAGCGCCCGCCCCTTCAAAAATCTAAAGGAGAAGTCCATGTTGGATCTCCGACATTGGATCAAGATCCAACAATCAAGATCTCACACAACCACCGCTATCGGATGACCATCTAATGGACACAAGAGTAGCCTCAGCACAGTGGTCGCATGCTCGCTCTCGTAAGCAGGCAATGTGAGTTCGACTCGCAATCCACAGGTGCTATCCAGGATCGACAGTAGAGATCAAGCCACATCAGCGCTTTATAGTCTCCATAGACTAAATTCACGTGGCGCACGTGATTGATGCCATTGATTTGTAATCAAGCAGTGAGGAAGGTGATGCGTTGCGCCACAAATGCACGAAATCACACTTGCGATTTGACGTGCGATCAACGAGCAATTTGAAGTGCGTGATCTTCATCCAATGGTCGTGAACTCTCCATGCCTCACCCTTCGCAGAGCGAACGGTGTGGGACATGAAGTGTAGGCACATGCTGCGGTGCGGTCAGCTGTGTGTGTGTGTCTCCCACGAGCATGTGAATGCTTGATGCGACAAATCATTTACGACAACCCTAATTCTCCACTATAAAAGGCCATGACCCCTCCCTTTCTTACCATCCCTTCCTTTTCCATTCTTACCCTCTCCAAACCTTTAAGAGCTACTCCCAAGCCTGGGATGCTCCATTAGAGTAAAAATAATTTTGTAATTCCCTCTCTCTCATCCCCTTCATGGAGTGCTCGTTGCTGTCCTTTCACCCCCTTCTAGAAGTGGATCCCGCTGCGACATCATCCTACTTTGTCCTCATTTCTTCCAGCTTTGTCCTCCCTCCTCCAGCTCCTCACCACCTTCTTCCAGGTGTCATTGGAGCAAGTCGTCCCCTAAGTAGCCATCGAGAGGGATTCTCTTTCTTCTTCTTTTTACTGCTTTCATAGTTAGATTTATTTTTCGCTATTAGTTTGTAACCGAACAATTATTTAAGCTTATATTTATAGATATTTTCTCTCTCTCTCTTTAATTATCTACAAATAGATTAGATTAGCTATAAATCTTTCGACCTGATTTTCTACCCTATTTAAAAAACCAAAAGAAAAAGAAAATCAGAAAACACCAAAAATAAGTAACACAAACGTGGATTTCTATAATCAAATGTTTGCCTCCCTGTGTTCGACCTGGGACTCACCAAGTCTCAGAAATTTTATCTCATAGCCAGATTTTTGTGACTGCGATGACCAAGTTTTCCGAACCTCGATTTTTCGCATCATTGCCGGAGAGGCAATGGACTTTGATTTATTTCCCTCATTTTCTTTACACTTATTTATTCTCTAATCTCTCTTTTCTCTAATCTATTATCTTAAAGGTACCCCACCATGATGCACCAAAGTGGTAGATCAGAGTAAAGTACGAGTAGATAATCTATAGGTGCCCCCACTGCCCCACCCACTAGATTCATTCCACCACCTTAATAAATCAAACCTGAATTAGCCTAGGAGTTTGCATAAACCATAGGTTAGAAGTGGTTGTTTCTTTGTCACTCCACCCGCCTCACCGAGCCGCATATAAAAAAAAAATACAAAAAAAAATTCTCTTCTCTGATTGTGGGATATAATTAAACATACACACCCTAAATACCCATAAACTCAAGGTACACAATCTATCTGATTTTGTTACCCAATCGGGTTCAGATCTTTGGAACTGGTACACTCGAAACAAACATAGAATTGAGTAGAAATTAGACTAGGTTAACCACTTCCATGTGCCTTAATTAGTGGTGCATCAAGCTAATGGATTGATCTATTTAGGTCGCACCACTTAAGTTAAAATTAATTCATCTAGTTGTTGCACTATAGGATTCAATTGTTAGGGTTTAAACCAAGCACTCCACATTATTTTGATTTTTAAAGGAATATATCTACACTCGTGCTTTCAAAATGTGGGTTGTCTCACAGAACCTGATTGAATATACCTAAAGTTGAATGCTAAAAACTACTAAGCAAGATTCAAACCCTAAAATACACCACATGCATAATAATCTTGCTTGAAAACACTGGTTGTGCACTCACACACATTGAAACTAATCATTAAGGCACAACCTATCTAAAGGGCCCATCACATTTCAGCACATTCAAACCTAAGCCTAATTAAAAGTGAGTAGACATTGGCCTTAAGGATTGACACACTTTTTGGGGCTCAGATTGAGATTATTTTCGATTAATCTGCTTCTATCGGTCCATCTGATGTCTAGCTAGGAGAGTACCTTTAAACGACAGTAGTTGGGGGGTATCAAAGGAACCCGAGGCACAAGCCAAAGTAAGAACCTTCTCCCCAATTCCTCCTACTAATTGGTTAGATTGACCGAATAGAAGTAGATCAAATCATTTTTAACCTTAAGACGGGTTCTGGGAGTCTGTGGGTCATTAGGCTACTTGATTAAGGATAGGTTTGGATTGTTTGTACTATAAGGCATCTTTCTCTTATCAGTTTTCCCTCCCACCTCTCCATTTATTCTTCCACTTCACACACACACTTCCACTCCTATTCTCCAAACACACCCTATCCCCAATATTATCCCAACCCGACCACCACCCACCCATCCACTAGTTGGGTTAACTTTGAGTGGGGATATGATTCTAGACCTTAATGTCTAGGGTCTAATCCTGGACATCCAGACTTTGATTACTATCCTTCTCACAACTATATTGAATATGGATCTTCGCACTCTTAGACAACCTGAATTGATTTATAGTCAAGAAGGATATGATGATTATAACCCATACCCTCCCCAAGATTAACTTATTATAGGTCACCATCCCTTAGAGAACAACCTAAAATGACTTACCATCAGAGAGGACCCAAGAACCTCAATCCATGACCCTCATATAATAAAGCCAAACTCACCCAACCTTGAATTGAACTATTCAGCTTAGCTAAACAAGATCCAAGATAGGGTGTTGGCTAACTTGAGGAACACCATACAATCTTTAGAAGCTCATCCAACACCCTGTACTGAAGCATTGGAGCCCCTGATTAAAATGATTGACGATCTTAACAAGTCTTTACTGGATTGGCTCCAAGATGTTGAGGATAAGGACCCTGGTGAGTTACTGCTTGGGAGGTTGCCAAAATTGAGGATGACATTTGTGGTTGGTTTAATCCAATCCTGGGATGATTCTCGAGATGAACCCCCTTCAGGAGAGCTAATGTCAGTGTAAGTACCTCTATTTTGATGCATCAAAATTATGCTATTTGTAAAACTAATATTTCAGAGCTTCTCTCATGGATCAAAGCCTCTCTCCTAGATCAAAGCTAGAAGAATGCTGGTTTGTGTCTTCATGTCCTTTTTATCTTTCTTGAATCTAGAATATTTTGTAAGGAACCTCAAAATAAGCTTCAAACGGATTTTTTCCCTTCATATTAAAAATAAGTTTTTACGGTTATTGATCGACCAACTAAATTAATTGATCGACCAAAGTCATTGATCAAACAACCAACTTAATTAATCAATCAAATCAGGCCATTTTAGGAAGTTGATAAATACACTTTTGATCGACCATTAGGTTAATTAATCGATCAAATAACTAGTTTGATCGACCAAACCTCATTTTGATCGACCAAACTACCTTAATTGATCGACCAATTTGATTTCCTTTTTAGATCAATTTGCTAGTATAAATAGAGCTCGTATGCACCCATTTTACACACTCTCAAGTAGAAAAATCCATGCAAGCAAAAAGCTTCACGTGCTTTTCCAAATGCTTCTGTGCTCCTATTTTCATGCCTTCCAAATCATGAAGATTCAAACCTCCATCGAAATTCTAGTTTGACTTTTATTGAGGTTCCATAGGTCTTTATTGTTCTTTTATATTATTTTTTTTATTAACGGATCCCAAGTTGTTGGGAGAAATCCATTGTTCTTGCTTTTCTTTAGGATAGTAAGAGAAGGGATCATTGTAAGAGGTTGTGTCACCCTCGATCAAGTGGTGTGTTAGTGGATTGACTAGTTTCACCTAGCCGAAAAAATCCTAAGCTGAGAGGATTAGGTAGTGGTTTCACCTGGATTGGGTTTCCACTATAAATCTAGCTATTATCTATGCTTGATACTTTTGTGGATTGATTTGTGTATATTTAATTTCAAATTTTAAGCAATACTATTCACCCCTCCCCTCTAGTATACTTTTACATCCGCAAACACCTTCACTTGGTATAAGAGGTAAAGTAAGATGTGGACATATCAATAAACAAATGGAAATTTGAAGCCACTTTATAGATCCAAGAATCCAAGACATTACAAACACAAACAAATGACAGGGTTGAGAAGAAGGAAGGTGGATCAAGGGCAACAGATGTTCCAATTATATGACTGAAGAGGAAGACTGATAAATGCCTGTTTATCATCATTCTTATGACCTAAAATAGATGTAGATCTTAGGTTTCTAACTCTGCAAATGGGTTTTGGGTTGCATTCAGGCATAATTTAGGATTTTTTTATTAGTCATGCATTGCATTCTTTTTGTATTTTTAACATCTTTTACTTGAGTGTTAAGGTTAAGTTGATGTTCAAACCCTTAAAACTCTAGTGCTCAAGAAGGAAGAAAGTGAAGAAGTCCAAATCAACTGAACCCTAGCTATATCCAGCTCATCTCAACTGGATATTTGATCACATTGGTTACGTTTAGCCCCTTTCAGCTCCATTCAGCTCATCTTAGCTGTATGGCAGCTCAGGTCAGCTCATCTTAGCTCAACCCACCTTAGCTCAGCTTAGATCTAGCTCAACTTATTTGAGTCTAGCTCATCCTAGCTCTAATTAGTTCACTAGGAGCTCTAGCTAGCTCAGCTTAATTGGCAAGAGTTCATTCCAGGTCCAGGTTATTCCAAGTCTAGCTCTACCCAGCTCCACTTAGCTCACAATAGCTGAACTCCCTCCAGCTTAGCTACTACTTTCCCACTTAGTAGATAAGCTAGCTTAGGAGTTCTCATCAGAGGCAATTCTAGCTCAACCTAGCTTCAACTAGGTTGAAACCAACTCAACTTAGCTCAACTACTCAAGCCAACTACTAGCATAAGAACTAGCTACCTAAGCTAAGTATTTGAGCTCCTCATGAAGACCTCCTTAGCAGATTAAACTGCAGTGCAGGTCCAATGCAGCTCCAGTTAGCTCTTCCCTAACTCCACTTCTCAAAACCCTAACTTCTCCACTACTAGTCTACTAGTTAAGCTAGCTTAGCTAAGCTAAAAACCAATTCCACCTCCATGGCTGTCCACCACTTACTTAAAACCTAACCTAACTCCACCCTAACTCTACTCCAAGTCCACCACCTAAACTAACCACCTACCTCCACCTATGGTTGACGCCACCTTCCTTGCATCTCTTCACACCACCACCATCCATCTCCTTTTGAACCCATCTCCACCATCCACCTAACCCTATTCTAGAAGCCCCCCCTGGCGCAAACTTTAACTCACCCTTTCACCAACCTAACCACCCATAACCACCACCTTAACCCCCTTTAAGTTGGCGCCAAAAACACCTCCATATCCCTTCAAAGTTGGCACCAACTTGAAGCCCTATCACAACCCTACACCTACATCCATAAAGCTATCTACACCCTACACATCACCCCCTTCTAGAAAACCCTCTTGGGGCCAACTCAACACCACCCTTACCACCTTATAACCACCACATATGTGGCACCAAAAACACCATCAACATCCCTTCACCTTGGCACCATTTAAATCCACCCCTAATCCCTTAACTACCACCATATGGAGCCATCCCAACCCTTCCTAATTCCCATGCCAACTAACCCACCTAGGTTGGTGCCACCCACCTCTTTAACCCATCCTCCATACATCCCATTAATTGACGCAAACCTACCCTAGCCACTCATCTCCTAACCACCACCATATAACCTAATCTTAACCATACAACACACCTAACCCATCGTTAACCCTAGCCCCCACCTAGACTTGGCGCCAACCACCAGGACCCCTCCATTTTGGTGCCAATTCACCTCAACCCTAGGATCTTCTAACCACATTCATAAGTCCATCTTATCCCTCCATCCATTAACCACATCTATCCCCCTACCACTCCTATAAAAAGACCTAACCTACCACCAAAAAGACCCATCCTTAGTTACATTTTTCTACCCATATTCCACCCATATCCAACATCCAAGGATAGAAGAAGAGGAGGAAGAAGATCAAGGAGACACCCTGTCTCCTTGGTGGCTTCAACTTCTTCTTCTTCTTCCTTGTGTCACCACCAAACCAAGGAGGACATCCAGAGGAGGAGATACTAAGGGTGGTGCATGCCCACCCAAGGAGGAGTTCTTAGAGTGGAAATCTTCCACAATAGAAGGAGCTAGGCACAACCATCTAGGTCTTGCCAGGAGGAAGAGGAGAGCCAGGAGCCAGGAGCAAGCTTCCTTCAACCCAGGGGCAACCTAAGTTGGAGCAGAAACTCTACAGCATCATCACCATCTTCCTCATAAGCCTTCCTTTACATTTTCTTTGTATTTTGCATAGTAGTTTAGTGTTTGATTTTGGTTAGAGATTACAAGTGCGAATTTTTCACTTGTGAGTTCTCTAACCCCATCGTAAAACATTTTCAATTAAGAAGCATTCCTCTACTATCTTTTTAAATATCTTGTGTTGCTCTTTTGTTGTGTTTTGTTTTATCCATAATGCCAAGCATCTCTTGCTTGGAGTGAGTTGGACAAAACAAGACACTTGTTGCTTTGTTTTCTTGTAATTCAAATTCCTGTCTCTCTCCGTATTGTTTTTCCCGTATTCAAAAATCCTAAAAAAAGTTACATATTTCAAAACCCAAAAAAAAGAAGTTGATTTCCTAGATTCAAGTGTGAGATTTAGTTTAAAGAATTCCTACCTCTTTTGGGATGACCCAAATACTTTTTTAAGTACTTGGAATTTATAAATTTAAAAGTGATCCAAATTGCTTGTTGCAATGACCTAATTCATGATTTTTACAAATCATGCTTTTTAGCGATCAAAGACCCATTCCTGCAACTCCACCATTAGGAAGGTGGTATGGTTAGATTTGGGAATAACCATAAGGGCTGTATTATTGATACTGGCCAAATTAGTAACTCCTCCACATGTTTTGATAATGTGCATCTAGTTAGTGGGTTAAAGCATAATCTTCTTAGTGTAAGTCAAATCTATGATAAAGAATATAAAATTACTTTCACTTCGAATGGTTTTAAAATAAGAGATAGAGAAACCAAACAAATTCTTCTAAAAGGAAACAGACATACAGTTATTTACACTGTCAACTTCGACAAATGAGATAACCTTGAATGTCATGTCGCATCTGACAAAGAGATAATACATTGGCACAAACGGCTAGGTCATGTTCACATGAGAAACATCTGCAAATTGTGAAACATGAGCTTGTCAAAGGCCTGCCAAAGATCAACTTCATGAAAAGTAAAGTCTACGATTCTTGTTAAATTCATAAACAAACCAAAAATCCTTTTAAACCAAAACGGATGGTTATTGCCTCTTGACCCCTGAAGCTACTTCACTTAGACTTGTTCAGACCAACTAAATCTGAAAACTTAAGTGGTGCAGATATTGTTTAGTCATAATCAATGACTTTTCAAGATTTATCTGGGTATCTTTCTTAAAAAGTAAGGATCTAAGTATTGATGTTTTTAGTAAGCATGTAAGAAGACTACAAAATGAGAAAGGATATGAAGTCATTAGGATTAGAAGTAATCACGGCATAGAATTTGAGAATGAATCTTTTTCTGATCTCTATGATCAATATGGGCTAAAACATGAATTTTCTTTCCCTAGAGCCACACCACAGAATGGAGTGGTTGAAAGGAAAAATAAGACCCTGCAAAAGTGTGCCCACATAATGTTGTGTGGGTCAAAGCTGCCTCGATATTTCAAGATATCCAAAATAGATCCTTGATTAGACCAATCCTAAACAAAACACCTTTTGAACTCTATCATAGAAGAACACCTAGAATTTCTTATTTCAAGATATTTGGTTGTAGATGTTTTATATGTAACACCAAGTATAATCTTGATAAATTTGATGCTAAGAGCACAAAAGGAATCTTCTTAGGTTACTCAACCAGAAGAAAAGCTTATTGAGTATTTAACAAGAAGAATTCTATTGATGAGGAAACTATGCATGTCTCTTTTGATGACACTGGTTCACCCTCAATCCTTTGTAAATGATGATGATGACCTAATAGAAGATCCTTCAAACATACCAGAGGAGAACATTCTGGATGAACTACCAAAAGATATATCCTATATGAAGGATCATCCAAAAGAATTGGCAATAGGAGAACTATCCAAAGGAGTTCAGACCAAATCTTTTATCAACACCTTAGCCTTCATAGCCTTTATTTCATAGTTAGAACCTAAAAATATTAAGGATGTTTTTTCTGACAATTGCTGGATTATTCCAATTTAAGATGAATTGAATCAATTCAAAAGAAATCATGTATGGGAACTTGTTCCAAAACTTGACTCTCAGACCATTATAGGAACCAAATGGGTCATTAGGAATAAATTGAATGAATCAGGAGTAGTTGTTGGGAACAAAGCTAGACATGTAGCCCAAGGATATAATCAAGAAGAAGGAATAGATTATGATGAAATATATGTGCCTGCAGCTTGCCTAGAATCCATTAGAATGTTGCTAGCCTTTGCCACCCATATGGAGTTTAAACTCCTTTAGATGGACGTCAAAAGCTCCTTTCCAAACAAATTTATTGTTGAAGCTACGGGTTACTATGCTATCGTATTTGGTTTTGAAATCCTGTCGTCGTAGTTTGAAAGTGAAGAACTCGTGTTCAACAAATAAAATTTATACCGGAATAGAAATCTCGGGTCGAACTTAGGGAGGCAGACGTTTGATTAAAAATACGTGTTTGTTTTATTTGTCACAAAGCAGAATAGTTGATTGGAAACTATCTATCTATTTATAATAAATAGAAGAGAGAGAATATTACAAACAAAAGCAAAAAGAGATGTAGAATGAAGATGGATTTCATTATCAAAGAGGTTGTTCATTATATTACTCATTACGACTAGAAAGCGAAAAATGATTACACTAGAAAGCAGCAAATCTACTCTAGAAAGCATTAAAAAGAATGGAGAGAGAGATATCCTATTCGACGATCGCTTGGAGGAT
The DNA here is from genome assembly GCA_037157565.1 of Thalassia testudinum. Classification (NCBI taxonomy): domain Eukaryota; kingdom Viridiplantae; phylum Streptophyta; class Magnoliopsida; order Alismatales; family Hydrocharitaceae; genus Thalassia; species Thalassia testudinum. Next base: position 62,588 of record JAZHRO010000034.1, on the reverse strand, counting down.
GAGTCAGTTGGGACAATGCAAGGAAGACAGGGAATGGAGCAGGAAGGAGGACGAAATAGGAAGAATAGGAATGGGGCAGCACGTCATCGTCTTCACAGGATCCGCTTTCGAAATAGGGGCAAAAATTTGACTTTATCTCTTAAGAAGCATCCCGGGTGTGGGACAAGCTTCTCTTGAGCTTTGGAGTGGGAGAGAAGAGAAGAAGGGATGATAATTTCATATGGAAGGGGTCTCCTTTTATAATTGCAAGGAGTGGGGGTAATTTGGTCTTTTTAAGTTGAAAATCATTAATTCAGGACCTTTAGTGACGGATAAATCCATCGCTAAGGGTCCAAACGTGGGCGCAATGGTGGTGCGTGCGTGCTTGCTCATCTCCTCAAGCCGTAACGCTCATTCACGTCCTTCAAATCTCGGCTGTTCGATCGTGAGATCAAACGACTGAGAGAGATACCGCGCCTCCTGAGCGCATGCCTACGCGTGCGATCTAGCATCTTCGCCGCACGTCCGATGGCACGTGGGCTTGATGAGGCGCTCATGGCCGTTGGATCATCATCAGGCGGTCGATTGCATGTGCACCTCCATTCCAATTGATGCTTGGCGAGGCTCGAACGCGCACCTGCACTTCGCGTTAGAACGCTCGACCAACGCACTATGGGCACGTTTGTGTCGAGTGCTTAACTTAAGCGTGGGCGTGTCGCAGCCGTTGGATCTTGATCCAATGGTGGGGAAGCGTTGGTGCGGGGGCCTTTGGCGGATGCGTGCAGTCGGTTGGGTAGCCAAGATGGCGTCTCATGGCGCCATCTTGGCCGTCCATCTTTTAGATGATGTTGATGGTGCCACGGTTGTCGGATTGAGTCAATTTTTGCACCATTAAGCTGCTATCATTGATCTGAATCCATCCATGCGGTCGGATTTGGCATTTGAAATGAGGATTAACACCATCTTGTCCCTTGATCTTCTAGGGTTCCTCAGTCTCTATTTGATGCTACGGATATTTGATTAGGGCGATCTTGGAGTCGTTGAACTTCGATCGTTGCCTTGATCAGATCCATACGGTTGGATCTTTGATCCAAGGCCCCGATAAAAAAGTAGCTCTGTCCCTGAACATAAAAGGAGACAATTAACCTCCATTTTGTTCAAATTAATCTAAATGCAAGATGATGCATGCTATGCAATATTTATAGTATGTAATGCAATTCTATGCTTAAGAACATGCATAAATAGACATTTTATGTAATATAAACATGTTTACATCACACCCCCATGTCTATCTTTTGCTAGTCCCTAGCATAAACTACATGCTGTTTATAAAAGAATCAGGTTGGATTATTTGGGCATGAGTTATTTTCAATCATTAAGAAGATTTACTTAGGATCTGAACTTTCAAAGACACAACAGTGCCCGAGTATCTGCCAAAATGCAGACCGTCTCAAGCCCTCGCCTTATTCAAAGAAAAATTTCTTTTTCTCTTTTTCTTCTTTACTATTTTTTTTTTTTATTTTCGAGTTTTAGGGTTTAAGAGTGGCTTTCTACGGCCATTCAACTCACCCAAGATTTGATGAGAACCCTAAGTCCTAAGCATCTTATTGTGAATGTGATAGACTCATTGATCGGCAGTTAAAATGGACTTCGGGTTTCTACGCCTCTAGGTGACCTTAAAAAGAGAATTCTGCCTAAAGGTGTATCTTTACAACTGGCAGCTTTCTCCTTACTTTTATTTTTACGGGGTCAGCACAAGGGTGAATCTAGTGTATATCTCCCTGATTTATTCTACTTCTCCACTTCTTCCTAAGTGTTTTTGGAATTTTCAGTGCATTTCTTGAGCTGGGTTCTAAACGACTGGTCGATGAGCTATTACCACCACCAACTTGCCAGCCATACTCGTGCGGTGAAGTGTGGCTTATTTCTTTTGTTTTCTTTTTTTTTCTTTTCTCCTTTTCTTTTTCTTTTCTTTTTGACTTTCTTTTTTTTTTTAAGTAGGTAGCTTCCCTGGTCTAAGATTTACCTAAAGGCAGCAAGAAGAGAATGGTCCAGTGATTGGGCTCTGGACAACCTACCTATGGGCTGTTACCCATGATAACTTGCCAGTCATATCACCATAGAAGGTTCATTAGCTACCCAATTTTCGTTAAAACCATCGAATAGCGAGTAAGTGACAAGATAGTGCGTAGATGCTTTAGACTTAAGGTTCCCTCAAATGAAAGGGCCGGTTGATAAGTCGTGTACTTATCACCTAAACTTATTTACTCAAATTAAAATAGAATTCAGGTTGGCGAGGACTCGAAAAACAAATCCACACTTTAGTGAATACACAGGCTGATTAAGTCTGAAGACCTGAAGGGTCTTCGTGTTTAGATCCTAATGTAATATTTCCTAAGATTGAAAATTTTCTTAAGCCCAAGTTCACTTTCCTAATTCAAAAAATTTTTTTTATATAAATAAACGAAAATAAAATGAATCTACAAAGTTGACGAATAAATTCAGAGATGAATATCCACCCCCCCGTGCCTATCTAATGCAATGTCCTCATTATATTAAAAAGAAATAAAACAGAGTGGAATAGAGTAGAAAGCACCTAAATTGCGTGAATGTTAGGTCCTCTATGAGATAAAAAAAAACTGTATACGTGCTGAATTTAGTGCCTTCAGCTAGGCACACTATATGAAGAAGAGAAATAAAGAATTCATAGGTGCAGGTCAGAATCAGAATAAAAAGAAGAAACCTCTGACCTGCCAGTAGATGTCCACAGATGTAGACCAGATTGTGGTGCAAACCCATTCCCCATGATCGAGAATATCTAAGGTTCTGGATAAAAATTACCCAAAACCTAAAATCAGTATGCAAGCAGGGTTGGGCCTGCGATTTGTGAGGATGCAACCTAAGACCAAAGAGTCAAGTTATAGAGAATTCGATATCAAAAGGATAATCAATGAATGTATGCTTGGGTTGGACATCCTTAGAACAGATGTCGTAAGGGTCCTGGTTTGATGGTTTCAAATGAATTGGAACCCTTGGACTCAATCTTCTACTTCCTCCAGAGTTTGCTTCCCAAATGAAAATTTCCCAACTCCTATCCTCCTCATTCAGAATGTCAAATTCTGGGACCTCCTGCATATTAATCACCCCGACTAAAATTTCCAAGTCTAAAAGATGTGGCTGAATCAGAATTGACTTGGGTCTAGTTATCTCAAAAATAGAATTATCGGTAAGCTCAATAGGGTGTAACTGACAATCAGGGCATTGGATTAAATCCTACAGAAAATACAATTCTGGATTCATCATGTGAGCCCCAATAAGATCAGTTTCCTGAATTATTAGGCTATCAAATGATCTATCAGATTCCTCATGCCCAATCGTCTCACAGAAATTGTGTTTTGTAAACTTACGTGAGACTTTGCAAACTGAATCTTCACCATCAGAATCAAAGAAATTAAAATCTATATTAATGTATGTCCCAAAATCATCCGTCACTTTCTAGTCCATGGAGACATATGTTTCCTCATACCTCGGTTCAGGGATTTCAGGTGAAGAAATTAGATCATCCTTAATTATTGCTCTAATTCAATCTGGTCAACCTCGTAACACATGTCTCCTTCAACAGGTGACTGAGCGGGTTCTGACATGGTCTCTCCTAAAGGGGGTTCATCCTGGGAATCATCCCACGATTGAACTAAAGCAACCACAAATCTCATTCTCAATTTCGCTAACTTCCTAAGCAGAAACTCACCTGGGTTCTTATCCTTAACATCCTGGAGCCAATCCAACAAATATTTATTCAAATCATCAATCATCTCAATCAGGGGCTCCAATTTTCCAATGCAAGGTATTGGCTGAACTTCTAAAGATTTTATAATATTCCTCAAGTTAGCCAAAACCTTATCTTGAACTTGGTTAACCTGAACCAAATGACTTGGTTCAGGGTTGGGTGGGCTTGGGATCAGTGTAGAGGAATTAACGAATTGAGATTTGTGATACTCTACCTAATAATAGGTCATTTTGGATTGCTCAAATGGTGGTGATGACCTAAAGGCAGTGTATTCAGAGGATGGGTAAGGATCAGTATATCCTTCTTGATTGTAGATCGTATTTGGTTGTCCATGAAAGGGTGGCGATCTATAATCGATGTGGCTCTGAGAAGGATAAAAATCACAATTATGGTGTTCAGGGTTAGACCCTAAACATAGAGATCCAGAACTGTATCCCCAATTCAAGTTATCTTAACTAACTGAAGGTTGATTACAGTACGAGTCGGGATAATCGTCATGTTGAGGATAGCTCATAACAGGAGGAAAAGAGCGGGAATGTGCATAAAATGTGGAAGGATTCATGATAGACTGGAGGAAGAAAGGCACCCTGCAATACAAGCAATCAAACCTATCCTTAAGTGGGCTAGCCTAAAGGCCTATAGACTTCCAGAACCCATCTTGAGATAAAGAAACGATTTGATCTACTTCTGTCTATTCAATCTAACCAGTTAGAAGGAGGGACTAGGAAGAAGGTTCTTCCTTTGGCTTGCTACTTCAGTTCCTAGTGTACCCCCCAGTTGTGATTGTCTGATTCTACTCCCCTAGCTAGACATCAAATTGAATAGTAGAAACAGACTAATCGAAAATAATCTCGTTCTAGGCTCCGAAGAATGAGTCGAATCCTTAAGGCCAACGTTTACTCTGTTTTATTTAGGGCTAGGTTTGAATGTTCTTTGGAATGTGATGGACCCTTTATTTGGGTTGTGCCTTAATGATTGATTGATGTGTGTGTGCGTGCACAACCAGTGGTTTTCAAGCAAGATTATTTTTGATGCGGTGAATTTTAGGGTTCAAATCTTGCTTAGTAGCTTTTAGGATTCAGCTTTAGGTATTTTCAAACAAGTTTTGTTGGCACACCAGGTTTTGAAAGCACAGGTGGAGATGTTTTCCTTTAAAACTTAATAGAATGTGGAGTGCCTGGTAAATCCCTAGGAGTTGAACATATGTACCTGCTACTTGATGAGTTATTTTAATTGAAGTGGTGCGGCCCAATCAACTCAAACAAGCAGCCTATTGCACTACTTAATTAGGCACACAAGTGATTACCTAATCTGATTTCTACTCAATTATGTGTTTGGATGTGTGTACCAGTTCCAAAGATCAGTTTTACCCGTTGAGTTTGAAAATCAGATGAGGTTGTGAACCTCTGTGAGATTTTTTTATTTTTTTTCTTTTTAAGAGTGGAGGTTGCGACAGGTGTAGGTGTCAAACAAACAAACAAAACTAACCTTAGAGTTTATAAGAACACCTAGGTTGATTTATGTTTGTGTTATTACGTGGTAGAATGAAAACTAATGGGTGGGAGGTGGGGGAAAACTTACAGAACCTTCAACAGCACTTTGCTCCAATCTACCACTTCTGCTCGTCTAAAAAAAGGACCTGCAATCACAATAATAAAAAAGAGAAGTGAGGTAAATGATTCGTAAGTTGTAAAACACAAAAAAATCAAAGAGTGTCGCCTTCCCGGCAACAGCGTCAAAATGTTGAAGCTATGGGTTTCTGCGCTATCGTATTTGGTTTTGAAATCCTGTCATTGTAGTTTGAAAGGAAGAACTCATGTTCAACAAATAAAATTTATACTGGAATAGAAATCTCAGGTCGAACTCAGGGAGGCGAACATTTGATTAAAAATACGCGTTTGTTTTATTTGTCACGAAGCAGAATAGTTGATTGGAAACTATCTATCTATTTGCAATAAATAGAAGAGAGAGAGAGAATATTACAAACAAAAGCAAAAAGGAATGTAGAATGAACATGGATTTCATTATCAAAGAGGTTGTTTGTTACACTACTCATTACAACTAGAAAGTGAAAAATGATTACACTAGAAAGTAGTAAATCTACTCTAGAAAGCATTAAAAAGAATTGAGAGAGAAATATCTGCCTCGATAATCGCTTGGAGGACGAGCCAGACGGGACGATGCTTGGAAGACAGGGAACAGAGCAGGAAGAAGGAGGATGAAGCAGGAAGAACAGGAATGGGGTAGCACGTCATCGTCGTCATGGGATCTGCTTCCAAAATGGCGGCGAAAATTTGACTTTATCTCTTGAGAAGCATCTTGGGTGTGGGACAACCTTCTCTTGAGCTTTGGAGAGGGAGAGAAGAGAAAGAAGGGATGAGAATTTCATATGGAGGGGGTCTCTTCTTATAATTGCAAGGAGTGAGGGCAATTTGGTCTTTTTAAGTTGAAAATCATTAATTCAGGACCTTTAGTGATGGATAAATCCGTTGCTAAAGGTCTGAACATGGGTGTAGTGGTGGTGCGTGCACGCCCGCTCATCTCCTCAAGCCACAACACTTATTCACGTCCTTCAAATCTTGGCCGTTCGATTGTGAGATCGGACGGCTGAGAGAGATCCTCGCCACGCCTCTTGAGCGCGCGCCTACACGTGCAATCTAGCATCTTCGCCGTGCATCCGATGGCGCGTGGGCTTGATTGGGCGTTCGTGGCCGCTAGATCATCATCGGGCAGTCGATTGCGTGCGCGCCTCTGCTCCAATTGATGCATGGCGAGGCTCGAACATGTGCTTGCGCTTCGTGTTAGAGCGCTGGACCAACACGTTGTGGGCGCGTTTGTGTAGAGTGCTTAACTTAAGCGCGGGCGCGTTGTAGCCGTTGGATCTCGATCCAATGATAGGGAAGCGTTGGTGCAGGGGCCTTCAGTGGATGTGTGCAGTCGGTTGGGCAGCCGAGATGGCGCCACATGGTGCCATCTTGGCTGTCCATCTTCTGGATGATGTAGATGGTGCCACGGTTGTCGGATTAAGTCGATTTTGCGCTGTTAGGCTATGATTGTCGATCCAAATCCATCCGTGCGATCGGATTTGGTGTTTGAAATGCAGATTAACACCATCTTGTCCCTTTATCTTCTAGGGTTCCTCAGTCTCTATTTGATGCTGCGGATATCTGATTAGGGTGATCTTGGAGTCATTGAACTCCAATTGTCGCTCGGATCAGATCCGTACGGTTGGATCTTCGATCCGAGGCCCCGATAAAAAAGTTACTCTGTCCCTGAACATGAAAGGAGGCAATTAACCTCCATTTATTCAAGCTAATCTAAATGCAAGATGATGCATGCTATGCAATATTTATTGTATGTAATGCAATTCTATGCTTAAGAACTTGCATAAATAGACATTTTATGTAATATAAATATGTTTACATCATTTATCAGCGAGGAAGTCTATGTTAAACAACCTCTAGGTTTTGAAGACGCTAATCATCCAGGATACATATATAAATTAAACAAACCACTATATGGTCTAAAATAAGCTCCATGAGCTTGTTATGACAGATTAAAAACTTATGTAATTGAAAATGATTTTAAAACTGGTAAAGTAGATCCAACCTTATTCACAAAATGAAAAGAAAATGATTTATTAATAATACAAATTTACGTAGACGACATCATTTTCGATGCTACTAATAATCTTTTATGCCAAGAATTCGCAAAGGTAATGCAGGATCAGTTTGAGATGAGTATGATTGGAGAACTTCGGTTCTTTCTTGTACTTCAAATTGACCAGCTATCCTCTGAGATATTCATATCTCAAATCAAGTATGCCACAAAGATCTTGAAGAAATTCTCCATTGACAAAGTAAATGGAAAAGAAACACCTACAGTAGCTTCTACATCACTAAAATCTGATGAGACAAATAAGTCTATAGATAAGAAATAGTATAGAAGCATGATAGGTTCATTATTATATTTAACTGCTAGTAGACCTGATATCATCTTTAGCACTTGCTTATGTGCTCATTTTCAAGTTAACTATAAAGTACACTTAAATACAGTTAAAAGAATACTTAGGTACTTAAACCACACACCAGATCTAGAACTTTTCTACCTGAAGTCAGACACATTGGATCTTTGTTCCCTTTATGAGGATGATTATGCGGGAAGCTTTACAGATAGAAAGAGTACTATTGAAGGAGGAAAACTACGCATTCGGAGTTGGATTCGAAAACCTATCGTTGTAGTTCGAGTCATGAAGAAACCCATTTAACAGATAAAATTTATACTGAAAATCCATAGAGAAGTTCCAGGTCGAACACAGGGAGGCGGACATTTGATTTAAAATACGCATTTTATTTGTTTGTCACGAAATAGATTAGCTGGTCGAAAACTAGCTATCTATTTAATAAATAATAAATAGAAGTGAGAGAGAGAATATTGCAAATAAAACCAAAAGAGAGGTAGAACAAACATGGATTTCATTATAAGAAGTTATTCATTACACTACTCATTACGACTAGAAAGAGGGAAATCTACACTAGAAAGTAGTAAATCTACTCCAGAAAGTAATAAAGAAATGGAGAGAGAAATATCCTCCTCGATGATTACTTGGAGGACGAGCCAGACAAGACGATGCCCAGAAGATAGGGAACTGAGCGAGAAAAAGGAGTACGAAGTGGGAGGAACGGGAATGACGTAGCACGTCGTCGTTGTCGTGAGATCCGCTTCCCGAATGTAGAGAGAGGACAACCCTAGAATGCTCCATGAAGGGGGATGAGGGTGGAAAAATTATGATTTCTACTCTATAGGAGAATCCCGGGTGTGGGACAAGCTCTTAGAGCTTTGGAAGGGGTGAAAGAAGAGAAAAACGGATGAGAAATTCGTAGGGTAGGGGTCTCCTTTTATAGTTGCAAGGAGTGGGGGCATTTTGGACATTTTAATTTCAAAAACATTAATATGGGACACTTAGTGATAGACTTAAATGTCATTAAAGGTCCGTCATGGGCGACATGTGGGCGTGCTGCGCGCGTCCACTCCTCTCCTGCACCCTAACGCCTGCGCACGTTTGGATTGATCTCAGCCGTCCGATCTTAAGATCGAACGGCTTAAAGTCATCCTCACAGCGCCCTTCAAAACGCCTCTGCCGCGTGTCCGCGTGTGATGAGGCGTGCAAATGTGCGTCATCGCACGCGTACACGATCTAAGGATCCTCCACGTGCCATGCCTCGTCCCCTCAATCGCCCGATCTTCATCTGACAGTCGAATGGCGCCTGTGCCCGTCTGATTTGAGGCGCTTAGCACGGCTCGAACGTGCACCCTTCGCTCGTGAAGAGGCGCTCGACCACTGCTCTATGCCTTTGTTTGTGTCATGCAGAGGATTTGTGTGCACGAATCTGTGGCCATTGGATGGGCATCCAACAGTGAAAATTCATTGAGCAGGTGAAGAAGAGCAGAGGCGGGTCCTTGGGGCCAGTTGGGCGGCTAAGATAACGCCACGTGGTGCCATCTTGGCTGTCCATCTTCTGTGTTGTAGACAGGGCCACAGGTGTCAGATTGGATCAATTTTTGTGCCATTAGGCTGTGATCGTCAATCCAAACCCATCCGTGTGATCGGATTTGTTGTCTAAGGTGCGGATTAACACCATCTTGGCCCTTGATCTTTAGGGTTCCTTGCTCTCTATCTAATGCTACGGATGTCCAATCAGGGTGATCTTGGAGTTGTTGGACTCCAATCATCGCCCTGATCAGATTCATATGGTTGGATCTTCAATCCAAGGCCCCAATTAACAAGTTGCCCTATTCCTGGCCATAAAAGGAGACAATTAACCTAAATTTTATAGAGACTACCCTAAACATAAGATGATGCATGTTATGCAATATTTATAATATGTGATGCAATTCTATGCCTAAGAACACGGGTAAATAGATAGTTTATGTGATATAAACATGTTTACATCGCACCCCCATGTCTATCTTTTGCTAGTCCCTAACAAAACTACATGCTATTTATAAGAGAATTAAGTCAGATTTCTTGGGCAATAGTTATTTTCAACACTTACGGATTTCAACTAGGATTTGAACTACAGAGACACAACAGTGCCCGGGTATCTGCCAAAATGCAGACCGCATCAAGTTCTCGCCTTATTCAAAGAGGGATCCCTTTTTCTCTTTTTCTTCTTTTCTAATTTTTTTGGATTTTTGAGTTCAGGGTTATAGAGTAGCTTTCTACAGCCACTCAACCTGCCCAAGACTTGATAAGAACCCTAAGTTCTAAGCATCTTTTTGTGAAAGTGATAGACTCGTTGATCGGCAATTAGAACGGACTTTGGGTTTCTATGCCCCTAGGTGACCTTAAAAAGAAATCTACCTGAAGGTGTATCTATACGACCGGTAGCTTTCTCCCTACTTTTATTTTTATGGGATCAACACAAGGGTGAATCTAATGTATATCTCCCTAGATTATTCTACTTCTCTGCTTCATCCTAAGTGTTTTGGAATTTTTAGTGTATTTCTTGAGCTGGGATTTGGACAACTGGTCGATGAGCTGTTACCACCGACAACTTGCTAGCCATGCTCGTGCGGCGAAGTGTAGCTTATTTCTTTTTGTTTCTTTTTCTTTCTTTTCTCCTTTTCTATTTTTCTTTTTCTTTTCTTTTTGACTTTCTTTTTTTTTTTTAAGTAGGTGGCTTCCCTGGTCTAAGATTTACCTAAAGGCAGCAAGAAGAGAGGGGTCCTGTGACTAGGCTCTGGACAACCTACCTATGGGCTGTTATCCACGATAACTTGCTAGCCATATCACCCTAGAAGGTTCATTATCTACTCAATTTTCATTAAGACCGCCGAACAACGAGTCAATGACAAATAGTGTGTAGATGCTTAGACTTGAAGTTCCCTCAATTCAGAGGGTGGGTTGATAAGTTGTGTACTTATCACCCCAACTTATTTAATCAAATTGAAATCAAATTCAGGATGGTAAGTACTCGATAAACAAATCGACATTTTAGTGGATACCCGGGCTGATTAAGTCCGAAGATCTAAAGGGTCTTCATGTTGAAATCATACACTTTATTTCCTAAGATTGAAAATTTTTTAAAGCCCAAGTTCTCTTTCCTAATTCCACATTTTTTTATATAAATAAAAAGAAAACAAAATGAATCTATGGAGCTAACGAAATAATTTAGAGATGAATATCCACCCCCATGCCAATCTAATGCAATGTCCTCATTGTATTAAAAAGACACGAAATAGAATGGAGTAGAAAGCACCTGAATTACGTGAATAACATGTCCACTCCAAGATGAACAGAGATTGTATACATGCTGAATTTAGTGCCTTCAGCTAGGCACACTATACAAAGAAGAAATAACGAATTCACAGGTGCAGGTCAGAATCAGTATAAAAAGATGCAACCTAAGACCTGCCAGCAGATGTCCACAGATGTGGACCAAATTATGATGCAGACACATACCCCATGGTCGAGTATATCTAAGGTTCTAGATAAAAATTACCCAGAACCTAAAATCAGTATGTAAGCAGGGTCGGGCCTGCAATTTATAAGGATGTAACCCAAGACCAAAAAGTCAGGTTACAGAGAAATCAAGATCAAAAGGATCATCAATGAATGTATGCTTGGGTTGGGCATCCTCAGAACAAATGTTGTAAGGGTCTTGGTTTGATGGTGCCAGATTAATTGGAACCCTTAGACTTGGTCTTCTGTTTCCTCCGGAGTTAACTTCCCAAATCAATATTTCCCAACTCCTATCCTCCTTCAAAATGTCAAATTTTAGGACCTCCTGTATATTAATTACCCTGTCTGAAATTTCCAAGTCTAAAAGATGTGACTGAATCATAATTGACTTGGGTTTAGTTATCTTAAAAACAGAATTGTTAGTAAGCTCAATGGGGTGAAATTGAGAATCAGGGAATTGAATTGGATTCTTAATGCAGGGATTTGAATTTGCCATAGAAGCCCTAATAAGATCAGTTTCCTCAGTTATTGGACTATCATATGATCTATCCGATTCCATAGGCCTAGTTGTCTCACAGAAATCGTGTTCTGTAAACTCACATGAGACTTCGCAAATTGATTCTTCACCCTCTGAATCAAAGAAATCTAAATCCTTATTAATGTACATCCCAAAATCATCCATCACTTTCTGATCCATGGAGACATACATTTCCTCGTACCCTAGCTAGGGATCTTAGGTGAAGAAATTAGATCATCCTTAATTGGTTGCTCTAAGTCAATTTGGTCAGCCTCGTAACACGTGTCCCCCCAACAGGTGCCTGAGCGGGTTCTGACATTGGCTCTCCTGAAGGGGGTTCATCCTGGGAATCATCCCATGATTGAACTAAAACAACAAATCTCATTCTCAATTTTGCTAACTTCCCATGTAAAAGCTCACCCGAGTCCTTATCCTTAACATCCTGGAGCCAATCCAACAAATACTTGTTTAGATCATCAATCATTTCAATCAGGGGCTCCAATTATTTAGTTCAAGGTATTGACTGAGCTTCTAAACATTTTATAGTATTCCTCAAGTTAGCCAAAACCTTATCTTGGACCTGGTTAACCTAAACCAAATGGTTTGGTTTAGGGTTGGGCGGGTTTGGGATCAATGTAGAGGAGTTAACGAATTGGGATTCATGATACCCTTCCTGATAATAGGTCATTTCAGATTGTTCATAAGGTGGTGATGACCTAAAGGCAGTGTATTCAAAGGATGGGTAAGGACCAGTGTATCCTTCTTGATTGTAGATCGTATTAGGTTGTCAATGAAAGGGTGGCGATCTATAATTGATGTGGCTCGAAGAAGGATAGAAATCACAATTATGGTGTTCAGGATTTGACCCCAAACACGGAGGTTCAGAATTGTATCCCCAATCAGAGTTATCCCAACTAACAAATGGTTGATTACAGTATGAATCGGGATAATCACCATGTTGAGGATAAGTCATAACAGGAGGGAAAGAGCGGGAATACGTGGAAGGATTCATGATAGACGGGACGAAGAAAGGTGCCTTACAATACAAATAATCAAACTTATCCTTAAGTGGGCTAGCCTAAAGACTTAAAGACTCCCAGAACCCATCTTGAGATAAAGAAATAATTTGACCTACTTTTCTTTCCATTCAATCCAACCAGTTAGAGGGAGGGACCGGGGAGAAGGTTCTTCTTTCGGCTTGCGCCTTCGGTTCCTAGTGTACCCCCCAGCCGTGATCATTTGATTCTGCTCCCCTAGCTAGACATCAGATTGAACAGTAGAAACAGACTAATAGAAAATAATCTCGTTTTGGGCTCCAAAGAGCGAGTCGAATCCTTAAGGCCAACGTCTACTCTATTTTATTTAGGGTTAGGTTTGAATGTGCTTTGGAATGTGATGGGCCCTTTATCTGGGTTGTGCCCTTAATGATTGATTGATGTATGTGTGCGTGTACAACCAGTGGTTCTCAAGCAAGATTATTTTTTATGTAGTTAATTTTAGGGTTCAAATCTTGCTTAGTAGCTTTTAGGATTCAACTTTAGGTATTTTCAAACAAGTTTTGTTGGCACACCAGGTTTTGAAAGCACAGGTGAAGATGTTTTCCTTTGAAGCTTAAAAGAATGTGGAGTGCCTAGTAAATCCCTAGGAGTTGAACCTATGTGGTAGCTACTTAATGAGTTGATTTTAGTTGAAGTGGTGTGGCCCAATCAACTCAAACAATCGACCTATTGCACCACTTAATTAGGCACACAAGTGATTACCTAATCTGATTTCCACTCGATTATGTGTTTGGGTGTGTGTACCAGTTCCAAAGATTGGTTTACCAGTTGAGTTTAAAAATTAGATGGGGTTGTGTAACTCTGTGAGATTTTTTTTAATTTTTCTTTTTAAATGTGGAGGGTAAGGTGGGTGTAGGTGTCAAACAAACAATCAAAACTAACCTTAGGCTTTATAAGAACACCTAGGTTGATTTATGTTTGTGTTATTACGTTGTGGAATGAAAACTAATGGATAGGAGATAGGGGTAAACGTATAGAACCTTCAACAGCACTTTGCTCCAATCTACCGCTTTTGATTGTCTCAAAAGAGTACCTGCAATCACAATAAGAAAGGAGAGAAGTGAGGTAAACGATTCGTAAGTCAGAAGAATCAAAGAGCATCACCTCCCTGGCAACGGCGCTAAAATGTTGAAGGCAGAAAACTACGCGTTTGGAGTTGGATTCAAAAACCCATCGTTGTAGTTTGAGTCGGGAAGAAATCCGTTCAACAGATAAAATTTATACAGAAAATTCGTGAAGAAGTTCTGGGTCGAACACAAGGAGGCAGACGTTTGATTAAAATTACACGTTTTATTTGTTTGTCACGAAACAGATTAGCTGGTCGAAAACTAGCTATCTATTTAACAAATAATAAATAGAAGAGAGAGAGAATATTACAAATAAAACCAAAAGAGTGGTAGAATAAACATGGATTTCATTATAAGAATTTGTTCATTACACTACTCATTACGACTAGAAAGCAGGAAATCTACATTAGAAAGCAGTAAATCTACTCCAGAAAGCAATAAAGGGAATGGAGAGAGAAATATCCTCCTCGACGATCGCTTGGAGGATGAGTCGGATGGGACGATGCCTGGAAGACAGGGAACGGAGCGGGAAGGAGGACAAAGCGGGAGGAACGGGAATGATGTAGCACGTCGTCGTCATCGCGAGATTCGCTTCTCGAATGCAGAGAGAGGACAACCACAAGATGCTCCACGAAGGGGGACGAAGGTGGAAAGATTATGATTTCTACTTTAGAGGAGCATCCTAGGTGTGGGACAAGCTCTTAGAGCTTTGGAAGGGGTGAGAGAAGAGAAGAAGGGATGAGAAATTCGTAGGGTATTGGTCTCCTTTTATAGTTGCAAGGAGTGGGGGCATTTTGGACATTTTAATTTCAAAAACATTAAAATGGGACCTTTAGTGACAGACGTAAACATCACTAAAGGTCCGTCGTGGGCAACGTGTGCGTGCACTACATGCCCACTCCTCCTCCATGCCTTAATGCCTACGCACGTTTGGATTGATCTCAGTCGTCCGATCTCATGATCGAATGGCTTAAAGTCATCCTCACAGCGCCCTTCAAAATGCCTGTGCTGCGTGCCTGCGTGCGATGAGGCATGCAAACACGTGACATCGCACGTGTATGCTATAGAAGGATCCTTCGCATGCCACGCCTCCACCCCTCGGATGCTCGATCTTCATCTGATGGTCGAATTCCGCCCGCACCCATCTAATTTGAGGCTCTCGGCATGGCTCGAACGTGCACCCTTCGCTCGCGAAGTGGTGCTCGACTGTTGCGCTACGCCTTCGTTTGTGTCGCTCAGAGGATTTGTGCGCTTGGATCTGTGGCCGTTGGATGGGCATCCAAAGGTGGAGATTCATCGAGCGGGTGAAGAAGAAGAGCAGAGGTGGGTCCTTGGGGCTAGTTGGGTGGCTGAGATGGTGCTACGTGGTGCCATCTTGGTCATCCATCTTCTGCATGTTGTAGATGGTGCCATGGATGTCGGATTGGACTGATTTTCACGTCGTTAGGCTGCAATCGTTGATCCGAACCCATCTGTGTGGTAGGATTTGTCGTCTGAGGTGTGGATTAACACCATCTTGGCCCTTGATCTTTAGGGTTCCTCGATCTCTATCTGATGCTACGAATGTCCGATCAGGGTGATCTTAGAGTTTTTGAACTCCAATTGTCGCCCTGATCAGATCCATACGGTTGGATCTTCGATCTGAGGCCCCTATTAAAAAGTCGCCCTGTCCCTAGCCATAAAAGGAGACAATTAACTTATATTTTATACAGACTACCCTAAATGCAAGATGATGCATGTTATGCAATATTTATAATATGTGATGCAATTCTATGCCTAAGAACATGCGTAAATAGATAGTTTATGTGATATAAGCATGTTTACATCAAGTACTAGTGAAACGTGTCAATTTCTCAAAAATTCCCTAGTCTCTTGGTTCTCTAGAAAACAACGCACTATTTTGTAATCAACAACAAAAGCCAAAAATGTAGTTGCATCTTTAGCCTATTCACAACTATTATGGATGAAACGTACTTTAGAAGACTTTGGCCTATCCTATAGAAATAAAAAAATGCTTTGTGACAACAATAGTGCCATAAATCTATCTAAAAATCCTATTCAACACTCTAGGACTAAACATATTGAAGTTAGGCATCATTTTCTAAGAGATTATGTCCCAAAAGGTGATATCAACTTAGAATTTGCTAAAATAGAAAATCAGTTAGCTGATATATTTACAAAATCTCTACCAAAAGAAAGATTTAATCTTATCTGCCATTCACTAGGTTTATCTAGGTTAAAAGTGCTTAATTGATAATTTGGAATGCATCTTTTTCAACCTTTAATCTATCAATTTTTTCAAATTGATTAACTTTTGATTGATCAATTTACCTTGATCGATAGAACAAAATCTCTGGCAAGAAATTTCTCTCCAAAAATTTGAGTTTTGATCGATCAACCTAGCTGTTTAATAGAGCAATCGGGTTGGGCGGGAATTTGACCTTTAATCATTTGAACCCTGATTGACCAATGAGTTTGATTGATCGATCATTTTCAATTTTGATCGACCAAAACATGATTTTGATCGACAAACTGGGCGGATTTGCTTTTTGTTAGTGCGATCCAAATCACCTCTAATTATGCCCCTTATGTCCTAAATATAGCCTAGCTAATCTACTCAATTACCTACCTTAAGTATACTTACCTATTTTGTTAACCCAACTTTATTTAAAACATCAATGTTTTTACCACAAAAATTATTTTTTTTACTACCTATACCCCACATTCTGTCCCACATTCAAACACCTCTACCAACCAAACTCTCCTCCTCCTGACCCCACCTCTCCTCCTCTAGCCACCGTGGTCGACCAATGATGTAGACACATTTAATTAGGTTAAAATACTTATTCATGCATGCATCATTCTTCATTTAGAGTAGTTGTGAATATTTTATGTTAATTACATCCCTTTTATGGCCAGGAGGGAAAGTGATTTATTTCAGGGCCTCGGATGGACGATCTAACTGTACAGATCTAATCAGAATGATGATTGGAGTCTAACGCCTCCGAAATCATCAAGATCGGAATCCTGTAGCACCATATGATGTCCGAAGAAGATCAATGCCCAAGGGGCAATGTGACATCCTTATGGGCTTCAGATAAGAAATCCGATCGTATGGATGAATCCAAAGTGATGATTGCAGTTCGCCATCGCGGGGATCATTTCGATCTAAGCACTCTGGCACCCTCTGCAATAGAAAGAAGATGAACGACCCAGATGGTGCCACGTGGCATTATCTAGGCCGTCCAACATCAGCCAGCAACGCCTACCCACATCACACCTCATCTACAACCTCCATTCCTAGCCGATGGATCTTGATCCAACGGCTGAGAAGCTCTCTCCATCGCGTGTCCATAAGATGTCTTGACGTCACAAAAGCCGGCTTACCACATTGGTTAAAGCACTAGTCTTCAAGGGAGGGGCGCGGGTTTGAATCCTCGCAGCCCCCCCAATTTGCAATTGGAGGCACACTGGAGGAATGCATCGCAGCACAAGTGCGCACACAACCACAACTGCAGCTGGACAATGCATGCCAGCGCATGCACGTGTAATGAGAGCCTCATCATGAGCCATAACTAGCTCATTTTGACCCAATAAAGAAGATAAAAGCTCCTACATAACCTAGAAGAAGGCTTAACTGAAGGAATAAGTGCTCTGAGAAGAAAACATGAATTAAAGGTTAAAACTGCAATTTTACCATTGCAGTACATAAATGGGATTTCTCAGAGGAAAAACACAGGTCAAAAGGTCTAAATGAGATAAAAAGTGGGTTGAGTCAATCAGAAATGGGTTCATATGCAATCTAGGAGGTAAATGATATGTGGTAACCCTAAAAGAAACCCACTTAATTCAACAAGGTTCCGGTCAGGATAAAAATCAATTAAACCCTCTAAATATCATGGAAAAATATCCCCTAGGGTTTAGAACACTTAATTT
Source organism: Thalassia testudinum (assembly GCA_037157565.1). Taxonomy (NCBI): domain Eukaryota; kingdom Viridiplantae; phylum Streptophyta; class Magnoliopsida; order Alismatales; family Hydrocharitaceae; genus Thalassia; species Thalassia testudinum. Next base: position 44,779 of record JAZHRO010000034.1, on the reverse strand, counting down.
GGCCTTTGGAACCCAGTTTGACCAAGATTAGGGTCCTAGTTCATCAATTAACCTAATTTGGGTTTTTACGTAAAATGTCCAATCAAACGAGGTCAAACCTAAAATCCAACTTCACCACTGGATTCCTTAAGTCAAAATTAGGTTTGTACCAAAATTTGGACCTAAGGGGAGGTCATCTTGACCTACTTTGCAATTTAGTACACCCAAATCATAATTTGGTCCCTATCTTTTGAAAAGCATAACAGAACGCCCCCTAACTTCCTCGCCACCTTTGCAATCAGGTCCTGCCGCCATTATTAGGGCAGAATCCTACTCCGGCGAGGATTTGAGAGGGAATCCTCTCTGATTCCTCAGAGATCCCCTCCCAGAAATGGAAGGGAGATTCTCTGAGGAATTCCCTTCCATCTGAGGCCAATCTTGATCCCTGGTGTGAACCCAATCTCTCGTGCGAACGCACGAGGGATTTGGGTATCTAAACTCTTTCCATCTCCGGTGACCGACCTCAGACGATTGCGTGCCTTCCACGCCTTGAACGACTGGCCCAGTCCTATATAAGAACCCACACCTCCGGCCGCTCATCTTAAGCTTGATTTGGCCGAGTTTCCACCTCCAATTCATCTCCTCCTGCCCAGCCAAAATTCCCAGCAAGCTCCGGCGAGCCCCCCTCCCCTCCCTCTTCGCTCTGCCACAAAACCAGTGGCAGAGTTATCTTCCTGACTCTCCTCCGCGTCGCGCAGCACCCGCGCACGCCGCCTCAGCCCCGTCGTCGCCGCCGTTCTCCCCCACTGGGCAGCATCTTCTCTGCCTCTCCGTCCCCCTTCATCCCTGTAGTTAGGCCAAGTACCTTCTCCACATTCCCCTCTCTCTTTCCCCTTGCTATTTTATCTACTTACCCCCTGACAGTGCCTGAACACCTCCATCTTCCTCTCCTCCGACCGCCCTCCGGTGAGCTGCCCACACCACTCCGCCCCTCCACACGGCTCGCCAACCCCCTCGTGAGCTCCACCTCACCACTAGGAACTCACTTCACCCCACCACTGCCACTCCAGACCTCCACAATCACCCCCCGAAAAACCCAACATCTCCAGCCACAGGTTGACCTAGGCACGCACGCCTAGGCCGACCTGCAGCCTGCAGCACCGCCCACCGCCTTCACCGTGCCACGGCGAAGGTTTCTAGCCAATCTGATTGGGCCAATAGGCCGTTCTTGTGTGTGACAGGTTTAAGCTCCGGCCGCCATTATCAGCCGAAGCAGCAAGGAGCTTCAGCAACTTTAGGTACCAGGACTCCAAGGCTGCAGGTGCAGCAGACTCACGTGAGTGTCGCAAAGTGAGTGAGGCTAGCAAGTCGCACAGAGAGGCCAGCAGCTGGAGCAATCACGCGACGAAAGCTCTGCGGGCCCGAAAGCAAGACCGACCAGATAGTCCCACATCGTGAGGTTGCAAAACATAGGTATCATATAAATTGCTTTTGTGTTTTAAGCCCATTGCCTCTGTAAGCACAGGGGTAAGGTCCCTCACCTGCCCTCACACCCGCCTCGTCCGCGGCTTGGCCACGCGGATCTGGCAGGATCCAACCCGACCTAAACCTACGCACTCCTCGCGCATCACTACCTACCGGTGTGCCTGGTCTCGGGTACGATCCGACCCGAATATCCGTGTGGCTCTGGGAGAGCCACCTCGAGTGAATTGTTGAGATTGAGAGACGCGTGGGTAGAGGGAAATGGGTAGGTTTTGCTCCTGTGCTGGTAGACTGAGCGTGGAGAGACTTAGCCGCAAGGAGAGGAGAAGAAGCAGAAGAAGAAACTGAGCGAAGGAGAGACCAAGGCAGAGAAGAAGAAGAGGAAAGAAGCCTTCGCAGGAGAAGAAGGAAGAGCAAGGCAGGAGCAACCCAGAGAACAAAAGAAAGGTCAAGTGAAGACAGCAAAGATCAGAAGAAGAAGAAAGAAGAAAGGCAAGGCAGGAGAAGAAACAAGAGAAAAGATACAAAGGCAGGAAGAAGAAGCCTTTGCAAGCAAAGAAGAGAAAGAAGATGAGAAGAAGAAAAAGGGGAAAATACTTTTAAGACGTCTGATCACCAGATCAGACGCCCAATTTCATATTTTTTGTCATAATTACTTTCAATGGCATACATTCATATTTGAATTAACATTTTGAGTAAATTAGAGTGTTCAATTACATTTTGATTAGTAGTAAATTTCATTTGCTCCCTGTGTTCGACATCGGATACTCCGGTTTTCGAGTAATAAAATTCTCTATTTGTTTGAACGCTTTGTCGGCTATACTACAACATGACATCCTTTAAAATCACACAAAAGTGTGAGAACATTTTGGCGCCGTTGCCAGGGAGCAATGTGCAATTTACCACTAGTCTCTACATTCTTTTTATCATATTGAGCACTAACTTGCCCTACTTTGCTTTGATGTGATCTTGCAGTTACTTCATGAGAAAATCTCTCCCGCAAGTCAACCACTCCAGGGCAGGTAATTTCTTTTCTTCCTTAATCATCCCCTAATCATTGAAAGACAAAAGGAAGAAAATCAATTTAGGAATCAATTGCCTTCTTTATATAGTAATCACCTTCTCTAAGGCAAAACATTTCCTGATTTTGCGAAAATTTCTGCAAATATTCTTGAAGTTGGAGTGATTTTTTTTAGATTCCATCCCAAAAATTCTTGTGCCAAATTGAAATAACGCTTAATCTCAGCAGACCACACACTTCTTGTTTATAAGTCCAAAGAGAACTTTTGTGAAAAAGAAAAAGAGGATTGGAAATAGAACCAAATTAGGGTTTCCACATTAGGGTCTTGAAGCACTAGTCACACATGCCTGTATAAAAGGAAATAAACCCTCCTGCATCAGTGTGTTACCCAAGCCCTTGATTGAAGAGAGCTAAATAAGACAAACCCTAAAATTGAGCTCTAAAATCACTTGAATCTTAAAATTTTTGGACCTGATAACCTGGGAGTCAAATCAGGGGCTCTCTAGGCTCCAAACTTAGAATCATTCTGCCATCTATAGGACAGGTCAGGTGAAGTTGACCCCTTGGGTCAACCAACCTCTAAATTAGGTCACAATACCAAAAACATCTAATGTTCAAGTGAGAACCCTAAAAGTACCTTTGAAATAAAAAGTGATAGACTTAAGAGGTCAAGGTCCCCATTCTGGTCTACCTGGAATCTCAGTGACAAGAGAGGTCAGGTGGGGGAAACCCTGTAACCCGTAGGGACGCTCTACCGTGTAGGGGTCTTTGCGGGACTCTCCCTTTCTGGCTGCCCAGGTAATTCTCAGGTGGACGATCTTCGGAACCTGGGGTCCATCCGCCCTGAACCTCCATAGTCATCCAAACATCTTTTGGGTGTCTTGATTGGGTCAAGAACATCTCCAGTCCCTCATCTTTTCTCTTTAGAGCACACATATACGTTTTTATTGGGACTCATTATTCAGATCTGATCGCTTCATAGCACATCTTGAGTCAAACTCTGATCTTGATTCCACCACCTGATCCAAATATGCAGCCGAACCACCTAGGACTACCATTCAAGAAACCTGAATACTGGAGATCCATGAGAGATAAAATGATTGAGGATGCCATGAGATTTTATGAAAATGAAGAAACCTCAACAACAGTAGGAAACATTTAGGTTGATGTCCCAACAACCACAACCTTTGTCATAACTTGTGCCCAAGTACTATTAGCAGAAGCCAACAAAGGATCAACCCGTGACTTGCTCATTACTGCATACATTGAGATAGAAAAATTGCACAATAGTGAATACCTTCAATGTATGACCAATCCTCGACTTTGGAAGCAACACCAAGATAGTCTTGAAAAACGGGAAGAGATAATGAGATTAATAAAACAAGTGATTGATCAGAAATACCCGTACATACCACCAACAGAGGATGAGCTATCTTGGAACAACATCGAGGATAAATCTGACCCCGGGTTTGAGGCAAAAAATGGTTGTGGATTCCCAACCCAGATGGAGTATAATGCACCTGATATTGAAGAAGGTTGGGAAGCTCCAAATGCAGGAAAAGACCATGATGAGCCCATTTTAAAATCCCAAGACTCCTGCAAGTATGAGAGTAGAGCTGAACCTCTCGAGGGTGTAAATTCCGTCCCTTATTCTGATAAGGTGACCCTGAAGGTTATTTAGACCTAAATTCTAGTAATTCAACCCACATCCTAAGCCTAGAACCTAGATCTAAAACATATTTTGAAGATTTCAAGGCCCCAGATGAAGAAGATCAATCTTTTAATGAAGAATATGATTTTGGGCCTCGATTTGATGAATATCCCTCGTCAACCTCCTTAGAGGAACGAATCGATTTTGCGGAAGTCATGCCAATCTACGACATAGAAACCGAGGAGTTAGATGAGCAGGGTTTCAATTGGGTCTGCCCTACTAGCTTAGAATCTAAGCCTCTACCAGATAAGGATACCCTTTTAAGCTCAGAATTAACATTTAGGCTAGATCCCAGTCAGGCTGCTGAATATACAACATATGATTTATTCTATGGTGGAACTCATGATCTAGAATCTCATCCAAATTTTGATTTTCACAAACTCTCCGACGATCTCAAATTTGACCATAACATTGGAGAAAATCTGCCTCCTGATTATAACATGTCAATCTTCTTTGAAGCCACCTGCTCCACATATACAGAACCAATCAAAACCCGTTCCCCACCCCGACTCGCAACCGGACTCAATTTCTATTCCGATTCACCTCTCACTAAGCCGTTTGCAGATGATTCAACTCCATATCTAGACCGGGTATCGGGTACTGATCAGACCACAAATCAGGAGCCTCCATCCTTTGATCACCCCTGTAGGGATTCCACACCTTACATGGATAATTTTTCGGAACCCTACTTTGACCAGGCTGATTCGACTCAGCCTGAACCTGAGTTTTCACTTCCATATCCATCAGAACTTTACTGCATATGGTGGGTTCCGCATCTGCTGATCTACATCTATCAACCCACCAGACTTATTGGGTTCGGGCTGCATCATCAGCCCACTGATCTCAACAAGCACCTGGTTGGACCAACCAAGCTCTTAATCAAGGTGCTTGTTTTCCAAAACTCCATTGATTTGACCACCCCCTCTCCACCCCATTTTCCGCTCGGCTGAAGGCATTAAATTTAGCGCTTAACGGGAGGCAACCCGTCATTCCCAAAAACAGAGACCCGTCTGATTATCCATCTGTACTCCACGTCTATTGCACCTTGAGTCCAGCCTTAGACAGTTGATCCCACCTCTGGTACACGTATCAGAGCTTAAAATCATCCGCATCAGTCATTTTCGACCCATTCACCCACCCGATGTATCCTGTTCTAAGTCCCTGACCTCAACACTAATTCACACCCTCTGTTTACAATGAGGACATTGCAAAACTTAGGCATGGGGGGGTGATAAAGTGCATACATACAGAACCAAGAAAAAAAATCAGGAGTCTCATACACAAAAAATTTGCATATGTCAAAAACACAAAAAAATTGAAAAAAAAAAGAAAAAGAACAAAAAATGGGGGGAGGGAGGAAATTTTGTGAGCCACATAAGCATAAGAAGGAGAAAAAGAGCAAAAATGAAGAAAGGAGCACAAAAGAAAAGAAAAAGAAATAGTCATTAGTAAAAGATTAAGGAATTAACTGAAGTTCTAGACTGAATCAAGAAAAAGAAAAGAAAAGTGCTACGAAGATATAGCAAGCGATTAGCGGGAACGCTGGTCTTAGGCCTTTTGGGCTAGTATCTTTAGCTTAAAAATTCATGTATCTGTTAAAATCTGGATAATCCTCAAGAGGTTGAGGAAAATGCCAAGCTTAAGTATTAGGTTTAAGGCTTAGGAAGTATTCGGCCTCGCTAACTGACCTCCGATTTACGGGATTCGGTAACCTAAGCACCCCAAAGTCACACACAGTCTGGTTCAGTGCGCATAAACATCCAAATCACACAAGAGCGTTTAATGTTCTACAAAAGTCACCTAGATTAGGAGCGGCCAATCAACACAAGTTGATTTGGACGAGTTCCCAGCGCGGAGAGGCGGGAAATTCCCCTCGAAGATGCGTAACAACATATCGTCTCCTCGGTGCTTGTCTCTTAGGATATTTAAATATCCTACTGGGGGCAGGTAAGCACTCTACTGGTTCAGATACCATGGGCGGCATTATCATGAAATGTTGATCGCCAGGGGCTGAATTCGGCCACGGAACGCCATGGGTGGGATTATCTCGAAATCTCGAAAGCCAGGGTTCTGGGAGTTGCCATGGGCGGGATTATCTCGAAATCTCGAAAGCCAGGAACCCTTGAGGATTGATGATGGGGACGAGGAATCCGATACAGACCGTGTTGAGAAGCTAATCCGAAGCTAGAAACAAAAAGAAAAGAGAGAGAAAAGCTCTCCAAACAAATAAATCTTCTATCTCTCTCTTACAAAAAAATGCACTGCAAACTGAACTTAGGCTAAAAATGTCTCAAGCACGGGAGCTTTAACTGCGGAGTCCAACAAAACCTAGGTTAGTTTTTGTGGGCTGGAGAAACCTTTGTGGAGGACTGAGGCTAAAGCGGAACAGGTTCGGATTTTGGTTGGTACTTGAGTACCTCTAGGCCTATTGTCAGCATTCCTACCTAATCACAAAAGGAGAAGCACTTATCATTGTTGACAAACACTCAGGGTCTAGAATGGAAGTTAAAACTTTGAAATTTTGCTAAGGGACTAGCAAAAGCTAGGCATGGGGGTATGATGAGAGCCTCATCATGAGCCATAACTAGCTCATTTTGACCCAATAAAGAAGATAAAAGCTCCTACATAACCTAGAAGAAGGCTTAACTGAAGGAATAAGTGCTCTGAGAAGAAAACATGAATTAAAGGTTAAAACTGCAATTTTACCATTGCAGTACATAAACGGGATTTCTCAGAGGCAATACACAGGTCAAAAGGTCTAAATGAGATAAAAAGTGGGTTGAGTCAATCAGAAATGGGTTCATATGCAATCTAGGAAGTAAATGATATGTGGTAACCCTAAAAGAAACCCACTTAATTCAACAAGGTTCCGGTCAGGATAAAAATCAATTAAACCCTCTAAATATCATGGAAAAATATCCCCTAGGGTTTAGAACACTTAATTTGGCCTTTGGAACCCAATTTGACCTAGATTAGGGTCCTAGTTCATCAATTAACCTAATTTGGGTTTTTACGTAAAATGTCCAATCAAACGAGGTCAAACCTAAAATCCAACTTCACCACTGGATTCCTTCGGTCAAAATTAGGTTTTTACCAAAATTTGGACCTAAGGGGAGGTCATCTTGACCTACTTTGCAATTTAGTACACCCAAATCACAATTTGGTCCCTATCTTTTGAAAAGCATAACAGAACGCCCCCTAACTTCCTCGCCACCTTTGCAATCAGGTCCTGCCGCCATTATTAGGGCAGAATCCTACTCTGAGGAGGATTTGAGAGGAAATCCTCTCTGATTCCTCAGAGATCCCCTCCCAGAAATGGAAGGGAGATTCTCTGAGGAATTCCCTTCCATCTGAAGCCAATCTTGATCCCTGGTGTGAACCCAATCTCTCGTGCGAACGCACGAGGGATTTGGGTATCTAAAATCTTTCCATCTCCGGTGACCGACCTCAGACGATTGCGTGGCTTCCACACCTTGAACGACTGGCCCAGTGCCTATATAAGAACCCACACCTCCGGCTGCTCATCTTAAGCTTGATTTGGCCGTGTTTCCACCTCCAATTCATCTCCTCCTGCCCGGCCAAAATTCCGAGCAAAGTCCGGCGAGCCCCCCTCCCCTCCCTCTTCGCTCTGCCATAAAACCAGTGGTAGAGTTATCTTCCTTACTCTCCTCCGCGTCGTGCAGCACCCGCGCACGCCGCCTCAGCCCCGTCGTCGCCGCCGTTCTCCCCCACTGGGCAGCATCTTCTCCGCCTCTCCGTCCCCCTTCATCCCTGTAGTTAGGCCAAGTACCTTCTCCACATTCCCCTCTCGCTTTTCCCTTGCTATTTTATCTACTTACCCCCCGACAGTGCCTGAACACCTCCATCTTCCTCGCCTCCGACCGCCATCCGGCGAGCTGCCCATACCACTCCGCCCCTCCACACAGCTCGCCAACCCCCTCGTGAGCTCCGCCTCACCTCCAGGAACTCACTTCACCCCACCACTGCCACTCCAGACCTCCACAATCACCCCCCGAACAACCCAACATCTCCGGCCACAGGTTGACCTAGGCACGCATGCCTAGGCCGACCTGCAGCCTGCAGCACCACCCACCGCCTTCATTGTTCCACGGCGAAGGTTTCTAGCCAATCTGATTGGGCCAATAGGCCGTTCTTGTGTGTGACAGGTTTAAGCTCCGGCCGCCATTATCAGCCGAAGCAGCAAGGAGCTTGCAGCAACTTCAGGTACCAGGACTCCAAGGCTGCAGGTGCAGCAGAATCACGCGAGTGTCGCGAAGTGAGTGAGGCTAGCAAGTCGCACAGAGAGGCCAGCAGCGGGAGCAATCGCGCGACGAAAGCTTTGCGGGCCCGAAAGCAGGACCGACCAGATAGTCCCACATCGTGAGGTTGCAAAACACAGGTATCATATAAATTGCTTTTGTGTTTTAAGCCCATTGCCTCCGTAAGCACAGGGGTGAGGTCCCTCACCTGCCCTCACACCCGCCTCGTCCGCGGCTTGGCCATGCGGATCTGGCGGGATCCGACCCGACCTAAACTACGCACTCCTTGCGCATCACCACCTGCCGGTGCGCTTGGTCCCGGGTACGATCCGACCCGAATATCCGTGTGGCTCTGGGAGAGCGACCTCAAGTGAATTGTTGAGAGAGAGAGGCGCGGGTAGAGGGAAATGGGTAGGTTTTGCTCCTGTGCAGGCAGACTGAGCGTGGAGAGACTTAGCCGCAAGGAGAAGAGAAGAAGCAGAAGAAGAAACTGAGCGAAGGAGAGACCAAGGCAGAGAAGAAGAAGAGGAAAGAAGCCTTCGCAGGAGAAGAAGGAAGAGCAAGGCAGGAGCAACCCAGAGAACGAAAGAAAGGTCAAGTGAAGACAGTAAAGATCAGAAGAAGAAGAAAGAAGAAAGGCACGGCAGGAGAAGAAACAAGAGAAAAGATACAAAGGCAGGAAGAAGAAGCCTTCGCAAGCAAAGAAGAGAAAGAAGATCAGAAGAAGAAAAAGGGGAAAATACTTTTAAGACGTCTGATCACCAGATCAGACGTCCAATTTCATATTTTTTGTCATAATTACTTTTAATGGCATACATTCATATTTGAATTAACATTTTGAGTAAATTAGAGTGTTCAATTACATTTTGATTAGTAGTAAATTTCATTTGCTCCCTGTGTTCGACCTCGGATACTCCGATTTTCGAGTAATAAAATTCTCTATTTGTTTGAATGCTTTGTCGGCTATACTACAACATGACATCCTTTAAAACCGCACAAAAGCATGAGAACAGCGTGCAACTCAGTGTGGGAGGCGCAGTCCGGTGGGAGCGTTGAATGGCGTGGATCTTTAGCGACAGCCTAGGAGAGTCTTTAGTGATGCTTGCAGCTGTCACTAATTGCGTGTGTAGGAAGTCCTTCCTCCTTCCACTATAAAAGGACCTACCCCCCTCCATCCACCACCATCTCTTCCTTTCTTCTCCTCACCACCTCCAAGGCTCAAGAGATAGCTTGTTCCAAGACCGAGATACTCCTTTAGAGTAGAATTAAATAGTTTCTTCCCTCCCCTCATCCCCATTCGTGGATCATCTGTGGCCGTCCTCTCACCTCCCTTCGAGAAGAAGATCCTCATCGTGACGCCATCTTGCCTCGCCCTCCGTCCTTCGGCTCCGTCCTCATTCATCCCGTTGCTCACCACCTTCCTCTAGGAGACGTCAGAGTGAGTCATCCTCTAAGTAACGGCCGAGGGGGATTCTCTCACCTATATCTTTCTTTTTGCTTTTGTAGTGTAATCTTTCCCTCTTTCTTAGTTGTAGAAACACTTGTTGAGATATATGTGACTATTTCTCTCTTTCTCTTATATTTTGCAAGTAGAGTAGTTAGATAAGAATTCATTGACCTAATATCTTCTTTGCTAAAAATACCAAAAAAATCAGAAAAGACAAAAATGATAAAACAAATAAAAGCGAAATGTGTATTTTTCAAACCAAACGTTCGCCTCCCCATGTTCGACCTAGGACTCACTGTTCAAGTTTCAGTTATAAATTTTTTCTAATCGACGGATTTTCTCACGAATTGAACTACGACGACAGGTTTTCCAAATCCAATCCTTTCCATGTGCGAATCCTCCGACACATTATTTTGGCGCCATTGTCGAGGAGGCAATGCTCTTTGGTTTTCCTCGTGTTTTCCCACATTACTTACATATTTTTCTAACCTATCTTTCTTCTTCAATTTATTGTCTTGCAAGAACTCGATTGAGGAGCTGAAGGCAGTAGATTGGAGTAAAGTGCAGGTAGTGACATTTGTAAGTTTTCCCTCAATTCCTCACCCACTAGATCATTTCTCCACTTTAATAATCAAGACCTAATCTACTTAGGTGTTTTCACAAACCCTAGGATAGAAATTATTTGTCTTGTTTGTCACTCCACTCACCTTGCCATGCACATAAATTAAAAAAATAACAAAAGTTATCCGATTGTGGGAGTTTTTGAAAAACACATTAACACCCGCAACTCTCTACTTAAGGCGCACCACTTCACATCGATTCTACCACTTAATTGGAATCTAACCTGTAGATCCGGTACACCCTAACTCAACACACCAATAACTAAGTAGAAAATTTGACTAGGTTAAGACTTTTTTTGTGCCTTAACTAAGTGGTGCAATAGGCCAATTGATTAAGCTTTAGGTCGTACCACTCAAATTAAAATTGATTCATCAAGTAGCTTGCCACTTAGGGTTGATTTTTAGGATTGAACCAGGCACTCTACATTTTATTTCTGATTTTTAAAGGAATATATCTACACCCGTGTTTTCTAAACTTGGAGTGTTCTCCTAAACTTGATTAAATACACCTAGGATTAAACCCTAAATGCTATTAAACTATGTTAAACATAAAAGACACATCATCAAATAACCTTATTTCCAAACCTTGGTTGTGCACGCACACACATTTGAATTGATCATTAAGAGCACAACCCATCTAAAGGGCCCATCACATTCCAAGAGCACAATCATCCCAAGCCTAATTAAAACTGAGTAGATGTTGGCTTTAAGGATTGATTTGCTCTTTGGGGCTCAGACTGAGATTTTTTTTTATTAATCTACTTCTGCTGGTCCATTTGATGTCTAGCTAGGGGAGTAGTGTCAAATGATTGTGGCTGGGGGTACACTGGGAACTAGAGGTGCAAGCCAAAGGAAGAAGCTTCTCCCTAATCCCTCCCTCTAACTGGTTGGATTGGTCGGATAGAAGTAGACCAAATCATTTCTATCATCTCAAGATGGGTCTTGGGAGTTTGCAGGTCTTTAGGCTACCCACATAAGGACAGGTTTGGTTGATTGTACTGCAGGACACCTTTCTCACTTTTGTTTTCCCTCCTACTCCACAATGTATCCTTCCACATCTTTCACACATTCCCGATCCTACCCTCCTACCAACATGTATCCTCAAGATGATTACTATCTTGACTCGACTTATGATTACACATCTCCTAGCCAGGATAACTTTGATTGTGGATTTTAATCTGGACCTCAGTGTCTAGGGCCTAACCCTAGACAACAAGACTATGATTACTATCCTTCCTAGAGCTATAATGATTATAGATCTCTATCCTTTGATGATCAACCTAACCCGATCTACAATCAAGAAGGATATGTTGACTATAACACCTACCCTCCCTAGTATTCCACTAAATATAGGTCACCACCATTCTTTGAACAACTCTAGGTGACCTACTATCAAGGAGGAACCTGAGAACCTCAATATCTTGACTCCCCTAGAATGAACCCAAACCCACCCAACCTCGAACCAAACCATTAATTTAGGCAAAGCAGGTCCAGGATAGGGCGTTGGCTAACTTGAGGAATGATGAGAATCTCATCATGAGCCCTAACTAGCTTATTTTGACTTAAGAAAGAGAATAAAAGCTCCTAAATAACCTAGAGAAGGGCCTAATTCAAGGAATAAGTGTTCCAAGAAGAAAACATGAAATAAAGGGTAAAGCTACAATTTTACCATTGCAGTACATCAACAGGATTTTTCAAGGGCTAAACATAGACAAATTGTCTTAACAAGATGAAAAGTGAGTTGGTTCAATCAGAAATGGGTTCTTGTGCAAGCTAAGAATTAAATGACATTCTGTAACCCTAAAACAGACACATAATTCAGTAAGGTTCTGGTAAGGATAAAAATAACTAAACCCTCTACAATTCATGGAAAAATATCATCTAGGGTTTAGAACCTTCAAATTGGCCCTTGGAACCTATTTTGACCTAAATTGGGGTCCTACCTCGTTATTTGACCTAATTTGGATTTTTGTGTAAAATGTATAATCAAATGTGGTCAAACCTAAAATCCAACTTCACCATTGGATTCCTTAGGTCCAAATTAGGTTTGTACCAAAATTTGGACCTAAGGGGAGGTCACCTTGATCGACTTTGCAATATAGTCCACCTAATTACATTTTGACCCCTATCTTTTGAAAACTATTGCGCAGAGCCCCTATCTTCCTCGCCATTCTTACAATTAGGTCCCTCCTCCATTAAAGTAGAGGAGTCCTACTCCGGTGAGGAATTGAGGGGGATTGCTCCCTAATTCCTTAGAGATCTCCTCCCAGATTTGGAAGGAAGATTCTTTGAGGAATGCCCTTCCATCTAAGCATGATCGCATAAGGTGATTCGCACCCAATCTCTCGTGCGAAAGCTTGAGAGATTTGGGTATCGTCCACAATCCTTCTCCGGTGAGGACTCTTGCGCTTGGAAGCTTCTCTTCCAAGCACAAGAGCCCCTGCCAGTGCCTATAAAAGAACCACCATCTCCAGCCGCACATCTTCAGCTTGGCTTGGCCGGAGAACCACCCCCAATTCTTCCCTTCTCCTCCGGCCAAGTGTCCAGCAGGCTCTGGTGACCTATCTTCCTCCTTTTCATCACTCTATCACAATACCAGTGGCAGAGCCATCTTCGTCTACTTCCTCGTCGTCGCGCAATACCCACGTGTGTGCTTCTAGTCCTTCGTCATCGATGTTCTCCCTCCTCTGGACGCTTCTTCTCCGGCGGCGGTAGGTACGGCCAGTCGCCTTTCTACTCCCTTCGTCCACTTAGTTAGGTTAAATCTCTTCCTCTCTCTCCCCTCTTTATTTCCCCTATTTTTATTTCTACTTTTATCCCCTCAACGCCGCAGACCACAACCACCCTCTCCATCTCCGGTCGACCACCGGCAAAGGCGCATCCACTGCTCCACACCTCCACACCCCTCGCTAGACCCCTCATCACCTCTGCCATCATCAACTGATCGTCATCCGCACTTCACTGACCGCCATCACTTCCCTAAATGCCCCTTGACCTAACCCACTTCCACGGCCACAGAGCGACCTAGGCACGTACACCTAGGCTGCCCCATGGCCAGCCACCCACCGTCTCACCTTCGTCGTGACATAGTGAAGCTCCCCATCTGGTTTAACAAGGCCACAAGGCCGTATTGAGTGATTTCAAATCCGACCCCCCTTCTACCATTGAAGCAGAAGCAAGGAGCTTGTATCCTCGCTCCAGGTCGCGTGGTCCAGGCAGACAAGTCCCAGGTGACGAGCAAGAGTCTCACGCACGCATCCAGCTAGAGAGCAGGCTTGGCGAAGCACCTAGCTATGGCAATTAGGTAAAGTCCTCCTGCGGCCACGCAATAGAAGCAGCTGGGACTTTTAGTACCACCTCGAAAACTCAGGAGTGAGGTGCACACTTTAAATTGATTTTGTGTTTTTAGTTGTTCGCCTCAAGTAACACAGGGTGAGGTCCCTCGTCCACGCACACCCACCTCATCTACGATCTAAGCCCTCGCAGACCTGGTTGACCAACCCGATTAACCCTCGCACTCCTCGCACACCACACCCACGCTGGTGCGCCTGGACCCAGGCACGCGAAACCCGACCTGGTTGCCCAACCTAGCTCTGGGAGAGAAAATCGAAGAGAGAAATAAAGAGAGAGTACGTGGGGAGGGTAGGGGATAGTTTTTCTCTTCACTATGTGTAGGGAAAGGAAAAAAGGAAGAGGAAGGTGTAGCCACAAAGAAAGAAGGAGAAGAAAGAGGAGCTAAGGCAAGGCAAGTTGCGAAGCTAAGGAAGGAAGGAGAAGGAAGAGAAGGCTGAAGCCAAGAAGGAAAAGAAGAGGCGTAGCTGAAGAAGAAAGCCAAGGAAAGAAGAAGGAAGGAAAAGGCAGCAAGGAAGGCAGAAGCCAAAGGAAAGAGAAAGCACTGTAGCTGCAGAGAAGAACTAAAGAAGAAGCTAAGGCAGAGGAAAGGAAGAAAAAAGCAAGGAAGAAGAAGAAGATGGCCAAAGTCAAAGAAGAAAAGAAGTAGGCCAAAGTCAGAAGGAAAAGAAAAGAAGAAAGAGCCAAAGAAAGAAGAAGAAAAGAGAAGAAAAAGAGAAGCCAAAAAGCAGAGAAGAACCAAAGAAGAAAAGAAAGAAGAAAGAAGAAGCTAAAAAGAGAGAGCCAAGAAAAGAATCTTTTATTCTATTCCTCTCAATTTCTCTTCTATTTTTGCTACATTTTCATTCATAAACTCCTGCATTCTATTTTGAATTAGATTTTGAGTAGATTTAAGTGTTCAAATTACATTATTGAGATTAGTGAATAAATTCCATTTGCTCCATGTGTTCGACCTCGGATACTTAGGTTTTCGAGTAATAAAAACTTCTTATTTGTTATCATGCTTTTTCAACTATACTACAACATGACATACTTAAAACCCGATCAAGCGTTACAACATTTTGGTACCGTTGCTAGGGAAGATTAGGTCGTTGAATAACATTTTGGTGCCGTTGCCAGGGAGCAACATGCAATTTATCACTAATCTCTACATTCTTTTTGATTATATTGATCACTAACTTGCCATACTTTACTTTGTGTGATCTTGTAGAGTATTTCAAGAGAAGATCCCTCTCACAAGTCAACTACTCCAAGGCAGGTAATCTCTTTTCTTCCCTAATCCATCTCCTAATCCTTGAAAGACAAAAGGAAGCAATCAAAATAGGAATTACTTGCCTTCTCTTTATAGTAATTATCCCTTAAAAGGCTAGTTTCCTAATTTGCGAGATAAATTTTTCAAAACTAATTGAAGAAGAAGCGATTTTTAAAGAGCTTACCCCACAAATTCCTGTGCATAGTAGAAATCATGCTTAATCTCCGTGGACAACACTTCTTGTTTTGAGTCCAAAAAGAACTTTTGTGAAAAGAAAAGAGGATTGGAAATAGAACCAAATTAAGTTTTCAACAGTAGGGGTTTTTCAAGTGCTAGTTCACACATGCCTGCAAAAAAGAAAATAAACCCAACCCGCATCAATGTGCTACCCAAGCCCTTGATTGAAAAGATCTAAACAAGACAAACCCTAAAATCAAGCTTTAAAATCACTTGAATCTTAAAAACATTGGACCTAATAACCTGGGAGTCAAATCAGGGTAATCTCCAGGTCTTAACCTAGACTCATTTTGCCATCTTTAGGGAAAGTTAGGTGAAGTCAACCCCTTGTGTCAATCAACCTACAAATTAGGTCACAAACCAAAAACATCTAAAGTTCAAGTGAACCCTAAGCACCTTTGATCTTAAAAGTGGTAGAATTAAGAGGTCAAGGTCCGCATTCTGGTCTACCTGGAATCTCAATGACAAGAGAGGTCAATTGGGGGAAACCCTGTAACTCGTGGGGACGCTCTACCATGTAGGGATCTTTGCGGGACTCTCCCTCTCTGGTTGCCCAAGTAATTCTCAGGTGGATGACCTTTTGATCCAGGGGTATCATCTGCCCCGAACCTCCATAGTCATCCAACATCTTTGGGTGCCTTGATTGGGTCAAAAACATCCAGTCCCTCATCTCTTCTCTTTAGAGCACACACATACATTTTCAGTGGGACACTTTCTTCAGATCGATTCACTTCATGACTTGATATTGATCCAAATTCTGATTCTACATCTTGATTCCACCACTTGATCCAAGTATGCAGCCGAACTACTTAGGACTACCTTTCAAGAAACCTGAATCACAGAGAACCATGAGAGATAGGATGGTTGAGGATGCCCTTGAATTCTATGAAATTAGATATAAACCCTCAACACCAATAGAAGACATTTAGGTTGATGTCCCAACAACCACAACCTTCATCATAAACTGTGCCCGAATTCTTTTGACAGAAGCCACCAACGGATCAACCTGAGATATTCTCATAACATGATACATTGAGATAGAAAAATTACACAATTTTGAGTACATCCAATGCATGACAAATCCTGTACTTTGGGAACAACACCAAGATGATCTTGAAAAATGGGAAGAGATAATAAGATTATTGAAGCAAATTATTGATTAGAAATACCCGTATATGCCATAAACAAAGGATGAACCATCTTGGGGTAGTATTGAGGATCAATCCGATTTTCGAGATCTCATGATTGAGGCATAAAGTGGTTGTGGATTCCCAACCTAGATAGAAGACAACATGCCTGATATTGAATTAGGTTGGGAAATTGCAGGAGAACACAATGTTGAGCCAACCCTAGACCATGAATCACCAAGCTTAGAATTCCAAGACTCCTACAATAATGAGATTAGAACTGAACCTCTCGAGGATGTAAATCTCGCCCCTTATTCTGATAAGGTGACCCTCAAAGGTAAATCAGACTTAGATTCTAATGATTCAACCCACATCCTAAACCTAGAATCAGGATCTGAAACATCTTTGGAAGATTATGAGGCCCCACATGAAGAAGATCAAATTTTCAATGAAGAATATGATTTTGGGCCTCTATTTGATGAATATCCCTCTCCAACATTCTCAGGAAATCAGATCGATTTTTCGGAAGTCATGCCAATTTATGATATAGAAACTGAGGAGTTGGACGAGTGGGGTTTCAATTGGGTCTGTCCTACCAGCTTAGAGCTTGAGTCTAGTAAGAACACCATTTTAAGCTCAGAATTAACATATAGGCTAGACCCCAATCAGGCTGCTGAATCTACATCATATGATTTATACTATGGTGGAACTCATGATCTTGAATCTTATTCAAACTTGATTTTCGCAAACTCTCCGACAATTTTGAATCTGACTATAATATCGGAGAAAATATGCTTCCTGATAATAACAAGCCAATCTGCGACCTCATCTCACATGACTCATTCTCTAACTTCGATTCTGAGGTCCCAGTTCCCGAGATCACTGATTTCAGTTCAGGTTCCGGTGACACAGAATCATTTCTTTTTGATCCTCAAGAACCAAAACCAGAAAATGCCGAGAGTGATTGCAACCCAGAGGACTCTTTACATGAGACCACCTATCATTGCTTTCTAGAAGAGCCCTCATATAGAATTCTCATTGAAACCACCTCTTCCACACATACAGAATCGATCAAAACCCGTTTTCAACCTCGACCAGCAACCAGACTGAATTTCTCTTCTGATTCATCTCTCACTGAGCCGTTTGTAGATGATTCAACTCCACACATACACCGGGTGTCAAACATTGATCAGACTAAAAAACATGATTCATCATTCTCTGATCACCCCTGTAGGGTGTCCACATTATTCACTGATCATTTTTCAGATCCCTACTATGACTAGGTTGATTTGACCCAGCCAAAACCTGAGTTTTCACTTCCGTATCCATCTGAGTTGTATAGCATTTGGTGGGTTCCACATCTGTTGAGCTATATCTATCAACCCACCAGACTGATTGGGTTTGGGTTGCATCATTAGCCTGTTGATCTTAACAAGCACCTGGTTGGACCAACCAGGCTCTTAATTAAGGTGCTTATTTTACAAAACTCTACTGATCTGACCACTCCCTCTCCATCCCATGTTCCGCTCGGTTGAAGGCGTTGAATTTAGCGCTTAACGGGAGGCAACCCGTCATTCCAAGAACTCGAGATCAGTCTGCTTATCCATTTGTACTCCATGTCTATTGCACCTTGAGTTCAGCCTTAGACTAGTCGATCGTACCTCTAGTCCACGTACCAGAGCTTGAAATTGTCCAAAACAGCCATTCCTGACCCATTCACCCACCCGATATATCTTGTTCTAAGTCCTTGAACCCAATATTGTTTCATAGCCTCCATTTACAATGAGGACATTGCAAAACTTAGGCATGGGAGGGTGGTAAATTGCATACATACAGAACCAAGAAAAGTCAGAAGGATTCTCACAAAAAAATTCACATATGTCAAAAATACGAAAAATTAGAAAATCTTATAAAAAAGAACAAAAAATGGAGGAGGGAGGAAATTTTGTAAGCCATATAAATCATGAGGAGGAAAAGAGCAAAATGCTAGAAAGGAGCACAAAATGAAAAATGAAAAAGAGATAGTCATTAGTAAGAGATTAAGTAATTAACCGAAGTTTTAGACCACATCAAGAAAAAGAAAAGTGAAAGAAAAAGTGCTAATGAGATACATAAAGAGATTAGTAGGAATGCTGATCTTAGGCCTTTTGGGCTAGACTCTTAGGCTTAAAAATTCAAGTATCCGTTAAGATCTGGATAATCCTCAAGAGGTTGGGGAAAATGTGAAGCTCAAGTATTAGGTCTAAGGCTTAGGGAGTATGCGACCTCGCTAACTGACCTTCGGTTTACGGGACTCTAACCTAAGCACCCCAACCCACACACAGTCTGGTTCAGTGTGAATAACCATCAAAATCATGCAAAAGTGTTTAAATGTTTTGAAAAAAAGTTGCCTAGATTAGGAGCGGCCGATCAACACAAGTTGATTTGGATGAGTTCCTGGTGCGAAGAGGCGGGAAATTCCCCTCAAAGATGCGTAACAACATATCGTCTCCTCGATTCTTGTCTCCTAGGATATTTAAATATCCTACCAGGGGCATGTAAGCACTCTGCAGGTTCAGATACCATGGGTGGCATTATCATGAAATGTCGACTGCCAGGGTCTGGATTCGGCCATGGAACGCCATTGGCGGGATTATCTTGAAATCTCAAAAGCCAGGGTTCTAGGGGTTGTCATGGGCAGTGCTATCACGAAGCATCGATTGCCGGGGACCTTTGAGGATTGATGATGAGGACGAGGAATCCGATACAGACTGTGTTGAGGAGCCAATCCGAAGCTAGAAATAAAAAGAAAGGAGAGAGAAAACTCTCCAAACAAGT
The DNA here is from genome assembly GCA_037157565.1 of Thalassia testudinum. Lineage (NCBI taxonomy): Eukaryota > Viridiplantae > Streptophyta > Magnoliopsida > Alismatales > Hydrocharitaceae > Thalassia > Thalassia testudinum. Next base: position 25,476 of record JAZHRO010000034.1, on the reverse strand, counting down.
AAATCCTCTGTCTCTCTCTTACAAAAATGCACTGCAAACTTAACGAAGGGTAAAATATGTCTCAAGCACGGGTGCTTTAACTGCGGAGTCCAATGAACCCTAGGATAGTTCCTGCGGGCCCTAAAAACCTTTGCGGAAGATCGAGGCTAAAGCTGGTCAGGTCCAGATCTTGGTTGGTACTTGAGTACCTTTAGGCCTACTGTCGGCATTCCGATTTAATCAAAAGAAAAAGAAAAAGCATTTATCATAACTGATGAAACTCATGGTCTAGAATAGAAGTTAAAACCTTGAAATTTTGCTAAGGGACTAGGAAAATCTAGGCATGAGGGTATGATGAGAACCTCATCATGAGCCCTAACTAGCTCATTTTGACATAAGAAAGAGAATAAAAGCTCCTACATAACCTAGAGAAGAACCTAATTCAAGGAATAAGTGTTCTGAGAAGAAAATATGAAATAAAGGGTAAAATTGTAATTTTACCATTGCAGTACATCAACGGGATTTCTCAGGGGCTAAACATAGGTCAAATGGCCTTAACAAGATGAAAAGTGAGTTGGTTCAATCAGAAATGGGTTCTTGTGCAAGCTAAGAATTAAATGACATTCTATAACACTAAAACAGACTTAAAAAATTAAACAAGGTTCAAGTCAGGATATAAATCAACTAAACCCTCTAAAATTCATGTAAAAATATCCTCTAGGGTTTAGAACCTTCAAATTGGCCTTTGGATTCTATTTTGACCCAGATTGGGGTCCTAACTGATTACTTGACCTAATTTAGGTTTTTATGTAAAATATCTAGTCAAACATGGTCAAACCTGAAATCCAACTTCACAATTGGATTCCTTAGGTTCAAATTAGGTTTTTACCAAAGTTTGGACTTAATGGGAGGTCACCTTGACCTACTTTGCAAAATAGTCCACCCAATTACATTTTGACCCCTATCTTTTGAAAACTATTGCGCAGACCCCCTATCTTCCTCACCACTCATACAATTAGGTCCCTCTACCATTAAAGCAGAGGAGTCCTACTTCGACGAGGAATTTAGGGGTATTGCTCCCTAATTCCTCAGAGATCTCCTCCCAGATTTGGAAGGAAGATTCTCTGAGGAATACCCTTCGATCTGAGCATGATCCCATGACGTGATTCACAGCCAATCTCTCGTGCGAAAGCTCAAGAGATTTGGGTATCTTCCACAATCCTTCTCTGGTGAGGACTCTTGCACTTAGAAGCTTGTCTTCCAAGCACAAGAGCCCCTGCCAGTGCCTATAAAAGAACCACCATCTTCGGCCGCACATCTTTAGCTTGGCTTGGCCAGAGAACCACCCCCAATTCTTCCCTTCTTCTCCGGCCAAGTGTCCAGCAGGCTCCGGTGACCTATCTTCCTCCTCGTCGCTCTACCACAATACCAGTGGCAGATCCATCATCATCTACTTCCTCCACGTCGCGCAATACCTACGCACGTGCTTCCAGGCCTTCGTCATTGTCGTTCTCCCTCCTCTGGATGCTTCTTCTCCAGCGGCGGTAGGTACGACCAGCCATCTTTCTACTCCCTTCGTCGACTTAGTTAGGTTAAATCTCTTCCTCTCTCTCCCCTCTTTATTTCCCCTATTTTTATTTCTACTTTTATCCCCTCGATGCTGTAGACCACCACCACCTTCTCCATCTTCGGCCAACCACTGGTGAAGGCGCATCGACCACTCAACACCTCCACATGGCTCGCTAGACCCCTCATCACCTCTGCCATCATCCACTGATCATCATCCGCCCTTCACTGATCGCCATCGCTTCCCTAAACGCCCCTCGACCTAACCCACTTTCACGGCCACAGAGCGACCTAAGCACTCATGCCTAGGCTACCCCACGGCCAGCCACCCACCGTCTCACCTTCACTGTGACACAGCAAAGCTCCCCATCTCGTTTAGCGAGGCTGCAAGGTTGTATTTTGTGATTTCAGATCTAGCCCCCCTTCCACCATTGAAGCAGAAGCAAGGAGCTTGTATCCTAGATCCAAGTCGCGTGCTCCAGGTAGACAAGTCCTAGGTGAGGCGCAAGGGTCTCACGCATGCATCAAACTAGAGAGCAAGCTTGGCGAAGCACCCAGCTGTGGCAATTAGGTGAAGTCCTCCTGCGGGCGCACAAGCGAAGCGGGTGGGACTTTTAGTCCCACCTTGGAAACTCAGGAGTGAGGTGCGCACTTTAAATTGATTTTGTGTTTTTAGTTGTTTGCCTCAAGTAACACGGGGTGAGGTCCCTCGCCCACGCACACCTGCCTCGTCTGTGACCTATGCCCCCACAGACCTGGCTGACCGACCCATTTAACCCTCGCACTCCTCGCGCACCACACCCATGCCAGTGTGCCTGGACCCAGGCACGCGAAACCCGACCTGGCTCTTAGCGAGCAAATTGAAGAGAGAAATGGAGAGAGTACGTGGGGAGGGTAGGGAACAGGTTTTGCTCTTTGCTGTGTGCAGGGAAAAAAAGAAAGGAAGAGGAAGGCGCAGCTGTAGAGAAAAAAGGAGAAGAGGAGCTAAGGCAAGGCAAGCTGAGAAGATAACGGAGGAAGGAGAAGGAAGAGAAGGTTGAAGCCAAGAAGGAAAAGAAGAGGTGTAGCTAAAGAAGAAAGCCAAGGAAAGAAGAAGGAAGGAAAAGGCAGCAAGGAAGGCAGAAGCCAAAGGAAAGAGAAAGCACTGTAGCCGCAGAGGAGAGCTAAAGAAGAAGCTAAGGTAGAGGAAAGGAAGAAGAAAGCAAGGAAGAAGTAGACGACCAAAGTCAAAGAAGAAAAGAAGTAGGCCAAAGTCAGAAGGCAAAGAAAAGAGCCAAAGAAAGAAGAAGAAAAGAGAAGAACCAAAGAAGAAAAGAAAGAAGAAATAAGAAGCTAAAGAGAGAGAGCCAAGAAAAGAATCTTTTATTCTATTCCTCTAAATTTCTCTTCTATTTTTGCTACTTTTTAATTCATAAACTCTTGCATTCTATTTTGAATTAGATTTTGAGTAGATTTAAGTGTTCAAATGACATTATTGAGATTAGTGAATAAATTCCAGTTGCTCCCTATGTTTGACCTCGGATACTTAGGTTTTCGAGTAATAAAAACTTCTTATTTGTTATCATGCTTTTTCAACTATACTACAATGTGACGTACTTAAAACCCGATCAAGCATTATAACAAGGAACACCATGCAATCTTTAGAAGCTCATCCAACACCATGCACTGAAGCATTGGAGCCTATGATAAAAATGATTGATGAGCTGAATAGCTCTTTATTGGATTTGCTCCAACTTGTTAGGGATAGGGACCTGGGTGAGTTTCTAGTTGGAAAATTGTTGAGATTGAGGATGAAATTTGTGGTTGCCTTAGTCCAGTCTTGGGCTGATTCTCAAGATGAACCCCCTTCGGGAGAGCTAATGTCTGAACCCACTCAGGTGCCTGTCGGGGGGGATACATATTCTGAGATCGAAGATGACTAGGTTGGTCTAGAGCAACCGATTCAGGAAGAACCGGTTGCTTCACCCGAGATCCCCGAACTAGGGAACAACGAAAAATATGTCTCCATGGACCATGAAATGACATATGATTTTGACACATATATAAATGAGGATCACGAATTCTTTGACTCTAAGGGTGAAGAATCTTTAAGTGAAGTCTCACTTGAGCTTAAGGAAGAGGATTTTAGTGAGATGAACGGGTTGGAGGAGCATGACGAACCTTTTGATAGCCCGATTATTGAAGATTATGATCATGTTGGGGTTAACTTGAACAATCCAAATCTTGATGATTCAATCAGTAGCCCCATGATTGCACATCAATTATGCAACCTAAATCACCTGAATTAAACTAGACTCTAGCTTAACTTAAGAATAATGCATTCATAGGCATCGTAATTTGCACAATAGCTAGTTTATTAGTCATATAGATAATATCGTCATTCTACGACCTAAAGGAGAGATGATTTTAATTGCAGATGATTCAAAGTCATGGATGTCAGATCAGACCAGACAGATCTGATCAAAATGACATGGTAGTCCAACGGTTCCAAAATCATCCCGATTAGACAACCAGAGCATCATGTGCAATTCATAAAAGAACGGAGATCATGGAGCCAAAGGACAAAGATCCAAGCCTCAGATAAAGAATCCAACAGCATGGATGAATCTTGATCAACGATCACAGTCCAACGACACAAAAATCAACTCGATCGGAGGTTTACATCCCTAGATACAAGGAAAAGAAGATGAACGGCCATGATGGCACCACGTGGTGCCATCACAACCGCTCCTTCACCACTGCCCCATCTAGGAAGGCCGCAGTGCACACTATGCCGTTGGAGTGCGCCACGTCGCCCGCCCAAATCGGAAAAGCATAAATCGAAACAAGCACATTTATATAATAGAAGGTTCGTGCAGTACGTTGGCTCACGTGCACATGCGAAAGCGCGTGACGTGCGTTCGAGCCGTGTGTTGCCTGAAATTGAAGCAGCGTTGGCTGTACGAGAGCGTGCAAGAACAAATGCACGATCGTAAGGTGTAGGTGCGACCACGTGGCACGATGAGAGCGTGCCATGGGTGGACGCGTGATCTCACGCACTTGCTTCGATGCTAAGGTAGCGGCACTTGTTATGATCGGACAGCTGATGTTGAGGTAGGTTTTGAAGGCAAGCGGTGAGCGAAGAAGATAAGTGTGCTTGTAAGGAGGATTAGAGCCGCGTGATGAAAGATTTACAATGCAGCGGCTGCCACGTGTCACCACCAAAGCGAATCCGAGCATTTTAGGTGCAAATGAAGGTATTTTGGGCCAAATCAGAGCCGTTGATCTCCCGATCAAGGGATGTGATTAAATAAGAGTTGTTACAAGAGATTAAGGCTTCGAATACCCTCTTTGCCCTCCATCAAAACTATAAAAGAAGACCTAGGGCCCCCCAGTTGAAGCATCTCTTTTCCATCAACTCCAGATCTCTTCCACTGTCTTTTCTGCAATTCTCCGTCCCTCTTCAACTCCGCTCCACCTTTTGTCCCGGTGCTTTGGATTTGAGGTGCTGCCACACCTCGCACAAGCATCCTAAAAGCAACGTTGTCTCTCTTTCGCTTTCTATCTCTCTCTCTCTATCTCTCTATCCCCCTCTCCTTCTATCTATCTGCTCTCTCTCCCTTTAGCACAGTACTTTCTTCTTTGAAAACTATTTATGAATGCAATAAAATTTTGATATTCAGAATGCCTGATATCTGCTCTTTATATATATATACATATATAAATATCTGTTAGAACTAGTTTTATGAAAAGCTTCTGTTAAGAATTGAGATTAGCTCCCTACAAATGACCCAGTACTCATCAGAGTTTTATAAATTTATTTGTCGGCGTGTTTTCGTGCTATACTACGACTAATTAACTTTCAAAATGCAAATTACACACCGAACAAGTTGGCACCGTTGCCAGGGAGGTAATGGAAATTTTTGAAACTTTTCAATGCATATTTGAGATTTCTAACTCGCTACATTTTTCATTGATTTCGTGTGTGCAGGAAACGAAGAAATCTGAACCAAACACGACAACGGAGAGAGTGTGGGTTCGAATCTCAGGTAAGTACCTGTAGGTTACATTAGTTAGATTTAGAATATTTAGGATTTGCTTGAAACCTAGGATTAGTTAGAATTTGCTTGTTTGAAGAAAAAATAAATAAATTTCTCTTGATTTTTGAGTTAAAATAAAGTTTTATCTTAAAAATTCACTTTCCAAAGATCTGCATGTCTAAAAATTCTTAAATTTTGAGTGGACATGGATTTCAAATTTGAAAATAACATAACCAAAATTTGCATAAATTGGAGTTACAGAAAATTTTTGAAAATTCATACACTAATCTATTATCAATTCAGCTATTATTCCTAATTTTTTAGAGTTCAAAATATTATAAGAATTTTTATAAAACTTCGATTGAAGTGAAATTTATGGCATTGAATTTTTGAGAAAGTAAAAAATTTTAGAAAAATCTAGGAAAAATATTTCTTGCATGTTTGGTTGCATGAATTATCTAATCACGAACTAGTTGTCAAAATAGATTGCAAAACCCCCAACACAGTTTAAATCTGAAAAAATAGAAAACGTGCATTAAAAATTCTTGAAAAATATTTTCTGAGTGCCTAGTTAGTGCTGAAAGAAGACCAATTGATTGGGTTGCTTGGGTCGCACCACTCATTATATTTTTGAGTTAAAAGAACATCTAGAACTATCTGTGCTTAGGGTTTCACTCACCTGGATTTCCATACTTAAAGGAAATCTATCAAACAAATTGGGATTTGCAAAACTTTTGTGTGCCTCATTAGAACCTTGGTTGAAATATTTAATTAAGTGAACCTTAAAACACGATGACATAAGCATTTGAATCTTAAAATTCACTTCATAAAAATTGCTTGTGAACCATTTACCTGAGCAACTCACATGTCTAAAATCAATCTTAAGGGCAAATACCCCCCTAAAGCCCACCATATTCCAAAAGCACATCAAACCCACGCCTAAAACTAAGTAGATATGCCCTAGGCAAGACTAAAAGACTTGGGGACTTGAAACTAGATTGGTCTAAGGTCAAGGCATTGTCTACTTGGACCCACTGGTGACAAAAAAGGTCGATGCGGTAACCGCGTTAACCTTTGGTGGTGTCCTGCCGTGCGAGGTGTCCTAAGGGGTCCCACCCTTTTGGCCAGCCAAGTAATTCAAGGGTTGATCTAACCCAGTCATGTTTTTGGGAGCCAAGATCAGGTCTACTTAGGGTTGACACTCTAAGGACCAGTTTGATTGCTTGCAGTGAGTGGGTGGGGTTTCTCTCATCTGTCTTCTCTCTCATCTACAGACATTCTTCTAGTGCATGCAAGGTAGAAATCTCAAAATTCTGATTTGCTACCACCATTAGAAAGAAATCTTAGGAGAAGACATATTTATCCAGGATCTGAATCTAAACCCTCTGCAATGGCTAGTTATCACAAGGAAGAAGAGATCGATGAACAAAATCTGGATCCTGTGACTCTCTTACAAAGGCAGATCAGTAAATAGGACCAACATCATGACTGATAGATGGAAGTCATAGTGCAGTCCATCACTTGACTCCAAAGCAGAAGGGCAGACTGGCCCCTCCGTGACTTTTATAACCCTCTTAATGCCCAACCTGAACCCTTTGTTAGGGTACCTCAAGATGGGGAATATTTTGAACTCAAACCTCAGATCATTAACTTGATTCCCTACTTCCATGGCCATGAGTCAGATGACCCCTTCCAGCACCTTGAAGAGCTCCTACACATAGGAAGAACTTTTGGCCATAGGAACATGAATGAAGGCACCCTAATGATGAAAATGTTCCCATTCTCCTTGAAAGATAGAGCTACACATTGGTTGAGGATACTTAGTAGACCAATCCTAACTTGGGAAGACCTGAGAAGCACATTCCTAAAGAAATTCTTCCCCATAGGAAAAACTAATGCCCTTAGATGTGCCATAACAACCTTTAAGCAAAACCTTGAGGAACAACTACATGAGTCTTGGGAGAGGTTTAATGATTTAGCTAGGAAATGCCCTCATCATGGAATTCCAAAGTGGCACTTGGCCCATATTTTCTTTTATGGGTTGAGTGATAATCTGAAGAATTTTGTTGATGCGGCATGTGGGGGCAATTTCCTGAGTAGAGATGCCGAGGGAGCCTTTCAATTGTTTGAGAATATGAGTAAAAATTCCCTCAACAATGCCTCAATGTTCACCTTTAATAGAGCTAATCAACCAAGGAGCGGAGTTTATGAAGTTAACAATAATTCAAACTTGGTTGATTTAGCGCTAATTGCACAACGATTAGATAAGGTGGAACTCGTGGGAAAGAATGTGGAGAATTTGGACAAGAAACTGGATAACCTTCTAAAGGGTAGGAATTCCTTAGGTACACAATCCAGATTAAATCCTATGCCTACCCAAGGAGTGCCTATATTAACCCACAACCAATTCCCTAGCCCACTAGGTTAGGAATCAGTGCACAACATTAATGACCTAACAATGGCTCCACCTATGAGCCAACTGTGCTTGGACCCATCTCTTTCTGGGTGCTAAGGAGGGACCTTGATGCCCTCAAATTCTGAACTAGGTAGCTTGATGCCTAGCTATCCTGAGGATGTGAATGCACTCCAGTGCTACACTAGAAATGAGCCTTATTCAAACACTTACAACCCTGGATGGTGCCACCATCCTAACTTTGCTTGGTCAAGTCAGAAACCCACCCAGGGTCCTAACTTGACTATGCCAAACACTTATGGGCAACCTAGTAGGTACACACAACCACGCACATATCAACCACAACCTACACAAGAAAACCAACCCTCTGATCTAAGTCTAGTCCTCAAAGAAATGTGAGAAATGAATTTGAGGCATAAGGAAGAAATGAATCAATTGAGGACAAAACTAATGGAACTATTAGACTAGCTAGTTTACGCTAGACAACACGGGATGTTGTCATCCCAACCCATCCCCAACCAAGAAATTTTAATAGGGTTAACCAAAGCAACACACGAGAGCAACAAGCACATGTAGTTCAACCTGCTCCCCAGCACCCACCTGGTTTTGCCAACCCTAGTCAGGCTCCACCTATTTTGTAGAACCCACCTCAACCTTTCAACCATAACTCCTTTGCTGACACAGTAACCTTGAGAAGTGAGAGACATACCCAAGATCCTTACCCTTCTAAATCTAGACTTAGACAAGATCTTGAAGAGCCTGAATCTGACCTAAGAGATCAAGATGACAAGGATCAAGACCCAAACACTCATGATTTCTCTCAAGCACCCTTTCCTGAAGCCTTGAACAAACCTAGGAAAAAGAAACCCAATCCATCTGAGTGGCTTGATATTTTTAAACAAGTCCAGGTGAACAAAGCACTCCTTGAAGCCATTGAGAATATCCTGGCTTGTGCAAAATTTTTAAAGGAAATGTGCACACCTAAACAATAGGCGAAAATAGCAAAAAGGGTAGTGTTATCTGAACAAGCTAGTGCTATTATCCTTAAAAACCTAACCCAAAAACAAAAAGACCCAGGAGCCCCTCTGATCTCATGTGTTATTGGAGATACCACTTTTGATAGGGATCTATTAGATTTAGGTGCCTCCATAAATCTGATCCCCACTATGTTATATGAAAAATTCAACTTTGGAGAGCTAAAACCTACTGAGGTCACATTACAATTAGCTGATCAATCTGTGACCACGCCAAGGGGGATTATTGAGGATATAATTGTCAAGGTTCGTGATTTTTATTTCCTAGTAGATTTCTTGGTCCTTGACATGGAGGTACTAGAAAACTTGAAGAATGCCCCAATAATCCTAGGAAGACCCTTTTTAGCCACTGCCAAGGTTAACATTCATTGTGAATCTCGTAGTATGGAAATCAAATTCGAGGATAAGAAAACCAAGATTAACATCTTTAAGGCCATTAAACAATTTGAGGATTGTGGAATGATAGAAGATTATGAGGGTCATACTATTGAATATTGTATGGAATTAGGAATATCCCAATTTGATCCTACAGGCCTTGACACCCAAACTAATCAAGAGGTCAGCCCACCAATCACTGACTTGATTCTTATACCTCTTGAGGGTAACTATGATTCACCATTGGACCCTTTATCCCAAGGACCCAAACCTGAATTTAAACTTCTTCCTAATCATCTAATGTATGTTTTCTTGGGGGGGCGATGTCAGGCAGGCTCGGGACCACAACAGGTGATGTCAGGGCAGTGACTGGTAGAATCAGGGAAGACGAAGGATGGGCAACTTGGAGGTCGAGGTCATGGCGGTGAAAGGAGAGGAGAGACTCTGATATGCATGGTAAAAGGGCGATGGAGGCAAGGTGGACTAATAGAAGTGGCGCAAGGGAGAACGGCAGGATCGTGTGTTTTCAGTGCCGGCGATGGGGACATATGGCGGCTACTTGCCAATCTCCCATTGTGTGTTTAGAATGCGGGGGATTTGGTCACAAGAGGGATTCACGTAGAGGTCATGGGAGGCAGATGAATGATCGCCTTTTCCCGTGCTCTGGAATTTTGAATTCTAGGGCTTTGCAGACGCCTCCACCGCCCCCGTCTTTGCATAGCTTTGGTGAGTGTTGAACATACGGGTTGCTACGCTAACGTGTTTGGTTTTGAAAAACCTATCGTCATAGTATGAAAGCGAAGAACTCGTGTTCAACAAATAAAATTTATACCAGAATAGAAATCCCTGGTTGAACACAGGGAGGTAGACATTTGATTTAAAAATACGCATTTGTTTTATTTGTCACGAAGTAAAATAATTGATTAGAAACTATCTAACTATTTATAATAAATAGAAGAGAGAGAGAGAATAAGAGAGAGAGAATATTACAAACAAAAACCAAAAAAGATGTAGAATGAACATGGAATTTCATCATCAGAAAGATTATTCATTACACTAGAAAGCAGGAAATTGATTACACTAGAAAGCAGTAAATCTATTCTAGAAAGAATTAAAAAGAATGGAGAGAGAAATATCCTCCTCGACGGTCGGTTGGAGGACGAGCTGGATGGGATGATGCCTGGACGAAGGAGGACGGAGCAGGATGAAGGAGGGCGAAGAAGGAAGAATGGGAATAGGGCAGCACGTTGTTATCATCGTGGGATCCGCTTCCGAAATGAGGATGAAAAATTGACTTTATCTTGCAAGAAGCATCCCAGGTGTGGGACAAGCTTCTCTTGAGCTTTGGAGAGGGAGAGAAGAGAAGGAAGGGATGAGAATTTTGTGTGGAGGGGGTTTCCTTTTATAATTGCAAGGAGTGAGGGCAATTTGGTCATTTTAATTTGAAAATCATTAAATCAGGGGTCTTTAGTGACGGATAAAATCGTTGCTAATGCCCCATCGTAGGCGAAGTGTGCGGCACGTGCACACGGTCGCTCGCCTCCTCGAGCATAACGCGCACTCCACATCCAGCTGATCTTAGAGATCGGACGGCTTAAGTCGCGCCTCCGCCCGCCTCTTCTATGCGTTCGCCCGCATGCGATCCCACGTTACGTGCGAGCCTACGTGGGCACGTCATCTTGATTGAGCGTGCGTGGCCATTGGATCACGATCGAGCGGTCGATCGGGCACGCGCCTCTACTCCAATTGTTGCACGGCGAGGCTCGAATGCGCGCCTGCGCTTTGCGTTAGAGCGCTCGACCAACGTGCTATGGGCGCATTTGTGTCGAGCACTTAACTTAAGCACGGGCGCATCGCAGCTATTGGATCTTGATCCAACGGCGGGGAAGGGTTGATGCAGAGGCCTTCAGCGAGTGCGTGCGGATGATTGGGCGACCGAGATGGCACCACGTGGCACCATCTTGGCCATCCATCTTCTAGATGATGTAGATGGTGCCACGAGTGTCAGATTGACTTGATTTTCACATCGTTAGGCTGCGATCGTTGATCCAAATTCATCCGTGCGGTCAGATTTGTTGTTTGAAGTGTGGATTCACACCTTCTTGGCCCTTGATCTTCTAGGGTTCCCTGATCTCCATCTGATGCTATAGATGTCTGATTAGGGTGATCTTGGAGTCGTTGAACTCCAATCGTCGCCCTGATCACATCTGTATGGTTTGATCTTTGATCCGAGGCCCTGATAAAAAGTCTTCTCTATCCATGAACATAAAAGGAGACAATTAACCTCCATTTTATTTAAACTAATATGAATGCAAGATGATGCATGTTATGCAATATTTATAGTATGCAATGCAATCCTATGCTTAAGAACATGCATAAATAGACATCTTAAGTAGTGTAAACATGTTTACATCATACCCCCATGCCTATCTTTTGCTAGTCCCTAGCAAAAACTATTTGCTATTTATAAAAGAATCAGGTTGGATTATTTGGGCATGAGTTATTTTCAATCATTAAGAAAATATCTACTTAGGATCTGAACTTTCAAAGACACAACAGTGTCCGAGTATTTGCCAAAATGCAGATCGCCTCAAGCCCTCGCCTTATTCAAAGAAAAATTTCTTTTTCTCTTTTCCTTCTTTTCTAATTTTTTTTGGATTTTTGAGTTTTAGGGTTCAAGAGTGGCTTTCTACGGACATTCAACTCACCCAAGATTTGATGAGAATCCTAAGTTCTAAACATCTTATTATGAATGTGATAGACTCGTTGACTGGCAGTTAAAACGGACTTCGGATTTCTACGCCTCTAGGTGACCTAAAAAGAGAATTCTGCCTAAAAGTGTATCTTTACAACTGATAGCTTTCTTCCTACTTTTATTTTTTTATGGGGTCAACACAAGGGTTAATCTAGTGTATATCTCCCCGATTTATTCTACTTCTCCACTTCTTCCTAAGTGTTTTGGGAATTTTCAGTGCATTTATTGAGCTGGGTTCTGGACAATCGGTCGATGAGCTGTTACCACCGACAACTTGCCAGCCATACTCGTGCGGCGAAGTGTGGCTTTTTTTTGTTTTAAGTAGGTGGCTTCCCTGGTCTAAGATTTACCTAAAGGCAGTAAAAAGAGAAAGGTCTAGTGACTGGGCTCTGGGCAACCTACCTATGGGCTGTTACCCACGATAACTTGCCAGCCATATTACCCTAGAAGGTTCATTAGCTACTCAATTTCCATTAAAATTGCCGAGCAATGAGTCAGTGCAAAGAAAGTGTGTAGATGTTTAAAACTCAAAGTTCCTTCAAATTAGAGGGCGGGTTGATAAGTCATGTACTTATCACCCAAACTTATTTACTCAAATTACAATAGAATTAAGGTTGGCGAGGACTCGAAAAACAAATCCACATTTTAGTGGATACACCGGCTGATTAAGTCCAAACACCTGAAGGGTCTTTGTGTTCAGATCCTAATGTAGTGTTTCCTAAGATTGAAAATTTTCTTAAACCCAAGTTCTCTTTCCTAATTCCACAAATTTTTTTTAATAAAAGAAAATAAAACAAATCTACGGAGTTGATGAATAAATTTAGAGATGAATATCCACCCCCCATACCTATCTAATGCAATGTCCTCATTGTATTAAAAAGACATAAAATAGAGTGGAATAGCGTAGAAAGCACCTGAATTGCATGAATGTCAGGTTCGCTCTAAGATGAAAACTAAAAAGAACTGTGACGTGCTAAATTTAGTGTCTTTAGCTAGGCATACTATACAACGAAGTGAAATAAAGAATTCATAGGTGCAAGTCAGAATCAGAATAAAAAGATGAAACCTCGGACCTGCCAGCAGATGTCCACAAATGTGGACCAGATTGTGGTGCAGACCCATACCCCATAATCGAGAATATCTCAGGTTCTAGATAAAAATTACCGAAAACCTAAAATCGGTATGCAAGCGGGGTTGAGCCTGCGATTTATGAGGATACAACCCAAGACCAAAAAGTCAGATTATAGAGAAATCAAGCTCAAAAGGATAATCATTGAATGTGTGCTTGGGTTTGACATCCTCAGAACAAATGTCATAAGGGTTTTGGTTTGATGGTTTCAGCTTAATAGGAACCCTTAGACTCAGTCTTCTACTTCCTCCAGAACTTGCTTCCCAAATCAAAATTTCTCGGCTCCTATCCTCTTCATTCAGCATGTCAAATTCCAGGACCTCTTGCATATTAATCACCTCGTCTGAAATCTCCAAGTCTAAATGATGTGGCTGAATCAGAATTGACTTGGGTCTAATTATCTCAGAAACAAAATCATCGATAAGCTCAATGGGGTATAACTAACAATCAGGACATTGAATTAAATCCTCCAGAAAATGCGACTCTGGATCGGTAATGTGAGCTTCAATAAGATCAGTTTCCTCAGTTATTGGGCTATCAAATGATCTATCAGATTCCTCAGGCCCAATCGTCTCACAGAAATCATATTCTGTAAACTCATGTAAGACTTCGCAACTTGAATCTTCACCACCAGAATTAAAGAAACCAAGATCCATATTACTGTATGTCCTAAAATCATCTGTCACTTTCTATTCCAAGGAGACATACATTTCCTCGTACCCTGGCTCAGGGATCTTAGGTGAAGAAATCAGATCATCCTTAATTAGTTGCTCTAATTCAATCTGGTCAGCCTTGTAACACTTGTCCCCCCCAACAAGTGCCTGAGCGGGTTTTGTCATTGGCTCTCTTGAAGAGGGTTCATCCTGGGAATCATCCTATGATTGAATCAAAGCGACCACAAATCTCACCCTCAATTTCGCTAACTTCCCAAGTAGAAACTCACCTGGGTTCTTATCCTTAACATCCTGGAGCCAATCCAACAAATACTTATTCAAATCATCAATCATCTGAATCAGGGGCTTCAATCTCTCAATGCAAGGTATTGGCTGAACTTCTAAAGATTGTATAATATTCCTCACGTTAGCCAGAACCTTGGGCAGGTTTGGGATCAATGTAGGGGAATTAACGAATTGATATTCGTTATACCCTTCCTGATAATAGGTCATTTCAGATTGTTCAAAAGGTTGTGATGACCTAAAGGCAGTGTAATTAGAGGATGGCTAAGGATCGGTGTATCCTTCTTGATTGTAGATCGAATTAGATTGTCCATGAAATGTTGACGATCTATAATCGATGTAGCTCTGAGAAGGATAGAAATCACAATCATAATGTTCAGGGTTAGACCCTAAACATGGAGGTCCAGAACTGTATCCCCAATCCAAGTTATCCCAACTAACTGATGGTTGATTACAGTTCGAGTCGGGATAATCGTCATGTTGAGGATAATTCAAAACAGGAGGGAAAGAGCGGGAATGCGTGCAATATGTGGAAGGATTCATGAGAGACGGGAGGAAGAAAGGCACTCTGCAATACAAACAATCAAACCTGTCCTTAAGTGGGCTAGCCTAAAGACCTATAGACTCCCAAAACCCGTCTTGAGATAAAGGAACGATTTGATCTACTTTTGTCTGCTCAATCTAACCAGTTAGGAGGGACTGGGGAGAAGGTTCTTCCTTCGGTTTGCGCCTTCGGTTCGTAGTGTACCCCCCAGCCGTGATTGTTTGATTCTGCTCCCCTAGGTAGACATCAGATTGAATAGTAGAAACAAACTAATAGAAAATAATCTCATTCTGGACTCTGAAAAGCGAGTTGAATCCTTAAGGCCAACGTCTACTCTATTTTATTTAGGGCTAGGTTTAAATGTGCTTTGGAATGTGATGGGCCCTTTATATGGGTTGTGCCCTTAATGATTGATTGATTTGTGAGTGTGTGCACAACTGGTGGTTTTCAAGTAAGATTATTTTTGATGTGGTGAATTTTAGAGTTCAAATCTTGCTTAGTAGCTTTTAGGATTCAACTTTAGGTGTTTTCAAACAAGTTTTGTCGGCACACCAGGTTTTGAAAGCATAGGTGAAGATGTTTTCCTTTGAAGCTTAAAAAAATTAGGGGTCTTTAGTGACGGATAAAATCGTCGCTAAAGCCCCATCGTGGGCGAAGTAGGCGATGCGCGCGTGCGGCTGCTCACCTCCTCACACGTAACATGCGTTCCACGTCTAGCTGATCTCAACCGTCCGATCGTGAGATCGGACGGCTTAAGTCGCGCCTCCACCTGCCTCTTTTGTGCACCCTCCCGAGTGGGATCCCGCGTTACGTGTGAGCGTGCGTGGGTGCGTCATCTTGATTGAGCGTGTGTGGCCATTGGATCACGATTGTGTGGTCGATCGGGTGCACACCTCCGCTCCAATTGCTGCGTGGTGAGGCTCGAACGCACGCCTGCGCTTCGCGTTAGAGCGCTCGACCAACGCACTGTGGGCGCATTTGTGTCGAGCGCTTAACTTAAGCACGGACGCATCGCAACCGTTGGTTATTGATCCAACGACGGGGAAGGGTTGATGCGGAGGCCTTCAGCGGGTGTGTGCGAATGATTGGGTGGCCGAGATGGTGCCATGTGGTGCCATCTTGGCCATCCATCTTATGGATGATGTAGATGGTGCCATAGGTGTCGGATTGACTCGATTTTTGCATCGTTAGGCTGCAATCGTTGATCTGAATTCATCCATGCGGTCAGATTTGTCATTTGAAGTGCAGATTCACACCATATTGGCCCTTGATCTTCTAGGGTTCCCCGATCTCTATCTGATGCTACAGATGTCTGATTAGGGCGATCTTGGAGTCGTTGAACTCCAATCGTCGCCCTGATCACATATGTATGGTTGGATCTTTGATCTGAGGCCCTGATAAAAAGTTTGCCTTGTCCATGAACATAAAAGAAGATAATTAACCTCCATTTTATTTAAACTAATCTAAATGCAAGATGATGTATGTTATGCAATATTTATAGTATGCAATGCAATCCTATACTTAAGAATATGCATAAATAGACATCTTAAGTAATGTAAACATGTTTACATCAGGGGGCAGATGGTTGATGTGGAGGTACCTATGACAGAGAACATCAAAGCGACAGAGTTGGTATTGCGTGGAGAATTGATTGGAGAGGTTATGTCTAGGAGATCGACATAGAAGAATGTGAGCAATCTGGTAAGCTCTCTTTCCCCTTCGACCAATTCCTGGTAGTCTACCTTTTTGTCGCCTACATGATATGTCCTATTTGGGTTGGTGATGATGGATGTTGAGAGGCTACGATTTTAAACATCTTGCAATGGTGGCCTAATGGTGATCTGGAGATTGGTTTCTCCCTTTGATGGAGCCCTGCCAGAGAGGCCACCCTAGAGAGTGGGTTCCAGATCGAGAAAACTTGAGATCAAGGGGTTCCCTTTGCATCTGTGGTTGAAGGAGGTCGTGGCATCCATGATATCAGGGTTTGCCTCAATGGTAGAAGATGCGATTGTAGGATTGCTAGAGGGAGATGGGCGCTCGCTAATTGTGATGGTCGATGTGTTTAAAGCTGGCTCAGTCCCTGATAGATTGATTCTGAGGTGTGGTGGGAGTTCATGGCTACTACGGCTGAGGTTCACGGTGGGTGACACTGTTGCGAAGCAAGATAAGTCATCTGAATATGAAGCTGTTGAAGAGGCAGTTGCGCAGGACGTGTGTAGGGCTCCATCTGAAGAATCCCCCTCTTTCAAAAAACATAAGGACCATCATTTAGGGGAAAGGGGGGAGGCAATGGCTGAAGAGAAGGAGGAATTGGTTTGGGTGGAAGCATCAAGGCCAACGTCTGTGGTGGCAGGGAATGAGCTGCCAGATGGTGAGGATGCTGAGGGGCAGGGGGTTCACGAGACTCAGCTTGATTCCCTAAAGGATAAACAAGATTTGCAAGAGATGGAGGGTCTTAAATTTGATGGTGGTTCTTGTGCTAAATCTGTTAAGGGCAGATCACCGTATAGCCTCAGACAGAGGAAATCAAAGGCTGACCTATTGCTGGATGAAGACAAGATTGCAGAGGTTATGCAGATATGCAAGTGTCAGAACCTCAAGGGGGAGGGATCTTGTGAGGATAGATGAGAATCGTCACTTGGAATGTGTGTGGGTTGCGTGACAAAAGCTGGAGGGCTTCTCTGATGAGATATTTGAGAGAGTGGGGGATTGAATGTGCGATCATTCAAGAGATGCACATTGAGAATAACTCTAATAAACTATGGTATGACTTGTTGGCTATGGGGATGAATGAATGTGTGAAGGTTGATGCATAGGGTAGATCTGGGGGCATTGCTATTTGGTGGAGAAAGGTGTGGGCACAATGTCTGGAAGTTCACAAGGCCAAGCACATGTTGACTTGCAAATTCCAAATTCACCAGGGGCATGAATGTATCTGGGTTACTGGGGTATATGGCCCCTGTGCTGCTTCTGCTAGGTGGGAGTTATGGGAGGAATGGGCTGCTGCGGCTGAACTGGTGCAGGGGAAAGCATGGTTGACAGGAGGTGACTTCAACTGTGTGCTAATAGGGGCAGACAGGCCCATTGGTGATGCAAACAGCTCAACTATTGGCTTCCAGATGGTGGTTCAATCTCTTGAACTGAGTGAGTATCCGTCTTCTAGGGTTGAATTTACTTGGCATAATGGTAATGGGCTGGTATCCAAAATAGATAGATTTTTTGGGAATGTGAACATCCTTGAAAGATTTCAGTTGTCGACTGTTAGTGGCTTGGACCAACCCTTCTCTGATCACACCCCTTTGGTTTGGGATAGTGGGGAAAAAATCCAAGTCGGCTCATACTTCAAGCTTAGAAGATCATGGCTGAATGAACTGGGGTTCTATCAGATGGTCAGTTCTTGGTGGCAAGCTAAAATGGTGGAGGGCTTTGCTACTGTCAGATTGTCATCCAAGCTGTCTGCTTTGTGCACAGTCTTAAAAGAGTATGGCACTACTGTGAACACGATAAGGCAGCAAAGGAGGATAGAGGCTTTGAGTAACATTTAGGAGCTAGACTCTAAGGAAGCAGTAGGTCCTTTATCAGAGGAAGAACTTGCAGATAGGAAGATGTGGCAAGGTGTGATATTGGATGAAGATCTTAAACAGGAGATTGATTGGAGGGAGAGATCAAGACAATTATTGCTTAAGGAGGGAGATGCGAACACGGAATTCTTCCATCTTGCGGCTAGCTCTCGGAGGCATGCAAATTTTATCTCTTCTATTCTCAGAGATGGACATAGGATCTCATCCAGTCAGGAGATAAGGTTAGAAGCTATCAAATATTATAGGGATGCCTCTCAGCCAATTAAGAGGGAGGGAATGGAGAATGGTAGGAAATGATGCGCCTGGTGTGACAAGTGAACAGGCTTCTCAGCTGACAGCAACCATCATTGAACATGACACCTTGCAGGTAATTAAAGAGCTTAATATGGAAGGTTCCCTAGGCCCTGATGGGATACAAGTTTTCTTTTATAGAGAGATGTGGAATGTGGTGGGCAAGGAAGTGATGGAAGTCATTAGAGAATTTGAGAAGGGAAATACTGGTTTTGAAAAGATCAACAAATCATATCTATTCTTACTGCCTAAGTCATTGGGAGCAGAGAAGTTTTCAGACTTTAGGTCGATCTCACTATCAAATTCCATCTACCTTGTAGTGAGCAAGATATTAGCTAACCGGTTGAGAACTATTCTGCAGAGCCTAATCCATCCAGTGCAATCTACCTTTCTGCCCAATAGATCACTCCAAGAATCCTTTATTTTGGCTCAGGAAATGGTGAGTGGATGGGACAAAAGGAAGTGCAAGGCATTCATGTGGAAAGTTGATTTTCAAAAGGCATATGATTCAATTTCTTGGTCGTATCTCTGGGAGGTATTTAAAAGGAGAGGATTTCCTCCTGTATGGATCTAATGGATGAAACGTTGTATCACAACTGCCTCCTTTTCTCCACTGATCAATGGGAAGCCATGCGGTGTTTGGATTCAACCTCAGCGTGGGGTTAGACAAGGATGCCCTCTAGCCCCCCTGATCTTTAACCTTGCAGTGGATGGGCTTGCGTGGTATGCATGCAGATTGGCAGAGGTGGGGATACTCAGAGGGTATTCACTGTCCAACAGGAGAACCTTGGCCCCCATTTTGCAATATGCAGATGACACGGTCTTCTTTGTGGAAGAGACCAGGCCTGCTGCACATGCTCTGGGGCTGTTGGTAAAGACCTTTGGGTACATTGCAGGCCTGAAATTGAACAAGGAAAAGTCTACTTTGATATGTTTTGGCATGAATGAGCAGGAGCAGAAGGAGTTGGAGAATACATTGGGATCACCTCGAGCTAAACTACCAATGAGGTACTTAGGACTACCTTTGAGAGCTACAAAGCTGAAGAAAAATGATTGGAATATCTTTTTTGATAAGGTCTCTGGCAAGTGGAAAGATTGGAGTAGTAAATTCTTGTCAAAGGGTGGGAGATTAATCCTCTTTAACTTGGTCATAACATCCATCCTGGTCTTTTACTTTAGCATTTTTGAGGCCCCGAAGTCTATTTGGAAACGTTTGGATGTTATGAGGAAAAGATTTTCTTGGAAAGGAGCTGGCCATGAGGGTGGTTTTATGTAGCCCATCAGATGGAATAAGATTTGTAGGCCGAAGGAGACAGGTGGTATGGGGATTAAGGCACTGAAGGAGTTCAATGAAGCCCTGCTGATTAAATGGGCCATCAAGATTCTGGATTGCAAGGATGATTTGGTGGCAGA
Organism: Thalassia testudinum; assembly: GCA_037157565.1. NCBI lineage: Eukaryota > Viridiplantae > Streptophyta > Magnoliopsida > Alismatales > Hydrocharitaceae > Thalassia > Thalassia testudinum. The sequence goes on along the minus strand of JAZHRO010000034.1, from coordinate 5,421 downwards.
CTTAATCAAAGACAGCTATGGTGGATCTAATAGTGCTATGAAGAGGCTATAACCAGTGAAACCTTCCCCTTTTTGGCAATCAGTTACCCTTGCAATCAGCAACAATTGGCATCTGCTGCAGCTTAGACTTGGAGATGGTAGTGATTTCAGTCTATGGAATGAGCATTGGTCAGGTTTGGGGATTCTGAAAGATGCATATCCGAGGGCTTATGTTGCTGCTGCAGATAAGGAGGCTAAAGTTAGCAGTCTGTGGTCTGCTGCAGAGGGGTGTTGGAGGCTGGAAGGATAGGAACAATGCAGATCTGGCACTCGTTTATGGGAGGATAGGCAGAACCTGATGGCTGCACTACAGCAGGTGCGTCCCAGGTTGAATGTGGCTGATACTTATGGCTAGAATGGAATATTTTCAGTGCAGCAAGCCTATGAGAAGATCATCAGGTCAAACACTAAGATGGAGAGCGACCCAATTGACAGGAAATATGGTTATTGAAAATCCCCTTGAAGGTTCAAATCTTCTCGTGGCTTTGCAGATGGGAAGGCCTGATCACTAGTGATCTTAGACACAGAAGAATGGGGACTACTTTGAATGCTTGTCATCTCTGTGGTTTACATATTGAAAGTACGTCGCATATTTTTTCCTCTTGCCTGGTCACAGACAAGATTTAGAGGATGCTTTGCCTAAAACCTCTTCCCACCTAGGATTCCCTTTGGCAGAGGTTCGTTACTCCTGGATGGCTGTATAGGGGTATGGCTGCCACTCTGTGGTGTGTGTGAAGGGTGCGAAACGAAAAGTCTTTTCAGGAGAGACCGGTTAGATGTGAGAAAATTGTAAATGAATGTTGGTCCCTCATACACAGTTGGGGATTTGTTTTGTAATGTTTTGTTTCATCTGAAATATATTGCCCTCCGAATTGTTATCGTTTCATGATATCTTTCCTCAATGTTTCAAAAAAAAATAAAGTATGTTTTCTTAGGAACTGATCAGACTTATCCAGTAATCATTAGCTCTTAACCCAAACTTAGGAAAATCAATTAATTTAAGTTTTGGGAAGAAACAGTAGAGCAATTGGTTGGACATTGGATGATCTAAGGGGAATCAGTCCTACTTACTGCACTTATAAAATCTACATTGAGGATGGATCAAGATGCTCCCGGGAAATGCAGAGACGATTGAATCCCAACATGCGGGAGGTAGTGAAAAAGGAAATAATTAAGTGGTTAGATGTAGGAATAATCTACCCAATCTCTAATAGCCATGGATCAGTCCTATCAAAATGGTTCCTAAGAAATCCGGGCAAACTGTGATTACTAATGACAATGGGGAATTGATTCCAACCCACACAACTTCCTCTTGGAGAGTCTACATCGACTACAGGAAGCTGAATGGTACAACAAAGAAAGGCCACTTTCCACTACCCTTCATTGATCAAATCTTGGAAAAACTAGCCGGCCAAAAATTCTTTTGTTTCTTGGATGCCTATTCCGACTACAATCAAGTAGCCATCCACACTAATGATAAAGGAAAAACCACCTTCACATGTCCTTATGAAACATTTGCCTTTTGATGAATGCCTTTTGGATTATGCAATGCACCAGCGACCTTTCAAAGGTGCATGCTTGCAATCCTTTCAGACATGGTGGGTGATTTCATGGAAATCTTCATGGATGATTTTTCTATGTTCGGGGACTCTTTTGACTCATGTCTGATCAATCTAGAGAAGACTCTACAAAAATGCATTGAGGTGAATCTTGTTCTATCTTGGGAAAAGAGTCACTTCATGGTTAAGGATGGCATAGTTCTTAGCCATGTTGTGTTTGAAAAGGGGATGAAGTGGATAAGGCCAAGGTGGACACTATAACTAAACACCTGCCACCTTCGATGATTAAGCAAGTGAGATCATTCCTTGGACACGTGGGATTTTACCATCAATTTATTAAAGGCTCTTCTAAGGTGGCGTGGCCCTTAAGAAAATTGCTAGTAAAAGATCAACCCTTTGATTTTGATTCCAATTGCTTAAGGGCTTTCAATCAGCTGAAGGAGGCTATTACACAATCTCCCATCTTACAACCTCCTAATTGGGATCATCCCTTCGAAATCATGACCGACGCCTCTGATTTTGCCGTTGGGGCAGTCTTGGGACAAAAGGTAGACAAGAAACCATCTGTGATTTACTATGCTAGTAAAACCCTAGATGAGGCTCAAAGAAACTACACCACTACAGAAAAAGAGTTGCTAGCCATAATGTTTGCTCTAGAGAAGTTTAGAGCTTACCTACTGGGATCTCATGTCACAATCTTCACAGATCATACTACATTAAGGCACCTAATGTCTAAAAAGAATGCAAAACCTAGATTAATTAGATGGATCCTTCTGCTACAAGAATTTGATTTAGATATCAAAGACAAATCTGGAGCCCAAAATGTAGTAAATCATCTCTCCAGAATCCTTATAGACTCTACAACTCCTCAACTCTGTGATTTGTTCCCTGATGAGACTCTCTTGACTATTTGCAAACTACCTTGGTTTGTAGATATTGTCAACTATTTGGCCATCAGAAAACTACCCATGGATTGGCCTAAGCATAAGCGGGATAAGTTGATTTCTGATGCCAAATGCTACTTTTGGGAAGACCTAGAGCTATTCAAAGTTTGCGCAAATCAAGTTATCATTCGTTGTATTTCAGACAAAGAGATCACAAGTGTACTAGAATTCTGCCATACTTATGCTTGTGGAGGTCACTTTTCAGGAAAAAAGATGGCAACCAAGGTACTGCAGAGTGGCTTGTATTGGCCATCTTTATTCTGTGATTCGTACAACTTCTGTAGGTTATGTATCAATTTCCAAACTTTAGGAAACATGACCAGGAAGGATATGATGCCCCTAAACCCAATCCTTGAAGTCGAGATCTTTTATGTGTGGGGCATTTATTTCATGGGACCTTTTACCATTCATTTGGGTACCTGTACATTCTGGTGGCAATCAACTACGTATCCAAATGGATTGAGGCCATCCCAACCTGAACCAATGACCATAAAGTGGTCATGGACTTTGTAAAGAAGAACATCTTTAGTCGGTTTGATGTACCCAAAGCTCTGATTAGTGATGGCGAGTCCCATTTCACTCACAATCAATTTAGGACCTTACTAGCCAAGTATAGAGTCACTCACATAATCTCTACTCCATACCATCCGTAGAGCAACGGACAAACTGAAATCTCCAATTGATAAATTAAAAAGATCCTTCAAAAGACGATCCTCCCGGATTGGAAAGTTTGGTCTACCAAATTGGATGATGCTCTCTGGGCCTACCAGACTGCGTATAAAACTCCATTTGGAATGTCCCCATTCTGTCTGGTCTACGAAAAATCTTGCCATCTGCCCGTTCAAGTTGAACATAAAGCTTATTGGGCAATCAGAACATTTAATCTTGATCTTGATCAATCTGGGCGACAAAGAAAAGTCCAATTGACTAAATTAGATGAAATCCGAAATGATGCTTATGAAAGCACAAGAATCTATAAGAATAGGACAAAGGCTTTACATGAAAAATACATCTCCAGAAAAAGCTTTGTCCCCAATCAAAAGGTTTGGTTATCTGATGCACATTTGAAGCTCTTTCTGGGAAAATTAAAATCAAAGTGGATAGGTCCCTTCATTATAAGAAAAGTCTACCCTCATGGAGTTGTGCTTATTCTGGATCCTAAGATTGGCAATGAGACAAAGGTGAATGGCTAGAGATTGAAGCCTTTTATGATGCAGAACTGTGATCCCATTCCCGATGGTCACATCAACCTTCTGGAATCTTCTTAAAGCAGAACTGAGTCTGGAAAATGACGTTAAACTTAGCATTGGCTGGCAGACGACCCAGTACTCTGTACAGGTAGCTCTGCATCCTCTGCATCCATACTGACCTGGATTTACAAGCATAGTTAGGTGATATCCCCTCCTCTTGCTTATTATATTTTGATTTTCATGCATACATTTCAATAAGGATATTGTAATGAATAGGCATGGGGGGTGGACATTGCATGTCTTATCTTTATGTTTGAAAAAAAAAATTACATTTAGGCTCAAAGAATTTTTATTAAGGTTTTATTAAGGATTTATTCTTAAGTTGATTCTTGAGTTTAAAATCCAGTATAATTTCACACTTACACATAGAATTTACAATGGATCTTTCATGAAGACCGATAAACATCTTTAGTTTGTCGAGAAGAAGCATTGCTTCTCCTAAACCCTTGGACAGTAGTTAGGGAGTTAGGCAAACTATCTTCTAACAGATCCACCAAACAAGTGTGAGGTGAGAGTAGAAAGTCTACTGGTGCTCTGAGGCTAATATGAGGAATCTTAAACTCTGGATAATGAGATAATGATACTCGGAGTTAGGCATAGTTTTCACTCTTGGTTTCTGTGTACAAGTACTTAGTGCGAATCTCTTGAGAGCCACCAAATAAGGCAAATATGCAGAGAGCGGGTTCTGATAAAACTAGGACTAAGGTGGATGGTCATGACTGTCTTTACGGAATCCTCAGTTGAAGGAGGGTATTAATGTCAAGGTAAGAAATACACTGTCCTATCCATTCCTTTCTCGGTGTTGAGAATAGGCACTTCCACCAAATAAGCCACCCAATAGCCTCTTGAACATCCCCCAATCCCGAATAATGCCTCGTGAATAAAAGTCGTATGTGTTACTATGTTGTGTTAGTAGATGTCTGTATGAAAAAAAAAAGTTCATAAGTGTTTTCAGGTAACAACACCCAGCACCCTCATGATCCACCAAATACAGCCTTGACCTACTTTTTGTATTTCTGGCCACCTGAATATGGGCTGAGGAATTCTAACTTAGTCGTAGAGTTATCAGAACCTAATCAAAGTGTTAATGCCAAGAGAGACCACCAAATATATTGATAAATCTGGTGAGATTGTGAGCTCAAAAAGAAAGAAAAGGAAAAGGAAGAGAAAGAAAGAGAGAGAACGAGTACAAAGGAACTAAAGAGAGCACAGTTTCTCACCTCTCTCTGAGTTGAATTATTTAATAATCTGGAAATCTAGGTTCTAAAGTACTAGTCTATATGTAGCACCAGATGAGTGTGAGCCACCAAAAATAAGTCCACTTGACTCAAAAAATCTTCTACCTAACCCAAAAGCTGGGGTTGAAATACAGGTTACCTTATAACCGCAAGGGGAGAAGTTTGCCTATCCTAATAGATTTTTACTAAGGGTCAAGCACGAGCTTTAGATGTGGATTGACTTTTCACGTGGATCCGTTGCATAGACTACAACAAAACATAATCACGATTATCTCGATTACTAAAACTTCGAATAAAAATAAAAGACATAAACCTCTAGTCAAACTCTTGATAAAAATTATGCATGTAGGACCACTATGCATTTAGTCATGCATTTGCTAGGGAGAGAGAT